>JAJJWX010001481.1:0-600000 GCA_023529315.1 Papaver bracteatum | reverse complement strand
AATGCGGCTATGCAACCGTTTAGTTTCTTCACGTCTTTTACCGTCGCTGGGGATGGCATTTCAAGGACGTCCCGTACCTTCTCGGGATCTGCTTCTATTCCCCTGGGGGTGATGATGTAGCCTAGGAATTTCCCCGACGTGACCCAGAAGTCGCACTTGGCCGGATTAATTTTCATTTTGTGTTTCCTCATTGTCTGAAAAATATCTCGAAGGTCTCGGACGTGGTTTTTTGATTTCTGACTCTTGACTAACATGTCGTCCACGTAAACTTCTATGGTATCGTGAATCTTGTCTTCAAACATGTCGCCTACCAATCTCTGGTACGTAGCCCCGGCATTCATAAGTCCGAATGGCATCTTGGTGTAACAATACAATCCTCTTGGTGTGAAGAAGGAAGTGTGTTCCTGGTCCTCGGGCTCCAATGGTATTTGGTTGTACCCCATGTATCCGTCCATTAAGGTCATTGCTTCTGTTTGTGTAAATTATACACAGATCCAGGTGGCAACATCCTAGGCCTGGTACACCTAAACACGAAAATACGCGAAGAATGGAATGAAGATTAGTGGCGCGAGATTTCAGGAGCCACGTGGATCGGGCGCGATCGCTCTACAGCTGTCGGATAAGACTTGATTAAGACTTCTGACAAAGCTGACATGACGAGACGCGGCGGGACAAACGAGGTTCCATGGTCAAACGGATAAGAAAGTAGGGGACACATCGGCTAACCATAAAATCAACGATCGAAGACGGGCGACATTCAGAAACAGGCGACATCGTGTCAAGAGAGCATCTGGAGAGGTCGGCTCGGACGAAAGACAGACGAAGAGTCAAGATACATCGGCCATGTGAGGCGACGTAAGTCGGTCCGACCGCAGAACTGCTGAATTGATGTAACATGACCAACACCTTAACTTGGGTGTATGGAACTTCCCCTATAAATAAAGGGACTTGTATTCATGAAAGGCAGGTGGTATTTTGAGAGAGAGAGGAGAAAAAACTCGAGTAAGCACAAAGAAGAAGAAAAGTGAGTAGTAAGTGCGTCTTGTAAGAAAATCCCACGAAGAGCAACATATTTGTAACACATCTAAGTAATAAGATTCATCCTTTCACCCCCGTGGACGTAGGTAATCATACCGAACCACGTAAATCTTGTGTTCATTGTGGAGTGTTTACTTTCATTTGAGACGAGCATTGTGTTTCTATCCTTTGGATGTAGTTTGTAGTAAAATGCATCTACATTCTGGCGCCGACTAAGGGGAAACGACTAAGATCTCCGGATACCTTGCCGTTAAAGCCTTCAGAGATGATCAACAGCT
Source organism: Papaver bracteatum (assembly GCA_023529315.1). Taxonomy (NCBI): domain Eukaryota; kingdom Viridiplantae; phylum Streptophyta; class Magnoliopsida; order Ranunculales; family Papaveraceae; genus Papaver; species Papaver bracteatum. The sequence goes on along the minus strand of JAJJWX010001481.1, from coordinate 598,684 downwards.
CCTCAATACATGTTAATGTGTTGGAGTAGAAGCTACGATGAACTCTGTTGGCCGAAGTAATGGTTGTTTTGATTCATTTACTGAGCATTTAAAGTCAGAGCAGTAGCAGCGTCTTCTTAGCGTCTTCAACAGTTTGATCGGCAGAGAAACTTCATGAGCTCACCAGTGACTAACAGTTCGGGTTAGAAGCTATGTGAAGAATCTGTTGAAAGGACGACTGTTTGTTCTTGATACTTGTATGATTGTTAGCGTTAAGCGAGTTGTTTCTAGCAGCGGTGTGAAGTCGAGTGCTTGGAGTTACCAAAAGTTAGTGTTTTTAGATATTTCATCATATAATAAGCTGACGACCATATAAAAATTTTAGCCGGCGGTGTAGCATAAGTCGTTGGAAAGGTCATCGTTAAATCTCGAGAAATTGGAGTTGGTACAAGTTTGATTTGATTCTAGGGGTTACTTGCCGTAATTTTTAAGCGTCATGTGCATAAGATCTATGATTTGGAACATGTAGAATAAAGGACAAAACTAACTTAAATGCATAGGTTGAGTACAGAGAGCGACATCGTACGGAGTGATAGCGACAGGAAAATAAGGACAGCCACAGATTCAAAGATAGGGACAAAATAGGGTAGAGGGACAAAGGCCCACCTAACAACCGAAGTAGATCTTACACGAGATGAGGTCGTACAGTCGAACTTTTTTCCCTTTTATCTGAATTTTTTATTTTGTAAATTAGGTCAAAGTAAGGGGTTCTTTTTCGTATTTTCTGACGTAGGGACGGGCGATACTCGGCTTATCACGCGACGTGACCAATGGATAGCGCTTCAGGGACGATAATGATGTTGAGGAATCGCACAGTCACTAGCAGCAGCATGCAGGGATAACGGGGCCGAGGAAAGAGGACAGTCGACAACCACCGCCCGAGGAATCTCATGCAGCTGCGCGAGGGATGCCTGTTGTAAACGAAGAAATAGATTTGGGGCGAGATGATAACACCTTATCTCTGGACCAGATTATATTGACTCATAGGAGAGTTGACCAAATCGATGGACTCACAGCTTCAGACACCGATGACGACGAGGAAGCACTTGCAGCGCGAGCTCAGAGGCAATGGACGAGGCAGCAAGTTGAACACCAGGAAGCTTTGGGAAGGGAGCAAGAGCGTCTTAGACAGATTCAGCTGGGGCGAGAAGCAGCAAGTAACATCGGCCCGACAACCGTTCATGCGGTCGATCGGGTAGCCAACCCGATACCGCCCCCACCACCCACATCAACACCATTACAACCTCGGCCACACCAACCCAATGGACACTCCAGTCATGAAAGTACGAACCCGACGTTGTTAGCCATTTTGGAGAGTCAGAGGAGGAAAGAGGCGGCACTAAGGGAACTCCATCATAGGAATTTATCCTTGGAGTATGAGAATTACCAGCTGAGGAACCTACGGACCAGATCTAGAGGGTCGTCCAGTCGAGGGACATCGGGTTATCGCGGCCGATCCGGTCACTCACCACCCATGATGGGGCCAAGTAACCTTAATCATCCCGATCAGTCAGGTCAGCCACCGTTACCTCCGATACCCCCCACACAGAGATATGGACCACCTGAGGATTCATCCACCGACGAAGAAAGGCGAGGAAGGGATGAGCGACAAGATCAGGCAACTAAAGCTAAGCTTAAGGAGTTGGATGCACAGATCAAGGAACTCTCGGGTGGAAGCGAGGAGAATAAGTTGGCCGAGATTATGAGTGAAGCCAAGAAAACGCCTTTCTCTCAAGAAGTGGAGCAAATGCCGTTCCCACCCAAGTGTACTTTACCTTCATTCCCCTCTAGATTTGATGGAACAGGCGATGCGATCGAGAATCTTAAGATGTATACCATGTCACTGATCCAATGGAGAAGCAACCCGGTAGTTATGTGCAAATTCTTTCCAGCTAGTTTGGAGGGTGAGGCGCGAGATTGGTTTTATTCGCTCACACCTGGTTCGATTAACGGGTACGATGCGCTAGTCGAGGCCTTCCTTTAGACCTACATGCATAATAGTCGACCTCGGCCAAGAATGAACAAGTTGTTTACTCTCGCCCGACGATTCAGAGAGCCCCTGAGAACCCTGACCGACAAATGGAGGAAATTGTGTACTGAAATTGGGAAGGTACCGGTGGACCAAGCCATCTTTGGGTTTGAAAACGCGTTGGGGAGGTCGGACCCCATCTGGATTGCCATGTTTTCTCTGAAAACCTAAAACCTTAAAGGAGATGAGAAGAATGCAAGAGCACTATATCGCTTGGAAGAAATTCAAAGCCGAATCAAGAGATAGAGGAGTACAAGAAGCCAGCTGAGGTTGGTACCGAAACTAAAACGGTCATGGGCGACCATATCGGGCATCGGAAAGAGATCGGACCCGCCCCAAAGGAGCAGTGAGAAGAGGGAATGGATGGCCAAAGGGAAGAAGCCAAAGCAGGAAACCCGGTCGTATACCCCCCTAAACACTTCTTTGGAAGAGGTGTTCAAGGAAGTTGAGAAGAGGAACGACATCAACTTACCATCATAGAGGGGAGTACAGTTCCAAGAGACCCGAGATCATCCCGAATACTGTCACTACCATCAGTATAGGGGCCATTCCACCAATAACTGTCGAGAAGTGAAAGATATTGTTCAACACCTCATCCGCGATGGATATTTGAGGCAGTATGTCCGACATCCCCCTCGGCCGGAAGCAACACCCGATGCACTAGTTCATCAAGTCCGCATCGATAGGGTGAGTCAGTTCGTAAGCACCATTTCACATTCGGCTATGCAAAACTACACCCTCGGCCCAGTAATCACCACTAGGATCCATAAAAGGAATCGTGACGGTAAAGAGATATTTAGCGTAGCCAAGTCCCTTCCCATGGAACCTTGGATGACGCTGCCCATATCGTTCTCGGCTAAGGATGTACCAGCAAATGGACAGGCACACAGTGATCCACTGGTCATCACGCTATTGATTGAAAAGTGGGGAGTAAGAAGGATTCTTGTGGATAGCGGAAGTTCAGTCGAGGTGATGTTCTACGACACGTTCAGAAGAATGAAACTCTCAGACGACATGCTCGTCCCATCAACATATCGCATCTACAGCTTTAACGGCACAGTAACCATCCCAAAGGGCGAAGTAACTTTGAGAGTTTCAGATGGTGGTGGCTACCTCGACACACTAACCACTTTCTGTGTGGTCGACGTCGGTTCACCTTATGAGGCCATTATCTACGCGCCCATGGATTGCTGGGATTAAGGGAGTAGCATCGGCCTACCATCAAAGGTTAAGGTTCCCGACTTGCAAGGGAATATCGGAAGTTATGGGCGATTCCCAGGCGGCACGACAATGTATGAAAGTTGATATAGAAATAAATGAAGAACGGCGAGCTCGGCAAAGGCAATAAAAAAACAAAGCAAAGGAAGTGAAGGCAGCAAAATAATTGGAGGTGATTTCACAAGCGGTCCTGGTACACGAAACTCGAGAACAAGACCCTTTATAGCAATTAAAGGAAGCGTCCCCAGTCAGGGAAACCAAATCAAACTTCTCGACAGTCGAGCCGACTAAAGAAGTAAACTTTGGAATGATAGAAGAACCCAAGATAGTAAGGATCGGGGCATTACTATCGGACGAACAAGCAAGTAAACTCACGATGCTTTTAAAAGAAAACCTGGAATAATTCACTTGGGAAGTGCATGATTTGGAGGGTATTGACCCGAAGGTCTGCTGTCACCACTTAAAAATTGATCCGAGGTTCAAACCGGTTAGACAAAAATGAGGGGCGCGTCGGCGCAGAGTTACAAGCCTACGGTCGAGGTCGAAGTGAAGAAGTTAAAAGAATCCGAATAATAAGGAAGTCCCACTATCCACAGTGGATATCTAACATGGTCGTGGTACTGAAAAAGAAAGGGGGAGTCAGAATATGTATTGATTTCAGCGACTTGAACAAGGCTTGCCCGAAGGACAGTTTCCCCCTTCCCAGCATAGATCAACTAGTAGAATCAATAGTGGGATACGAAGCTGTAGATGCATTTTACTACAAACTACATCCAAAGGATAGAAACACAATGCTCGTCTCAAATGAAAGTAAACACTCCACAATGAACACAAGATTTACGTGGTTCGGTATGATTACCTACGTCCACGGGGGTGAAAGGATGAATCTTATTACTTAGAAGTGTTACAAAGATGTTGCTCTCCGTGGGATTTTCTTACAAGACGCACTTACTACTCACTTTTATTCTTCTTTGTGCTTACTCGAGTTTTTCTCCTCTCTCTCTCTCAAAATACCACCTGCCTTTCATGAATAGAAGTCCCTTTATTTATAGGGGAAGTTCCATACACCCAAGTTAAGGTCTTGGTCATGTTACATCAATTCAAATAGCTTCAAGGGCCAGACACGACTTACGTCGCCTCACATGGCCGATGTATCTTGAATCTTCGCCTGTCTTTCGTCCGATCCGACCTCTCCAGATGCTCTCTTGACACGATGTCGCATGTTTCTGAATGTCGCCCGTCTTCGATCGTTGCTTTTATGGTTAGCCGATGTGTCCCCTACTTTCTTATCCGTTTGACCATGGCACCTCGTTTGTCCCGCCGCGTCTCGTCATGTCAGCTTTGTCAGAAGTCTGAATCAAGTCTTATTCGACAGTTGTAGAGCGATCACGCCCGATCCACATGGCTCCTGAAATCTCGCGCCACTAATCTTCATTCCATGCTTCGCGTCTTTTCGTGTTTAGGTGTACCAGGCCTAGGATGTTGCCACCTGGATCTGTGTATAATTTACACCTACAATTTGCAAGAACATGAATTTTGGTGATATGCGAAAGTTGCTAACTCAACTCGTGGTCAAACTCGGCGGTCAGGGTCAAGAAGAGGAAGTATAGAAGAGGAAGACTTTTGTTTTGAGCTATGTTTTAATTAGCTGATACTAGTATTTTTATTTATTTTTTCTACCTCCGGTAGACTTTCTATAGGTTCCTCCTAACTCTAAGGTTGTGTTTGATAGGAATTAATTCTATGAAAATAGAATGTTTTCCGTCGTTTAATCAAAAATTTGTTTCCATGAAATTGCAAAAAAAATGTGGCCTAAAGTATGTTTTAAACTCAATTTCGTGGAATTCCATGGAAAGTCTTTCTTTGCCTTCCCCGGGGAACTGATTTCATGAAAACAGTTTCCATGGAATTGTTTTCTTTCTCTGTTATCAAACACGGCCTAATAAAACAAAAAAATTACATTACATTGCATAATTTTGGGAATTTTGCTGATTATTTCTCAAAATCAAAGTATTTTTGGTGGTCACCTTGTTTTTCGCTATAAACTTTTTATACCAAGTTGCAGATAGCTTTGGAGTTCTCTTCAATGTTGTAAAATCCACATAGAAAATGCCAAATCGTCGAGTATATCCCAATATCCACTCGAAATTGTCAAGCAAAGACCACGCGAAGTATCCTCTGACATCGGCTCCTTTCCTGATCGCATTTGCCAAGGAATCCAAATAGCTGCTCATGAAGTTCACTCTCTCGGTATCGTTCAACGAGTCTTCAATTTTGGCACTACCATTGTTGATCTCACCGTAGCCATTTTCTGCAATAAACATGGGCGTATTGTTGTACCTCTCCTTTACATACGTAACCATTTTTTCAATTCCTGGGGGATGAACTGTTGGAATTAATTACAATAATCGAATGCAAATGGGAAATAATACTTAGATTACACTGATAGTAGTAACAAATAACTCAATAAACTTAGTAGAGGCACGTATTAGATACGCTGAGCTAAAGGTAATATTGCCTGCTACTCCTCTGAGATGCTATAGCAATTAACAAATTACCTCCAGATACAACTATCATAGTTCTCCTCTATGTGGGCATACACAGAGAGAACCCTTAGAACTTGGCAAAAGTAAAATGAAAAAACAAAATACAAGTCAAACTCAAACAGTTTGAGAAAATGTAAAACTAATTTATGTTTCTGAAACTATGATTGTTTCTGAAACAAAGAAATAGTGTTACAAAATTATGTTTCAGAAACTACAACTTGTTTTAGTGAAGAACTCAACTTTTCGTGATATAAAACAAACGTAAAATAAGAACTTAATTATTTCTCAAAGCAGTGAGAAGAAGAAGAAAGAGAACAAAAAATGTTTGTTCTGATGCAAGTTCAGAACGAAAAATTCATCTCGTATTTATAGCACAAGAAAAGAATATTTGAAACGTTCGAAAACACCAATCCAATGCACGACAAGATCCGTGAAACACGCTGTCTCGAACGTTACAAAAGGTAAGGTAAAAATCGCGTTAAAAGAACAAAGGCAATCGCTGTTCAAAATTTTCGAGATTCTTTTCGAGGAAAACAATATGTATAGGTGTCAAGAACACCGTGACACGCTGGTGGAAAAAGATGCTTCTCGAGGTCAGTTGGATATCCAAAACCGAGAAGGCAAAGAATAAAATTCTTTACATGTGGGAGAAACGAGTGGAATTTTCAAGAAAAGAAAGGGCCTCGGATAAACCCACACCCACACCCACACCCACTCCCACTCCCACGCCCACGCCCACGCCCGCGCCCGAGCCGAGCACCGCGCGAACGGGAAAGACAATAAGAAATGCAATAAGGTTTAGGCAACCTTGCCATAGTCTAGGGCTTTCCCCATACACAAAGGTCTAAAGACCCAAAGGGCCATGCCCTTAAGGCTAAACCAATGATATTTAAGTCTAAAACTCTTAGTGTTTTAGTCTATATGGGACTAATGTTTTATTCATTCACATGAAAAAACATCTAGGGAGCAATAGGTCTTGGGATCAAAACATGGTCCATGCATTTTTTGATTAAAACAAAACATTGTTTTTTCTAACAATCCCCAACATGAATAATAAAACATGTCGATAAAACACGATAAAACATAAGGCAACAAAATAGGCTAAGGTGTCCCAAAGATTGAACCTTAACTTAGTGAGAGGTTACCTGAACTGCTTGTTGATACGGTGAACGCAATGTCTTGAACCGCCAACAAAGAATGCAATTAAGAAATAACAGCCACACTTGATGCCTCAACCGAAGAAAACAGCTGCCAAGCTCTTTGCGGTTGTGCCCATTTTGGCCGTGGGGCTAAAATCCCGGACTTAATGAATGTCTCTAGAGAATCAGCTCAAATTCTCATAGGAAGCGGCCACACTTCCAACATCCACAAAGGTGGGTCCATAAAGAGTGTCCTGCCACACCCCGCTTTAATCAAAGCCATGGAACCCATTAAGATCTCAAAAGATCATCCTGTAAATCACAGCCGCACTATCACATGATTACACCATAGGGAGGGACAAAGATAGTGCTTTTTACCAATATCACCATAAATTAGTTGTCTCATTGAACCTTGTTCTTGGAAATCCAATCACAAGGTTGAGTATCCTTCATGGTGATTTATTCTATGAGCTTTAAGTCTCATCCCCTCGATGTGGATTTAACTTCCCTCTCCTTGTGAAACCTTTCGTCAAAGGATCTGCAAGATTATCTTTGGATTTTACAAAGTCTATCGAGATAATACCAGTAGAGAGTAGTTGTTTCACCGTCTTGTGTCTTCTACGTATATGTATAGACTTTCCGTTATATACATTGTTCTTTGCGCAACCAAGAGCAGCTTTACTGTCACAAGGATGGCGATTGAAGACACAGGCTTGGGCTGAGTGGAATTCCTCCCAGGAAACATCGCATCCATTCAGATTCCTCTCCACTTTTTCCAAGGCTATAAACTCAGACTCCATAGTGGATTTAGCTATACATGCCCGTTTGGTAGACTTCCATGAGACAGACGCACCTCCAAGCAAGAAGATGTACCCACTAGTAGATTTGCACTCTTCTCGAGTCTCGATATCCAGCTTGGCATCACAATACCCTTCCAAAGACAGCAGATACTTCCTAAAACTTAAGCAATAGTTTGAGGTCCCTCTCGTGTAACGTAAAACTCAAGAGAGCATTCCAGTGATCCTACTGGTTGCAAGTATACCTCGCTTAATCTACTCACAGTAAGCAATATCGTCTTGTACAATTCATCAAATACATAAGACTACCAATAATGCGAGAATACTCAAGTTGATCAATACCCTTACCCTTGTTCTTTTTCAATTTACAAGTGGGATCAAAAGGAGTAGATGCAGGTTTAGCATTTTCATAATTAAATCTCTTTAGTACGGTTTCAGCATAATGAGATTGACTAAGACTATATCCATCAGACATCTTTCTGTTTTTCATCCCTAAGATTACATCAGTAGGGCCTAAGTCTTTCATGTCAAAATTATCTCTAAGCATGCTTTTAATGGTATTAATAATATCAAGGTTACTGCCTAATATGAGCATATCATCAACATATAGGCATACAATAACATGAGAATCATCCACAGATTTAATGTAAATACATTTATCAGATTCATTAACCTTTAAGCCATTAATTATCATAACATGATCAAATTTTTCATGCCACTGTTTAGGTGCTTGTTTTAAACCGTAAAGAGATTTGTTTAACTTGCATACTTTGTTTTCATAACATTTTATTATAAAGCCTTCAGGTTGATCCATATAAATTTCTTCATTCAATTCACCATATAGAAATGCAGTTTTAACATCCATCTGATGTATATTCAAATCATAAATTGAAGCAATAGCAATCAACATTCTAATCGAGGTGATTCTAGAGACTGGTGAATAGGTATCAAAGAAATCTATTCCTTCATGTTGTCTATAGCCTTTAGCTACCAACCTAGCTTTATATTTATCTATAGTTCCATCTGTTCTAAGTTTCCTTTTGAACACCCATTTGCAACCTATGGATTTACTTCCCGGAGGCAAGTCTACAAGCTCCCAAGTTTCTGTTTTTTGAATGGACTCCCATTCATTTAATGAAGCTTCTTCCCGTAAAGGAGCTTCTGGAGAAGTCATAGCTTCCTTGTAGGTTTGGGGTTCAGACTCTCACCGTAAGAGTCAAAAAATTTGGGCCAAAACTTGTTTCAGTTCTAACCCTCTTACTTCTTCTTGGTTCAGTCTCATACTCCAAAGTTGAGCTGACTAGTCGATGGAACATCTGGAGGTCATCATGGACCCTTTTCCGAGGTCCAGACCTTAAAGGAAATATGTGTTCATAAAACACAACATCTCTAGATTCCAATATGGTGTTCGACTCAATGTTATTATGGTCAGAACCGATGACCATGAACCTGTATGCAATTGTATGCTCAGGATACCCTAAGAAAACACAATCAACTGTTTTAGGTCCTATTTTAGTTTTCTTTGGGAAGAGAGGAATGGCCACCTTGGCCAAACACCCCCACACTTTAAAGTATGCATAAGAAGGTTGTTTACCATTCCACAATTCATAAGGAGTTTTATCGATTTTTTTAAATGGAACTCGGTTCAAAATATAGCAAGCAGAGAGGATAGCTTCCCCAACAAGTTCGAAGATAACCCCCGAACTTGTCAACATAGCATTTACCATATCTATGAGTGTTCTATTTTTTTCTTTCAGCTACACCATTCGATTCTGGTGAATATGGTGCAGTTGTTTCATGAATGATTCCATTATGTTTACAAAACTCACCTATGGGTATCACATACTCACCGCCACGGTCTGACCTAAGAGTTTTAATTTTAACTCCTTTTTGGTTTTCTACTTCAAGTTTATAAAACTTGAAAGCCTCTAAGGCCTCATCTTTACTTCTAAGAAGATGAACCTGATAAAGATCGTGAGTAATCATCTATAAAAGTGATATACCATTTTCTACCACCTCTTGTAGGTGTTGATTTCAAATCTCCTAAATCTGAGTGTATTAGTTCCAAAGGAACTGTTTTACGTTCAATCCTTTTATTAAACGGTTTTCTTGTATATTTAGATTCAACACTGATTTCACATCTTTGATTTTTATCAAAGTTTATTTTTGGTATGCAACCTAAATTAGCAAGTCTTTCTAGAGATTTGAGATTAACATGTCCAAGTCTATCATGCCAAACATGTGAAAAGTCACAAACATAAGCAGAAGAAGATGCATTAACATTCAATTTCAAATCAGATACACTAAGCTTAATCATGTTATCGGTAACGTAACCTTTTCCTACCCAATTCACCATGCTTAGAAATCACAACAAGATTGACTCAAAGAACAATTTTAAAACCTTTTCCTAGCAGGATGGTTTCTGAGATAAGATTTTTGCATATGTCCTGGGACGTAGAATACGTCATTCAATGCGAGAGTTTTTCCGAAGTTAGCTTCAGTTCGACCTGCCTTTCCCCACCACTTTCGCTATGGAAGAGTTTCCCATGAACAAACTTTCTCATCATCTCCTACTATGGCATAGGAGGAGAAAGCATTTCTGAATTTACTGACATGCTTGGTGGCTCCAGAATCAAGCCACCAAGTCTCTCACATTAGTCATACTAGAGACAAGGTCGACTTCAGACACCATGCCAGTGAAATATCCAGAGTCCTCTACTATGTTTGCCTTATTTTTCTGTTTTGGATCATATTTGATCCTTTTAGGGGCCTTACAATATTTAGCCATATGTCCAGGTTTACCACAATTAAAACAGTCGCCTTTGATGGTGTGCTTAGTGACACCACCTCTAGGCTTAAAATTGTTACCTCTGGGTTTTCGACGTCATTACGTCTATTACCCATTTTGCTGGATTCTCCAGGAGTTTTCTTTGAAGCAGCTTTATCGTCCAAAACATGAGCTTTGTTGGGCATGTTTTTGCTCATCATCATGCTCTTGTCCTTGCTGCACATAAGCTCCTCAACTTGGATCTTTTTGCCAAGCTCCACCATGGTGATTTCACGAGTCTTGTGTCGCAGCCTCCTCTTGTATTCGCTCCATGAGGGTGGAAGCTTTTCAATCACAAATTGATACTTGTAGAGCTTCATCAAAAGTCATGCCTTCAAGAAGAATCTCACTGATGAGGAGTTGAAGTTCGACGAACCTGTTCTACCACAGGCTTTTCGTCAGGTCATGTTGTATTCTAAGAACTTAGCCATCAAGAACTTCTTACTTCCAGCGGCTTGAAGATGATATTTTTCTTCTAGAGCTTCCCATAAATCAAAAGCATTAAAATCTTCTTTTGCATTATAGAAGTCATACAAGGAGTCATCAAGACAGTTAAGAATATGATTCTTGCACAAATAATTCTTCATATTCCACCTGTCCAATTTATCTTCATTACCACGACGATGAAGTTTTCTCGAGGGTTTTTCTAAAGCATATCCATCTAACCTTTGGTCGTTTAGGAAGAATAGCATTTTAGACTGCCATCTCTTAAAGTCCTTACCACTGAACTTTGGTGGTTTTTCTACGGTATTTTTTCCCATGTTCTTACAGCAATTACAATATCACAAACTTACAATATTACAATAAGGCAAGTATTACCTTTAGATTGTTGGAATTAATTACAATAATCGAATGCAAATGGGAAATAATACTTAGATTACACTGATAGTAGTAACAAATAACTCAATAAACTTAGTAGAGGCACGTATTAGATACGCTTAGCTAAAGGTAATATTGCCTGCTACTCCTCTGAGATGATATAACAATTAACAAATTACCTCCAGGATACAACTACTGTTAGTTCTCCTCTATGTGTAGCATACACAGAGAGAACCCTTAGAACTTGGCGTGAGAAATGAAAAAACAAAATACAAGTCGAAACTCAAACAGTTTAGAGAAATGTAAAACTAATTTATGTTTCTGTAAACTATGATTGTTTACGTAAACAAAGAAATAGTGTTACAAAATTATGTTTCAAAACTACAACTTGTTTTAGTGAAGAACTCAACTTTTCTCAGATATAAAACAAACGTAAAATAAGAACTTAATTATTTCTAAAGCAGTAGAGAAGAAGAAGAAAGAACAAAAAATGTTTGTTACGATGCAAGTTCAGAAACGAAAAATTCATCTCGTATTTATAGCACAAGAAAAGAATATTTGAAACGTTCGAAAACAATTCGAATCCAATGCACGACAAGATCCGTGAAACACGCGTCTCGAACGTTACAAAAGGTAAGGTAAAAAATCGCGTTAAAAGAACAGTGCAATCGCGTTCAAAATTTTCGAGATTCTTCTCGAGGAAAACAATATGTATAGGTGTCAAGAACACCGTGTGACACGCGTGGAAAAAGATGCTTCTCGAGGTCATTTGATATCCAAAACCGAGAAGGCAAAGAATAAAATTCTTTACATGTGTGGGAGAAACGAGTGGAAATTTTCAAGTAAAAAGAAAGGGTCGGATAAACCCACGCCCACGCCCACACCCACGCCGAAAGAAGCGAGCGTGATGCGTGCTTTGTCACGTAGCACCGCAGGAACGGGAAAGACAATAAGAAATGCAATAAGGTTTAGGCAACCTTGCCATAGTCTAGGCTTTCCCCATACACAAAGGTCTAAAGACCCAAAGGGCCATGCCCTAAGGCTAAACCAATGCTATTTAAGTCTAAAACTCTTAGTGTTTTAGTCTATATGGGACTAATGTTTTATTCATTCACATGAAAAAACATCTAGGGAGCAATAGGTCTTGGGATCAAAACATGGTCCATGCATTTTTTGATTAAAACAAAACATTGTTTTTTCTAACATGAACATAGTATAAGTCCATTGCAGTCGGTTCTCCAATGGGAACACCGTCCTTTTCACCGGCTAGATAGGCAAAACCTTCTGTCATAGAAGCTCCCTTCCCATCTGGGCAAGAAGAGAACATACAGTCTTCGACATAGAGACTGGTGTAATGGTTTAGACCAATGAAGTCTGAACCACTTTGTAGTTTCTTCTTTTCATTTTCCGAAAACAACGGCAGATTGGATTCTAGTACATCTTGCATTTCTGCAGGATACCTTCCATTCATAATGGGATCCAAGAACCAATTCAAATAGAAACATCGAGCTCTCTCAGCAGCTAGCTTGTCTGCCGAAGAATCACTAAGGAGTTCAAACCATATACTATTCATTACAATCCCAACGCTGCCTTTTTGTTCTTACTGGTATTTGTTTCTGTATAGTTGAACGGCAGAAGCATGAGATAGGATAATGTTGTGAGCGGCAATGAAAGGTTCAGTCTCGGAGTCACCAAATGCACATCTGCCAAATACTCCGGAGCAGCGACCTGGTGGGTAAATCCCGGTACGGTAACTTCGGATAGCGACGACGTTTGGCTCGTTGAATGTGCCCCAATACTTGACGCGATCTCCAAATGCTTCAAAACAAACGTCCGCATAATAACGAAAATCTTCCTGTATCTGAGGACTCAACCAGCTTCCGTATCTGTCTTCGAGTTCTTGAGGAATGTCGTAGTGAAACAACGTAACGAACGGTTCAATTCCTTTCCGCAGGAGAGCGTCAATTAAATTGTTATAGAATTGAATGCCACTAGGATTTACAACTCCAAATCGTCCTCTAGGTAGAACTCGCGCCCATGAAATTGAGAAGCGGTAACTATTGACACCAAGAGAATCCATCAGCTCTATATCTTCCAGATAACGGTTATAATGATCAACGCTGATATCTCCATTACTTCCGTCTATGATTCTACCTGATTTATGGGTAAAAACATCCCAGTTGTTTAAGCCTTTCCCATCACTCTTAAAAGCACCTTCGATTTGATAAGAAGAGGAGGCAGTGCCAAAGAGGAAATTGGTTGAGAAAGATTGATCATTTGTAACTGTAGCCACATGATCACTTAACACCAACAATGGTGAAGAGGAGAAACCGAGAGTAAGTAGAACTAAGAAAGCATTAAAAAATCGTTTTGAAAAATCTTCCATGGCTGACAAGTTATCTTTTTGATTCAGTTACTGATTAGTTATTTTTTTTATTGGGTTTTGATTTAAGAAGAAGATGACCCACAGAATAATATACCTGGTGTAAGAGCAAGCACGTAGTGCGGATATAGCCTTGGCTTTGCTGGGCACTTTTCGGATTGTGTTGCGCATTTATCATGCCAAAAAGATGCACATAACCACTGGCCACAAAATGCAATTCACAATATCCACCTTATCTTACTAGAAAAATCAATAGTTACAGTATACTACTCACTCCGTCCTAGTTTAGATGCTAAAATTATATTTTGCACAAAGATTAAGAAACACAAAGAGAATTGTTTTTTTTTCCACAATTACCCTAGGGTAGTATTTAAGGTTCCTAATTTTTAGATGTTTAGGTTTTTGTTTTTAATTGGAAAAAAAACAAATGAAAGAAAGTATATAGAGAAAAGTATTTAAAAATGTGTCTAGAAAATTGAAATACACAATTCTCCATGTTATGACATGATTCCAAGTTAGGGGCAAATCAGGATAAAATGTGGAAAAATATGAAGTATGGCAAGTATTTTAGGACAAAAAAATCCCCTATTTTGGCATCTAAACTATGACGGAAAGAGTAGTAGATAGTAACATGTGCTACCGGGTGGTAACATTTTTAGTAAACTTACCCCATGTGTGGATATAGCCTTGGACGGAAACTTACCCCATGGGTTCGAAGTAAGGGACTAAAGAGGGCTAACACTAAGTAATAATGATCCTACGGCTACTCTTTTTTTTTAATAAAGAAACCAGGTTCAACCCTAGATAAACATACCACAGTCAGTTACATTTCCTCCTTGTAAGAGGTTTACCAAAAGAGAATTGATACGAGGTCCATCCCACTGTGATGAAATTTTACGATTAAGAGAAACTTCAGCTAATTTACTTGCTAAGAAATTTTCAGACTCTGGAACTCTACTAAGCTCCTTGAGGTTTCTAATACACAAAATAAAGTTTTATATCTTCCTGCCTACATCCTTTGTACATTCTTCTCTGCTTCACCTATTCTGCTCCCAACAACTTCAACGACTTTCACATTGTCACCTTCAATTTCGACCTGCGGATGGTTTAATTGTTGTGCCCATTGGATTGTCATGGAAGCTGCTTCATCTTCTAGTTATTCCTCTGAATTTGCTTCGATGTTTCTGCATCTTGCTTGTGAGATGTTACATGTATGATCAGATAAGATTAGCCCTAAACTTCCCTCCCTACTGTTATTTTTAAAATTAAGGGCTATATTTATCTTAATAGCCAGCCGGTTAGTTTTTATTTTGAACAATCTGAATCGGGCTATTCAACATTTGCTCCCTCTTACTTCTTCTGTTACAACTTATCATACAGGTAATCTTGTTGCCTATTCTCTGTGGGTTAGGTTTTATTTTCTTGAACACTACATCACACCTGCATTTCCAAATCCCCCAACAAATAGTTTCCAACACGCTAGCCCAATCTTAATCACCTAGATTGTCAATTCTGTCACTATTGAACCAATCTTGGATCCAACAGTGAAAATTAGTTTGGGTACCCGTATAGTCTGTGAGTGTAACACCCAATTGACTTAGAACCCTGAGATTAAATTCACAGTTCAGCAAGATGTGGTTTAACGTCTCATCATTTTTTCCACATAAAGGGCAAAGTTTATTATGTAAGGAAGAATTCTTGCCATTCTCTCATTCAAAGGGAGAATATCATGAAAACACTTCCACATAAATATCTTTACCCTAGGAATAGAATTCATTCTCCAAATTTTCCTCCAAAATCCCTTCAAAATCATGTCTTCCTGCTGCCCTCTAAGCATAATTTTCTTGTACAACGACTTAACTGTGAAAGACCCATTCGTTTCCAGTTTTCATCTCAGCTCATCACCTTTGTTTCTGTTTATCTTGATCTCTTTTATATTCTGCCTGACTTGTGGGTTAAAATACTCTGTCATCTTCAACTCATCCCAAATCCACTCCTCTCCCTCTTGTACCATTAAGTCCTCCACAAAAGTAACTTTGTGAGTTTGTTGCAGTGGCTCACAGAGTTGTTTCTTCTGCTCTGGGTACCACAATTCCTCTCATATTATTATGGTTTTCCCATCCCCCACTCTTCATTCAATATTCTCTTTTATTTTTCCCACTTCCTTCATCAGGTTCTTCCATACCCATGAATCTCTGTCAGAACATTTATAGTTTGAGTTTAACAAGCTATTTTCTGGGAAGTACTTGTTTTTGTAAACTGACCACCACGACCCATTTGGTTCATTCAGCAGCCTCCAGATGACCTTGGCTAGCATTGCCGATTTAAAATCTCTTAAGTTCAATAACCCCATTCCTCTCATGCTTTTCGGTTTATAGACACCGATCCAAGCCTTTAAAAACAGTCATTTTTTTTCCATTCTCGTTTTTTCCCCCACAAAAAGTCCCTCTGCAATTTATCAATACTTTCTATTACCGCTACTGGAACTCTAAAGTAGTTCATCTGATATAATGGCACCGTGGAAGAAGAAGCTTGTATTATGACTCCTTTTCCAGCACAAGAAAGATGTTTTCCTTTCCACTTCTTCAAATTTCCCCCAATTCTATCTAGCATAAACTGGCAAGACTTAACTTTTGATGTGTGCCTAAACAACGGAGACCCTAAATACTTATCATTGAGAGATATTCTTTTCACACCTAAAGTGGTTATGATCTCATCCATAGTGCTCTGGTGAGAGTTTTTACTGAATAAAACACCAGACCTCTCCATATTTATGAGTTGGCCTGACGCCAAACTAAATTCATTCAACACTTTCAAAATGTTCTCACTTTCAGACTTGCTAGCTTTAATGAAAGTCAACAGATCATCAGCAAACAGAAGATGGGATATTACAGGTGCATTTTGTCCCACTTTTATCCCATGGACGAGGTTCAGGTCTTCGTCTTTAGATATGGCTCTAGAAAGCATCTCCATGCATATGATGAAGAGGTACTAGGGAGATAAAGGATATCCCTGGCTCAGTCATATAGATGGACTAAATTGCTCGCAGGGGACTCCATTTATGAGTACTGAAGCCGAAACAGTGCTAATACATTGGTGTACTAGCTTACATCACTGACTATTAAATCCTAGCTTGACCGGAATCTTTCCTAGAAACTTCCACTCTACTCTGTCGAAGGCTTTAGACATATCGATCTTAAGGCCCATAAGAAAACCACTACCCCTCTGAGCCCTTAAGGTATGGATCATCTCATGCGCAATGAACATATTATCTGATATTTTCCTCCCTTGAATGAAGGCAGCCTGGTAGGGTGAGATAATATTTGGCAGGATTTTTTTCAATATATTTGCTAAGACTTTTGTGATGATTTTGTAATATTACTTAAGATAATTGGTCTATAGTCTCTAACTACTTGTGGGTATTCTATCTTGGGTATAAGAGTGATGAACGTATTTTTTATCTCTCTTAACATGAACCAGAATTGAAGAAACTTTCAATCATGTTAAACACTTCCTGATGCACTACTTCCCAGTTCATCTGAAAGAAATGAGGGGTGAAACCATCTGGGCCTGGTGCCGAGTCAGGCTCCATGGAAAAAAAAAACATACTTTATTTCCTCCATCATAGGAATCTCATTCAGCATCTCATTATCCTTCTCTGTTACTATTGGTTGCATATATTCCAGGTAACTATTCTCTATATCAGGGTTAGAAGTGGTGGCCACCTCATTGAAATGACCCGTGATGATTTCAGTTACTTTTTCTTTTCCTTCCACCCATTGACCTACACTATCCTTAACCTACTTTATTTTATTCCTCATATACTTGTTGTTAGAGCATAGCTCGGCTGAACCCACCAAGCGTTGGTATGTCAAGTTTGGTTATCATATTTTAGTGAACCAAAACTCATTTAAGAGTCACTTGATTTAAATATACTAGAGTTAACTTCGTATAGGTTAGCTTGAAAGTATTAGGGTGAGACATAACATGTATTGCAAAGACTTGAAGAAGTGAAGAAGAACGGATCTACAACCATAATATCATCCTTCCACTTGAGGTTAGTGATATTTGACTTGAACTGTTTCATTCCCTAACGTATCTTTCAAGTCGTGCATATTGAAAACATAAAACTGTGAAGAATGAACACTCTAGATAGACATAGTATTAAGGAATACAATATGAAGTTTCTTTCTTAACCATTAAACTTTTTATATGAGATATCAACATAATCGTATGAATGCTATTGTGATTATGTATGGGCATGAGGTGAGGATTTCATCCTAGGAAACAATGTTTTTACATGTGTTTTAAGGAAGTAAGTTCATGATATGTGTTGTGAACCGAAAAGGAAATCATCAGGCGTTATTGGGGTTGTTCTTCATTGCAAATCTTATGGACGACCAATATGTGTGATTAGTATAACCGCTCATGACTTGTTTGTGTTCTTGGTAAAACTATTCACATGAGGCCTGACTTATGTATTGGTATGACTTTTATTAATGAAACCGATCTTAAGTAATCACCTGGGGTATGATCGGGTTTGTGAGTATTTAAAAAATATTGGGAGAGGGGGAACCGATCCTAGTAAGAGGTTCAGTACATCACAAGGGGGAACCGATCCTTGTATGAGGTGTAGCAAGGTTTATAGAAGAAAGGGGAACCGATCCTATGAACATGTGCAACACATTTTTAGGCAAGGGGAAACCGATCTTATGGACATGTGCAGTGCATACAAGTTAGATACCAAATATATGTGGGGAACCGATCCTAGTACCTAGTCGCAAAATTTCGGTAAGCTAGTGTGACTATGCACAGTACTCACATGAAGGTAGAACCGAAACTTGTTTTGGTATAACCGTTACACCGTGGTTTGTGATTGAGTGCTACTTGATCAATCACATAGTTCTTGAAAGTCAGATGAACCGATTCTAAATTTGTTTGGAAGTGTGGTAAATCGGTTTCAAGTGAGTAAGTATGAAAAAGGACTTGCAATAGTAAGATGTCGACACACTTTGAACACGCGCATTAATGTGTATTCTTTTATTGTTCAAAGATATTTCAAAGAAGGAAGTAAATCCCAAGATCGAATATAAATAATTTAAGAATTTTTTAATTAAGGTTTTTAATTATATATGGAAAATAAGAATTAGTAATGTGCATTTGCTAGTTAAAGATTTTCCAAGGAGATTTCGATCATTATTTTTGGACAGTGCACTCACAGGAATTATGAAAAAAGAATTTGGGTTAATATGGAAAAATATCTTAATAATATGTTCGGTTTTGGAAATTCCTTGGTGTCCAAACTTCCTTGTCTATAAATACTTTGAGTTTGCATTTCTAGCAAACTAATCCTTCGTGATAGTAAACTTCCTCGGTTGTACTATTACTTGTGAAGCCGCCTATCAGAGAGGAGAATAATCTAATTAGGTGAAATCTCTTACGGCTGCTCAGTTTAAAGTCTTCTTTGGGATTGAGAAGCTCTAGTGCGTACCATTGGTGGGAAACTAGATATTGCGGTTTATCTTTAGTTTTTGTATTGATTTGATTGACTAATGGTAGTTGAACTTTGATTGCACCTAGTTTATTTATGCTTGAGAATCTTCTCTTATGATATAAGATTCACTCAAACTAGTTCAAGGTTTCGACAGGGATCTTTAGACTGTTGTTAGATCTAAAGACGATCTTGTGATAATCCATTGTTAACAGACTCCGTTCTGTGCGTGATTGATCATAAGAGATTCAAATAGTTGCGTGCAGGTGTTTATTGAAGATCTAAGAAGATTTGAAAACAAAGATGAGATAGAAGATTTCAGACTTAGTTTTATAATCTTTGGTGTGCACAATACTTGTTTTGGTAAAAGAGGATCCAATTAATAATCGGTTTATCCTTGTGGTAGATTGGATTGATTAATTGAGAAGATCGGCATCAACATAGTTCTTTGGATTAAGAGTGTTATTGGCTTAATATTAACGATTAACTTTTGGTGATTGAACATAAGATAGATCTTGGAACCTGGAAAATGAGTTTATGTTAAGATAAACAGAAGAAACTTTGTACAACTCATATTACTTGGTTAAAGAGAGTTGATACCAAACAGATTTGTTGTTCCTTTACTATTTGGAATACGAACCAAAGAAACTAGTCCAAGTACGTGACTTTTTTACAGGTTGGAGGCGTGGGAATACAGACGGAACTAGGTGAACTATAGGTTTAGTTACTTGTTCTCAAATATACGAAGTTGGTTTATTTTGTATAGCGGCTTAATCTTGAGAGTATTCAATTCTGGACTAGGTCCCGGGGTTTTCTGCATTTGCGGTTTCCTCGTTAACAAAATCTTGTTGTGTCATTTACTTTATATTTTTGCATTATAATTGTTTTATTATAATTAAAGTAAATTGCACAAACGTTAATTCCTATATACTTGATACATGAATCCTATTGATTTTGGTTAAGTCCAAACCTTTGTATCAAGTAAACATACTTTGTTGTTGTATTGTCTCGATCTTGTATCCATAGATGATCACACGAAGTGTGAACCGATTAGTTGCATTGTCTCGACTCAGTCCGTAAACAATCACTTTCGGAGAAAGGACTTATAAGAAGGAAAAGTTTTAGCTTGAGGTATATTTGGGTACCCTCACCTTTTCAATTGGTATTAGAGCCAGGTTAACATGAAAAGATCTTACAATCTGTGTTTGGTGCGATCCATCCTATAAGAATGAACTCGAATTCTCATGAATCGACTTCAATTAACGTACCACCAAGATTTGACGGAACAAACTATCTATGGTAGAAATATGTTATGCGATCTTTTCTTCAATAACGATAATTTAATACTTGGCTATTAGTCGTCGATGGTTATATTCTTCCAATGATAGAAAATTCGGATATTGAGCTTAAACGCCTAGTAGATTTTTCGAACGAAGAAAAGGCACTAGCTAAGCAGAATTCAGATGGTTTGAATGCTATAATACATGTTGTAAGCCGTGATCTACAACATCATGTATCAACATGTCAAACTTCGAAAGAAGCTTGGGATAATCTTCAAATCGTGTTCGAAGGAAAAACATCAGATAAAGAAGCTAGACTTCAAACTCTTACATCTGATTGGGAAAACCTTAGAATGGATGACAACGACACTTTTGAAGAGTTTCATCTAAAACTCTCTGAGATAATTAATGCCTTCTTCTCTCTCGGAAATACTATTTCTGAAAAAGATATAGTGTGTAAAATTCTTAGACCGTTGCCTCCAAGATACGATTCTAAGAAGCATGCAATCATAGAAGCAAATGATCTCTCAAATCTCTCATGAAGCACACTCGTTGGAAAGTTAAAGATCTTTGATCATGAATCACAGTCTATTCAAAATAAAAGAATTGCTTTTAAAGCTGAAAAAATTCCTAAAGTTCGGATGGAAAGGAATAGACAGTTGGATGATTCAGATGAACAGATTGCAGGAAACTCTGATGATGAAATCGAAGAATCATTATCTTTGATTACTAGACAGTTTCGAGATCTCTTAAGAAAAATAAATAAGAGATTCATAAAGGATACTCACCAATCTTCTTGACCACATGATTGAGTTCATGTCAAAAAGGAACATGAAGAAGATGATGAATATCAGCTGCAATGCTTCAAGTGTAAAGGGTTTGTTCATATTGGTAAAGACTGTCCCAATCGTAAGAAATACACTGTAAATAAGGCATTGGTTGTAACTCATGATGAGACCTCTGATTCATACGATTCTGAAGAAGAGGAAACGGCTAATATTGCATTAGTTGTCAATCTTATTTCTTCCTCTTCCATTAGTGATTTACCCATTTTAAGAATGGACATGTCTTCTGATATTATTAAATCATCTGGTAAAAGGAAAAATAAGATAAGATGCAAAAACTGTCTCAAAAACAGAATTTCTAAGTGTTTCATAGGCAACCCAAGTCAATATCAAGATACTTCGCTAGTTCGAGGTAACAATAGGATAATTTCTCATATGATGCTAGATCAAGAACACTCTGATTGTTCAAAGTTCCATAATGAGAGAAAATCATATACTAATACCACATGATCAGTATTAGAATTATTTCCTCACCATGTGTGCCAAATTCGAGTGCAGAAGAAGAAAATCAAGGCACTTTTTGTGTAGATTATGGAAATAAAATCTAGTAATTGAAAATATTTGATAATATTCATATTTGGGAATATTATATTTTTGGAAGTATGAGAAATATAAAGAGATCCTCCTCTTTCTGTGATCTTTCCTTGTCCGAACCATGAGTCTGGATCAGACATCTTTGTACGAAAAGATGATAGATCAGAATGATCAACCTAAAAATAAGTCAGGGGATTCTCTTGAGATTAGGGGTAAAATAAAAAAGGGAGATTGGCTTAGCAAGAAGGAAAGAGAGAATACATTGAAGAAAGATCAGTGTATTGAAGAATTTACACTCTTTTGTGTTCAATCAAAGACAGAACTACATGCTCTTGCAGAATCCTTCACGAAAATTTCTCACCTGCAAGAGGTCTTGGTCAAGCAACAAGGTTTTCTACTTGAAGAGATTCACAAGCTGAAGAATGAAAGTATAAATCCACCTTCATGTGGCACTGATATGAAGGACTGAGTTGTATTAGAAAAATAGACATCAATTTGTGATTTCTTTCATTGATGTATAAGTATATTATGAATAAAACTATCTTATGTTGATGAATAAAATTATTTGATTTATAATTTTTCATGTGATAGTTTTTGATTTACATAACCAGTGTTTTAATGCTTTATTTATTTGCTATGTATGTTTACTAGCCCTTAACCCGTGCCGTAACGGCACCGGTCATGATGTTGGTTCATTTATAATATATCGTATAATTTGTGTCCCGAATACTTATCAACTCCTTATGATTTAATATGGGTTTGTCATAAAAATAGTCAGGATTTTCCTCTCTTTTTTTCTTATTTTTTTCCTTTAATATTTTACCGCCGGAAATTTGCTCAAACGAAAGAAATATAATCTTAACTTCCAGATAATTTTTTATTTAGGTTCATTGCTTATAATGAGATAATGCTCTACATGAAAGTTTAAATATTTTTTGGAAACATGTCGTCAGCAGCGCTCATCTCAGTGAAATCAACTAATCAATATCGTCCATAAAAGCCTCCACATGCTCTTATTTCGCTCCAGCTGACTCATTTATCATGGTCATGTTATCAATCCTCCAAATAGGCTGGGAATAATATTTTTTTGCATCGAGCAAATGATACAAACTCTCCAATGTGACATGATTTTCCTGTAATTTTTCAACACCCATCAGATGACAAAGTTTAAAATGTGTACCAATTACCTTTTCAAAGGGATTGTATATATGCAAACCTCTGCCATTAAATCTTCAACAAAGTATTGCGCCCAACAGTTCGTCTTATCGAAGGCTTTGGTAACTTCAAAAGTCTTGGACATTTTGTCACTTCCATATGTTCCTACCTTCACTTGGAATACAATCTGGCGACACATTACCTCATAAAGAATCTTGAACACATATTGTACTCCCTGATCCTATTTCAAATTTATAGGTTGTCAATATATCCTTTACCAAAATTTGACATCTTCTATATTGAATATAAAAAAAATTTATGGCATTGGGGATCGTTGCTTTCTAAGATTGTAGCTTTAAAAATTGGTCTCTTTAAGTCCAACAGCTTTCTAAGTTTATATATCATGTTTGTTTTTAACATTTTAGTTAGCCATATTATGTTTGTTACTAACTTTAAACTTGATGTCATTTTCTACTGTGAACTTTATGTGATTTCAGAATCGAAATAGTTATACCTCTTTCATTCGTATCGTAATCCATCGTATATCCTAACAATTCTTTACAGCAATTCCTTTCTTTTTCCATTTCCGGACCATCGGTAACCATTATTATCAAACGCAATCTGTCTAATTTTTGTTGATGTTATGTATTTGCAATGTTCATTTTTCTTAAATAAATAGATTGTGGAAAAACTAAAAAAAAAACATAAGTATTTCATCGGGTCTAAGTTACTATATCCAAAATACTCCGGACACTGCTTCTGGTGCCTTGTTTCTTCAAATTCATCACTTGCATTCTGGACAATACATGCAACACCAATCATTTGCGAAGTGAGCTATTTGCGTAAGCGTGGTCAATGTATCCCTTACTTGTAATAATAATAAGAACACGTCAAATTTTTTTCAAGGCATCCAGTTGTAAATGGTATTAATCTAATGGATTTGAATTGTACCTCAATCTTAGATATCAGCTTCTTCTCACATAACATAGAAATTGAGGAAGGACAAATCTTGACCACTCTTCACATAGGCAGAGTTAACCAAACTATGTTTTGAAATTGTCTTACGTGGAAACTATTGTTAATCCATATTTTAGTCGTCTCCTATCGAAGCCGATCTAATTAGTCCTATAGAAAGTTAATCTTAAAATTTTGACCTTATTTCTTGACCAAATTATTGAAGTATTCTCAGTCATGTTCTGCTTTGTGTAATCTACCCATCTGCATCTACTATACCTTATAACCCAGTGAATGAAAACTATACATATCGCATGATTTGAGAATGTAAAATATAAAAAATATTCTATAACATCGAAGGCGAAATTTAGATTTATGATTTAGAGTTTTTTATGATGATTTTGATGAACAAACAAATATTTTCAAACAATTGTTGTCTTTGTAGGTAGTTGTCGTGAAACAACTTGACATTGATGGTCTTTCAGGAAAAAAAAAAGATAATAGTACTTGAGAGAGCAATAATGTTCTCTTACGCGAGCACACCAATTGCTTTTATATAATACGGATACCGTTTCTGTGATCCAACAGTCATGATCATATTGTCTTATACGTTCCGGTATCATCCTCGAAATATTTGATTTTTGTCCTTATCAATGGTGCTAAAAACAACCAGTTACATCTTTCACAATACAATGTTGCATGTTTTGTGAAGATTTTTTTTTATTCGGTCAATAAAACTCGCTAAAAAGCAAAATCTATTATTATCCACTACTATTACCAACACCCACCACCATAAAAACCATCCACTGCCACTATTTCTTCCACCAATAGTAATGTTACCGCCTCCACCATTCACAAACACCCGCCACTTCCACTACTACCATTAGAATTAATATATCTTTTAGTATAATTATTTATTAATAAAATTATGTATTTATGTTAGATTATTAAAGAGACATTTATAATAGAAATTTAATTAATCACTATGAACAATCAATGAGACATTAATTAATAAAGTATTCATTAATGGTTAAGTTAAACAATCCCAAACGATAAATTTATTTTTGCCAAGGACAAATCCTGACCACTCTTTACATAGACAAATCAATAATAAATAATTTCATATGTTCTGATCTTGATCTGTGTCGTTCGTTTAGTTATTACATAACATGGCAATTGATTGCACCAATTTTTTAAAATGGACATGTGTTTTATCGAGTTTATTTTAACATTAGAATGATCAACCACGTTTTATACTGTATAATATAATGTTACATATTTTGTGGCATTACAAAATTAGCATAATATGTTTTTGTTCACCAATACCCGCCACCACCATAAAACCATATGAATCCATTTTTTTATCCACCACCACCTAGTGGCAGAGCCCAGGGTTGACTAACCTGGATCTAACCCCTTAAATTTTTAATAACTACATGAATTTTTTAGTTTATTTTACAAATAGTACTTTGTCCATATATATTTATGGTTTAGTCCACCAAAGTTTACATGTTTCTTTTTAAAAAAAAAGTAGGCCTCCTCAATCAATTTTTGACTCCACCACTGCCGCCCACCCCATGTAGGTTGTTGGACACAATTCTAATTTTCAATCACAATGTATGAGGTTTAGATTGAACAAAATGTCGTCAATTGATTGGTTTCATTTTTTTTTCGTGTATATATTCTTTTATGTATTGCAATCAATTTTATTTTAACATTAAAAAATCATGATTTATACGATATAGTACCAAAGATAACATGGGTACCATTTGGGTGATCCAACTACGATCATGAAAATATTATCTTGTATGATATCATCCCGGAAATATATGGTACCTTCCTTTATCAAAAGTGTTAAAAACAACCAACCACATCTTCCATACTACGATGTTATCGATGTTGTAACGACAACATAAAATTAATATTTTCCATCACTACTCACCAGCACTAACCGTCACTATTTCTTCCACCACGAACCAGGGGAGAAGCCAGGATTTTGAGGAAAGAGGGAGAAAAAACTCTTAGCAAGTTGGATACATGTGAAAAATGGACTTCGTATCCCATTTTATGATAAAAGAACAAAAATAAATATAAATGTGCTTGGCGCCTCCCTTAACCACCACTAATATTTCGGCCTCCACCTCTTATACTACTCATTGTCGCCAAAAATGTCTATTGATATTATTTATCAAAATTACTTATTAATAGAAATACATATTATAATTAATTAAGAAACTATTTATAATTAATAAATGATTAGTCATTTATTATGAGCAATTAGTGAAACATATATTAATAAAACACTTTATAATGAATAAATTATTTATTATGTGCAATTAGTGAAACACTAATTAATAAAGCAATTATAATATTTAAGTTGAACAAACCACCACCACCGTTGATTTATATATTAATAAAACACTTTATAATAAATAGATTATTTATTATGTGCAATTAGTGAAACACTAATTAATAAAGCAATTATAATATTTAAGTTGAACAAACCACAACCGTTGATTTATCTTTTCTATTAATTCCAACCAAGGTGGAACACTGGTTAGAGGCCACTCTTATGACACAATTGGTCATGAGTTCGAACCTCACCGTTATAATTTTTGAAAATCCATATCTTGACTTGAGTATTCATTTTTCATTCATAATATTGGAATTAATGTCACGCATGCGAGTTATAGGGGGTGGTCAGGAGAACCACAGCCCTTGATTTATCTTTGTCTAGACAAATCCTAACCACCACTAATACATGCTAACTTATCCTAGCTTTGTTTCACCGTAACGGCACGGGAATGAAATGGCTTTCAGTAGTACATCAAGTGGAGTTTCACCATTAAAGCTTACTGTTCAGATGTAGTCCATTTTAGGCTAGATATATGCAGGTTTCTGTCTTTTTTTCTTGAGAAACTAATAATTTTAAACAAACACCAATAACAGACCTTGAGACACAAATAACAAACCGTAATTGGTGAACAGAGAATAAACCCTCTTCCGGTTATACTCATGATGATAATGATAATTTTTGAGTTAAAACATAATAACAAACCGTGAATAATTATAGCAAGAAAATCCACCCTGAGAGGAAGTTAATGTATCATGAAATACACGGACCAAAGGTAGGGGCGAAATCAGTATCTGGATTCAACTTACATTTTGTTTCGCCACCAAGCTACTTGATCATTTTTTATTGAGGGATTTCCTGTTTAGTCCACTAAACCCGACCCAGTTTAGTGGCTAGTCCAGCCAAAACTTGTTCTTAATCGTTAGTCCAAAAAGTTTAAATTCAAGTAGATTTACCTATATACCCCCGAACATTATAAGTTCGTTTTTTACATTTAAATTCAAGTAGTAACTAGTATACTAGTATGTAGTATAACATATGTAGTATACTAGTATACTAGTAGTAACTAGTACTAATAGTAATATGTTATGTATTGATACTACTACATATTGATATGTAGTACGTTATATATTGACACTACATATTGATATGTAGTATATGTTTGATATGTAGTATGTTATGTATTGATACTACTACATATTGATATGTAGTACGTTATATATTGACACTACATATTGATATTACTACATATTGATATGTAGTACGTTATATATTGACACTACATATTGATATGTATTACGTTATATATTGATATGTAGTATGTTTGATATGTAGTACGTTATATATTGACACTACATATTGATATGTAGTACGTTATATATTGACACTACATATTGATATGTAGTACGTTATATATTGATATGTAGTATGTTTAATATGTAGTACATTATATATTGATACTACATATTAATATGTAGTATGTTATGTATTGATATTACATATCAAAAAATTGTTATGTATTGATACTACATATGTTACTACTAATATACTAGTTACTACTAGTATAACTATAACTAGTTATAGTATAACTATAACTAGTATAACATACTAGTATAATACATATTAATATTGATATGTAGTACGTTATATATTGATATGTAGTACGTTATATATTGATATGTAGTATGTTTGATATGTAGTTATAGTTAACTAGTTATAGTTATACTAGTATATTATAACTAGTTTATAGCTATAGTTATAGTTAACTAGTTTTAGTTATAATTATACTATAACTAGTTATAGTTATACTATAGTTATACTATAACTAGTTACTACTAGTAGTTACAACTAGTATAATACATATTAATATTGATATGTAGTACGTTATATATTGATATGTAGTATGTTTGATATGTAGTACATTATATATTGATACTACATATTGATATGTAGTATGTTATGTATTGATACTACATATCAAAAAATTGTTATGTATTGATACTACATATGTTACTACTAGTACTAGTTACTACTAGTATAGTACATATTAATATGTAGTATCACCATATTGATATTACTAGTATTTCGTAACATACTACTAGTAACATTTACATGTGGTGATACTAATTAGACCTAGAAGGGTGTTTTAGGCATTTCGAAAATACACTTTATAATCTCCACGAAGTTTTTGGACTAGAGAGTAAATAATCTAGTCCAAAAACATGTTTTTGGACTAGAGAGTAAATGTTTTTCATGGGTGGACTAGCCATTAACTGGGTCATGAAAAAGTGGACTAGCCAGTAATTCCTACTTTTTTATTTTATTGGTTTAACAAACAATACATTTTCTACATGACCTAGTCATGCTTAACCCGTGCTATAAATTACACAAATGGTGTTTCAAAACACTGATGATGAATAGTTTTGAATTACAATTTGGAACGATTATATATATGATCTTTAAATATAAAAATGAACGTGGTTGTGGTAAAGGCTATTTCGGATTGGTTTCCACAAACGGTGTTTCAAAACAATATACCACACTTGTGAACGAATTCATTGGCATTGCTGCAACTCCTATCATGAATCAATCTTGAGCAACTTAATTTGCCTTCTGCTCACACCACATTGACGCTGTATTTTTATGATCTTGTCATTCAAATGGTCAAGCTATTTGCGGCATAAAAAGATTGAAACCCAAGAGCCACTTGTCATTCAAAAGGTATACCATAATAATAAATATTGGTACTATCCATCAATTGATTTTATAAGTTAATAATAGCCTTTATTAAGCACTACTGTCGTGAGCTTGTTCATTAACAAACTGGTGGTTTACGGTTCAATAATCACAATCAGTACAAAAAGAGTTATCAAGAGAAACATATTCATTGGCACCTGTAAAATGCAGCAATAGGCTTGCCCTTCTTTGCATGAAGTTCCCAAGGAATTACTGGAAATCTTATAATCTAGTTTGCATCCAAAATTACAACCCTATCGGAATTCTTTGCATCATTGCAATATATAAGCCAGTGTACATTTCCTGCTGGCTTAATAATTACAGGTAACCCACAAAAAAGTTCTTGGGCTTAGCTGCGAGCTAAAAAACTTAAAAAGACCAAGGAAAGGTGGTACACCCGACAAATCTCTCCAACAAAATATGTATTAGGATGTAGGGCCTTTTGAGTATTTAAGTTTTTATCAACATATTTCCGATACCGGCAATCATGTTGTGTTACCCAAACATATACATCCTCTATACATCAGTATTGCCAAAAGTATAACATTAGTTTTAATGGGCACTAGGAAAGCAAAAATGAAGCCTATAGAGTCTGAAATAATTGGAAGGACAAAGAGGAAAACTATTAGAACCAACTATACATATTTTTTGTTGTTTGATAAGTGCAACAATCAACCATATGTATGCATCATACCGTAAAGACTTACCCCAGTTCACCAATAAACCTTTGAAGAACACATTCATAAAATTAAAAAAAAAAAAAAAAAAAACCGGAGAATGCTTCGGGCTACGATTTCTTGTACCTTTGCATCCCCATGTACAAATGCCTGAACCTACATTATGATTTGTCGATAACCAATGATTTCATTGTCTGACTAAAAAGATTACAACTGAAAGCACCTAATCTTACTCACACTTTTAGGAAATAATCCTAATACAGATACGTAAATTGATTATTCTTTTTCCATTTGAGCTTCCTATGAATTTGGGATAAAAAATGACATATATACTATTCATGTGAAGAAGAATAATTAATAAATGACAATAAAGCATCGCTTACCATCTAAAAAAAAAACATCGCTTTAATTAATTCACACTTGCAAACTGAGCTAAAGTCAGTGTGAATCCAAATATAATTTCACAAAGGTTAAGTAATATTATCCCAGCTTTTCAAAAGTGAGAAAATATAATGAAGTTGATAGTAGTACGATCCTTAGATTCCTATATATACAGTAATTCTACGCTAATAAACTTATATTCCTTTAAACTCCCTACTTTTGCCACAGTTTTTCTATTGATGATCAAGAAAGTTACATCTTGAAGTTGGTATGTGCAGAATTAAATTTGTATTTCTTTCAACTGATTTTAAAATGACCGTCACTGGCTAAAGTAAATTGAGTATAAATTACTTGACTCTAATTCATAATGCATTTTCCTTAAAGAAGAACAATATTAGCACGAACACAAAATGGAAAATAATGGAGACCTCCAATATAAATATATTCAGTACCTGTCTCGCTAGCTATTTTGTCGATTTTTCCATGTATAAATTTTTCCTCCAACGATACTTTTTCTGATGCAGCTAGCTCAAACAGTGAGTTTTCTTCTGATTTTGCAAGTTACACTTCATCTTCTAATATTATCAAACAGTGAGCGAAGTTAACTTATCAATAGACACGGTAGCCTAATCATCAAATTTCTTACAAACCAGAGGAATATAATTTGGATATATCTTTCAAATCTCCAGTTCAAGAAATTCTTACAAACCAACGGAATACAATTTACATATATCTTTCAAATCTCCAGTTCAAGAAAATAAAGAAACAAATATTACCTCACTCCAGAGCAAAACCAACTTATTTTATTGATCTATGGAGAATGTACAACAGATTTTGTCCCAACTGTTTTTAAGCAAGCAGTAAATTTAAGAAATTAGCTCACACATTTTACAATTCACCTAAATTTCAAAAAAATTGGAAGATGAAAGAACCTTAAAATTTTGTCGAGCTTGAGGCAATAGTACTCGAAGAACTTATTGAAGCTGCTTTATTCCTATGAGTCATTCATAGACAAAATGAAAGTTCAATTTTCATAGGATTAATTGGAGCGAAATACAAATAATTAAATAGAAGATACAAATTAACTATGTTTTCATCAAATTACCAATAGCTACAGAGGAAGAAGACGATCTATCATGAAAACCCAGTCTTGCTCTCTTCAACCTGATCTAAATGAACCACTAACAAATTTTGAGAGAAACAAAACATGGACCCTAGAAATCAAATGACAAACAAATCACGGCGAAAAGACAAATGTAGTGGAAAAACAAAAAATTGAAATTCTAAAGAGATTAAAAAGATGAGATGAGATTGATTACCTGCAATTACGAAGGTCTTGGGTAAATCACATTTTGCAGGGGTTGATGATTATGGAGACTGGAGAGTAAAGATTTTCCTTAGAATATGTAAGGTTTCAATGAGGTTGTTTTTCCTTTGATAGTGTTTTACAAAAAGAGAAAAAAAGTCTGCTCGAATCGTTTCGGGTGAAAAGTGATCTTTTGAGATTCTTCTTCTTTAATGTGATTGTGTGTAAGACGGTGTGTTTTAATTGTGTACTTGCCGATCTTTTGAGATTCTTCTTCATGTTAGGGTTTGGAAGAAAGATGAATGAACTTAACAATTTGGAAAGGTCTGCTGATTTTGACGTTTCGTTTCAGTAGGCAGTAAATGAGAAATTGAACGGCAATGAAGAGAAGCTCAGCCCTAAAATCTACGC
Organism: Papaver bracteatum; assembly: GCA_023529315.1. Classification (NCBI taxonomy): domain Eukaryota; kingdom Viridiplantae; phylum Streptophyta; class Magnoliopsida; order Ranunculales; family Papaveraceae; genus Papaver; species Papaver bracteatum. Next base: position 566,764 of record JAJJWX010001481.1, on the reverse strand, counting down.
CACACGTGCGAGATGTAAGGGGTGGTCAGAGGAACCACATCCCTTGATTTATCTTTGTCCAGAAAAATCCTGACCACCACTAACAAAGGATAACTTGTCCAAACCTTGTTTTATACTAATGATAGGATGTTTATTTTCGGTTTTATTACCTTGATATTCGATCTCATAATATGTTGTGAACCCTTATGGTTTGGGTGACTTTTTGATTTAGCAGGATTAAGTTCTATCCCATGTTGGTAGGCTTTATCAAAGGATCATGAGGGGTTCCTGTAGAAACAATATATGAAAAAGTCACAATATGTTGAATCGGTTTTGGTTTAGCATAAAAGCATATGTGTTTCAACGGTTTTCAACTTTTGCTTGCAATCGTTAAAACCTATTTTCAACCTTTCTCTGGTAAAGGTTGGTTGTTGTTATTCTTTTGTTTTTGTATAAGGATGACAACATAATGGTATTTTAATATCAATTCTCCCTGGAAGAAGAAGATGCGATCATATTGGAGAAGTTGGATGCGAAATTGAGGTAACAATCTTGTTAGTTAATTATTTTCCTGTTTTAAGAAAAGCCTATTTTTGTTTGATATATATATATATATATTGCTTTTGCTTAAATGAAATTGTCGGTACAATTGATGTGTTTATTCCATTATGTATTGTGGATGTTTGTGTGATTCAACTGGTTCCGATTAAGTAAAACTATTGTTATTTTTCTTTGTTGTGTGATATCAATCGTTTAGGCTTACGAAAGTTTGGTGCAATTGCGGTGCTTTAATGTTTATGTTATTTCAATTGCTTCTAGTTAAGTAAAACAATTTTTATTTTGATTTATTGTATGGTATCAATTGTTTAGGCTTACAAAATTTCGGTGCAATAGTGGAACTTTAATGATATATGTTGTTTCAATTGCTTCCGTTTGAGGTGAATAATTATGCAAGTTGATTTATTGGTTTATATGAATTATTTATGGCTTAACGAATGAATATATTGACGGGATGAGTTGTTTAGTCCAATTCGATTCCGGATAAGCTAAACTAAGTTAATTCTGATCTTAGTTAGACTTATCAAAGTGGAGGTTTCGGTTATTCAAGTCTAGCCGAATGCCTAAACAAGGAAATGCTAGTTAACTAACCTAGTATTTGGATTGTTTAAAATCTAAAGGTCTAAGTTATATGGATAATTAGAACCTGATGAGAAAAATTGAGTATATCTTTGTTTTGGTCTTATCGAATGAAGCGGTTGTATTTATACAATCGGTTTAGCAAAGGAACTAAGTTGCTTAGTTGATTTTTGGTTTGCTAAACTAATTGGAAAAATTGCTTGGGGCAATTACTTCCATGATAACATATCAAAACAAAATTACTTTGTAGTTTCGGTTTTGATATTGGTTATCAAAAATGGTATGTGGAACCCTCGTGCTTGACTCAACAGGTTGCAAGTTTATTTTGAGATTTGTAAGATCCTTTTCGTGTTATCCTTTATTTTTTCGTTTCTTTGTCATTTTTGTGACAAAAAGGGGGAGAAATATATGGAGTAAACAGGTGATGCTGGTATAAATTTTATATTGATTGGTGTCACTAGGGAATAGGACAATGGTGCTTGAATGTTTATCTAACGAATGAGGAAAATCACAGACTAAGGGGGAGTAACATATCATAAGATTGGGATTACAAAGACGCTCGAATTGAAAATCTACCTATCTCACCTTTAGGGGGAGTATGAGCTTTATTATTATAATGTCAACAGCGACATTTTAAGGATTGAATTAATGCAGGTTATGTGTTGCTGAATTCGGGAATCAAGCGTATGTGTAATGAATTATTGTAATTTGTTTATCCATATAATTGTAAGAGTTTTGTCACTAAAATTTACAAAGAGGGAGATTGTTAGAGCATAAATCGGTTGAACCTAACAAGCATTGGTATGTCAAGTTTGGTTGTCATATTTTAGTGAACCAAAACTCATTTAAGAGTCGCTTGATTTAAATGTACTAAAGTCAACTTCGTATAGGTTAGCTTGAAAGTATTAGGGTGAGACATAACAAGTATTGCGAAGACTTGAAGAAGTGAATAAGTACGTATCTACAACCACAACATCATCCTTCCACTTGAGGTTAGTGATATTTGACTTGAACTGTTTCATTCCCTAACGTATCTTTCAAGTCGTGCATATTGAAAACATAAAACTGCGAAGCATGAACACTCTAGATAGACATAGTATTAAGGAATACAATATGAAGTTTCTTGCTTAACCATTAAACTTTGTATATGAGACATCAACATAATTGTATGAATGCTATTGTGATTATCTATGGGTATGAGGTGAGGATTTCATCTTAGGAAACAATGTTTTTACATGTGTTTTAAGGAAGTAAGTTCATGATATGTGTTGTGAACCGAAAAGGAAATCATCAGGCGTTATTGGGGCTGTTCTTCATTGCAAATCTTATGAATGACCAATATGTGTGATTAGTATAACCGCTCATGACTTGTTTGTTTTCTTGGTAAAACTATTCACATGAAGCTTGACTTATGTATTGGTATGACTTTTATTAGTGAAACCGATCTTAAGTAATCACCTGGGGTATGATCGGGTTTGTGAGTGTCTGATAAATATTGGGAGAGGGGGAACCGATCCTAGTAAGAGGTGAAGTACATCACAAGGGGGAACCGATCCTTGTATGAGGTGCAACAAGGTTTATAGAAGAAAGGGGAACCGATCCTATGAACATATGCAACACATTTTTAGGCAAGGGGGAACCGATCCTATGGACATGTGCAGTGCATATAAGTTAGATACCAAATATATGTGGGGAACCGATCCTAGTACCTAGTCAGCCGAATTTTGGTAAGCTAGTGTTACTAGGCACAGTACTCATATGGAGGTAGAATCAAAACTTGTTTTGGTATAACCGTTACACACATGGTTTGTGATTGAGTGTTACTTGATCAATCACATAGTTCTTGAAAGTCAGATGAACCAATTATAAACTTGTTTGTAAGTGTGGTAAATCGGTTTTAAGAGAATCAACTAGACATTCAGACTCCATCTTAATGAAAAGTATATCAAGAGTTATATCTCAACTTCTCGATTCAATCCTTACTCAAACAAATAGAAATATGCAAGCCTAATTGAATACAAGAGAAATAACTTGAACGGTACCAAAGACCAATGTTAAAGGATTAATCAATTTGAATCAACAAATAAAGGTTGGATTTACCAATTGATCGATACAACGCACAACCTGTGATATTTCAATTATATAACAAAATATGATTCGAAAAATAAATAACACAGACACCATAAGTTTTGTTAACGAGGAAACCGCAAATGCAGTAAAAATCCCGGGACCTAGTCCAGATTGAACACGCACTATATTAAGACGATACAGACACTAGCCTACTACAAACTAACTTCGGCCTGGACTGTAGTTGAACCCCAATCAATCTCACACTGATCCAAGGTACAGTTGCGCTCCTTATGTATTTGATCCCAGCAGGATACTACACACTTAATTCCCTTAGCTGACCTCACCCACAACTAAGAGTTGCTACGACCCAAAGTATAAGACTTGATAAACAAATCTGTCTCACACAAAAAAGTCTATTGAATAGATAAATCTATCTCCCATAGAAATACCTATGAGTTTTGTTCTGTCTTTTGATGAATCAAGGTGAACAACGAAACAAGATATTGCAGAATCACAAACGATGAGACGAAGATGTTTGTGACTTCCTTTCTATCTTTCCTATCGGAGAAATTAATATCAAGCCAATCTTACAATTGTACTCAAATACGATAGAAATAACAAGATCAGATCATGCAACTGTAGAGAAAATAGCTGGGTATGGCTTCACGATCCCAATGAAGTTTTCAAGTCATTAACCTATAGGGTCTCAATAGAAACCTAAGGTTAAAGGATAATCGACTCTAGATTATACAACTAGTATCACATAGGAGGTGTGTGGATTAGGTTTCCCAGTTTCTAGAGTTCTCCTTTATATAGTCTTTAAATCAGGGTTTGCAATCTAATTTACCTTAGTAACAAAGCATTCAATATTCACCGTTAGATGAAAACCTGATTAGATTCAAGCTAATATCTTTCAACTGTTAGATCGAACTTAGCTTATCATACACAAATGAAATGCACGTTCATTTAGGTTTGTGTAACCATACCTAAACGTGTACACATAGTTGGTTCAACAGTAGTTAACTAATGGTTAGCCATATGAGCGCTTTCATATCAACCTTATTCATCTTTACCATAACTAGTTCAAGTGAATCAAATGAATTAGTTAGAGAGTTGTTCAATTGCTTAGATCTCATGGAAGTATACTAGACACAATCGAAGCAAAAACGATTTTGATTCACTCGAATCGATTCATGAACATTATAGCCACGGTTTGAAAATATGCATTCCTTAATTTATAAATTTCTTAGTTCACGAATATACCTTTTTTAGAAAATAACCCACTTAAGTACACATATGGATACGCATACTTAAGTACCCGGAATGAGCTTGTTTTCAGGGGATGTGAACTTCCGACAGTACGCAGACTTAGTTCCGGTTATCCTAAACAGCAAAGTACGCATACTTTGGTTCAAGGATTTTGGACTTACACAAGTATGAGTTCACATACAATGTTTATATCCATTCAAGGTTATATATTCTAAACTCTCATTTCAATCATTGAAACATTCTTAGAGGATGTTATATATAGCGGTTATTCATACACTATTTTTCATCCAAGTGATTTTCAAGAGATTCAAACAATTACATGACTTTCGTCACGAATAAATATGAACTTGGCCAAAGCGAAAGCTTACCAACACATATTTCGAGAAGAAGATAAGAGAGATAAACTCGGCTCGAAATAGAAAATGTGTATGATCGAAGTCTATATATTAATACGACTTTTGTCTCAAGATAGGAGATAGAGTAGATAGACTTTTGAGTGATAGATAAATTCAAGTCTACACATACCTTTTTGTCAACGAAGTTCCACCAGTTTCTTGAGTAGTTCTCCATCTTTGTATGATGAACGCGGTAGAGTCTAGAGCTATAAGTAGACTAGAAATCAAGACTTATAGTTTTGGAAACTAAACTTGAAAAACAAGCTTAAGATAGCAACGCTTGTGAGTTCGACCGAGCAGTGCTCTAACAATCTCCACCTTTGTCAATTTTAATAACAAAACTATCAATACATATGGAATACAAAATAAATAAACTTTGCAGTTTCTCATCCACATGCTCGAAATCTTTGTCACTTCCAAGTACTTCAATGATTCCAAAGATATTCAATGCAGCATTGAAAAAGTGGGGGTCTAACAACCACACCTAATATTTTGATTAGCAATATGTAGAGAATCATCTAGACAGTCATACTCAATCTATAGAAAATATCTCAAGGGGTTTATTATCTCTATCTCTCAATTTGATATTTACTCAAGCAAATATAATATGCGAGTCTTTATTAAAGAGAGATAACTTGGATGGTACCAAAGACCAATATCCAAGTGTCAATCAATTTAAATCAACAACCAAAAAGGTCGGATATTCTAATTGATTGAACAACGCACAACCTGTATTATTTCAATTATATAACAAAATATAATGCGGAAAAGAAATAACACGGACACCAGAATTTTGTTAACGAGGAAACCGCAAATGAATAAAAATCCCGGGACCTAGTCCAGATTAAACATACACTGTATTAAGCCGCTACAGACACTAGCCTACTCCAAGATAACTTCGGTCTGGACTGTAATTGAACCCAAACCAATCTCACACTGATTCAAGGTACAGTTATGATCCTACGCCTCTGATCCCAGCAGGATACTGCGCACTTGATTCCCTTAGTTGATCTTACCCACAACCAAGAGTTGCTACGACCCAAAGTCGAAGACTTTAATAAACAAATATGTCTCACACAGAAAAGTCTACAAGGATAGATAAATTCGTGTCCCACGAATAAACCTATGAGTTTTGTTCCGTATTTTGATAAATCAAGGTGAACAGGAACCGATCAATAAAACCAGACTAATATTCCCGAAGAACAGCTCAGTTTATCAATCACCTCACAATAAAATTAATCGACGCAGAGAATAAGATTATTGAGGAATCACAAACGATGAGACGAAGTGTTTGTGACTACTTTTACATCTTGCCTATCGGAGATAAAAATCTTAAGCCAATTATTACAATTGTATGATAGAAGATGAAATATCAGATCACACAACTATAATAAAAGTTGTATCGGTCTGGCTTCACAATCCCAATGAATTATTTAAGTTGTTAACCTGGTTTTAGAAGAAGAAAACCAAAGGCTAAAGGAGAATCGACTCTAAATTAGCAAACTAGTATCACACAGAATGTGTGGGGATTAGGTTTCCCAGTTGCTAGAGTTCTCCCTTATATAGTCTTTCAAATCAGGGTTTGAAATCAATGTTAGCTTAGTAACAAAGAATTCAATACTCACCGTTAGATGAAAACCTGATTAAATACAAGCTAATATTTATCAACCGTTAGATCGAAAACATAGCTTGTTATACACACATGTACTGCACGTTTGTAGGCTTGTAAAAACCGTACCGAAACTTGTACATTAGTTGGTTCAACACTAGTTAATAAAATGGTTAGCCAAATGATAACTTTCGTATTAACCATATTCTTCTTCACCATAACTATTCCAAATGACACAAATGAACTAGTTAGAGAGTTGTTCAATTGCTTAGATCTTTATGTACTACACAAGAGACAGTTGAAGCAAAAACGATGTGATTCACTCGAATCAATTCATGAACTATAAAGCCACGGTTTATAATAGCATTCCTTAGTTTATTAAGATAAGTTCACAAAAATCATTTTTAGACATAACCTACTCAAGTTCCCGGACTTAAGTTCCCGGGCGGAGTTCACAAACTCCAGCAGAAATTCTCGGGTTCGAGAGCTTCGCCAGTTCGCTGACTGGGTTCGCGAACTGAAGTTCATGTGCTTCTCCGGTTTCACTTGATAAACAAAGTTCGCAAACTTCGGTTCAAGCAATAAGGACTTACACATATATGTGTTGCCACAACAATGCTTATATCCTCAAATGGTTATATTGTTTAAACTCTCATTTCAATTATTGAAACATTCTCAGAGGGCGTTATATAGTTGTTATTCACAAACTATTTTTCGTCAGAGTAATTTCCAAAATGATTGAAACATAGCATGACTTTCGTCACTAGGTAAAGATGAACTTGGATAAAGTGAAAGCTTTATCAACACATATTTCGAGATATACTCAGCTCGAAATAACATATGTGTATATTCTTAGTCTGTTTATATAGTAATACGACTTTTGTCTCAAGATAGGAGATATAATAGATAGACTTTTGAATGATAGATAAGTTCAAGTCTCCACATACCTTTTAGTCGATGAAGATCCACTGGTTCCTTGAGTAGTTCTTCGTCTTGTATGATGATCGCTATAGAGTTCTTGAGCTCAACTACCCTTTATATCCTAGTCCGATACCTTAGATATAGTAGACTAGAAATCAAATACTTTATAGTTTCGATCACTAATATTGACAAACATGCTTGAGATATCAACGCATGCGAGTTTGACCGAGCAGTGCTATAACAATCTCCCCCTTTGTCAATTTTAGTGGAAAAACTATTAATACATATGGAATACAAAAATATATAAATAAAATTTGTAGCTCTTATTCCACATGTCGTCTAATCTTCAACAATGCTCGAAATCTTTGTCACTTCCAAGTAATCCAATGATCCCAAAGGTTGTAAGTTTAGCATCATTGTTATTGAAAATCCGTATCTATAACAATTAGAAAAGCAATAGTTCTCAATCATTGTTATACATCATCATAGTATCATTACACAGCGTCAAAGTCCAATTGCATTACAACTTTAACAACAATACTATGGTGATACTTCACTCCCCCTTAGTCAATACTCCACCTCACATGGAAACCACTTCCCCTTACATAATGATCCGAAAACCATATGTTTTTGTAGTGTGAACTACATATTAATTCTCCCCCTTTTTGTCAATAAAATTGGCAAAGGTACAAGAACGGGATCCTAATAAAATTTCCGTAAGAGACATTTCATGACCAAAGGTAAATGTATATCATCTTGTTTAGATGCAATCATAAAGCCTAAGATAAATGCATTCGTCAAGGAGTTCATAAAGATACAAGATAACCCCTCTAATATTCCACAACCACACTCCCCACAAATATTTGGCAATTACGCACAAGTTCAAAAGAACTTTCCCCCATAAAATGTCATTCCCAAGGGAACAACAAGAGCGACCTTAATTTCAAAGAGAAAAGAAGGAATTCTTTAGACTCAACAAATCACATACAAGTATGAATTTGGAATCCAAAAAGAAATATTCAATCATATTAACCAAGGAGGACCAAGATTAATTTAACTAGATATGCTCGACACAAGTAAACTTATGGAGACTTAAATCAATTGGATTAATCAGAAGAAAACTCACAAATAGTCTAATTGTCATACTCAACCAAACTAATTACAAAAGTAACCAATTTAATTGCCCACACTCGACATAAGAAAATATATGGAGCAATGACTAAGTTAAGAAATGCTCAAACATAGGAACGCTTATGGAGTGCTTACTAAATAATCACACAAGATGATTAATTTAGTTTAATCATGTTCAACATAAAGTACCTTACGGAACAACAACTATGCTAATCACAAAGCAATAAACTTTTGTTGTTCTAGTGCTCAACATAAGACACTTCATGGAACAACACAATATTTACAAAAAAATTGTGGATCGGTGAATCGACCTTATACCATGGAATAAGCAAAGATTCATTCTATTTCCATCACCATTTTCACAATGAAATACAATAGACATAATCCTTGAATCACGAAATATTTTAACCTATCTTACATCAATAATTGACAATATAGGCTTAACTTTTGTGTTTTGTCAAAAAGTCTATTCATTCTTTTATCAATATTTGCATATCAATTCACGAACGACTTTACTTTTGACAAAATATGGGGCAATCAAGTTCACGGACGTAAACATACATATCCCATAACAGTATTGCAATATATAAAATCAAAAGATTAATACTGCAAAAATCATCTTCCTAACAAGTTTAGAATTTAAGCCAATAAATTTAAAAACAAGAAGATGAAAACTTTGGATATAGCCATGTGTAATCACAATAATGGCTATTCCAAAACACTAGTTATTCTTCTAAATAAAACAAGAAAAAATAAAAGATTTACTAGGCAATAAGACTTTTGAAAAATTCTTTATCGTCCCCTAACTCCTTGTCGTCAACATAAGGTTCATTAAGGTAGGAGTTTATATTAATAAACCTTATAGGTTGTTGTTGTCGAACCAGGGCCTTCTGAATCTCGTGAGTCTTATACACAAAAGCCTTTATTTGTTGAATCTCCTTATGCAACTCCTTCATTACTTCAAGAACATCAGAAAACTTCTGAGAATTTGAAGGAACGGATCTTGGTTTCCTCATATTCCTTCTTTTCCTTTTCAATGTAGGATGCAATGGAGATTGATTGTTTTCCTTCATGATTGATGGCTTAGAAATCATATTACCATCCTTTATATATGAAGACATCATTCTTGGAGCGTCCATGAACGTATGGGTTTATGAGAGGAATTCACAATTAGCTCAACAAGTAGTCTTGAGATAAAAAGAGGTTTTAGAGAAGGAAAAGGAATATAGGGTTCGAAACCTTTAAACAAGTTTGTAAACGATAAACTCTTATCCATATGAAGAGTAGAATTGTCGATAGTACCCTTTCTTTTGTTTGATAAGCAAAAAACAAACCTAAGAAAAGAAAGAAAAAAAAAACTTTTCTTAAAGCCTGAGAGGTACGAAATCATTGTCTCTTTTGACAGGCACATGAGACAAGATTTTTAAAAACAACACAATCAAGTTGCGTTGTGGTGAACAACAATTTTTCCACCAATTTCCTCTTGGGAGGATTTCACAGACCTCTGTCTACCAAAACTATTTGACCATCATTTGTTCTCTAATGGTCTTAGTTTATCCTTGGAAACTAACTTCTTAGACGAAGATAAAATCTTACATACCTCAGCGGTCTTCTGAGCAAGTTTAAGTTTTCTTGCTAGATGATTCGCTCTTCGTTGAAGTTTGTTGACATGACTTTGTTGGTGTTTGAACTTGTAGCACCTTCAGAGTTCATGACCCTTTAATGAACAATATGAGCACGTCATATTTGGATAAAAATCAGGCTTCTGAAATGTGCAAGCAACTAAGAACATATTGGGACCTGAGACATTATAAGCAGTGTTTCCAAAGATTAGGTCAACTTTTTCTTCCAAAATTGTTGGATTTTCTTCTGAAAGAATATCAAGATTGATATGTGTATTGCTACAATTATCAAAATCAATATTTTCACCAAGAAGTGAAACACTTGATTTCTCATCTTCATTAGAATCATAATTGTCAGACATTTCATCAAGAGCTGCGGAAAGACCTTAATTTGTTCCCAGTGTATTTTCTCCGATTTGGACACTCATTTGCAAAATGACCAAAACCTTTACACTTAAAGCACTGAGGCATATCCTCATCACCGGTTTCATCAATATCCATGTTTTTAGGAGGAACACGATTATGAGGTTTGACTGATGCCTTTGGCTTATCTCTGGAGAACGGTTTACTTCCCTTCAACAAAAGATCCCTAAACTGTCTTGTGATCATCGAGACTGATTTGTCAAGATCTTCATCTAATGAATCTGTCTCAAAATTATTATCTTCAAAGATATACACTTTTTTACTTTTATCAAGTAATTTAATGTCCTTTAGTGCTTTGAACGCAACATCCTTAGATTTGGATGAATGTTCATGATCAAAGATCTAAAGCTTTCCAACAAGCATATTTCTGGAGAGAGTATCATGGTTATTTCCCTCAACGATGGCATGCTTCTTAGAATCGTATCTAGATGGCAGCGATCTAAGAATTTTCATCACAATGTCCTTTTCAGGAATAGTCTTACCCAATGCAAAAAATGCATTAACAATTTCAGACACTTTGTGATTAAACTCATCAAAGACCAATATCCAAGTGTCAATCAATTTAAATCAACAACCAATAAGGTCGGATATTCTAATTGATCGAAAAACGTACATCTTGTATTATTTCAGTTATATAGTAAAATATAATGCGGAAAAGAAATAACACAGACACCTGAATTTTGTTAACGAGGAAACCGCAAGTGCAGAAAAAACCCAGGACGTAGTCCAGATTAAACATACATTGTATTAAGCCGCTACAGACACTAGCCTAGTCCAAGCTAACTTCGGTCTGGACTGTAGTTGAACCCCAACCAATCTCACACTGATCCAAGGTACAATTATGCTCTTACGCCTCTGATTTCAGCAGGATATTGCGCACTTGATTCCCTTAGTTGATCTCACCCACAACCAAGAGTTTCTACGACCCAAAGTCGAAGACTTTAATAAACAAATCTGTCACACACAGAAAAGTATACAAGGATAGATAAATTTGTCTCCCACGAATAAACCTATGAGTTTTGTTCTGTCTTTTGATAAATCAAGGTAAACAGGAACCAATCAATAAAACCAGACTTATATTCCCGAAGAACAGCTCAGTTTTATCAATCACCTCACAATAAACTTAATCGACGCAACGAAGAAGATTATTGAGGAATCACAAACGATGAGACGAAGTGTATGTGACTACTTTTATATCTTACCTATCAGAGATAAAAATCTCAATCCAATTATTACAATTGTACTCGTACGATAGAAGATGCAAGATCAGATCACACAACTATGATAAAAGTAGTATCGGTATGGCTTCACAATCCCAATGAAGTTTTTAAGTCGTTAACCTGGTTTTAGAAGAAGAAAACCAAATGTTAAAGGAGAATTGACTCTAGCTTAGCAAACTAGTATCACATAGAATCTGTGGGGATTAGGTTTCCCAGTTGCTAGAGTTCTCCCTTATATAGTCTTTAAAATCAGGGTTTGCAATCAATGTTAGCTTAGTAAAAAAGCATTCAATATTCACCGTTAGATGAAAACCTGATTATATACAAGCTAATATTTATCAACCGTTAGATCAAAAACATAGCTTGTTATACACACATGTACTGCACATTTATAGGCTTGTGAAAACCGTACCCAAACGTGTACAATAGTTGGTTCAGCACTAGTTAACCAAATGGTTAGCCAAATGATAACTTTCATATCAACCATATTCTTATTCACCATAACTTTTCCAAATAACTCAAATGAACTAGTTATAGAGTTGTTCAATTGCTTAGATCTTTATGTACTACACAAGACACAATTGAAGCATAAACGATGTGATTCACTCGAATCGATTCATGAACTATAAAGCCACGGTTTGCAATAACATTCCTTAGTTTATTAAGATAATTTCACAAATATCGTTTTAGACATAACCTACTCAAGTTCGCGGACTTAAGTTCCGGGACAGAGTTCACAAACTCCAGCAGAAATTCTCGGGTTCAAGAGCTTCGCCAATTCGCGGATTGAAGTTCACGTGCTGCTCCGATTTTACTTGATCAACAAAGTTCACAAACTTCGGTTCAAGAAATAACTACTTATACATATATGTGTTGCCACAATAATGCTTATATCCTCAAATGGTTATATTGTCTAAACTCCCATTTCAATCATTGAAACATTCTCAGAGGGCGTTATATAGTTGTTATTCACAAACTATTTTTCGTCAGAGCAATTTCCAAAATGATTGAAACATAGCATGACTTTCGTCACTAGGTAAAGATCAACTTGGATAAAGTGAAAGCTTTACCAACACATATTTTGAGAAATAGATAAGCGAGATATACTTAGCTCGAAATAACATATGTGTATATTCTTAGTCCATATAGTAATACGACTTTTCTCTCAAGATAGGAGATAGAATAGATAGACTTTTGAGTGATAGATAAGTTCAAGTCTCCACACACCTTTTAGTCGATGAATATCCACTGGTTCCTTGAGTAGTCCTTCATCTTGTATGATGATCTCCATGGAGTTCTTGAGATCAACTACACTTTCTATCCTAGTCCGAGACCTTAGCTACAATAGACTATAAATCAAAGACTTTATAGTTTTGATCACTAATATTGACAAACATGCTTGAGATAGCAATGCATGCGAGTTTGACCGATAAGTGCTCTAACATCAACTGCTACTATTATGGAAACAAGGGTCACGTTGAACGGAAATATCGTTTTCGGATAAGAAATGAAAAACTTCATAACATTCTCATATGGATGTCAAAGGAAGTAATCAAGCATGTTTCTCTCAGTGCTGAGAAAATCATAGTCTAAAATACGGAAGAGTATTGTGATAAGTCCTCTCTTAGTTATATGCATGATACTAAAGAATGTCATATGGACAACTAAGACGTTTGATGTTCCAGTAAAGAGAAAAAGACGTCAAAGGAAGAATGATGACTCAATTAAGGAAGGAATATCATCTATTGGCAAGGATCACACTGTGTCCAAAGTATCGGGTTTCGATCATATTCACATTAACAATCTTGTTTCAGATTTAAGAACCAGTATAAATAATCTCAAGCGGAAAATCAAAAAATTAAGGAAGAAAACATCTTCAGGTATGTCTTGTTCTCCTTGAAATAATTATTTTAAAATTAATCCTGTTAATCCTCTCTGTGATTCAGAGAAGGGAAACGATGATGAGCTACATGCTCTGTCTACAACTTGACCAGCTTTTATTGTGTATTCTCATTCCATTATCATGAGGATGCACATAGAGTTCAAGATGCAACTCGTCTTGACAAAAATGGTTGTTGTATTATTTGTTTGGTTCTTTAAATTGATTCCTTCTAAGTAGAATTATACTCTAGCCTTCCTTTCATAAAGAAGCATAATTGATCATTAAAAAACTCTTGAGAGAACCATGACTTGTTGAAACACTAATTTTTTTTTCAGTACTCCTTCCTTTGTTTTAAAGTACCTTGACAAAGTCTTTCAAAATAAGGCTTATTTTCTTAGACGGTTCAGAACCTGGTTCATAATCGTAAGCGTTTACGTACCTGGCCCATTCTCGAATTTTATTAGTGTAGCCCTAGGGTTTCCCTATATGTATCTCATATATATATATATATCTTGAAGATTTTCTTGGTATATACTAGTTCGGCAACAGAAAATAGTCTCATGTGAGATAATGGTGCAAACTATGGAAGAGTGCAAGAAAGAGGTTGAGAATGATAGAAACAACATTGCTGAGTTTTATGAGAACCCTGTTCTTATAAATTGTTATCATGCAATTGATCATGTATACAAGAAACCAGTTCAATTATCACAACAACTGGTTAGAAATCTTCTTCAAGATTTTGAGGTTTTACATTAACAATTCGTGATCATTAAAAGGGATTTCGAGTTCGTGAGGATCAAGCTGAAGGAAGCTAATGAGGAACTGGCATGTGTTCGAAATCTTATAGCAAGTCTTGGATAGATTTCTTATTTGTCTAGGAAACTTCTTAAAAGAATTTTTATTCTTGTTTTTGTTTAAGAAGGATAACTAGGGTTTGGAATAACCATTATTATGAGTACACATAGCTATGTCCAACGTTTTCATCTTGAAATGTTTTTATATTTATTTATTTAAATTCTAAAGTTGATTTGGAAGATGATTTTTGCAGTATTAATCTTTATGGTTTTATATATTGCAATATGTTATGGGATATGTGAGTTTTCGTCCGTGAACTATTATTGTCCCATCCGATGTCAAAAGTTATCTCTTTCATATGTCAATATGCATGTATTGATACAAGATCGATGAACTTTTGACAAAAAAAAGTTAAGCCTATTATGTCATTTGTTGATGGAAGATAGGTTAAAATCTTTTGTTTACAAAGATTATGTCTATTATATGTCGTTATGCAAATAGTGATGAAAATAGAATGAGTCTTTGTTCATTCCGCAGTATTGATCTTCCCTGATCCATATCTTATGTATATACTGTGCGGCTCCATAAGTCTTCTTATGTGAGCATTTCCAACTAGACTAATCATAGATTCGTTTGTGGTTATTTTGGTTGTGTATTCCGGTTAAATTAATCATGGGTTCTCTTGTGATTAATTTAATTGAGAATTTTGGATACAAAATCATTTTTGTGGTTTTTGGTGTCCAAAGAAATCCTTCTTTTCTTATAAAAGTAAGGTCGCTCTTGTTGTTCTTTCGAGAATGACATCAAATGGGGGAGAGTTCTTTTGAACTTGCGCTTAATTTCCATATCTTTGTGGGGAGTGCGGTTGTGGAATATTTTAGAAGTTATCTTGTATCTTTATAAACTCCTTGATGAATGCATTTAGCTTCGGATTTATGATTGCATCTAAACAAAGTTGATATGTATTTTTCTTTGGTCTTGAAGCGTCTCCGTGGAAATTTCATTAGGATCCCATTTTCGTACCTTTGCCAACTTTATTGACAAAAAAGGGGAGAATTAATATGTAGTTCACACTACAAATACATATGGTTTTCGGATCATTATGTAAGGGGGAGTGGTTTTCATGTTGAGATGAAAGTATTGAGTAAGGGGGAGTGATACATATCAACATAATATTGCTGTCAAAGTTATGATATAATTGAACTTTGATACTGTGTAATAATACTATGACACTGTATAACAATGATCGAGAGATTTTGTTTTCTCATTGTTATGGCTACGAATCTTCAACAACTATGATGCTGAACTGAATATCTATGGAATCATGGGAGTACTTGGAAAAGACAAAGTTTTCGAGTAATGTTGAAGCACCAAGGAGATCAAGCATGTGGACGAGAAGCTACAAAGTTTTATCTATTTTGTAATCCATATGTATTGATAGTTTTGTCACTAAAATTGACAAAGGGGGAGATTGTTATAGCATTGCTTGGTCGAACCCGCTAGTGTTGCTATCTCAAGCTTGTTTGTCAAATTTAGTTTTCAAAACTATATGTCTTGATTTCTAGTCTACTTATATCTAAGTCTCGGACTAGGATAGTTAAGTGTAGTTGAGCTCCAGACTTCATGGCGATCATCTTATGAAGACGAATAACTACTCAAGGAACTAGTGGAACTTCATCCGACTAAAAGGTATGTGGATACTTGAACTTATCTATCACTCAAAAGTTTATCTACTCTATCTCCTACTCTTGAGACAAAAGTCGTATAAGTATGATAGTTTTCATACATACACATTTGCTATTTCGATCCGAGTTTACTCGCCTATCTATTTCTCGAAATATGTGTTAGTAAGCTTTCGCTTTAACCATTTTTCATCTTTACTCGTGACGAAAGTCCTGATAACGTTTCAATCTTGAAAATAGATTTGATGAAGATAGTTGTGAATAACGACTGTTATAACATTATAGAAGAATGTTTCAATGATTGAAATGTAGAGTTGAGATTACCATCTATGGATATAAACATATATAGTGTGTTCGCACATTAGTGTATAAATCCATGTACCGGGAACCAAGTGTGTGCATACAGTATTGGTGAAGGAGACAGGTTGGGTACGCGTACTGGCGAAACTTTTCTTCCCGGAAAATTCTGCTGAGTTTGGAGTTTACAAACTCATAAACCAGTCACCTTAGGTACGCATACTTGCGGAACTTTTCTTCCCAAAAAATTCTGCTGAGTTTGGAAACTCAAATCCGGTAGCTTAGGTACGTGTATCCAAGCTGGTTATTTCTCAAATTGGTAGTTCATGAACTTAAAACAGTAAATTATAAGGAATGCAATCTTTGCAAACTGTGGCTGTATTGTTCATGAATTGATTCAAATGAATCAAACGTATTTTGTTTCGATTGTGTCTATGTATAAATACCTAAGAAATTGAACAACTCTTCAACTAGTTCTTTTGAAGTAGTTATGAGAAAGATGAATACGGTTAATATGAAAGTGTTCATACGGATAACCATTGGTTAACTATTTGTGAACCAACTAAGTGTACACGTTTAGGTATGGTTACTCAAAGCTAAATGAAATATATTTCATTTGTGTGTGACAAGCTGAGTTTCGATCTAACGGTTGAAAGATATTAGCTTGATTGAATCAGGTTTTTTATCTAACGGTGAATATTGAATGCTTTGTTACTAAGCTAACATTGATTGTAAACCCTGATTTGAAAACTATATAAAGGAGAACTCTAGCAACTGGAAAAACTAATCCCCACACCTCCTGTGTTATACTAGTTGGTTTAGTTAGAGTCGATTCTCCTTTAACCTTAGGATTTTTCTCGAGACCCTATAGGTTAACGACTTAAAGACTTCATTGGGATTGTGAAGCCAGATGAAACTACTTCTCTTGTAGTTGAGCGATCTGATCTTGTCATTTTTTATCGCACGAGTTTAATTGAAAGATTGGCTTGAGATTATATATTTGATAGAGAAAGATAAAAAGAAATCACAAACATCTTCGTCTCATCGTTTGTGATTCCGCAATATCTTGTTTCACTACCATACGATTAATATTATTGTGAGGTGATTGATAATTCTAGGATGTTCTTCAGGAATATAAGTCCGGGTTATCGGTTGGTTCCTGTTCACCCTGATTTCTATCAAAAGGCGGAACAAAATCGTAGGTTTATCTGTAGGAGACAGATTTATCTATTATCGTAGACTTTTCCGTGTGATATAGATTTGTTTATTAAAGTCTTCGACTTTGAATCGTAGCAACTCTTAGTTGTGGGTGAGATCAGCTAAGGGAATCAAGTGCGTAGTATCCTGCTGGTATCAGAGACGTAAGGAGCGCAACTGTACCTTGAATCAGTGTGAGATTGATTAGGGTTCAACTACAGTCCAGACCGGAGTTAGTTTGTAGTAGGCTAGTGTCTGTAGCAGCTTAATACAGTGCGGTGTTCAATCTGGACTAGGTCCCAGGGTTTTCTGCATTTTCGGTTTCCTCGTTAACAAAACTTCTGGTGTCTGTGTTATTTTTATTCCGTATTATCTTTTGTTATATAATTGAAATATCACAGGCTGTGTTGTATCGATCAATTGTGAAATCCAACCTTTGGTTGTTGATTGGAAATTGATTGATCCTTGGATATTGGTCTTTGGTACCATCCAAGTTTATATCTCTTGTATTTGATAAAGACTCACAAATTTCTATTTGTTTGAGTATAGATCAAATCGAGAGATAGAGATATTAACTCCTTGATATACTGATAGGATCCGGAGATACCTATTTAATAAACCGCAATCGCACGGTGTCTAACTAGTAGACAGAGGCAAGTACGGGTCGAACCCACAGGGAGCGGTGGAAATACTGTAATCAATATCTCTAAATAAAAATACCAGGAACAATATTTATGTATTTTTAGAATTAAAAACGAAATAATAAAATGAAATCAACGGGAAAGTTGGTAACCAGGGTTTATTGTATCCACCACTATTTCTATTCAATTACTGAAATGAAACATAACTCATGAATATATGTTTATTGTCCGTTCTATCGACATCACCTATTATATGTATTAGCGTCGCAAATATCACTGGGACGCCCTAAGCATGGCACATCAAAAGATTAAACCAAAGCATGCACCATCAAATTGCGCTGGCGAGAAAATTATTCGAAACTAAAATATTGATTCGCAAATATTATTTGACTCTTCTAAGCATAACCCATCAAAGAAATTAACCCAAGCATGGAATATCAAATAACGAGACAAATATATTTTTGAACCTAACAATTACGCACAAAGGTTATAAGAAACCGGTGAAGCAACAACTTGTTTTGCAATCAATCAATAAACAATTATTCAAGAATTAATCTAATCAAATCATAATGGTCTATTGCAAGATAAACAATTCAATGTAGCCTAATACCCCAAATAGTTTCAACCATAAACCCTAGCTACAAAAATATCTAGCCAAACATGGCTTTCTCAAAAGCCATATATAAGATAATCGCAAGCAAATTAAAACGGATGAGAAATGATCAAACTTCAAACCCTAGCGAGTAGCCGCAACCTCCTTTTCTCCTTCTGTTCGTCGGTTCTCTGGCATCAAAACCGGCCTCCCCCAAAACTCGAAAATGAGAACCCTATTCTCCAAGTTGCGGCTGTAGTAATCGGTCTCCCATTCTAATCTGTTTCTCTTTAATTTTATAAGTGTTGCTGCGAGAATGCCTAGGCCCAGTCCATACACTCCATTCGGATCAAGGACTGCCACGGCCCACTCCATCACTACTTTCCAAATCTAACTCCTCTATCCGTTCCCAATTCCAGCTCCTTCCCAGATTCATTACGTCTCAGGGTTATAACCCATCGACGTTGCTCTCCGCGAAGTCTTCCATCTTGTTTCAACGACACCTTCCTTCTCACCGAGTTAAACCATCTCAGCAACCTACGTACCACTCTCTGCCAACAGATGTATCGACTTCTCCGTAGATTCACTCAAGTTGCAGACTGCATTAATACCCTAACTCCACTTGAACCAAATAATCAGTAATCGATACCGGAATTGGGTAGAGTCCCATCGTTTGCATCCATGAATCGATGGCGGCAGCACTAACTCCTTCCATTCTCTTCTTTCTCGCTGTCCATGAATTATATCACCATCTTCACTATGTAGTCTCTGACGTACATATTCAATTATATCAATCATCAGCATACAGTCCATCCATCTCCAGCCAATCGATGTCATCACCGACATTCGAGTTAAAAATCCTTGAGCATCACCAGCTCCTTCCACTTCATACACCGATCCTCTCTCAATAGACCGCAACTTGGTTGCTGCCATTTATCTCCCAGCTACAGCTAATATGAAGTCTGCCAATCCATTCTCCTTTCAAGTACATACAGCCATTTTTTTTGTTAAATCCAAAATTCCATTAAGAAACTCAAAAAAACAAAGCACAGAAAGTAGCCCAGTCCAGGATAAAAAACCTAAACAAGGCTAGTTACTTGAAACGGAAATACGATACATTTGGATATTCAACCGAAATTAAGAAATCCGGTCTCCCCACGTAATGTCTTTTTTCTTGATTATTAAGAGCACAACCCCGTTTTTCCATCTTATCAGCAGCAAAATTTACTTCTCTAAAGGAGTGTATGAACCGAATATTGTCATAATTCGTAGTAATGTCTCTCCATCGTTGCCAAACAAACCACGGAAGCGTTGAAGAAGAAAACGCCGTCACTGCCGACATAGAGTCTGTACGAATACAAACTCTCAAGAAACCCCACTGCCTAGCCCATTCGAGCCCATGAATTATACCAAGAATTTCAGCCAAATAATTAGAGGTTACACCCAACCCAAATAATTATACCTAGCCCATACAGCCATCACCACTACTAACTGATTCCACCATCAGGACCTGTAGTTACAACCCATCATCACCAGCAGCAATTCTCACCCATCGGTAACAATAACAAACTTGGCAGCAGCTCCTTCCTTCATTTCTATCTTAGTCACGTCCAAGCTCTCAGCCATCGTTATACGGCAACCTAACAGCAACACTCATCTGTCGACAGCATCTCAGGCCATTAGCAAGCACCGTACTCAGTTCAACTAACACATATCTCCACTGAGTTCCTGCTTTTTTACCTTTGTTTTGCACACACAACACTTTCCTTCCAAACCCCGCGTCTCAAGTACTTGTATGCTGCCAATTCGATCACCATCCAGGCTATGAGGCTACAACACCAACCTCCATTCCCGGCTCAACTGAACATCACCCAATTACGAATTCAGCCAACATACTTCCATGAACTGAGCACCTACCTGCACTGTCGGTTCTAACAGCTTGACCTCACTGTTATGGACAGGGAATAGCATTTATAGTTTTAAGAATCAAACAGAGAGCAGACTTGACATTCTCAAAGCTCCGCCAGCTTAGTTGGTTCATCCAAGCTTCCTATACTACAGTTTTTGATGTCTTTCTTAATTGCTTCATTCAAACTCTGACACAAGCTCATAATCCTCTTCCTTCGGCATAAAGATAAAGAAAACACTAAGTCGCCTTGCTACAGTGGAGTTGACGTGCTTGATATAAGACGTGCTTGATATAAAACAAAAGGGAAATCCAATGTCCCACTATCTCTGTAGCCGTGTAGTGGCTTTGTTGCTTCCACTAGGACCAGTACCATAAAAGTTAACATGCATGGCTGACCACATCTAACTAGGCCATTCTCTCAGGTGCATTGAACAGCTCTTTCGATTGTGTTTGTCGCGAACATCATTTGAGATCTTATTTAAGCTGTTTATTCTCCCGCCGATCGAAATCACTAGTACTTTCTACAAAAGCACTAAAATAGTATCATTAGCCAAAATATTGAGTCATATCTAATATAAATATGGGTATAAAATGTAGCACTTACGTGCTTATCATATACTTTTTATTAAGATTGAGTCTGACTGTCTTGTTGATTCTCTTAAAAGTATATTCGAGTTAGTCCATACAGATTGCTAATCGAAATATTGGGTGAGGTTGTTAGACCCCTGCATTTTCAAATACTTCATCTCACATGGAAACCACTTCCCTTTACATAATGATCCGAAAAGCATATGTATTTGCAGTGTGAACTACACATTAATTATCCCCCTTTTTGTTAATAAAATTGGCAAAGGTACGAAAACTAGTGGGATCTTAATGAAATTTCAATAAAGACATTTCATGACCAAAATAAAGTACATACCAACTTTTTAGATGCAATCATATAGATGAAACTAAATGCATTCATTAAGGAGTTTATAAAGATACAAGATAACCCATATAATATTCCACGGCCGCACTCCCCACAAGGATTTGGCAATTAAACAAAAGTTCAATTAAGGACCCTCCCCCATAAAATGTCATTCCCGAAAGAACAATAAGAGCGACGTTACTTTCACAAGAAAAGAAGGATTTCTTTGGGTATTACACTAGGATACTTAACAGAAATTCAACTATTGAAACCAATGCAAAATTGAAGTAACACCTATTGGAGTTCCAAACTCAATTGCCCAAGAGATCGCGATAAGTGCAGGGGCAAGAGTTTAAGAACGACTAATGAACCAAAACAACACCAATAGATTGTTGTAAGTCAATATTTAATGGTTTGGTAAGAATATCATCCAATTGTTGTTCGGAAGGCACAAATTCCATAATTATGATACTATTTTCATATAAATCTCAAATAAAATGGTACCTTATATCAATGTGCTTAGTTCTTGAGTGCTCAATGGGATTCTCAGTGATTCGAATCAAGCTAGAGTTATCACAAAAGATTTTCATTACTCCAGTATCAATTCTATAATCAGCAAGCATTTGTTTCAACACGAGCCTGCAGCAATATATTCTGCTTCACATGTAGACAGAGATTATGAATTTTTTTTCTTGTTATGCCAAGCTACAAGATTCAATCCTACATAGTAGAAACCCCCTTATATACTTTTTCTATCTTCCACACATCCTGCCCAATCAGCATCTGAATAGGCAGAGAGATCAATGTTAGTATCAAAAGTGTAAAATAGACCATACCCCCGACTGTGTGATTAACATATATCGTATGATCCTTTTCGCATTTGGAAGATGAGATTCCTTTGGATTTTCCTGAAATCTAGCACAACAACCCACACTAAATGCAATATCAAGTCTAGTAGTTGTAAGATATAAAAGGATACCAATAATAGATCGATACAGTTTTTGATCGACATTCACTCATTTCTCATCTCTATGTAGTTTACCAGTGGTGGGCATAGGTGTCTGTTTTGGGGTTGACTTATCCAGACCGAACCTTGAGACAAGATCCTTAGCATATTTTTCCTGAGATAAGTAAATTCCATCCTTATATTGCTAAATCTGTAATCCTAAAAAGAACTTAAATTCACCAACATTGCTCATTTCAAATTCTTTGCCAAGAGAGACTTGAAAATATTTTGATTTTTTTTTTGAAAGTTGAACCATAGATGATATCATTTACATAGACTTGAGCAATGACAATATGTTTCCCACTCCATTTGGTAAACAAGGTTTTACCATCTCCACCTCTCGAGAAACCTTTCCTAAGAAAAGAAGTAGTTAGTTTTTCGAACCAGGCACGAGGTGCTTGTTTTAACCCATATAATGCCTTTTTGAGCTTAAGGACATGATCTGGGAAATCAAGGTTTTCAAAACCCTTAGGTTGAGCAACTTAGACCTTTTCCTTTAAATTTCCGTTTAGGAATGCAGATTTTATGTCCATTTGAAATAGCTTAACCTTAAGAAAATAAGCATGAGCTAATAACAACCGAATGGATTCAAGGCGTGCCACAAGAGCAAAGGTTTCGTCAAAATCGATACTCTAAATCTATGAATATCCTTGAGCGACAAGTGTGGCTTTATGTCTGATAATTTTGCCAAATTCATCAAACTTATTCTTGAATATCCATTTGGTACCAACAATATTGATATTGGAGGGACAAGGTACTAGTTCCCATAATTCTTGTCTTTGAAATTGATTTAACTCTTCATGCATTGCATTCACCCAAAAGGGATCTCTAAGAGCTTAATCAATATTTTTCGGTACTACTTGTGAAAGATAACAACCAAAATTGCAAATATTTTGAAGTTGTCCTCTTGTCTTGGCAGTAGAATCTCTACCTCCAATAATACTGTTGAGATCATGATTCCTTTGAACCCAGAGGCGTCGAGTAGGGACACGTTCTTGTTCAACAGGGGTAGCTTAATCAGTGATCTTCTCCTCGTCGCTAAAAATATCAGGATCAGTAACAGTTGGGATAACTTCAACAGATTCTGGGATTTCTTTGACTTTCTCAATTGTCTCAGTTGGAGGCAATTCAGCAGGAGGAATATTATGATGAAAATTACTAATATCATCAATTATAACGTTAGTAGATTCCATCATACCTTGGGTTCTGAGATTAAACTCCCGAAAACCACGACTATCAGAGGCATAGCTAAGAAAGATACCTTCATCACTTTTGGTATCAAATTTCCCTCTCTGTTCTCGATCTTTTAAAATGTAGCACTTACTTCCGAACATTCCGAGAAAGTGTAAGTTGGGTTTTCTACCGTACCACAACTCATACAAAGTGTTTAGGGTTTTAGACCGTAGGTAGACACGGTTGATTAAATAACATCTTGTGAAGACAACTTCTCCCCAAAACCTTAAAGGTAAGTTTTTTTTATGGAGCATTACCCTGGCCATTTCCTGGATGTTCTTATTCTTTCTTTATGCAAATACATTAGCTTGAGGAGTAATGGGTGGCGAGTATTGTTGAATAATCCCTAGTTCGTCAGTTCCACAGTCGCTTCTATTTTTCTTTAGTTTGCGACCTTGTTTGTTCTGGATTCTATTAACAATAATATTGAATTCATCAAGGGTTTCATTCTTATGAGATAAGAAATTTACGCAGTGAATCTGGTGTAATCATCTACCATAACCAAAGCGTACTTCTTTCCCACAACTGTAGGTTATTGAATAGGTTCGAAAAGGTCCATATAAATTAAATCAAGTGGAGCTTTAGTGAGAATATCTCGAGATGATTTATGGTGAACTTTTGTTTGTTTACCCTTTGGACAGGCACCACATACACCATCAATCTTTGCATTGATTTTGGGAATTCCTCTAACAAGTTCTTTGTTAATGATCTTAGTTAGAAGACGATAATTGATGTGACCAAAACGCTCATGCCAAAGATGTGTAGATTCCACCTTAGTCAAATTGCAACAGTTACTGAACTGAGTATCCAGAAGATAACAGTTATTTTTACAACGAGTTCCCTGAAAAATTACTTTCCCAGCTTTGTCTACAATGTCACATCCATTCGCATTAAAGACAATTTTATGGCCTTTGTCATAAATTTGACTAATAGGAAGAAGGTTTGCAGTCATAACTTTAACGTATACTGCATCATGGATTTCAGGAACGCCGGGAAGTTTGATCATCCCCTTCTTTATTATGTAGCAGCAACTCCCATCTCCAAATTTTACGGGACCTCCTTCATAGTCGCTTGAAGTTACAAACCACGAGAGATCACCAGTCATATGTCGGCTATATCCATTGTCAAGAAACCATTGAAAGGGAGGTGTTGATTTTAAAACAAAAGCTCCCATACTAACACTACTATCCTGTTTAGGATTTCTTGTTAGTTTTGTACATCCCTTTCATAGAAGTAAACAATTGTTCATCTTTCTTATGAAGATTACTTGCAACTTTTAAACTTTTTCGGAGGGATATACATGTATGTTGAAAGTGATTGTAAGAGTCACAAAACATACATGGACCAACATCTTTAATCTCATTTGAGTATTTCTAAGACTAAGTCTTATGGGATAGATTGGAGGTGCTAGATTAGCACTTAAGTGTTACAATTCAAAAAAAAAGTGTGGCAAAAAAGTTAACACTAGTTCTCTCTCCTACCAGTTGCTAGCATGCTAGATAATTACGCTGAATGGTTCAACGCTACGAGATTTATTTTTGATCAGACGACTGAGATTTAAAGCGCTGAACCATTTTGGGATGACATGGACTGCTAATCTAGCTGCTAGATTAGCACTCCCATAAGACTTAGGAGGTAATCCTGACTGCTAATCTAGCTGCTAGACTAGCACCCCATAAGACTTAGTCTAAGTCCTATTAGGTTTCACAGAGCCTAAACCTTGTTTATCATCTGACTTACTACCATTTTTCAGAGAAGAGTAAACAGAATTATTCAGATCCATTGAAGAAATTTTGACAGATTTCAAATCCTTATACATTGCAATTTCTGCAACAAGATCAGAGCTGATCTGAATTTGTTCATCCAACTTTTTATGGAGAATAAAAAGTCTTTCAGAACTTTATCTATGATCAGAATTTATTCTTGGTGAAGTGTTTATAGAGACTTTACTGTCCATATAGTCAGATCGCTACAAACACAAACTTATGAGGTCTTTAAACGTGTTTGCCTGCTCTGATACAAATTGAAAAAGTGGGGGTCTAACAACCCCACCAAATATTTCGCTTAATGGTCGGTTGTCAGCCGGGCAAATATAATTTCACTTTCTTACTTCCTAAAATAAAAATAGTATGCGATAAGAAAGAGTTCGTATCCACAGAGAGGCTTTTGTTGTTATAATATTTTTTTCAGTTTCTTAGTAACCAAGGGGGGATTTTGATTTATCAAAGCAATAAAAATGAATTGAAAGCAAAGTAATAATAAAAGTAATCAATAAGGAGAAAGTATTGGTCATGGGATAGTTTCATTCACAAACTCGAATTATCAACAATGGCTAGAATTGAAAATTTAATCTCTCATTTACTAAAAGTCCTAGGATACCTTGATCGCAAGAGTATCCCGCTAATTCCCTGATTTCATCACAACCACATTAAAAGATGCATATGTGAATTCTTCCTAGAAAGCAACCTAAAGTGTAAAAGCACAATTAGGTTTAACTCCCTAAAAGCAATGAGTTCTATGGAATAAGACTAATCAAGGCAACCAAAATGTGTAAAAGCACTAATTAGATTTAACCCAAGTTATGATTCATATGTGACTAGTAGGATATATCACTACAAGCACTACCCACATTTATGCTACTTAAAATCAGGGATAAACAACGTTTTCGTATTGAAAACCCTAATATAGCTCTAGATATGAAAGCAAATCGGATTGATTCCGGACTCAACCAAATAAACAATCAAATCATAAAACAAAATAAACCATGAATCATAAACAATAAAGTATTGAGACAAAACTACATCATTGAATCAAATATCATTTGTGAAATCCACTTTATCCCATAACCAATAAAAGGTATTTAGCTACTCATAGTTGTTGGATTCAACATAATTATTATCAAAAATAAAATGAAGAACATGAAAAATAAACGAAAGCAAACCCTAGTAGAATCGCTCTCCTCCAAAACTCCAGTAGAAAGATACGTGATTTCTGATATATCCCCCAAAAGAATAGAAACTTTTTCTTTTTATAGCTTCCCAACTTCCCATATTAGGTCTTCAAAGCCCACGGTCCAATTGCTCCAATAGTAGGATGTCCACCAAGCCCATGTGTATGAAAAACCTATGTGAAAATATGACCCCAAAAATTGTTCGCCGGAAAACTGTGTTTTTGGCCGGAATCCGGCACCGGAAAGTATCTCAGGTGACCGGCTAAGTCCGCTCGGTCACCTGTCAATGAGTCAACTCGGTCTAGTCAACCGAGTCATCTAAATCAGGTGAGAATCAGCTAAATGACTCATCTGAGTAATTTGGATTAGGCCAGTTGCAGCTTGCACATCCATACTTCAGTCACGGCCAAGATGGCCCTGCTTGCCATCATTGTGCTTCATTTCCAGCCATGTTGGCTGGAACATCTGCAGCTTTAGTATCACTTCTCCTATCTCATAACCCATTAGCTTCAGAATTCCAACTCCAGCTTAGCTTCTCAAACCATTGCACCTGCAACATCACCAGTCATTTTGTTCTACTCTAGACTGCAACTCATACTATGACTTACAATCTCACCACAAGCACTGCATCATAATACCACCAGCAAAACAATTTCAATCATTATGTAATAACAGAAACAACACCAGCCTCCACTACCAAAACTCATCACTTTCCTATTCGAGCCACAACATCACCACTGTCGAGTTCTGCCATGTTTCCCTGAACTTACTCCATCATCGTTGTTATCAGTAAACCACAACTTCAACCTGCTAATGCCAATTCCCTGCAATTCAATGCCACCACGAAATAGCAAAGACCAGCACCAGACTTCACTGCCATTGCCATTCTTTCCACCATAACCTGCTCGCCATTCAATTGTTGCAATAGCAGTTCACTGCCCCAGTTTTTATCCAAACATCTCATACCTGCAATTTCAGTTCATTGCAGTGCCAAACCAAGACCAGCTGCTTCTAAACAAGCCCTGTAATCCTAGCATACATCTACACAGCAGCCCCTAAGTCCCATGCTCAACTTCCAACCACCACTGTATCACTACCCTACAACTGAACAACATCACAGATTCATTATTACTCATTCACACAGCATCTCATTCTTTGTAAACCCTCAGCAATAACAGCTTCACAACTGCAACACTTGCATAAGGACTTAAACCAAAAGCCATTACAACAAACACCCTTTTGTTTTACAAACACCATCTGTAGTACCATCACCTTGTTATCTGTGGCAACACCAACAACACAGTAGCTAATATTCAAGCACTTATTTCTCTCATGCTCAACTGAGATCCCCAGAATTTAGCCACTGCAATTTCAGTTTAAATTTCACTACCTGCACCTACACTACTCAACAACAGCCTATACCCACAATTCCAGTTGCTCAGCATCTAGACTCTCAGTATACATCCACTAACTGCATATCACCCTCCATCCACCTTCATATCTATCTACAGACCATCACCGGAACCACCACTCATTTCCTGCAACACAATTCAAACTGCAGTACCACTGGAACCTGCACAGAGCTAACATCAATTCCAAAAACCAACTCATGATACCCTCATATCATACTCAAACCCCAAGCAAACTTGCCTCACTTTCTTCGCTGCAATTCAAGAACAGAAAACACAGTACCACAACCTCCCTGGGTTCTTCTCAACCACCATCTAGCCCTAATTCACTACCAAAGCCACTTGCAATTCATCATAACCTAGCATAATTGCACTGCCAACCCACCAACACCATCTAAGAATCAAACCGAAATCTTCCCAGAATCAACTAACAGCATATCAGTCACCACAACCGCTCAGTACCAACAACAGTAACTCAAGCTCCAATTTAAACCTGGTGGTGTTGTCATCAGTCAATACATCATTTACTACACTCCATTTACCCAAAACCACCTTGTCCATCTTCCTCTCACTGATGTCACCTTTAATCTGTCCTCCAAAATCGATGACAGAAACCACCATGAACTCGAGTTAGCAGATTCAATTCCTCCCTGAATCTTGACCTTGACAACAACAAATCCCATCAAACATCATCTCTATCAAACCATAACTCCATCAATCTCTGAGTTTCTTGTGGCAATAACGGCAAGAACCCATCTATATTTTCTGTTCAATTTGACTCAACATCATCGATTTCTTCATGTAAAGTTTAAGAACACAGCACTGCTCAGATTCAAACTAAAAGCTCATTTACTTCACAGTACCACCTTCATCAGTTCTTCAACAGCCCCATAAACAACATTTCTCCATCT
Organism: Papaver bracteatum; assembly: GCA_023529315.1. NCBI lineage: Eukaryota > Viridiplantae > Streptophyta > Magnoliopsida > Ranunculales > Papaveraceae > Papaver > Papaver bracteatum. The sequence continues at coordinate 537,574 of JAJJWX010001481.1, read as the reverse complement.
CTCCTTCTCAATCTAACCCATGGGAGGAAACTCACAGCATATTCATCTTCACTGATTTTTCTCAGATCTCAGAGCCAATGGGGAATAACACCAAATGATTAGAGACGTGATTTTCTCTAACTTTTAGGCTTGTGTAGGAAATGGAAATTAATACAACCACCCAGATTAAATGGATAAAGGGTCCCCAAAATTACCATAAGCACCCACTCATTAATTAAGGTCCACCAAAGTTCTTTGCTTCTCTAGACTAAGCTGCGGTGGTTGTCTCCTATCGCTGGCTAGGTTCGGCTCTCTATAAAACATACCCGTGAATTTTAATTTTTGCCATTTTCGCTCCAAATGCACGCCTTCTTTCGCCTTTTACCAAAAACAGTCGTCTCTTACTTCTCAGACCCACTTCATCTCTTCAATTTCTATTCATCACTAAAGCAGTCGTGCTTTTCAGACAAAATTCGCATCACTAAAGCCGACAAACTTTTCAGATAGGGATAAAGAAATAAAAGCAAATATGAGAAATAATCGCCTCCAATAACATTTGCACCTTTTTCCCTGTTTCTTCTTCTTTTGATCCAAACGACTCCAAAGTACCTAACAAACTCAAATTCACACATAAGATACATAATTTACATGAAAACTCGCAAAGAAAGCATAAATACTAGATATAAAATTAGGTGTTTATCACACCTATCACTTAACAATCTGTATGAACTAACTCCGATATACTTTTAAGAGAATCAACTAGACAGTCAGACTTAATCTTAATGAAAAGTATATCCAAGAGTTATGTCTCAACTTCTCGATTCAATCCTTACTCAAAAAAATAGAAATATTCGAGCCTGATTGAATACAAGAGAAATAAATCGAGCGGTTCCAAAGACCAATGTTCAAGGATCAATCAACAACCAAAGATTGGATTTACCAATTGATCGATACAACACACAACCTGTGATATTTCAATTATATAACAAAATATAATACGTAAAAGAAATAACACTAGAAGTTTTGTTAACGAGGAAACCGCAAATGCAGAAAAACCTCGGGACCTAGTCCAGATTAAACACACATTGTATTAAGCCGGTACAGACACTAGCATACTACAAACTAATTTTGGTCTAGATTGTAGTTGAACCCCAATCAATCTCACACTAATCCAAGGTACAATTGCACTCCTTACGTCTCTGATCCCAGCAGGATACTACGCACTTGATTCCCTTAGATGATCTCACCCACAACTAAGAGTTGCTACGACCCAAATCCGAAGACTTTAATAAAGAAATCTAAAAGTCTACAAGAATAGATAAATCTGTCTCCCACAGAAATATATATGAGTTTTGTTCCGTCTTTTGATAAATCAAGGTGAACATGAACCAATCGATAACCCGGACTTATATTCCCGAAGAACAGCCTAGAATTATCAATCACCTCACAATAATCTTAATCGACTAGCGAAACAAGATATTGTGGAATCACAAACGATGAGACGAAGATGTTGATGACTTATTTTTTATCTTGCCTATCGGAGAAATTAATCTCAAGCCAATCTTACGATTGTACTCAAATACGATAGAAATATCAAGATCAGATCACGCAACTACAATGAAAATAGTTGGGTCTGGCTTCACAATCCCAATGAAGTCTTTAAGTCGTTAACCTACAGGGTCTCGATAGAAACCTAAGGTTAAAGGAGAATAGACTTTATCTTATACAACTAGTATCACACAAGAGGTGTGGGGATTAGGTTTCAAAGTTGCGATAGTTCTCCTTTATATAGTCTCCAAATCAGGGTTTTCAATCTAAGTTACCTTGGTAACAAAGCATTCAATATTCACCGTTAGATGAAAACCTGATTAGATTCAAGCTAATATCTTTCAACCATTAGATCGAACTTAGCTTGTCATACACAAATGAAATGCACATTCATTTAGGTTTGTGTAATCGTACCTAAATGGATACACCTAGTTGGTTCAATAGTAGTTAACCAATGATTAGCCATATGAGTGCTTTCATATCAACCTTATTCATCTTCACCATAACTAGTTCAAGTGACTCAAATGAACTAGTTAGAGAGTTGTTCAATTGTTTAGATCTCATAGAAGTGTACAAGACACAATCGAAGCAAAAATGATTTTGATTCACTCGAATCGATTCATGAACATTATAGGCACGATTTACAAATATGCATTCCTTAATTTATAAATGTCTTAGTTCACGAATAAACTGTTTTTAGAAAATAACCCACTTAAGTATGCATACTTAAGTGCATGGACTGAGCTTGTTTTCATTTCATAAACTCGAGCAGAAATTCAAGGGATGTGAACTTCTGACAGTACGCGTACATGTACACAGACTTAGTTCCGGTTATCCTAAACAGCAAAGTACGGATACTTTGGTTCAAGGATTTTGGACTTACACAAGTATGAGTTCAAATACAATGTTTATATCCATTCAAGGTTATATATTCTAAACTCTCGTTTCAAGCATTGAAACATTCTTAGAGGATGTTATATATAGCGGTTATTCACACACTATTTGTCATTAAAGCGATTCTCAAGAGATTGAAACAATTAACATGAATTTCGTCACGAGTAAAGATGAACTTGGCCAAAGCGAAACCTTACCAACACATATTTCGAGAAAAAGACAAGTGAGATAAACTCGACTCGAAATAGAAAATGTGTATATTCGAAGTCTATATAGCAATACGACTTTTATCTCAAGATAGGAGATAGAGTAGATAGACTTTTGAATAATAGATAAGTTCAAGTCTCCACATACCTTTTTGTCGATAAAGTTCCGCCAGTTCCTTGAGCAGTTCTTCGTCTTTGTATGATGAACGTCGTGGAGTCTAGAGCTCAACTACACTTTGTATCCTAGTCTGAGACTTAGCTATAAGTATACTAGAAATCATGACTTATAGTTTTGGAAACTAAACTTGACAAACAAGCTTGAGATAGCAACGCTTGCGAGTTCGACCGAGCAGTGCTCTGAAAGTTAAGTCCGAACTTATTATCAAGTAATCACACTTTGGTTGTCGTATTGTCTCGATCTCGTATCCATATACAAACACACAAAGTGTGAATACCGATTTGTAATATTGTCTCGACTTTGTCTATAGACAATCACTTTCGGTAAGAGGACTTTATAGGTGGAAAAATAAAAGATTGTGGTGTATTTAGGTACCCTCGTCTTTTCAATAAGAGTTATTATTCGCGTTCAAAGTATGTTGACATCTTTTATTTGTAAATCATTTTTCATATTTACAATCTTAGAATCGATTATACCACACTTCTAAACAAGTTTAGAATTGGTTCATCTGAATTTCAACACAGCTATGTGATTGATCAAATATCAAAACACATTCATGGGTTCAATCGGTTCTACCAATCACTAGGATCAATTATTCCTTAATATGAAACACTTGTGATCGGTCACACAAGTTACCAGGACGAGTTACATCAGTTACCAGGATCGGTTACATCAATTACCAGGACCGGTTACCATATACACGTGGTATTGCTTGTAATACGTCACACCAGTCACTAGGATCGGTTACACCAATTACAAGGAACGATTACACAACTCTATTATGATCGATCACACCAATTACTAGGATCGGTCACACTTATTACAAATATCGGTCATACTATCTCAGGTGATTACTTAGGATCAGTTACACTAATTAATCAAAACTAGTCATACCAAATCATAAGTCAGGCATTGTGATTAGTTATACCAAGATACATAACAAGTTACGATCGGTTATACCATCTCACACATATTGGTAACCCAAAGATTTGCAATTAATAGCCATACCAGTAAGCCTAGCGATTTCCCTTTCGATTCATAAAACAAGTTAATGAATGTGCTTCCTAAACAAATGTAAACATTGTTACCAATGATGAAATATTCACCTTTACTCATTCTCTTAATCATCACATCATTCATAAGATTATGTCGATGTCATATTTACGAAGTTCAAAAGATAAGCGTTATACTTCATAATCTAATTCCTTAACACTATGAATCATATGATCATGTCTCACTACTAGAGTAAAATATTCATACACAGCTTCGCAGTTATGTTTTCAATATGGCATGACTTGAAAGATACGTTAGGAATGAAACATTTCAAGTCAATATTACTAACCTCAAGAGGAAGGATGATGTCGTCGTTATAGCTCGTTACTTCCTCACAATTTTCAGGTCTTCGAGTAATACTTGTATGTCTCATATTTTTAGACTTTCTAGTCTAACCTAATATGAAGTTGTCTCTAGTACATAATCAAATGACTCTTATATAAGTTTTGATTCACTAAAATATGACAACCAAACTTGACATACCAACACTTGGTGGGTTCAACCGAGCTATTCTTTAATAACATTTTAGGCTAGAGTCTGTAGCGGTTTAATACAGTATGGTGTTCAAGTATGGACTAGGTCCCGGGGTTTTTCTGCATTTGCGGTTTCCTCGTTAACAAAATTTCTGGTGTCTGTGTTATTTCTTTTCTGCATTGAAAAGACGAGGGTACCCGAATACACCACAATCTTTTAAATATCAACCTATAAGTCTGATACCAAGTGCGATCTTCTATGGACAAAGTCGAGACAATGAAATAACTATGGTATACACTTTGTGTGACTGTCTATGGATACAAGATTGAGACAAAACAACAACAAAGTGTTACTTGATTATAGGTATGGTATAAAACCGAAACACTATAAGATCAATATCAAGTGACTAGGATTAATGTACGTGTGTGATTTACTTAATTATGAAAAGATGAGGGTACCCAAATACACCACAATATTTTATTTATCAACCTATAAGTCCTCTACCGAATGTGATCGTCTATGGACAGAGTCGGGACAATAAGATAATTCGGTTCACACTTCGTGTGATCGTCTATGGATATGAGATCGAGACAATAAAAAAACAAGATAACTTGTGTGATTGACTATGGATAAAAGATCGAGTCAATACAAAAACAAAGTGTGCACTTGATAATAGGTTCGGTAATTACCAAACTCTATAGGATCACTATAAAGTATTGCGGAGTTAACATACAAGTGTAATTTACTTTTAATTATAATAAAATAATTATAATTGTGGAGTTAGAAAAGTAAATGACATAACAAGATTTTGTTAACGAGGAAACCACAGATGCAGAAAAATCCCGGACCTAGTCCATTTTTGAATACTCTCATAATTAAGCCGCTATACAAAATCTAATACCAACTTCGTATAGTTGAGACCAAGCAGACCACCCCTTGCTATTTAGTTCCCTTATTATCCATGCGCCTTCGACTTTTAGAGTCACACATGTGAATAACAAATCCTTTGGATCGTATTCCAAACAACAAAGGAAGAATCTGTTTGGTAACCACTCTAATCAATCTTGCTAAAATATTTAGATGAGTTGCTGACAAAGGCTCTTCCATTAAATCTAATAAACTCCTTTTTATGGTTCGATCAGTCTAACTATGACTACCGAAATAGTCAAGTATAGATTCGCACTTAATCAATATAGATCTCAAAGAGAAATATAGATAATGCCGATCTCACGTAACTAATCAATCAGATCTATCAAAGATAAATCGATTCTAGTTGGATACTAGATGATCAAGGTTTGTGCACACAATTCACAAGATATGAAAACTAATAAGAAAATTTTCTTCGTCTTTGATCTAGTCTGGGTGAATCTTATATCAGAAGAGAATATTCTCAAGGATAAACGAACTTGGTGCAATTAAAGTTTGAACAACCGTTAGTCAATCAAATAATATTGATAACTAATAACACTACAATTATCTAGTTTCCCACCAATGGTACTCGTAGAGCTTCTTGATCCCACAAAAGTCTTTAAATGAGCACTCGTAAGAGATTTCACCTAATTAGGATACTTTACTCTCTGAATATATGGCTCCATCATAAACAACAAGAAGATTAATTTTTCCTGTCTCTTAGGATAGTTTGCTAGAAATGCAAACTTAAGTATTTATAGACCAAGGATGTTTAGACACCAAGGAATTTCCAAAACCGAAAATATTCTCAAGATATGCAATGAATACCCAAATTCGATTTTCATAGATGGTACAATATTTTTCGAAATCTCTCAATAGAAAATCTCCAATTAGTAAATGCACATTACTAATTTTTATTCTCTAGAGCTATGCATTAATTGCTGTTAATTGAAGCATATCAAACCAAAAACCTTAATTAAAAGATTCTTAATTATTTTGGAACATGATCACCTTGGGTACCAAGGAATATCTTTGAACAATAAATGATAAGAGTTATTTCTCGTGTTCAGAGTATGTTGACATCTTTTCTCTACAAATCCTTATTTCATATTTACATGGCTTTGCTTCTTGGAATCGGTTCTACCACACTTCCAAACAAGTTTAGAATTGGTTCACCAGTATTCCAAAACTACTATGTGATCAGCCATACCATGTCACAATGGTTAGGAGTGATCGGTCCTACCAAGTCACATACATGGGTTCAGATCGATTATACCAATCACTACGATCGGTTCTACCTAAACATGGTATCTACTTATGATCGGTCACACCGGTCACTAATATCGTTCACACCAATTACAAGGATCGGTCACACAACACTTATGATCGTTCACACCAATTACCAGAATCGGTCACACAAATTACAAGTATCGATCATACCATCTCATGATCATTATTTAGGATCGGTTACACCAATTACCAGGACATGTCATACAAAAGCATAAGTCTAGGTATTGTGATCAGTTATACCAAGATACATAACCTGAGTTAAGATCGGTTCTACCAACTCACACATATTGGTCATCAAAGAATATGCAATGAATAGCAAGACCAACATACCTATTAATTTCCTTTTCGATTCACGAAAAAAGTTCATGAATGTACTTCCTTAAAACAAATGTAAAACATTGTTTCCTAGGATTAAATATTCACCATAACCCATTTACATAATCATAAAACTATATACAAGATTATGTCGATGTCATATTTATGAAGTTCAAAAGATAAGCGTTTTACTTCGTAGTCGAATTCCTTATTACTATGATCATACTATTATGATCATGTCTCATCACTAGAGTATTATATACAATATATACAGTATATACAGCTTTGCAGTTATGTTTTCAATATATCACGACTTGAAATATACGTTAGGAATAAAATAATTCAAGTCAATATTACTAACCTCAAGTGGAAGGATGATGTCGTCGTTGTTCTTCAGGTCTTCGGAGTAATACTTGTATGTCTCCACATTCCTAGACTTTCTAGTTTAACATAAACGAGGTTGACTCTAGTATTTAATCAAGCGACTCTAGATGAGTTTTGATACTAAAATATGACAACCAAACTTGACATACCAATGCTTAGTAAGTTCAACCGAGCTATGCTCTAACAAATTATAATAACAATTATAATGCGAGATTTTGTTAACAAGGAAATCGAAAATGCAGAAAAACCACGGGACCTAGTCCAGTTTTGAACACTCTCAGAATTAAGCCGCTATACAAAATCTAATACCAACTTCGTATATTTGAGACCAGGTAGACTACCCGTAGCTACTTAGTTTCCTCAGTATCCCTGCGCCTTCGAATTCTAGAGTCACGCACGTGAATTACCAACCCTTTTCAATAAAGCTATTTGGTAACCACCCTATTCAATATTTGGTAATAAGATATTTGAGTCGTTGACAAAGGCTCATCCGTTTAATATAATAAACTCCTTTGTCTAGTTAGATCAATTTGAACTTTGATTACCAAAATAATCAATTTCTAAATTTGCAATCAATCAATATAGATCTAAAAGAAAAACTATAAAGTGATACCAATCTCACGCAACTAGCCAATCCAGTCTATCAAAGATAAACACGTTCTAGTTAGATCCCAGCCGATCAAGGTTTGTGCACACAATTCACAAGATACGAAGAAAATCTTCTTCATTTTCAAATCTTCATTTGTCTTTAATAATAACCCGCATAACACAACTTGGATCCTCTTGTAATCAATCACACACAAAACGGATTCTGTTAACAATGGATTATCACAAGATTTCTTTAGATCCGAAAATGGTTTTAAAGATCCCGTCAATACTTTGTTCTAGTTTGAGTGAGCCTTATCTCAGAAGAGAAGGTTCTCAAGAATAAACAAACTAGGTGTAATCAAAGTTTCAACAACCATTAGTCAATCAAATAAATAATCAAAAACTAAAATAACAATGCAATTATCTAGTTTCCCACCAACGGTACTCGTTGAGCTTCTTGATCCCACATAAGTCTTTAAATGAGCGGCTGTAAGAGATTTCACCTAATTAGAGTACTTTCCTATCCGGATAGACGACTCTACCAGAAACAACAAGAATGAAGTTTGCATGACTCTTAAGATAGTTTGTAAGAAATGAAAACTCAAGTATTTATAGACAAAAGTTGTTTGAACAACATGGAAATTCCAAAACCGAAAATATTCTCAAGATATTAACATTAAAGTACCTTATTTTGGTTTTCATATTTTCAATTAATTACCAAACCATATTTCTGAAAACTCTCTTAGAAAACTTCTTATATTAGTATAGCACATTAACTAATAATATTTTCCAGAGGATATGCTTTAATTGCTGGTAATTAAAACATATATTATGAAAATCATAATTAAATGCTTTTCCATTTTTCGGTATGGGCTCACCTTGAGTGTCAAGGAATATCTTTCAACAATTAAGGATAAAAGTTATGCACATGTTCAAATATGTCGACATCTAGAAGTTTCTCAGCAAACCCTAATTTCAAGCTTCACACAAAACATAAAGAGATATGTGAATATTGGAAATTCAGTTTTTCTCCTTGGGATCGTTTGTACGAATCTCACAATGTAAGTTGTGATCGGTTATACCATGCTTCCCAAACTAGGTTGTGAACGGTTACACCTTTCTCCCTAGAGGTAGCTTATAATCGGTTACACCTTACATCCCAAGTTAGCTTGTGATCGGTTACAGCTTGGCTCCCAAACAAACCTGTGACCGATTACAACTAACTTTCCAAATTAGCTTGCGATCGGTTACACCTTGCTTCCAAAATGTAGCTTATGATCGATTATAACTAACTTTCCAATGTAGCTTGTGACTGGTTACACCATGCTTCACAAATTAGCTTATGACCGATTACAACATGCTACACAATATAGGCTATGACCAGTTATACCTCAAATCTCAAGAAGTTAAGATAGGTTCTACCTTGTCATCTTATATTGGTCATTCAAAAGATATTCAATAAAGAACCTGACCAATCATGATTTCCTTTCGATTATGAAACAAGTTCATAAATGTACTTCCTTTAAACAAATTTTATAAACATTGTTTCCAAGGGTGAAATCATACCTATATCTTACACATAATCAAGTAACTAAATACAAAGATTATGTTGATGTCGTACTTACGAAGTTCCAAAAGATAATCGTTTATACTTCGTAATTCAATAAGTTCCTTGACAATTTGATCATAATGATATGACTAAGTCTAACCACTAGAGTATTATATATATACATCTTCGCATGTTATGTTTTCAATATAATACGACTTGAAAGCTATGTTACGAATGGAAACAAGTCAAGTCAGTATTACTAACCTCAAGTGGAAGGATGATGTCCTCGTTGTAGTCGTTACTTCTTCTCATTCTTTAGGTCTTCGGAGTAATACTTGTACGTCTCAACATTCCTAGACTTTCTAGTCTAATATAAAGGAAGTTAGCTCTAGTATTTAATCAAGCGACTCTATATGAGTTTTGATATCAAAATATGACAACCAAACTTGACATACCAACGCTTGGTGGGTTCAACCGAGCTATGCTCTAACATAAGGAAAAAAAGACTTTTATGAAAAGTCGTATTCATAGGTAACTCATCTCATTCATGAGAGTTAAGGCCGACCAATTAACACTTACTCACTTTTGATGAAATCGTTTTACAATCATCCTCAACCAAACCACTATTCCTTTGTGTTCTTGACTTTGTGACCATTAGGCAGTGTTGGAGTTTTTATTACGATTTTGTTATTGTTGTGAGTTTTAGAAAAGTACTTTTCTGTTGTATTGTGTTGTGCATTGTTGCGTTGTGAAAATAAAGCGGCATGACGTGTGGTAAACTATAATTTAAAAGCGCTGTGAAATTAACAAAATGTAAATCATGTTTTGTAAATTGGTATTTTAAGTTGATGGTGACTTTGTTGATGATGAAAATAGACATGTTTTAAAAATTAATTTTAAATAAACTGTAATTATAATAAACTATATTTTTAATTCTAATATATTTAATAAAATACAAGTAATAATTGTTTTTATCATTTTATTCACTTCTATAAATTTTTGTTCATGTTAATTATTATATTAATAGAAAGAGAATGACAAGGAGTTGGACGGGAGCCTATCTACAAGCTGGGCACCCGTACCTTTCTAAATGACAAGCCCAACTCTATGAAACAAATAATTGGCTATTTTTGTGTTGAGATCATGACAAGAAATACAGTTTTGCAATTTCTCCAGAAAAGTCACCATATCTTCACCAAGGATAAAAAAAAAGACAGGACACCAAAACCATAGCCGCGAGTCCTACACTTATCTACATACTTGGTACGTTTGCCGGAGACTACATTAGAAATAACAAGGCATGGCTTGAAGGTGCGGATCCCTCCAGTGAAAGGTGATATGCCTGTGACTTCGAAACAAATATCTTGACCATTACCCTAGTTGTAAACAAGGATGTCAGCGGGATTTAAGTCCGCACCATCATTAGACAAAAATACCTAAGGCTACTTCTCGTCTCGCAGGTACGCCTGCACGAAAACATGCATCTACCAAGGTGACACTACAAGATCATGACGAAATTTAAAACCTACGTCGCTAGGACAATGTAGGGTGTTGTCACCCATCTTTGACACACAAATTACCCTCTTTAAATAAAGGGATGCCAAAACAACAATAAGGGACTAGGTTAAACTGGCATGGTCCAATGCTTTGATGAAGCCCGGTAATAGGAACGACCATAAGATAGTTCTATGCATGTTTTATTTTGTTGCTTTGCCAGTCATGTGGAATTTTATAGGCTTTGTCTTCTTAACATCATCGAAGTGTAGACTGTCGACTAGTCTAATCCATCCATTTACTAATAGTGACTTGGTCAGTTAATCACCATAATTAGCCCTAATCAAATTGAGGGTACGTTAGGTATTATCAGAAATAATAAGACAAGGGGTTATTGGAATTAGTATTTCATGACCCGGTTTTGGACTTGAGTGAGTCCCAGTACCATCCGATCTCATCCCTAATATATGATTCTTAAATACAACCACCTACGTATTTTTTTGTTGATTTTCGTTAAAGAGAGAGCTTAAACGGATTTGAGGAGTGCAAAAATTGCACTTGACTCGGTGATCAGGTCGATTTATATACATATGTATGAATCAGACGAATTTATAATTAAAGATTACACGAAATGCTCACCATTCAACATCAAAAGGAAAAATTAACTCCCTCATCAAACCCTAATCTTCTATGGTATTAACCAAAAACATAAACTGCATTACCAATCCTTAATCATCTCCGTTGAACAAATATCCTATTGTAAAACATATCTACTTTGACCCTCTATAAAAAAAAAGCATCATGCATCACTTAGTAGTAATTTCTTATGATTCATATTTATGTTGTTTTACGAATGATGTTCGTTAATGAATGAGGGTCTATTATTTTCTGTTTTCCTAATGTGATTGGAACTATTAGTAGTAATTTTTTTTTTCTGTTTTTGCTTGGTCTATTAGTAGCTCAGATTGTTACAGCCAATTAGCCGTGGTGTTCATCATTTCCCTATTTATTACTAGGGGTTTCTCCTACGCATACAAAATTGATTACACAAATCATCTCTATGTTACGTTCTTGCAATTCGTCATTAGATTAGAATGACAATGGCAAGAATAAAACTCGTCTCCATTAATGGAAGTTCAAGTTTTGATGTAATGTTTATAGTTAACTTTAACCAGTTTGGAAGCAAGCAAGTGTTTCTAAAAATCGTACGGTCCAGTGAGGATAATTTTGTCTTATTTATACAAATATATAAAACCGGTGGTGATTATCGAGTTGAGTAAGATTTCTGTACTCCTCGATCCGTATTTGCTCTCCCTTAAATAAAAATCTTTTTGTGAGGCACAAATCTTCCTCTTAACGATAAGAATACGGCGGATTCAGTGAACGGTTTTGAAATTTTAAAGCCGGTGGTCGGTGGTGGTCCAATCTGCACAGGCGCACACACATACAGTAACGTAAATGAAGTTTCCACGGGACAATTGACAATCCGCCACCTGGAGATTAATATTCGCGTAAGATTCTGATCCAACGGTTATTTGTAAATTCAAATAGAATTCATTAACCGGGAAAGTTAAAATAAAAATAAATTAGAATACAATAAAATAACAATAATGAATCGAATGAGAGAAGAAGTATTTTACTTTTTCTTTCTTTCTGTCTCGAAGAAAAAAACATGTTTTAGAGCTCTTCCCTTTTTGACTCATTCCCCACCAAAACCAGTTTTTTCTTTTTGGGAGGAGACGTGGATCTATTAATCTCTACTTTCCTTCTTCATCTTCAAATTATCCTCATCCGATCGGTATATTTCTCGTTATCCTTATATATTGCTTTTAGTTTTAGCAATAATTTGGTGTTTTTTTCCTTCTATTTTGGGAAGTTTTTTTTTTTTTTTTTTTGTTTATTTAGGGTTTAGTTTTTTTTTTTTTAATGATGAAATTTGTTTACTGGTATGATGATTTCATCTCTATATGTTACCTGATCTGAGATATTATCATAGTTTTTTAAGTTTTTTTTGGATGAATTTTATTTGTTCTTTCGGAGTTATTTTGTGTTTGAAGTATGGATATGTATAGGTAGATTATAGCTGAAATTCGTGATGTTTTAATGGTGTATTTTGGTTGATACTTATACCTGTTGGAAGTTGAGACTTGAGTAGTTCCAATCATTGTTTACAGAGGGGTAAATTTTAGTAGATTGATGACACGTGTTAGTAGCAATTAGGTTGTATGAGAACATAGGGTCAATCCAGTTACTGTTGCTAACCTTGATAAGAACGAAGGTGAAACTTGAAAGTACGAGCAGGTTAGTTTTTAGTTTGGTAAATTTCACTAGTTTTTTTGGTGTGAATTAGTTGTAATTAGGTTGAAGAAAATGAAAAGCGAAGTGATGTTAGCGAGGTTAAGGACAAATTTATGATATATTTGATTTTTTAAGGAAAGATATTTACATGGCGCGGTGATATTAGTATTGATACTAACAACTAGCCTTGAATAAACTACGAGATGGTGTCATTAATTGGAGTATTAGATAGTGATGGTGGATAGTATATCTGCTGTTTTATTGTAGTATTCAATATTCATGTTACTAGAACTGAAGTATGTCTTATCCCACATGGGAATGTAGGACTACAACAAGTTTGAAGAAGTAACTGAAATAGAAACTATAATACTCGTGAGGCTAATGGTAAGTATATGCTATATATTCTAGTTTGTCACTGTTGATTTTACTGGAATCACCATTATCATGGCCCTTGATATCAATCTCAACAACTAACAGTTTTTTCAACAGGCTACACTATGATGTCACTGTTGCAATATGGGATATTTATGGTTGTGCGCATTTATTGTTGTCAGCACTTAGCATGTCATTAACTACTAGAACTGAAGTAGATTGTGCTTTTTGTGTCCAGAGGCACCTTTCTCGTACTTCTTATCTCATCTTAGAAGTATATAGATTACACAATTGGTAACCTTAAAAAGAACGAATTGATGCCTAATTTTGGAATTATGATCTTACTGCGGTTGACAGGAAATATATGATACGTACATGTTTGTCACATTTAGGGTAAAACCATTTTTACAGCATGGTGATAGGTCAATCTTAACAATTAACATCGTGAACAACCTGCGTGATGATGTCAGTTTAGACGATATGTGTTAGTACTTGGTAGTTCTAATGAGAACATATAGATAAAACGATTAGTAACCTCAAAAAGAACGAATAAATGACTTATTTTGAAATTATTATCTTAGTACGGCGGTCACCAGAAAATTATGTTCGTCACAGTTGTATATGAAGGGAAAACCCTTCTGTTAGAGCCTGGTGTTATCAATCTGAACAATTAACAACGTCGAACAACCCTTGTGATGATGTCTTGTTTTTAGGTCTGAAGGTGGTGGAATTTTGCTTGTCTACTTGTTGTTGTTGTTGTTCTTGTTTGACACATCTTCGTTGTCATCGGATTCTGAGTTGGATGAGGAAGGGAATGATATGGGACTGTTAGTGTTGGGATTGGAGCTGTAGATTTGGGGATATGGAGTTTTTGAATTGAGCTTCAATTTGTTGGTTCTATGTTCAGTTTGAATGTTTTTAGGGTAAGAAATTTGTGGGTTCTGTTTATTGTTTAAACTTGAGTTGAAATTGAAATTATTAGGACCAAAGTTTCGGTTTATTTTTAGAGCAATTTGTTTGTTGTTGAATATCTGGGTTAGGCGTGATTTTTCGGCTGATTGTTGGTAGTTTGTATACGGATACTAGTGATGCCCATCTTGGCTTAAGCTAACTAGGTAACAATTTTAGCATGGTACTCAAGCTCTATGTAGTATAGACGATGGTAGGGCGTTAGTTTGGAGAGGGTTTAAGTGCAGGTTTTTGTAAGAAATTAGACTAGTAGTAGTAGTAGCAGCAGCAGCAACAGGTAATGGAGCTTCCGGTGATTTAAGTGTAGTGAAGGGAATGGGTAAGTTGGTTGAAGGATTTGTGTGTAGTGTAGAACAAGAAAGAAGAAGAGCAGCTACTGCCTTTGCTGATTGTTTTTGTGTTTTATTCCGAGAGTAACAACAAAAAGGAAACTAGGAAGAAGATGAGTGCAGAACCTCACTTTGGCTAGGCTATAGTAACTATAGATAGAAGACAAAACTGGATAAATCAAAACAAAAACAAGAAAGAGGTCCTACCGGGAGTCGAACCCAGGTCGCAGGATTCAAAGTCCTGAGTGCTAACCACTACACCATAGAACCAGTTGTGACATTGTTAGGTGTTTTAGATTCTGACGATTTTGAATGTCACTATTGTGGTACCCCAGTTCCTTTTCTTTATTTCTGCCTTGAAGACAAATCATGTTTTGTGGTGTTTATTTAGCGCTTTGGTTTTATATGATGAAAGTTCGGTTAATTTTGAGGATGGTGTTATCAATCTTAACATGTTTGTCACAGTTGCATTCGAAGGGAAAACCTTCTTACAGCATCCTTTTATCAATCTGAACACTTAACTGCGTTGAACAACACGTGTGATGTTGTCATGTTTTTAGCTGCATGGGTCATAAATTGGCGGAATTTTGCTCGTAAATGTCTTGTTGTTGTTCTTCTTCTTGTTTGAAAGTTCCGTCGTAAGATTCTGAGTCGTATGAGGAATGGAATGATATGGGACTGTTATTGTTGGATATAGAGCTTTAGAATCTTGTTTAAAGTGGGTTTGAGTTGAAACTTGTGTAAGAAATTAGACGAGTAGTAGAAGCAGGATCAGCAGTTCATAAATGATGAGGGAGAGGAATTTTTGTGTGTATAGAAGAACGAGAATGAAGAAGAGCAACTGTCGCTATTGTTGATTGTTTTTTCTTCTCCTTTTTCTGCAAGAATTGCAGAAGGCCAAACAGGATAAAGCAAAACAAAAACAAGAAAGAGGTCCTACCGGGAGTCGAACCCAGGTCGCAGGATTCAAAGTCCCGAGTGCTAACCACTACACCATAGAACCAGTTGTGACGTTGTTAGGAAACACGGTCCTTTTCTATCGTTTATAGTTTAGCAAAAATTTGTTTTTTTTTTTTTTTTTTCTGGTACAAGTTTTGTGTTTATTTAGGGCTTAGATTTTATAGGATGAGATTGTGTTTACCTTTGATGCCTTTTATGATGATTTCATCTATCTATGTAAGTCACCTGATCTGAGATATTATCGTGGTTTTTAAGGCTTTTGGAGGAATTATTTATTTTTGGTCTTTGAAGTACGAATTTCTACAGATTATATCAGAAATTCATGGTGTTTAATGGTGTGTTTGATTGATACTTGTACCTGTTGGAAGTTGAAGCTTGAGAAATTCAATCACTGTGACAGAGGGGGTAAATTTTATTAGATTGATGACGCGTTAGTAGCAATGAGGTTGTATGAGAACATAGGGATTATACAATTACTATTATTAACCTAGATAAGAACGAGGAGAAACCTAAATTGAAAAAACAAGACCGTCAGTTTGGTAAATTTGGCTACTTTTGCTGTGAGTTAGTAGTAATTAGGTTGAACAAGAACGAAAAAGTGATTTGAGTGGAAGTTATGTTGTTAGTAAGGTTTATGAGAAATTTAGGCTGTAGTTGATTTTATTGGGAAAGATATCAACAACTAAGCTTTGAATAAGCTACGAGATGTTTTTGTCACTTGGAATATTATAGATAGCTATGCTGGAAAGTATATCTGTGGTTTAATAGTTGTATCCTGTTGATGTGCAAATATAGGAAGTTGAAACCTGCGAAATTTAACCCTTGTTTATGAGCCAGTAGTTTTTTTGTGTATTGGTGATGTGCTAATACTTAGGTGTAAGTATATACTTGACAGAATTAGTAACCTAAAAAAACGAATAAACGGCTTACTTTGAAATTATGATCTTAATATGGTTACCAGAAAATATATGACTTGTCACAGTTGCATTAGAAGGGAAAACTATTCTTATAGCACAGTGTTATCAATCTGAACAATAACAGCGTCAAACAACCTGTGTGATGATGTCATGTTTTAGCTGAATGGATTATAGGTTGGGGAAGTTTGCTTGTCAGTGTCTTATTGTTGTTCTTGTTTTTGTTTGAAACTTCTTTGTCATCATCAGATTTTTGAGTTGTATGAGGAATGGAATGATATGGGACTGTTAGTGTTGGATTTGGAGCTGTAGAACCGCGTTTGAAAAAAGGTTGAGTGGAATTTGTTTAAGAACTTAGATGAGTAGTAGAAGCAGGATCAACAGTTGTAGTGAATGGAGTGGGTGAGATGGGTTGTATATGAGGGAGAGAGGAGTATTTGTGTGTACAGAAGAACGAGAATGAAGAAGAATAAGAAAGAGGTCCTACCGGGAGTCGAACCCAGGTCGCAGGATTCAAAGTCCTGAGTGCTAACCACTACACCATAGAACCAGTTGTGTCATTAGGTGTTTTAGATTCTGACAATTTCAAATGTCACCATCTTGGTACCACAGTTTATTTATTGGGAACACCATTTTCACGACACCTTTTTTTTTTTAAATCGGCATTTTCACGACACTTAGATATCGATCTTAACAACTAACAGCTTCTAGCAAGCTATGTGATGATGTCATGTTTTTAGCTGTATGGGTCATAAGTTGGTGAAGTTTGCTTGTCAATCTATGAAGCACAAATACTTCAAAATTGCTGACGTATCCGTGTCGGCGCCGTATCAGTGTCAGATACTTGGGGATACCTTCGGGATACTCTAAGAGGGGATACGTCCTATAATTTTAGCATATATTTTTATATGCAAAATCTATATATTTATAATTTTATACATAAAATCGAAATATTTAGAGATATTTGTACTCATGAACGCATGAAATAATTATATATAAGCCTAATAACATGTTGCCTATAAAGAAAGAAAACTTGTTGGTTATTTTATGGTGCTTCATCTCCAGTGTTACAAAAAATTAAGCTTTAAGGCTTCTTGGGCAGCCATGTTGCTCATGTTGTTCCGAGAGAAATTGGAGCACATAGAATTTTATCCATTCAATTAAGAGAAATAAGATTGAACTCCAAAATGTTGAGAATTTAATGTTTGCTCACAACAATCTTCAACGAAAGGATCAGAGAAAGTGGAATGTGAGATATTAGTGTAGATGCATTTGATCCATTTGACCATGTGGGAGAAGATGAAGTAGGAAATCTTTCACTTGATGAGCAAGAAGTAGAAACCTTGATTTTTGATGAAGACGGTTAGATATTTGATGGGTGAGCAAGATGTTAGATAGTTTTTATCCATCTTTTTCTAATATTTCAAATAGTATTTATTATCGTATGTCATTTTTTCTCTAAAATCAATTATATTATATAAAATAATTTTTAATAAGTACAGGTATCCCACCGTATCCCGTATCCCAAATTTTTGAAAATAGATAAATCCCCGTATCATTGTCCGCGTATCAATATCTGTGCATCATAGTTGTGTGTAGATCTCTCACTTTGGCCAGGCTGTTATAACTCTAGATAGAAGGTAAAACAGGATAAAGCAAATCAAAAATCTGTGCATCATAGTTGTGTGTAGATCTCTCACTTTGGCCAGGCTGTTATAACTCTAGATAGAAGGTAAAACAGGATAAAGCAAATCAAAAACAAGAAAGAGGTTTTACGGAGTCGAACCCAGGTCGCAGGATTCAAAGTCCTGAGTGCTAACCACTACACCATAGAACCAGTTGTGACGTTCTTAGGTGTTTTAAATTCTGACGATTTTAACTGTCACCATTGTGGTACCCCAGTCCCTTTTCTTTCTTTCTTTCTTTTTCTATTGTCTATGTCCTTTTGTTACAAGCCTTTAAGTTTTTAGTATTCTGATGATGTGTGTTAGTACTTAGTAGTAAGTAGTTCTTACGAGAACATAAGGGTACAAAGTCAACTAGTTAGGCTTGTAAGTTTTAAGTATTTTGATGATGTGTGTCAGTACTTAGTAGTAAGTAGTTCTATCGAGAATATAAAGATAACACAAAATGTAAACTAGTAACCTTCAAAATAAGTTAAATAACGAATAACTGGCTTATTTAGAATTATGATCCGAGTGTGGTTAACAGGAAATATTAAATATATGATATTTACATATTTGTCACAGGTATTTTAAGGGAAATCCCTTTTTTGTAGCATGGTGATTTCAACCTTAACAATTAACAGCGTCGAACAACCGGCCCGATGCTGTTATTATTGTAGTAGGAGATAGTGATGGTGGGAAATATATGTGTGGTTATGTTTGAATGAAACCTGTGTTAATATTTGTGATACGTGTCAAAGTGTTACATTTTTGGTTAATCATGTCTCAGTTTAGAAAGGAGTGCCATTTGAGAAACACTTACTTTTTTGATTCATCGTACACTATGAGTTGCATGTATTCGGGTTACTAAGTTATTTTATTTCTCAGGCGTATGGATTCGTTTTTCCGAGGTTAAGAACTTTATAAGGTGGTTGAACGAGAACTGCCAACTGCTGTTTTAATTGATGGCTTCAGTCAGCATGGCACCCACTTCTGGGCTCAGAGAAACCAGTGGTAATAATGCTGGTGTTGATAAGTTGCCCGAGGAAATGAATGATATGAAAATTAGAGACGAAAAGGTAGATGAAGTGCTATTTTTATCTTGGTTGGTTTCGCTGATTATTAATGTGTAACATCATTTATATATAAGCTATTAACTTCCTTTCTAGGAGATGGAAGCAACCGTTGTTGATGGAAATGGTACAGAAACAGGACATATTATTGTGACGACTATTGGTGGAAGAAATGGCCAGCCAAAGCAGGTATAGCTGTGCGATAAAACATGTAATTTTGCTCTCACACCGTTTCTAGCTGACATTTTTTCCCTTTTCCTGTAGACAATAAGCTATATGGCAGAGCGTGTCGTCGGACATGGATCATTTGGAATTGTATTTCAGGTGCATTTTCTAGTTCCTAAACTACAAATGCTTTACATGTTTCATGAATCATGTTATGGTTCATGGGTTTATCTAGTATAATTTTGTGAACTGAAGTGTCAGTCGATTAATACATTAATTCTCTTTTTATCTCTTATATGGTTTGTTAGGCCAAGTGCTTAGAAACTGGTGAAACTGTTGCCATAAAGAAGGTCCTTCAAGACAAGAGGTACAAAAATCGTGAGCTGCAGACCATGCGTCTTTTAGATCACCCAAATGTTGTGTCGCTGAAGCACTGTTTCTTTTCAACAACCGAAAAAGACGAGCTTTATCTTAATTTGGTGCTTGAGTATGTACCTGAGACCGTTCACCGTGTCATCAAGCACTACAACAAGATGAACCAACGAATGCCGTTGATATACGTAAAACTCTACACATACCAGGTGTGTCTCATTGCATTATTAGTTTATACCACTGCTAATTTGGCATTTTTCATTACCGAATAAACTATAAGCTGTGTATGGTGTATGATCGAAGTAACTTTTTATTGAATTAATAAAATAAGTTTCCACCGACTCTTTTATTGGTTATTTCCCACCCTTGCTTATACTGTTAATAAATTTTGTTCATTTGTATATTCTTTTTCCTCTTTATTAAATTATTGAGCCTCTGGGTCATTCTTCCTTCTAGTTTAAACTGTAAATTTGTCTGAGACATTTTTTGTTCTGTGCTAATAATATATTGTGTTTATGTTTCTCAGATTTGTAGGGCATTGGCTTATATCCACGGTAGTATTGGAGTATGTCACAGAGACATTAAGCCTCAAAATCTTTTGGTACGTTTAAGCCCGTGTTACTCCTCACACTTTGATACCAATGGGTGTAACTCTAGTTCCTCAATCATCTTGTATCTTGTTTTCCCCATAACTCCTCAAATGGAGAAAGTCACTGGTTTTAAAAGTGTAAAGCATCATTCTGGTGCACTGATAAGTGATGATAAAGAGGGTAATGGTTGATGTTAGTAATTGTTTTCATTACTCAACTTACCAGTAGCCTATATGACTGGGTTGGACACAACAAACTTGAGTTCCCTTTCTAGCTCGTAGTTCCATTACATGGAAATCTGCATGAAGTTGGTTATTTTTTTGTGTCTAATGTCACAAAATGTCATTGATGGATGATTGGCCTTATCGCTTTAGGAATTGATTTGCGTTTTATGTTTTCAAATAAAAAATGAAGCAAGTGTCTGATTGTGTTACGTGAAGTTAAAAATGTTGTTTCATTATTTGATGTCAACAGGTGAATCCGCATACTCATCAGCTGAAGTTGTGCGACTTTGGAAGTGCTAAAGTTTTGGTAAGCAGTTGTATTATCAGCCTACTGGGTCATATTTAAGTCATTTTATATTACCATGCCACTAGTTTAAGCCTCTGAATCTCTATTCTTGTTATTTCCTTTCATCGGTATGAACAGGTAAAAGGGGAGCCAAACATATCATACATTTGCTCTAGGTATTACAGAGCACCGGAGCTTATATTTGGAGCCACTGAGTACACTTCAGCCATTGACATCTGGTCTGCTGGCTGTGTTCTTGCAGAGCTACTCCTTGGACAGGTATGTTGATTACTCCTCTTGCATGTATGTGCTGGGTGTTCCACTATAGTTGGAAGCTTAACATGTTTTTTTTTCCTTCTCCGCAGCCTCTCTTTCCTGGCGAAAGCGGAGTTGACCAGCTTGTTGAAATTATCAAGGTAAACTTCAGTAGTAGTATTGCTGTTGAAATTGCTTAGTCGGATACTCATACCCTTGGCTCGACTATTACATCCTTTCTGTAGTCAAATGCTCTTTTTAAGAGTTGAAAATGTATATAGCAAATATTCCCCATGTTCTGGAACACAGAACCATGGTTGGTGGATATGACTGTTTTGGTAACTTAATTGCTTAAATCACACACGTATGAATCACTAGACAGTTGCGTCATTGATATCTGACATGCTTCATTTGCAGGTATTGGGTACCCCAACTAGGGAGGAAATCAAGTGCATGAATCCTAACTACACAGAGTTTAAGTTTCCACAAATTAAAGCTCACCCATGGCACAAGGTACTAAGAATAGGGATTTTTTGTACGACTTTTTCTTTAGGTTTAGCTCAAGTTTTTGTAGAGATGTATTCTCAGAATGTTTGTTTAATGTCAGATATTTCATAAGCGAATGCCACCAGAAGCTGTTGATTTGGTGTCAAGACTTCTGCAGTACTCTCCCAACCTACGATCCACAGCTGTGAGTGCAATCAATTTTTGCTTCCATTGTATATCTAGTCTCGCTCTTCAGATAGCAAAATAGCAATGTACACTAAACTTGAGAATCTGATATGTGAATTCAGTACTCCGATTGTCAAAGAAAATTTGCTAGACTTCCTTTAGTGTCTTTACTAAAAGGAATATTTTGTTAAAAGACCTAGTATTTCATTTCTCTTCATCTCCCTCTATATTCAGCTCAGCTTTTGCATTATTTACCCTTGTGTGGACATTTTAAGAAATTTTATTTCACTGCAGTTGGAGGCCTTGATGCATCCGTTCTTTGACGAGCTACGTGATTCAAGCAGCCGCCTTCCTAATGGACGTCTCTTACCCCCGCTCTTCAACTTTAAGCCTCATGGTAATGTATTTACTTTCGAACATTATTAATATTATCTTTCATTTTCAGTAAAAAAAATCTAACATTTTGTCTATCCATGGTTTTGGTCCCTCCACTGATGATCAGAACTGAAGGGAGTGCCAGTGGAGATTTTAGTGAAGTTGGTCCCCGAGCACGCGCGAAAGCAATGCCCATTCCTTGGTTTGTGATTTCGTTGTATCCGGTCCATCTGCATATGCATAGTAAAATGCCTCACCTTGATTACCAATTATCATATGTAAGCTTCTGTAATTTTATCTTCTTTTTCTGTGCAATAGTGTTTCTACTTTGTTGTAATAGCAGAATAAGAAAGTTTCTGCTTAGGCTTTACCTTCAAAATATCTATGTATGGAGATGTATGTTGCTGACCATTGTTGCTAAACAGCTAAGACAGATTGTAACATTATGGTATGTAGATTTAAGAAGAAAACATAACTTTTTCTTCCCACCTCAGTGATGCACTGTAAAGGGAGATTCATGGATGCTCAGAGTTGGTAATAATAATACGTGGTTTTTATGCAGGGTAAGTGAATTAATGGATGCGGTAAATTATCGTAAGAAGTTGGTAGTTGTTTCTAACTAGGTTGGGTCTTTCAGAATTAACCTAATTTGGAGTATTTGTGCTATTTGAGCAAAATATCTGGGCTGTTTTATTGCAGATTCCAGTATCTCTCTTAGGTTTGATTGAATTTTTAGGGTCCCCTACATTTCCTGTCCTAGTATATGTATGGTGAAGGATACAGCCATTTATCTCATTTTTCCTTCTTTGACGTCCATTTTTCTACTTTAAGCTTTGTTTTTAGTCATCTTAGTTTCTGTATTTATGTTTTGCTATCTGGGTAGATTGGAAACGGGGTATTCTGTTGTTGTTTATACAGATCATTGGCTTCTGCACAACATGTGTGGTGGGCTAATGCAAGAGAAGGATGGGGTACTTGGTACACACCTTAAGGATCTCAATCTTATTCATTTTTTTAGCAGCAAGTGGCTGTGAAATTCCAGTACTAATTACATGCCTTATATTTCGCATGGCTTATTTCATGTATTAAGGCCTATTCCTATGCACATGCCAAAAAAATGGTGTTTGGCATGCCAAAGCATTTGTGCCACTATGGGGAAATCTCTGAGCGATCGAATCCATAGCGAGCGATATTCACAATATCGCCAGTGATAAAGTCTATTATCGATATTATCTATTTCGATATTCACTCTAGCGCCAATGGCTATTTCTTCATTGCTATAAATCTGTAACTTTCAAACTCAAAACGTAAAAAATTTCTCTTCTTCTCAATCTATTTCTCTTTTCTTCTATTTTCTCCAAATGACAGAATTAATCCAACTTGATTCGGCAACGCAACTTGATTTTTCTGGAGTAGTGCTTGAAAGTGCCGTTGAGAAGATATGTGATAGATTTAAAGAAATAAGTAAAAAGCAAAGAAGTCTCCAACTTTTGGATATCAACCAAGTCAAAACCGCAACTAAGATAAGGCAAAGAAAGGTTGAAGGCAAGGAAAATCAAGGAAAAACAAATTTGAAGCCAAAGAAGAAGATAAACAAAGGAGACTCCGTTTATGAGCGCATTGATTGGAAGTTTGGTCAAATGAAGAAGATGAACAAGATGAAGAACATTGTCCCAAATTTTTATTTTTAAAGTCTAGTTATTTTTATTTTTTAAATTATTATTGTCTAGTTTTATGTCTTGTAAAATGACTATTAATTAATTATATTGAAGTTTTTATTTTTGTGAAGTTTGAATTTAAAAATTTGACGAATATTTTTGAAAATTAATATTAATTATATTCTTAAACACTAAAACTATTACAAATATAAAAACTTAAAAGTTTTAAAAAACTTTAAAAGTTGACAATTGAGAAATTACAACATAAATGTTGGACAATATTTTAAAATCTCGAAACAACTTTCAGAATGAATTTTTTTCCCGTAGATGCGACGATATTCCACACGACACCTTTCCTGAAATTCCATCGTGGTTTCACCACTTCTCAAGGTTGGACCTTCTCGCTGAAGTAAAACAACATACCTAGTAACTTCCTGCCTAATTATTTTGAAGTGCCAAACCAAATCTGAAACACTACGACCGCGTAGGTTCATTGTTTGTTCTTGAAATTTAACAAAAATCCTATCCCACGATAGTTCGGGATTAAATACTGGCTCTGTTGTAATATCAACATAATTCCTGCAAATACATTCATCTTCCGCAGTTTTGAATTTTCGGTTTTGCCTCACTTGACGTCTCCTAATTTGACTTCTCCTAGTTTCACTGTCTACAATTGCACGACAAGCTGCTCTTCGACAGGGCCGGCCCCATAGGGGAATCAGGGAAAGGCCCAGTTTAGGGCAGCAAGGCCTAAGGGCATCAACAACCCAGTTTTATATTGGGTGTATTCTTACAAATAACATTCAGTAGGGACTTATTGATGAAACTAAAAATATTTGGGGGTTTATTTTAGAATATTCTATAAACTCGTTAATTTCTCTCCGGTCTTTGACGGAAGATTTGTTTCTCGTTTTAACTTTTATATTATTGATTAAAAAATGTGTACTACCTTTTAAATTATTTGATAGAACTCGTAAACCTAGAAAGGTGTTTTAAGTAACCACCTAAATCCTCTCGTATTCTTTGTGTCTCGAATTGTTGATTGAAAGATGTAACTTAATAATTTCCTTTCATTTCTCCATTTTTTAAATTCTAACATGAAGAGATCCCTGTATACTTTTAAAATTCACAATGCCTCATATTTTGGTAGACATTTTCTTACTCCCTCCGTTCAAGTTTACTTGTCAAAATTGGATTTTGCAAAAATTTGAAAGAAATTCAAATTACTTCCACATACACCATCAATCTTCCAAATTACTTGTTTCATATACAAATTTTGACATCGTAATTTTTGTTTCTTTCTTGATAATTAGAAAATTTTAGTGGGAAATATAGAATTTTTTTGGTACAAATTATCTAAAAAAAACTCAATTTAAGCAAGTAAAGATGGACAGAGGGAGTAATAAAAATTAAACGGTAGTGTATTTAAACAAATAATGGGGATATTTCTCGTCCTACAATGCTCTACGTACCCATAAAAATTGAGCACATTCCTAAATACTAAATCTCGCCATATACTAATCGCAATTTTAATGGATGAAAATTTGTTGATTTGCGAAGGTCGATTTTCAAAGTGGTAAATGATGGAGTTATGCGCTTTGTAAGACGAACATATTCTTAAAATATTAGCTTTAAATCTGTTATCGTTTGGATTTTATTCCATCAAAATGATGCGTGATATAATATGAGAATAAAAATGTTAAGAGCTCCTCCCTTACCTTTTATTATCAGAGTTGTGGCAAAGATAATATTTGGGGGCACAAAAAATATTTTTGGTTCGGGGCAAAAATTTCTCAGGAACGGCCCTGCTCTTCGATTTTGGATAATACATTGGTTTTCCATGCACTCAGCTAGATTCATATTATCATCCATGCTCTCTAAGGATTGGAGATTGAGAAATTCTTGAGAGATTAAGAAATTCTGGGGTGAGTTGAAATGAGATTAAAATCAGGTATTTATAGGGTGGGGAAATTGTAGCCGTTAGATGAAGATCTGATGAGCGATTATCATATTAGCGAGCGATAGTTTTGACTGTCGCTGGCGACCCTAAGACCATCGAGCGATGTGATGACCATCGAGCGACCAAGACTCTAACGCTCGCTGGAAACTCTGTCGTGTATGCCAATATGCCAGAAATAACATATTGACATATGAGTTTGGCAGTTTGGCATACCCATAGTGGATGCATATATGTCAAATATCATGTTTTGGCATGTGCATAGGAATAGGCCTAACAACGTGTGCTCTTGTATATACCGCAGAAACACTAATGGTACCCCTCTATCTACATACCCCAGAATTTATCTACCTACCCCATCCGTGCTAAAATCCTATACCCCCAAGAAAAACAAAAATACAAACCCGTATCTTCTCTTCCTCCGACATTTCAATTTGGGGATCATCTTCTTTCATCATTACCAATGTAGGTTAGAAAGATTTTTGATCTTTGATTCCGAAAAAGCATAAAAGCAACACCAACTTCTGAATATCAATAAGAATTGATTTGATCTAAAACCTTTTACTTTTTACATAAGAAAAGTTTCACCAAATAAGAGATTGGCCTGATGTTTAATTTCGGAGAAGAAATTAAAGAATAAACAAAACCTTAGGTAACAGATTGGTTTGTTTATTTATCTTGGCCATATCCTATAGACGGGACATGGAGAAACCCTATAAAACCCTAGATAACATGTAAAAAAACCAAGCTGGTTAGAAGAGACAGAGAGATACAATCAGAGAGATGAGATGATCAATCATTCAATTGTCTTACCACTCACCTGGTTTCGGCAATAAAATCTGATAATCGGTGGAAGAATTATGAATAATCAAAGATATAATTTTGGGAAATAGGACGATTTCGAGGGGGTATTGGTATCAACTTTTTTAAACAATTTGATGATTTTGATGTTAACTAAATTGTAACTAACATAATTAACAAAGAATTTTGTTAAAGGGAGAGCGAAAATGGATTCGAGGAGAGCGAAAACCGTATTTGACTCACTAACTAGACTGATTCCTATACTGATTTTTGACTCGGACAAGTTTACCCTTCACACACTCTCCTCACGTGCTTGCAGTCCTGAACTAAACTTAATTCACTAACCAAGCTCTTCCAACCAGTCAAACGGCTCCGTTCTTCTTACTTCTTCTTCTTCTATACAGTGGAAATCCATATTTAACCATAACTCCATCTTATGAAGTGATCATTAAAAACGAACATCCAACTGGTGGTTTAAGTTATATTAACTGACGATGGATAATGTATTTCAGGAGGTTCAAAGCAAACATCCAAAACCAGTTATGCAGTGATCATCGATCCATGGACGTCGACGCCAAAAAGTTGGAAATATCTGCAACCATTACTACATAGAACTGGCATCACATGGATACAGTTAAAATATATAGGCCTACACAGAACGTTTCGTTTTGATATTCAAAAAGTTAACCTGAAAAATATAATGATAAATACACAATCTTTGCTTCTTTTTCCTCTTTCTTCAACTTGAATTTAAGAACAGAGATAGGATAAAGAAGAGAAAATTGGAATAACTGCTTTCTTAAACAATGGTTTTTAAGACCACCATTCATTTACGCCTCTACGATCAGTTCATGGAAGCTTGAATTTCTTCTATGATTCGGCCTTTTGTTTCTGGTACTATCTTTGCAACAGATAAAATTGCTAATAGATTAACATGGGCGTAGATTAGAAATATACCCGACAATGGCATAGAGTAGAAGCGCGCATATATTGATTGATTAAATAATATTAAGAACAAATTGCCGACAACATGTCAAGATGCAAATCTACATAAGGATTTGGGATTTACGGTACTTTGGTTGTCGGTGACGATGAGTGAAGGGTAAATTTGTACGAGTCAAACTCATTTTGGGAATCAGTCTAGTTAGTGAGTCAAATACAGTTTTCGCTCTCCTCAGATCTATTTTTGCTCTCCCTTTAACAAAAATCTTAACAAATAGGGGTATCGTTAGTATTTTTTGGGGGTATATAAAGGAACGCCATGTAACAAGATAGTTCCAAGGGTGAAATTTTGGAGATTAATTATGGAATTTCAGACGGTCTATCTTCCACTCACTTCACAAGGAATGTAGTTAATCTTGGATACCTCGACAGTGTCGATCTAGTTTTGAAATTCAGGCCTGCAGCTGAGTGTGCCAATTTTTTATGAACCATTTTTTAGGGACCATGTCATTTTTGGGGACCATGGTATATTCATAAGGTGTGTCCTAAAGTTAGGTAAATATACATTTACCCTTTATTTTAATTTAAATTAAACTAACCTAATAATTATCTAAATTTAATCATATACATCTAATTTAAATGAATCAATTAACCAAAATCAAAATCAAAATCAAAAACATAACAGGAGGGGAATCGAAATATTTTTAGTTTTGAAAAATAATAATTTATTCTCTTCTTCTTCTTTCTTTCCTTGACGTTCCTCGTTCGCTTGAAAAACCCATCAATCTTTTTAATTCGTTTTTTGATTGAGAAAATTGAGTAGAAATCATCAAAATATGGTTTAAATGGAAGTTAAAGTGGCATGTTCAGTTAGGAATAGTTTAAAAAAAAAACTAGTTTTGTAACCGAACATTCTGAAACCAAGAACACTTCGGTTATAACAAATTTAATTTTTCGTAACCGAACTCCGAGTTCGGTTGGTTCGCCAAAACAGTTTTAACCGAACTCCTCATTGGAAACCAATATATTGTATTATGTTGGTTAGGTTAATTGTATTTTTTTTTTCCTTTAGCCGAACACTTGTATTCGAACAACAAATGCTGAGTTCGGCTGGTTCGCAAAAAAAAAAAAAAAAAACTAACCGAACGGAACCGAACCCTTCTCTGAAAATCAATATGTTGAGTTTGGTTGGTTTGCAAAAAAGTCTACAACTATTTTCTAACCGAACTTTACCAATATTACAAAAAAAAAAAAATAATAATAAAATCCAATGTAACCGAACTGTGCTATTTTGCCCACTATGTTGAGTTTTGATTTAACCGAACTTTGCCCACTATGTTCGGTTGGTTCGCAAAGAAGGCTAAAACTATTTTCTAACCGAACTTTGCCAATATTTCGTGAAGTTCGGTTATATATTGGTTGGTATGAAAAACAACCGAACTTTGTACACTTGGTAAAATCTTAATTAACGCGAAGTTCGGTTAGATATAGGTTGCGAACCAACCGAACTTCTAGACCCTAAAGTTCGGTAACATTGCGGGCAAACCGAACATTACTTTGTAAATCCTATAAACAAAGTTCGGTAACCTGCGTGTTAACCGAATGACTAAAAACCTCCATTAAGAGCGAGTTCGGTAACCTGCGTGTTTGATAAAAGGAACCGAACACATCTGAAACCGAACTACACTTTCAGATGTGTTCGGTAACCTATTCTTCAGATAAGGTAACCGAACAAGCCCAAATCTACTTAAAAAATTTACATTTTTTTTTGAAATTTTGGATCAATTCAACCAACATTATCTAAGTTTGAAGCATACCTTGGTACCCAAATACTCTTCCTCCGGTTGTGGTTAGTAAAATCCATGTTTTTCTTCTTCATCTTCTCTAACTTTACTCTCTCAATAATTCTATTTTTTTTTAAAACCCATCTTCTCTAACTTCATCTTCTCTAACTTTACTCTCTCAATAACTTTACTCTCTCAATGTTCAGTTAGGAATAGTTTAAAAAAAAAAACTAGTTTTGTAACCGAACATTCTGAAACCAAGAACACTTCGGTTATAACAAATTTAATTTTTCGTAACCGAACTCCGAGTTCGGTTGGTTCTCCAAAACAGTTTTAATCGAACTCCTCATTGGAAACCAATATATTGTATTCTGTTGGTTAGGTTAATTGGATTTTTTTTTTCCTTTAGCCGAACACTTGTATTCGAACAACAAATGCTGAGTTCGGGTTGGTTCGCAAAAAAAAAAAAAAAAAAAACTAACCGAACGGAACCGAACCCTTCTCTGAAAATCAATATGTTGAGTTTGGTTGGTTTGCAAAAAAGTCTACAACTATTTTCTAACCGAACTTTACCAATATTACAAAAAATAAAATAAAAAAATAAAATCCAATGTAACTTGAATCGTGCTATTTTGCCCACTATGTTGAGTTTTGATTTAACCGAACTTTGCCCACTATGTTCGGTTGGTTCGCAAAGAAGGCTAAAACTATTTTCTAACCGAACTTTGCCAATATTTCGTGAAGTTCGGTTAGATATTGGTTGGTATGAAAAACAACCGAACTTTGTACACTTGGTAAAATATTAATTAACGCGAAGTTCGGTTAGATATAGGTTGCGAACCAACCGAACTTCTAGACCCTAAAGTTCGGTAACATTGCGGGCAAACCGAACATTACTTTGTAAATCCTATAAACAAAGTTCGGTAACCTGCGTGTTAACCGAATGACTAAAAACCTCCATTAAGAGCGAGTTCGGTAACCTGCGTGTTTGAAAAAAGGAACCAAACACATCTGAAACCGAACTACACTTTCAGATGTGTTCGGTAACCTATTCTTCAGATAAGGTAACCGAACAAGCCCAAATCTACTTAAAAAATTTACATTTTTTTTTGAAATTTTGGATCAATTCAACCAACATTATCTAAGTTTGAAGCATACCTTGGTACCCAAATACTCTTCCTCCGGTTGTGGTTAGTAAAATCCATGTTTTTCTTCTTCATCTTCTCTAACTTTACTCTCTCAATAATTCTATTTTTTTTTAAAACCCATCTTCTCTAACTTCATCTTCTCTAACTTTACTCTCTCAATAACTTTACTCTCTCATTGTTCAGTTAGGAATAGTTTAAAAAAAAAAACTAGTTTTGTAACCGAACATTCTGAAACCAAGAACACTTCGGTTATAACAAATTTAATTTTTCATAACCGAACTCCGAGTTCGGTTGGTTCTCCAAAACAGTTTTAATCGAACTCCTCATTGGAAACCAATATATTGTATTCTGTTGGTTAGGTTAATTGGATTTTTTTTTTCCTTTAGCCGAACACTTGTATTCGAACAACAAATGCTGAGTTCGGCTGGTTCGCAAAAAAAAAAAAAAAAAACTAACCGAACGGAACCGAACCCTTCTCTGAAAATCAATATGTTGAGTTTGGTTGGTTTGCAAAAAAGTCTACAACTATTTTCTAACCGAACTTTACCAATATTACAAAAAATAAAATAAAAAAATAAAATCCAATGTAACCGAACTGTGCTATTTTGCCCACTATGTTGAGTTTTGATTTAACCGAACTTTGCCCACTATGTTCGGTTGGTTCGCAAAGAAGGCTAAAACTATTTTCTAACCGAACTTTGCCAATATTTCGTGAAGTTCGGTTAGATATTGGTTGGTATGAAAAACAACCGAACTTTGTACACTTGGTAAAATATTAATTAACGCGAAGTTCGGTTAGATATAGGTTGCGAACCAACCGAACTTCTAGACCCTAAAGTTCGGTAACATTGCGGGCAAACCGAACATTACTTTGTAAATCCTATAAACAAAGTTCGGTAACCTGCGTGTTAACCGAATGACTAAAAACCTCCATTAAGAGCGAGTTCGGTAACCTGCATGTTTGAAAAAAGGAACCAAACACATCTGAAACCGAACTACACTTTCAGATGTGTTCGGTAACCTATTCTTCAGATAAGGTAACCGAACAAGCCCAAATCTACTTAAAAAATTTACATTTGTTTTTGAAATTTTGGATCAATTCAACCAACATTATCTAAGTTTGAAGCATACCTGGGTACCCAAATACTCTTCCTCCGGTTGTGGTTAGTAAAATCCATGTTTTTCTTCTTCATCTTCTCTAACTTTACTCTCTCAATAATTCTATTTTTTTTAAAACCCATCTTCTCTAACTTCATCTTCTCTAACTTTACTCTCTCAATAACTTTACTCTCTCATTGTTCAGTTAGGAATAGTTTAAAAAAAAACTAGTTTTGTAACCGAACATTCTGAAACCAAGAACACTTCGGTTATAACAAATTTAATTTTTCATAACCGAACTCCGAGTTCGGTTGGTTCTCCAAAACAGTTTTAATCGAACTCCTCATTGGAAACCAATATATTGTATTCTGTTGGTTAGGTTAATTGGATTTTTTTTTCCTTTAGCCGAACACTTGTATTCGAACAACAAATGCTTTGAGTTAAATTTGGTTTAAAAAAAAAAAAAAAAAAAAAAAAAACCGAACGGAACCGAACCCTTCTCTGAAAATCAATATGTTGAGTTTGGTTGGTTTGCAAAAAAGTCTACAACTATTTTCTAACCGAACTTTACCAATATTACAAAAAATAAAATAAAAAAATAAAATCCAATGTAACCGAACTGTGCTATTTTGCCCACTATGTTGAGTTTTGATTTAACCGAACTTTGCCCACTATGTTCGGTTGGTTCGCAAAGAAGGCTAAAACTATTTTCTAACCGAACTTTGCCAATATTTCGTGAAGTTCGGTTAGATATTGGTTGGTATGAAAAACAACCGAACTTTGTACACTTGGTAAAATATTAATTAACGCGAAGTTCGGTTAGATATAGGTTGCGAACCAACCGAACTTCTAGACCCTAAAGTTCGGTAACATTGCGGGCAAACCGAACATTACTTTGTAAATCCTATAAACAAAGTTCGGTAACCTGTGTGTTAACCGAATGACTAAAAATCTCCATTAAGAGCGAGTTCGGTAACCTGCGTGTTTGAAAAAAGGAACCGAACACATCTGAAACCGAACTACACTTTCAGATGTGTTCGGTAACCTATTCTTCAGATAAGGTAACCGAACAAGCCCAAATCTACTTAAAAAATTTACATTTTTTTTGAAATTTTGGATCAATTCAACCAACATTATCTAAGTTTGAAGCATACCTGGGTACCCAAATACTCTTCCTCCGGTTGTGGTTAGTAAAATCCATGTTTTTCTTCTTCATCTTCTCTAACTTTACTCTCTCAATAATTCTATTTTTTTTTAAAACCCATCTGATTTTTTAATCTCACTAATTATCTTTAACTCAATCCTTTCACTAATCATTACACTAACTATTATTAACACTAACTAATCATTACCCAAAATTAATCATGAGGGTAATTTAGGTATTAATATAAATATCTAGATAAGGGGTAACCTTGATTTACTTCTAATGTCTTACCCGAAATAAAACAATGGTTCCCCACAAGAAAAGGCTGGTCCCAAAAAAGTGGTTCTTTTTTATAAATGTCAAGCCTATGTGCATGTAATCATAATGGAATTCTTGACCTGTTTAACTCTACAGATTCATGTTCTTCGTAGCTTCGGTTCAACCGACGTCAGGCCCATTTTAGAAAGTAATAGAGAAATTTTTTTTTTTGATACTAAATGTGATTTTATTGATTAACTGTCGTAAAACAGATAGTCTTCCTCAATTATTTTGGAGATATCAGGAGGAAAGTTTGAAACATAAGAAAAACTCACGGCTTCAATTCTAGCTTTTCTTGCTAGTTCATGAGCCACACTATTACCTAGTATATTAATTAACTTGCAAAACCAAATAGAGTTACTTGAAAACTTGTTATTTATGGTAGAAATAAAGTGTTGATTGAACCAATGCACTTGATATTCTCCATTGTTAATAGAGTTCACCACATTTGCAAAGTCCATTTCAAAGATAACTTTGTCATAACCATCTTCCTCCATCCATTCCACTGCCATGAGAATAGCTTTGCATTCAAAATGTTCAGCACCCACATCTTCCTCCACTTCTTCCTCCAGTTTGAAACCTTTCACCCCTACTGCATTTCCTTCATGATCACGCATAATTAGTCCAATGCTACCTTTCTTAGTTTCAGACATGTATGAGGAATCCATATTCATCTTAAGGAATCCTTCTTCTGGAGGAATCCAATCCTTGATGAGGGTACTACATTGTCTGTTAACAAAAGTTGGAATAACAACATGATTACAAAGGTGAGTTAAATGTTGTATCCTAGAGATAGTGTTGTTCTTATTAGGAGCAATATCCTGAAAGATTAGGTTGCACATGTCTTTCCAGATATACCATATAGTGCACATTAATTTAATCACATATCCCTCATTCATGTTATTATTATGAAGTTATTCACCTGCACTGAACCAAGCAGCTACCCAAGTTTGAAAAGAGTTATGATGCTGAAATTCAGTGATAATATCAACATTTACAGCATTCCAGATGGAAGTAGCATAGTCACATTCAACTAGTAAATGATTAATAGTTTCAAGACTATTATTACAAAACTTACAATGTGGCTCTACTTCAGACATGTAAGTAGAAAGTTTGGCTCTAACAGGAACAATGTTTTCAAGCATTTCGAGACAAAAAGATGTACTATGTGAGGGACTTTATACTTCCATAGTTGTTTCCAAACATGTCTAGGAATGATATCACTAGCAATGTCATTATTAACATAACTAGCACAAAGGGTATTGTAAGCACTCTTAACAGTGAAACTACCTATTCTGCCAGGTTTCCAAATCAAATAATCTTGGGCTTTTTACAGAAATAGGCCTGTTTTTTTTATGGTTTACAAAACTAAGCCTCTTTTTTTTATTTCTTACAAAACTAGGCCTTATTTGACCAAAAATGATGGATAGAAAGTTAGCACCGTTAAGTGGAAGTAAAATAACTTGTTAGTCCTTTGAATCACTGATTTAATTCTGTCTCACTGGGTTGACTTTGTACACTTGGAATCTGACATGCCTCGTCGACATTGTACACGTCATCGGTTTAACAAGGGCTCCCACTGCATAATATTTCAGGTTGTCAAGTACCCTGAAGCACAAAATTAAGTAAACAAAATGGGAACTCCAAAGATCATTTGAATTATTTTGGAATGTGAAGATGCTAACGGTGGCTCTCAAGATCCCCAACTGTTGATGGTGTTGAGTAAATAATTTCAATTGTTGATTGCTTGAAATAGTTGTGATACTGTGAACTGGTGAAGGTAAATAACTAGTTGCAGCAATTCTCAAACAACTGGTAGACAAGAACTGGGGATGAATAGATGATTTTCAGCTGTAGTTTGAGCTTCTTTTTTGTAGTGTACTGTAGTGTACAAACCTGCAAATACGAATAAGATAGAGACCTAACCTTTGCAAGTATACACAGACTCTAGTCATCAAATCAGTAAACCATCTAGTACCCCATTCCCATGCTTATCTCAGCTCTAAATAAGGTCTTATCCCATCATAAACATCCACAAAATCAAGGCAACAACAAGCGACTTTAGCTGAATTTTTGCTCAAATAACTTGACCCATATTTCCACCATAACTCGACCAAAACCACCATATAACTTGACCCAAAAAATCACAAATTCAACCCACAAAGTTATGTATTCTTCCTAGCTTCCAAAGTCTCTCCACACAATCATTCACGAAATTAGGCTAGCAACAACACGTCTTCGTCATTTTCTTACTTTGTTTCCAGCCAGAATCTTGCCCAAATCAGCCGTAGACTTGTACCACTTTTTCTTTTCTTGGTTGGATTTTAATAGCTTAACAAAACCCTTGTCAGCACCTATTGTAAACTTCCTCAAAATCAGTCATAGCAAGATCGCATTTCAGTTAAATTTTGGTTCAAACTACAACCGAATTCAGCCCTAAACTCGAGCCAAATCAATGAATTACTTTATGCCCAATATTCAAAATAGTTAAACAAAATAGGAACTCCAAAGATCATCTTCATTAGTTCAATCCAAATTCTATACCTAATTTGGATCTTTTGGCATCAATTGATAGACCTCTGAGATGTTATTACATCCAAACATGTCAGAGTATTGGCTCATCAAACTACTGGCTTGCCAATGAGAAAATATTTTCCATTCAATCGATTTAAACTCCGTGAAAAGGTTTCGTACAGTTTGAACATCACCACTAAAACCATTCTCTCTATCTCAGTATCAACACTAGCTACTCATTCATTCACAGATATCCCTTATTCCATAACCCCCATCTTCTCCTCTACCAACTCTCTCAATCAACAAACCCATCACCAGAAATCATTTCAATTCTTCATCAATTTCATCTCAACTGCATATAACCACACAACCCTTATTTTGTTTGTAACATCTCCAACTAGAGTCATATTGCAAATTCGACCGAAACCCAACTCAAATCCACCATCAACTGCTTGCAACCATCCCTTTCTCAAATTACCATCTCCCAAATCAACTACAACTCATACCTTTCTCAGCTCGCAACCATAATCAAACCCCCTTTCTTAGCCCGTCTTCAACATCCGTCACCCTTTCTGCAGCTACCACTATATTTCTCTGAAATCATCTCAAACCCTAGCTTCTCTACATTAATATGTTTTCGGAAACGGCTGGTGAAGAACATAGATGGGAATGAGGAACTGAATGAATGGATTTTAGG
The DNA here is from genome assembly GCA_023529315.1 of Papaver bracteatum. NCBI lineage: Eukaryota > Viridiplantae > Streptophyta > Magnoliopsida > Ranunculales > Papaveraceae > Papaver > Papaver bracteatum. The sequence goes on along the minus strand of JAJJWX010001481.1, from coordinate 501,134 downwards.
GTAATGATATATTAAGTCACAACCATTCAAATATCTTCGAGATTTCCTAATCTTGGATTAGGGGTTCAGATCGACACACATGAGAGACAATAACTATGCTACTGACACATACGGTGAAGGAATTTTAGTAATCTCGGCCATCTCAGGATATCATCCTGTAGGAGAATTTGGCGAGATATTGACCGGTCATCATAAGATATTGAATGAGATAACATATTTGGATGGAATCCGTTCAATTGGCTTAGATTTGTAAGAAATAAAAAAAGAGGCTTAGATTTGAAAATGACCTACTAGATCAGGCCTACTTCTTTATATAGTCCAATAATATAATCTTCACCAGTATGAGGAATATGCATATTTAGGATAGCAGTAGAGGTATCATGATTAAAAATGGAAAAGATAAGTTGCTCATTCCAGACTTTAGTACCAGGCAGAAAAAGATCACAAACAAAAGTATAAGATAACAGGCTAGATAGTCCCACAGTTGGGACATGTAGACTATTGAAGCCAATAATCCAATTATCAAGCCAAATGTTGATTTTAGTACCACACTGAACTATCCACATAGAGTGTTGTTGCACAACCTCAATACCAGAATAAATGCTTCTCCAAAGCCATGAAGAATTGTCTTTTAATTTATCCAGATGGAGTAAACTACCATCCTTACCATATTTAGCTCTAAGAAGTTGCACACACAGGAAATTATTATCATTAAAGTCCTTCCATGCTAATTTAGTAAGCATAGCAGTGTTGAAATGCTCAAGGTTTCTAAAACCTAGGCTACCCAAAGACTTTGGGATACTTATGTTATTCCATCCTAGCAAAAAAAATCCTCTATTACTACTATGTCCCCACCAGATTTTTTTTTGAATAGCATCCATTTGATCAATCAAAGTTTTAGGAATTCTAAAACAACCCATTTGATAAGTGATGATATTTATCAATGATGTTGTAGTAGTAGTAAAAAGGTTCTTTTGAGACTTGTGAAAGCAATAGAGTTCTAGATTTAATAAAACTAAAATAAGATAAAAATATATACAAAAATTATGTCACAAGATGAAGAGATAACCGGGACTCATAATTCCACCAGACTTCAATTTCATGCGGTTCACATACCAATTCTAAACAATAATAGCTCATAATATAAAGTTTCATTGATTCTAATTCATTGCCTAAAGTAGATTTCGCAAGTAATGGATGTAAATATAAAGCATGGGATATCAAAACATTTAAGAAAGCATAACCCATCAATTGAAATGACAACCATTCAAAGATAATCATAATTCATTTAAATATTTGTGCAATTAGTCATAAAAAGAATTAATATAATTACCACATTAGTGAAATTCGACTTCCTTCCTCATCCCGGTGATGGGTTCTAGCTCATCATGTTGGAAACACGCTCAAAGTTTGATTTCATTGCTCAAATGTGCTTACAAAGATGAATGGAGTGAAAAGGATGAAAACCGAGTGTTTGCAACGTTTATAAATGTTGCAAAACACCGTTACAAAGAACGATAGTAAATAAGTGCTGCTGTTACTGTGTAACTGTTGAGACTGTACGACAGTGTTTAACGACTGTCTACAGCGGTCTGTTCTTAACGTTCTTCAGCTCATGCAGCAGCAGAAAAATATTTTCTGCAACTTGATCTTACGCCTCTGTAATGCTCCCAACTCTTCCCAAAACTCTCCATAACCCTTCTCCTCAAACCCATAAGCCTATTTATACTCATCAGCTTCAAAATCTCTCGCAATAACTTCATGAAATTCTCCATTATTCTCCACGGCCTGTTTTAGGAAACAATTAGATTTTTGATCTCTCCACGCGTTATGAAGCTGTAAAATTGACATAATAAGATCCTTCACACTCTGAGTAGTTGATACATCCCCTCAAATACGTGGAAAACCCTGTGCTGCTCGTGAAATCCCGTGAATATATTTTCCGACCATGTTCCGGCCACAAATACCTGTTTTCTTCACACACGGTTATCTAGCCAAATTGGGTCGAATAAAACACCTGAATCAGTCCTGTATAGTCCATAGGAACGTATCCAAAGAATTTCAGCCCTTTAGTCTCCCTAAAACATGCCCAAATTGGTAACCCTAAATCTGCCGGCGGCACTCCATTTTTCCCGCCTATTTTCTGTTCAAATGAAGAAGATGAAGGAGGTGCCCTTATCCGAAATGCTGGCGCCTTTAAAAGCTGGGATGTCCTGAGGTGCCCTTATCCAAAGTGAGGGTGCCTTTATCACTTTTATCCGGGGGTCCAAAAAAACACTTTTAGAGCAACTTTTTCCGCATAAGTGTAATTCTCCAGAAACACCTAAACAAACATAAAAACACCAAAATTAGTACAAAAATCGAGACTAACAATAGAGACACTGAGGACAATTTAGACACAAAAATGTGTCTATCAATAAGTGGGTAAAGCATTTAACACATGTTTTACCATGACAGTTCTAGCAGAGTGATTCATAGTTTTGCCTTTCCAAGTATTGAGTCTAGAACCAAAAGATTGAACTAGTGGTTTAAAGGCTTTTGTTTTGCTCCTTCCTAACAGCAGTGTTGCACCTAAATAAGTATCACTATCCTTCATTTCAGTCATATGGAGTTCATTAGCTTGAATTTATTTTGTACTAGGGCTAAGATTATGACTAAAATAAACACTGGATTTACTTAGGTTGAGCATTTGACCTGACATACTACCAAAATAATCAAGAATGTTCAGAATACTAGCAATATTATGCATATCTGCTTGAGAAAAAAATAAGGATATCATCTGCAAACATTAGATGGGTAATGCATGGAGCATTCCTAGCTTCTTTAACTCCTGAAATTTGATGGTTAGTTTCAGCATTTAAGAACAATCTAGATAAGAATTCCATACAGAGGATGAAAAGATAAGGTGATAAAGGATCACCTTGTCTAAGTCCTCTAGATGGATTAAAACCATAAGTAGGAGACCCATTTAAGAGAACAGATATGTGAGTAGTAGAGATACATTGATTAAGAAAACCACATAATTTCTCATCAAACCAAAAACTTTTAAGAACTCCTAATAAAAAAGGCCATTTAATTATGTCAAAGGCTTTAGAAAGATCAAGTTTTAAAGCTATAGTTCCACTGTGACCATCCTCATGCTTCATGGAGTGAATCATTTTATGGGCTATAATGATGTTGTGATGAATATCTCTACATGGGACAAAGGTTGCTTGATAAGGAGAGATCAACTGTTTTAGGTGAGGTTTGATTCTATCTACCATAATCTTATATATAACCTTATAAATAGTATTGCACAAACCTATAGGTCTGAAATCCACAGCAGGTTTAGTAGCATTATCAGTCTTAGGAATCAAACTAAGATAAGTTTTGTTGAAAGTTGTTGGCATGAAACCTGTTTCAAAAAAACTTTGAATAGCATTAGTAACATCTTTCCCAACAATGTCCCAATTGTATTTGTAAAAACCAGATTGGAAACCATCAGGGCCAGGTCAGCCCCAATCATTCATATGCTTAATGGTTTCAAAGATTTCATCAGTAGAAGGTATTCTATTGAGTTGAGAATTATCATAAGCAGTAATAACAGTGGGGATAATATCAAAAGTAATATTAGTGAAACTAGGATTAGAAGTTTTACTTACTTTCTCAAAATGGATAATAATCATATTAGCAATGTCATCACCGTCATTAAACCAGAGCAATCAATATTTTTCCTGAACATTCTTCTATTAGCTAAGGTGTGAAAATATTTGGTATTTTGATCCATTTCTGTAATGAAAGTGTCACATGATTTTTGTTTATAAAACTCAGTTTTAATATTAAACCATTAATCTAATTTCCTAGTGAGGATAACAATGTTTTCACGTTGAGCTTCAGACATTGAGTTATTTTGAGCAGCCTCAAGTTGAGTTTGTATGTTATTTATATTTTTGATCTATATCTCCAAACTCAATTTTATTCCAGTGAGAAAGTCTTTTTCTTGTATTATGTTGTTTAGCAATCAGTTAAAAACCTGCAGACCCAGAAACATTATTATTCCAAGCAGTAGATAATTGAGTCTTGAAAGATATATGTTTCATCCACATGGAAAAAATTTAAAAGGCCTCCAGGTGCTTCTGATAAGGACTTGAGGGATCAATAAGATAGGACAATGGTCAGAACCAGCTTGAACTAAATGCGTAAGCTTAGGATGTGGGAAAGTGTTGCACCAATAGGTGTTTCTGTTAGAGCATTGCTCGGTCGAACTCGCATGCGTTGCTATCTCAAGCATGTTTGTCAATATTAGTGATCAAAACTATAAAGTCTTTGATTTCTATCTAGTCTACTATAGCTAAGGTCTCGGACTAGGATATAAAGTGTAGTTGAGCTCAAAAATTCCATGGAGATCATCATACAAGACGAAGGACTACTCAAGGAACCAGTGGATCTTTATCGACTAAAAGGTATGTGGAGACTTGAACTTATCTATCACTCAAAAGTCTATCTATTCTATCTCCTATCTTGAGATAAAAGTCGTATTACCATATAGACTAAGAATATAAACATATGATATTTCGAGCTGAGTATATCTCGCTTATCTATTTCTCAAAATTTGTGTTGGTAAAGCTTTCGCTTTAGCCAAGTTCATCTTTACCTAGTGCCGAAAATCGTGTTATGTTTCAATCATTTTGGAAATTGCTCTGGCGAAAAATAGTTTGCGAATAACAACTATATAACGCCCTCTGAGAATGTTTCAATGATTGAAATAAGAGTTTAGACAATATAACCATTGGAGGATATAAGCATTTTTGTGGCAACACATATATGTATAAGTCCTTATTGCTTGAACCGAAGTTTGCGAACTTTGTTGGTCAAGTGAAACCGGAGCAACACGTGAAATTCAGTCCGTGAACTCAGTCCGCGAACTGTCAAAGCTCTCGAACCCGAGAATTTCTGCTAGAGTTTGTGAACTCCGTCCAGGAACTTAAGTCCACGAACTTGAGTAGGTTATGCCTAAAAACGATATTTCTGAACTTATCATAATAAACTAAGGAATGTTACTGCAAGCCGTGGCTTTATAGTTCATGAATTGATTCGAGTGAATCACATCGTTTTTGCTTCAATTATGTCTTGTGTAGTACATAAAGATCTAAGCAAATTGAACAACTATCTAATTAGTTCATTTGGACTAGTTATGGTGAAGAAGAATATGGTTGATATGAAAGTTATCAATTGGCTAACCATTTGGTTAACTAGTGTTGAACCAACTAATGTAAAAGTTTGGGTATGGTTTTCACAAGCCTACAAATGTACAGTACATGTGTGTATAACAAGCTATTTTTTCGATCTAACGGTTGACAAATATTAGCTTGTATCTAATTAGGTTTTCATTTAACAGTGAATATTGAATGCTTTGTTACTAAGCTAACATTGATTGCAAACCCTGATTTGAAAGACTATATAAGGGAGAACTCTAGCAACTGGGAAACCTAATCCCCACACATTATGTGTGATACTAGTTTGCTAAGCTAGAGTCGATTCTCCTTTAACCTTTGTTTTTTTCTTCTAAAACCAGGTTAACGACTTAAAGACTTCATTGGGATTGTGAAGCCAGACCGATACTACTTTTATCGTAGTTGTGTGATCTGATCTTGCATCTTATATCGTACCCAACATCGATATGCTCGTAGATGCAACCATCGGTCACGATATGTTCTCATTCATGGATGGCTACAGTGGATACAACCAGATCAAAAATGTATGGACATGATGCCAACAAGACCGCATTTCGTACTCCTATTGGGAATTTCCACTACACTGTGATGCCTTTTGGATTAAAGAATGCCGGTGCTACCTATCAACGAGCCATGACTGGCATATTTCATGACATGATGCACAGGCAAGTGGAAGACTATGTTGATGATATAATGGTGAAGTCGAAGACTCGAGCATATCACTTTCAAGTTCTAAGACAAGTTTTTGAAAGATGCCGACAATACAAACTAAAGATGAACCCTCTCAAGTGCGCTTTTGGTGTCTCTTCCGGAAATTTTCTAGGATTCCTGGTCACAACAGAAGGAATCAAAGTCGATCCAGACAAAATGAAAGCTATTACTACCATGCCTCCTCCACGCACTGTGAAAGAACTCCAAAGTTTCATGGGCAAGGTAAATTATATTCGACGTTTCATCCCTGGATTAACTCAGCTCATTTCTTCATTCACCCCTCTATTGAAGAAAGGAGTTACTTTGACATGGACTGCCGTGCAATAAGAAGCATTCCAGAAAATACAACAGATACTGTTATCACCCGCTGTTATGAAATCGTCGGTGCAAGGACGACCACTGATACTTTACACAACTTCTAGTGATGTTTCTATCGGAGCGCTCCTTGCTCAAGAAGACAACGAAGGCATCGAACGACCGATTTACTAATTTAGCCATACCATGCGAGATGCTCAACTCAGATACCCAAAGGCTGAGAGAGCGTGTTTGGCGTTAGTGCATGCAATTCAGAAGTTCAGGCGCTATTTACTATCCAACAGAGTTGTGCTCATTTCAAAAGCTGATCCTATAAAGTTACTACTATCAAAGCCAGACTTGATAGGAAGACCAGCAAAGTGGCTACTTCAGATGTCAGAATTTGACATAGTATGTACACCACCTAAAGCAATCAAATTCCAAGCAGTTGCATACTTGCTAGCTTCTTTCCCAGGGGAAGATGCAACAATGTTACATGAAGATGTACCTGGTGAGTTTCCAGATGTCTTAGTTATCCAGGAAGAGACGTGGCTCCTATACTTTGACGGTTCCACTACCCCTAGCAATGACACTGGAGGAGCAGGTATAGTGATAGTCTCTCCATCCGGAAAGGTTTTCTCACATTCATTCAAGCTGGATTTTCACTGCACCAACAATTCAGCAGAATATGAAGCCTTCTTACTAGGATTGTCCCTAGCTAAGCAAGCAGGAGCAACGCACCTCGAGATAAGGAGAGATTCAAAACTATTGGTCAATCAAATAAATGGAACATACTCTCTTAAAGAAATCACACTTGCTCTATTCAAAACTGAAGCTCAACGGCTGTTAACTTACTTTACTGATGTAACGATTGTCCATACTTGATGAACTAACAATCGGCATGCTGACTGCCTGGAAACTCTCACTTCTAAGCTGCAATTTGAAGGAGCAGAAAAAATAATCACTGTAAAAAGGCGTATTGTGTCATCTACCTGGCTCTCTTAAGTCGAAGACATTCAAGCAGATGATTGACGAGCACCTATTATTCATGAATTGAGCAGTTCTCTTTCAGAAGGGAAATTTAGTCTCAAGGAATTAAAGAATTATTTCTTACTTCACGGAGCGTTATACTATCGAAACTCTGATGGGTCTTTATCATGATGCCTTGGACATGACAAAGCGGACGAACAACTCAAGCGCATACATGAAGAAACCTGTGGATAGACACTGGTGGTAACACTCTACAGAAAGCTTCAAAGAATGGGATAATATTGGCCTTCCATGGAGGCAATTAAGGATTATGCAAAAGTCATGTCCCAATTATCAGACACCTCCTCATCACTTAGAAGCTTTGACAGCCCATCACACTGGGGACTGGAGGTAACCTTATATCAAATATCTTCGGGACAATCAACAACTGTCAGAAAATAAAGAAACCATCAAACTTATTCAAAGGGCTAAGAGATTTATCTTTCTTGATGGAATCTTATACATCAAAATCTTTGGTGTAAACCTACTAAGGTTCTTAGCCAAGCATGAAATTCCAACGATTTTAAAAGAGATGCATGATGGAGAACATCAATGAAAAAGGAAATTATTTCTCCAGATTCATGAGAAATATTATTGGCCAACCATGGAAGATGATACAGCTGCACACGTTCAAAGGTGACTTCAATTCCAAGTCCATGGTAACCTCATTCACACTCCTTGTCTTCCATTAAATTATGTGAATAGTCCACGTCCTTTCTATAGCTGGGGACTAGATATCATCGAGAAAATCAATCCATCATCTTTGAAGCAGCATGAATACATCATCAATGCAACCGAGTATTTTACTAAATGGGTTGAAGCTATTCCTCTTCGAAGTACCACTGGAGTCACGATTGCAGCCTTCATCAAAGAATACATAATATGCAGATTCGGTGTTCACAAACACATTGTCGCTGATAATGGAACTCCTTTTTCCAACAAGCACATGACAGAATTGCTCGAGGAATACGACATCAAACAAATTTTCTCCAAACCGTACTATCCCCAAGGAAACGGACAAGCAGAGAGCACCAACAAAAATTTGATCCGGATTCTCAGCCGAACAGTTCATGATAATCCTCGAACCTAGAATAAACAGTTTTCCATGGCTCTATGGTCTTATCGAACCACGCCAAGGATCTCTATCGGAACTTCACCATATTCTCTTGTCTATGGGGCCGACGCCATACTGCCGGCAGAAATCAAAATTCCTTTAGAAAGGATCGCAACATCCAGTGGAGTACAATGGGATGAGGCCGAAGTATCCAACTAGAGAATTGCTGAACTAGACATGCTCGAGTCGAAGCGGGCTAAGGTGGAAAAATATGTAGAAACTTACAATCAAAGAATCTCCAGAGCCTACAACAAAATGGTAAGACCTCGAACATTTCAAGTAGGGGATCTGGTATTAAAGACATCAAAGCACATTCAACAAGACATGTTTGTTCACAATTTCTCTCCGAAATGGGAAGGACCATATGTAGTTATCAAGGCAATATCCAGCGGATATTACAAAATCAAAGATTGATGGAGGAGTGGAAGTAAATATAATCAATGGTAAATGGCTCAAAGCATATTACGCCTAATCCATAAAAAATAATTACCCTTTCACCATTTCATTATTTCAAGCATTTTCAGAATGTAATTTATATTCCTCCAAAGAGCGTGCAAAATGCTCCTTTGTTCATTAAATACTTCATAAATGAACAAAAATTTTTCTCATGACATGATCAATTATTCTACCCAAGAAAAAGCCTAAACACATCCGAAAACAACAATCATAAATGCTCACACAGAGTAAACCATCCAGCAAAGGATAATTTTTATAAACAACCATGTCAAGCTTCTTTTGAAAGTTCCTGATCTTCACTTTCAAATCCTGGACAACTTTCTAAACTCTCTCCGACTCCAAGGCAAGTGCCTTCTCCTCTTCCAGAAAAGAGGTTGTGGTGTAAATTGCTTCAGTGGCCGCTGCTTCCCTATCAACCTTGATCATATCAAGCCGATGGAGAAGCTAACTTACGTTGAACCGCAAGGTCTCACAATTCGATATCATGTCATCCCACCTGTGAAGGTCACGATTCTTAACATCTTGCAGATTTGTCTCCATCATCTCTTCAATGATAGGTAAAACCCCAACAACTGTAGTCAGGAAGGTCGGAAAAAAGTCTCTCCACACTTCAGTAGTGGCAATGTGACCATATCGCCTCCATATATTGGTAGACAGAGATGCGTGACATTTGGGAACGACGAAGCCGCCAACTATTTTATTGCCTGGGAAATTGTTGATCATAGGAGTCTCAAACGTGAGTCCTGCTGTTGGGTAGTAAGTTCTAGCTCCCGTCTTCATGGAGTTGGTAGAACTCTTGTCGACGTCATCATCATCGGTCGTAGACTTTCCATTCCTTATCTTTCTGGCATCAACAACAACATGCACATCAACCTGCAGTGAAGAAATCTTAATTTCATACGAAGATTGGATAAAACCATCGAGTAATACACCACTCGAAAATAATAAAATTACTCACGGATATGCCAGATTCAGCATGAGTTGATCTATATTGAGCGGGGGCTCTAACAGTCTGCTTGGGTCTCGAATTATGAGAAGAAGACGGATTCTTCTGATTATCCTGCAACAAATTATTTTCCTATGATCAATAAATCTAATCAAATGGTGATGGAGGAAAACACACAACTTACTGATACGTACACTTCTACTTCATGCTTCGACTGATATTCATTTCGAGAAGAAATACTACTGCTGGACATAACGACTAAAGGTACAATAATCAAAATTTCCTCTACACGATGAAACTGACTCAGGAGAAGAATATATGTTTGCACAAATGTTAAACCCTAAGTCTTGGGGATATATATAAGAGGTGGATACTTATATCTTATGGATAGTCAATTCAGTTGAGGATTTTACCGAAACTCTAAGATTCAAACAAGATCAATACTGAAAATGCGGAGAAAAATAACTGGGGACTGACGGAAGCTGCGCACGGTCTACACGGATTTGCGTGTGATGCGTGTTTTCTCACGTAACTTATCTCAATATTTTCACAAATGGAAATCACCAAGGAAAGTCGAAGATGATCGTGATGAATTTTGGGGCATGGACATTGGTCCATTTCATTCAATTCGTGAAGAATCGACATTCACAAAAGGGTTTCTCATTAAAAAAATAATAATCCTAAATCAGAAGAAAAATGTCCAGATCATCAAAGAAACGTTTAATACTAGGATAAAAAAAACATTCAAATGTTTAAATAAGATCACGAGCAAGACTAGTCAGAGTCGTCCGCATCGTCGTCATCTTCATCATCATCATCCTTATCATCATATGAAGGATCCTCTTCAGACTCTTTCTTGGAGTCACTGTCCAAGTCAGAAAATTCTTCTTCTTCGTCATCACCATCTATCGCATCCTGTAGATCTTCATCGTCACGTTCAGCTTGGAGATCATCCCTAACTTGTCGTTCAATATCCCTATGCAGAGGATATGACCTACTTTTGCGTGTTGTGGAATCCCACACAAGCTCTTCTTCTACATCCTCAGCATCTGAGGCCACACCATAATGACGGGATTGGAGTCTCTCCTCAACTCTTTGTCTTTTCCATTGAACTCTACGCCTTTTCTCTCGATACTCAGCAAGTATCTCCTGATTCTCTTTCCTCTTCAAGAGATCTTCACGATTAGATTTTAGTTTATCGAGAGACCTGCTATTTTCCAGTAAATCACGATCTATGCTTGCACGAGCTTTGGCCTCTGAAACCCTCAAATCCTCCTCAAAAGAGCTGGAAGAATGATCACTGCTGGAAGACACCATTGTATGAAACCAGAGACACAGAATTACAGATATGCATATATCAATTTCAAAAAATGGTAATTCTTAACTCTTACCTTTTTACAATTCTACTAACAATTAGTGATTGCAACGTAAGAGTTAACACTTCAAAACTTTCTCGCTTCTTCAAACCTACAAAAGACGGACAAAACTCAGATTTTTCATAAAATCATGAATATTCCTACTGTGTGAACATTGACCATGGAATTATGAAAACTATAACATTATTTCATCATAAATAATTGTTTACTTTTCTAAATAATATTACACAAAGCTCAAGTTATGATTTTAAAGAAAATAATATATATTTGCATATATATAAGAAAAAAAAAGTGACTTACTCAAGTAAATAAATTTTTTTGACGTGAGCAAGGCTCACGAAAATAAAATTCATGGATATTCCATGGTTTCATAAAAAAAAATCCATGAACATCCCATGGTTTTATAAAAGAAAACTTTTCCCTTCGTATGATCGTCTTTCTTTGAAACGAGGGTTTATTTCGGTTTTGTGAAAGCTCACACCTTTTCAAGATAAAGTTTTTGTTCTCATGAAAGCTCATAAACAAAATTTTATCATTGGACACAAGTCCATACATATTAAAAATAAAACCCTTTCCCTCGTACAATCATCTTTCTTTGAAACGAGGGTTTATTTCAGTTTTGTGAAAGCTCACATCTTTTCAAGATAAAGTTTTGGTTCTAATAAAAACTCGCAAACAAAACTTTGTCACTGGACACAGGTCTATGAATAAAAAAATCTCTCCTAGGTCAGGGATTATCAATAGTTTCTCAAACTAACGATCGAACGAACGTACGCTTTCTAAAAACAAGGGTTTTTCAATAAAACTCACACTCATATGCACATATATATGATTTCAACATAATCAAACCATGAACAACTCATGAACTCAGATTTTTTTTTTTGCTTAACCGGTCGGCGCTGGCCGGAATATGGCAGGACGATGATCGGACGGTCGACAACGGCAAGTTCCGGCGATTTTTCTACTGCTTTCCTCTATGCTCAGATGTAAAGGGGATGATGAGTTGATGAAGGTGGTAGTCGGCCAAAGTGAAATAAAAAAAAGGATTAACTCCCTTTTATATCAAATTTTATTTCCAAAACCTAATCTCACAAGGATTTCCTAATCGGCCAGGCCCATGAATCCTAAAACGACCAAGGTCCCATCATCAAAATCATCGGTTCAACACCAATTTATGATCATTAAATGATGCTCCGTCATGCCACTGGAATATTCATTCAAGTCGTGGTTTGCTCGTACTATCAAAATCCGGAAAGGTCTTATCTTACAACTAAGCTCAATTGCTTATATCGTCTGTAACCGGAAAATCACCATTCAGTGCTGACTGAGGAACATGACTGCCCCTCACTAAGTAGGGGACTTAATGTAGATGGTGGATTTTCGACAAAGGCTAAAATCATAAACCCATAATTATATGTATTCCTGATCCAGCAATCAGAAAAATATTGAGGCTCATGTATCTTATCGATAGCATGAAGGATCATGCCACAAGAATCTCTGTTGAGAATTCTGTCTCTCAGAGTATATATAGATATGTAGTCTCTCAGCTGAGGAAACCTCATATCTCAAGGCAATTTCAGTAACAAGTTCTTTATAGAATCGAAAGATTAGACGACTCCTAGATAGCTTTCCTGCTAGTATAGAGCGATAACGTCTTCAGGATGTAACAATGTTTTCCCTGACTATATAAAAGAAATATGATGCTTCCACAAGATCATATCACTCACAATTGATGCTCATAGACGACTATACTAGTATAGATCCATCAATTAATCATTCTCAGAACCATTAGATTCATTAACTGAATCCCTGAAAAATATTCAATATTTTTTATAATATTTCGTTACTTCAATTTATGGTTCTTCCCAGCAGAATTCCATGGGTTAGTAATAAATATTCAGCACACGGGCATCTGAGGTACCTTCGAGTAAGCCCCGATCAAAATAGTGCGGATGTACTCGACAATGATGCATTAACAAGCACCTGAACGCACAAATGAGTATTTCAAAATACGACGAGACGATGAACCTAAGCAAAATAGGAATAAAATGATAAATAATAAAATATTAGTCAAGGTGCTAGGGGACTGAACCCACGACCGGCTAGTCATGCCGTGGTCAGTCCCATCCCCATTCATATATTTTATCATATTTTATTTATTTTCTTTGATCTCATCAAAATCCTTTTTATCCCAACAAATATCCTTTGTTTTAAAGAAACTCCTCAGTTTCATGGTGTATCCTTAGCATCAAGGAAATAATATAAAATTGGAAAAGGTGTCACGGGACCGTGTCTGCTAGCCGACCGGCTATGCCCTAGTCACGGCCGGTCCCACAACTCACAATTCCTTAATATTTTATTATTATTTCCTTAATTTCATGAAAACTCCTTAATCTCATGATATTTCCTTGATCCCATAAAAAATAATATAAAATTAGGAAAACCCGTGTGACCGGGCCCTAGCTGGCCGGTCATGCCCTAGCTGGCCCTACACGTCCCATTTTATTATTATTATATTTTTCATGTTTCCATAATCCCATGAAATTCCTTGATTTCATGACATTTCCTTCAAATTATGAAAATTCCTTTAAATCATGAAATAATACATAAAATTGGGGAAAACTCACGGGACCGGGCCCTAGCCGGCCAACCATGCCCAAGCCGGTCCCACACATCCCTTATTTTTTATTATTATTTTTATGTTTTCCTCATCTCATGGAAACTCTTTGATTTCAACAAAAACTCTTTGGTTTCAACAAACTCCTTGGTTTTATCATATTTCCTTAAAATCATGAAAAATATTATAAAAAATAGGAAAATATTATGGGACGGGCTCTTTGGCCGGTCGGCCATACCTTGGTCATGGACGGTCCCACACTTCATGATTCCTTTATTTTTTATTATTTTCCTTCATCTCATGAAGGTTTTGACGGTTTCATCAAAAAACCCCTGATTTCTTCATATTTTCTCAAATAATTGCTCAAACGCACACCAGAAAATATCAAAAATTCTCAAAACTGAGATACGAACACCTTGGTGTCGTGAGATTGTTACCCTGACCGGCCATGGTTGGATCTTTGGCTTGGAAGAATCCGTTCCCACATATTTTCACAATTTGACCTAATTTGCGCAATTGCTCGTATTAGGTCCTGAACTCTTCCAAACAACCTAGAACTTCATGAAACGATCGTAATTCGATCCCATGACCACCCAGGGCCGGTTTCATGACCCCTTGGTCTGTCCCTCATCTCTTCATAATTAATTAGGTTTTATCACCTGAGGCTCAGACGAACATTATTTTTAATAAATGATTAAACCAGCATTTAATCATCCTTTCATCAGCAAGTCTTCAAGAGACCTTAATATTTGCTTACATGAGAATATGGGCGCTACATGGTCGACCCGTAATCCCATGTAGCCGGTCCCTCTTCACTTCATGGTTAATTTCGAATAAACCATCATTAAATCATTAATTGATCAAATTAGGGTTTTGAGTCCAAGGTTCATAATTTCAGATTCAAACGCTAATAATTTTACATTGATCTCATGATCAACATTTTATTTATTATACTCGGTTTAGTTGCCAGTATTCTTATTTAATACTTTGTATTGGCCATGCTACCAAATTTTTATCAGATGAGCAATATTTGCTCAGATCAAGGAATATTGGTTCAACTATCAATGTTTAACAATTCATCAAATGAGCAACATTCGCTCAGATCAACATTATTTATTCGCATCGATGAATATTGGTTCAACTATTAATAATCATTAACTCATTAAACGAGCAATATTTTCTCAAATGAGCAATACTTGCTCAAACCAAGGAATGTTGGTTCAACTATCAATATTCAACGATTCATCGAGTGAGCAATATTTTCTCACGTTAATTATCAATGTTTATTTACGAATTATACCTCTATCTCAGCAGACATGTTCAATTCATGAATCTCAGAACATTTTTAAATCACGTTCGACTCAACAATACAAGGACTCATCGTCCCATGAAGTCAGCAATTGACTAACTAAATACACGCCTGCCTTGCAGACTCCATAATCACACGACACGTCAATCGTGTCACATGGGGGGATATTAACTAGGGTTTTGGTAAGGCGGTATACGACACGTGTGTTCATACACACGATGAGAATGTGAGCAAGTAGTGCAAGCAGTTGGAGGAGTTAACAAAGTAGTGGATGGAAAATCAACCAAGTCTTCCCACGTTGAGCAACTGGTTTTAACATGATTTCCACTTTCCTATTCTTTGATTCCATCAAACTTTCACACTTCATGATATCGTGGTGTTTACAATTCTATAAGTATAAATAAGCCTCTAAATCATGATTGAAAGAAGGACAATCTCACGTCAATCAGACAACACGAGATTAACAATCCAAATCTCAACAAAGAAAATTCAATCATTCAGAACTTATATTATTTTCAGAATACACAACACACCTATAATTTTCTATCACCATTGATCTCATACATTTCTCATCTTCCCTCCTACAGATCGAGCCATCCTCTCTTGTGACCGAATTTACTCTGGAATGGACATTGTCTTGGTTTAGGACAGAGTACTAAAGATTGATCTCTCGAATTCAAGACACTTCCTTCTTGCAGTGCATCTGTGTGAGGTTGAACATTTTGCTCGGTTCAAGGAGTCTCCTCCGTATGGTCGTCTCCTCAATTCCGTAAAAACCAGCAAATCGTTTTTCCCCATCTACAAAAAGTTAAGCCTATATTATCAATTATTGGTGTAAGATAGGTTAAAATCTTTTGTGATTCAAGGATTATGTCTATTATACTTCATTGTGCAAATGGTGATGGAAATAGAATGAATCCTTGCTTATTCCACGGTATAAGGTCGACTCTCCGATCCATAATTTTTGTGTAAATACTGTGTTGTTCCATGAAGTGTCTTATGTTGAGCACTAAAACAACAAAATTTGATTGCTTTTGTGATTAGCTTAGTTGTTGTTCCTTAAGGTACTTTATGTTGAGCATGATAAACTAAATTAATCATCTTGTGTGGTTATTTAGTTAGCACTCCATAAGATCTCTTATGTTTGAGCAATTCTTTGACTGCGTTGGTTATTTATGATTAACTTAGTCATTGCTCCATAGATTTTTTCTTATGTCAAGTGTGGCTAATTAAATTGATTACTCTTGTAATTAGTTTGGTTGAGTATGACAATTATATTATTTACGAGTTTTCTTGTGATTAATCTAATTGATTTAAGTCTCCATAAGTTTACTTGTGTTGAGCATATTTATTCAAATTAATCTTGGTTCGCTTTGGTTAATATGATTGAATATTTATTTTTAGATTCCAAATTCATACATGTATGTGATTTGTTGAGTCTAAAGAAATCCTTTTTTTCTTTTTGAAATTAAGGTCGCTCTTTTTGTTCCTTTGGGAATGACATTTTTGGGGTAGAGTTCTTTTGAACTTGCGCGTAATTGCCAAATCTTTGTGGGGAGTGCGGCTGTGGAATATTAGAGGGGTTATCTTGTATCTTTATGAACTCCTTGATGAATGCATTTAGCTTATGCTTTATGATTGCATCTAAACAAGATGATATACATTTACCTTTGGTCATGAAATGTTTCTTACGGAAATTTCATTAGGATCCAGTTCTTGTACCTTTGCCAATTTAATTGACAAAAAGGGGGAGAATTAATATGTAATTCACATTAAAAATACATATGGTTTTCGGATCATTATGTAAGGGGGAGTGGTTTCCATGTGAGATTGAGTATTGACTAAGGGGGAGTGACGTATCACCACAATATTGTTGTTAAAGTTGTGATGCAATTGGACTTTAATGCTGTGTAATGATACTATGATGTTGTATAACAATGATTGAGAACCATTGCTTTTCTCATTGTTATAGCTACGAATTTTCAACAACGATGATGCTAAACTTACAACCTTTGGATTCATTGGATTACTTGGAAGTGACGAAGATTTCGAGTATTGTTGAAGATTAGACGACATTTGGAATAGGAGCTACAAAGTTAATTTATATATTCCATATGTATTAATAGTTTTTCCACTAAAATTGACAAAGGGGGAGATTGTTAGAGCATTTCTCGGTCAAACTCGCATGCGTTGCTATCTCAAGCATGTTTGTCAATATTAGTGATCAAAACTATAAAGTCTTTGATTTCTAGTCTACTATAGCTAAGGTCTCAGACTAGGATATAAAGTGTAGTTGATCTCAAGAACTCCAAGGAGATCATCATACAAGATGAAGGACTACTCAAGGAAACAGTGGATCTTCATATACTAAAAGGTATGTGGAGACTTGAACTTATCTATCACTCAAAAGTCTATCTATTCTATCTCCTATCTTGAGACAAAAGTCGTATTACTATATAGACTAAGAATATACACATATGATGCTTCGAGCTGAGTATGTCTCGCTTATCTATTTCTATAAATATGTGTTGGTAAAGATTTCGCTTTACTCAAGTTCATCTTTACCTAGTGACGAAAGTCATGTTATGTTTCAATCATTTTGGAAATTCCTCTGACGAAAAATAGTTTGTGAATAACAACTATATAACGCCCTCTGAGAATGTTTCAATGATTGAAATGAGAGTTTATACAATATAACCATTGGAGGATATACGCATTGTTGTGGCAACACATATATGTATAAGTCCTTATTGCTTGAACCGAAGTTTGCGAACTTTGTTGATCAAGTGAAACCAGAGCAGCATGTGAACTTCAGTCCGTGAACTGGCGAAGCTCTCGAACCCGAGAATTTCTGCTGGAGTTTGTGAACTCCTTCCGGGAACTTAAGTCCGCGAACCCAATCTGCGAACTTGAGTAGGTTATGTCTAAAAACGATGTTTGTGAACTTATCATAATAAACTAAAGAATTCTATTGCAAACCGTGACTTTATAGTTCATGAATTGATTCGAGTGAATCACATCGTTTTTGCTTCAATTGTGTCTTGTGTAGTAAATAAAGATCTAAGCAAATTGAACAACTCTCTAACTAGTTCATTTGAGTCATTTGGACTAGTTATGGTGAAGAAGAATATGGTTAATATGAAAGTTATCATTTGGCTAACCATTTGGTTAACTAGTGTAGAACCAAATGTACAAGTTTGGGTACGGTTTTCACAAGCCTACAAATGTACAATGCATGTGTGTATAACAAGTTATGTTTTCGATCTAACGGTTGATAAATATTAGCTTGTATCTAATAAGTTTTTCATCTAACGGTGAATATTGAATGCTTAGTTACCAAGCTAACATTGATTGCAAACCCTGTTTTAAAAGACTATATAAGGGAGAACTCTAGCAACTGGGAAACATAATACCCACACATTCTGTGTGATACTAGTTTGCTAAGCTAGAGTCAGTTCTCCTTTAACCTTTGGTTTTCTTCTTCTAAAACTAGGTTAACGACTTAAAGACTCACTGGTATTGTGAAGCCAGACCTATACTACTTTTATCGTAGTTGTGTTATCTGATCTTGCATCTTTTATCGTATGAGTACAATTGTAATAGTTGGCTTGAGATTTCTATCTCCGATAGGAAAGATATAAAAGTAGTCACAAACACTTCGTCTCATCGTTTGTGATTCCTCAATAATCTTCTTCGTTGCGTCGATTAAGTTTATTGTGAGGTGATTGATAAAACTGAGCTGTTATTTGGGAATATAAGTCTGGTTTTATTGATTGGTTCCTATTCACCTTGATTTATCAAAATACAGAACAAAACTCATAGGTTTATTGGTGAGAGACGAATTTATCTATCCTTGTAGACTTTTCTGTGTGAGACAGATTTGTTTATTAAAGTCTTCGACTTTGGGTCGTAGCAACTCTTGGTTGTGGGTGAGATCAACTAAGGGAATAAAGTGCGCGGTATCCTACTGGGATCAGAGGCGTAGGAGCATAACTTTACCTTGGATCAGTGTGAGATTTGTTGGGCTTCAACTACAGTCCAGACCGAAGTTATCTTGGAGTAGGCTAGTATCTGTAGTAGCCTAATACAGTGTATGTTTAATCTGGACTAGGTCCCGGGGTTTTTCTGCATTTGCGGTTTCCTCGTTAACAAAATTTTGGTGTCTGTGTTATTTCTTTTCCGCATTATATTTTGTTATATAATTGAAATAATACAGGTTGTGCATTGTTCAATCAATTAGAATATCCGACCTTATTGGTTGTTGATTTAAATTGATTGACACTTGGATATTGGTCTTTGGTACCATCCAAGTTATCTCTCTTTGATTAAGACTTGCAGATTTTATTTGCTTGAGTAAATAAAATTGAGAGATAATAACTCCTTGAGATATTTGCTATTGATTGAGTCTAGTTGATTCTCTAGAAAGTAACTCGGAGTTGTCCACACAGATTGCTAATCGAAATATTGGGTGTGGTTGTTAGACCCACGCTTTTTCAGTTTCCTATAGCCATATCTATTATATATTTTTTACTGCCAGTTCCAAAACTGTTGCTGGTCCAAGTGTAAGGTTTACCACTATATCCTATATCCATAAGACCACAAGTACTAACCTTGTCTTGAACATAACTATCTCCAATAAAGTAGTTAACAGCTTCAGAGATGTTATGCATATGAAAATTCAAATCACCTAATACTATCCAAGGTTGCCTGATATTTTAACTAATGCTTAGAAGGAATTCCCATTGTTCTTTCTTTTTATCAAAATAGGTTGAACCATACATGAAGGTAATAAGGACATCAGGTTGACTAGGGTCAATTTTGGTGACAACATGTATCATATTTTTTGAGACATCCTGCACTTCACAGTGTATTCCATCTTTCCACATTAATATTAAACCTCCATCTAGACCAACTCTATCAATATGAATATAATTACAATAATTTAGAGATTTTTCCAAAGAGATTATGTTATCACTATCTATTTTAGTTTCAGAGAGAAACAAAAATTCAGGTGAGTGCTTTTTAACCAGAACAAAAACTTGATCTCTGGTGAATTTCTTTGCTAGACCTTGAACATTCCAAGCTAGGACTTTCATATTTGCAGAAATGTGTAAAAAATAAAATTGAAAATTTGAAAAATCAGATTGCAAAGTAAAGTATAAAGTTTTAGTTAACATAATTGTAGTAGCCTCATTCCTTTCATGGGAGTACTCTCTTGTAGGTAGATCACCTTCTTCAGCCAAATCATGCTCCATCCCATCAAAATGTTCTAACCTATCGGATGATCCAGTATTAAGACCATTAATGTTCTTGTGAATATCATGGGACTGTAATACATGACTTAGAGTGGATTTTATCCCAGATGACTCTTCTTCATCTTCACTCCTTGCTCGCTTAGATCTTCTTTCTTCCTTCTGTTTCTTAGCCATTTCTTTTTCTTCAAGTTGCCTCTGACTTGCTTCACATACCCTTTGCAACAATAGGTATAAATCTTCAGTAATTTCAACTCCATATGCTCTTGCAAGGTTATGACAATAAGTGAAATATTCTTCATTAGTGTACCTTCTAATCTTTAAATCCAAAGCAGTGTTTTCACATTCATCATCATCATGGTCAATACTGAAACAATTCTTGCAGAGAAGATGAGGTTGTATTTCCCAATGATATCGAACCCATGTAACTCCACCAGAGGATGTATTCCACCATCCACCTCTGTGCATAGGTTTCTTAAGATCTATTTTGACTCGCAGTAATCATTGAGCCAGCCACAGGTCTATAATTTTCCGGTACAATTTTAATCTTTGTACCTAGTTCAATGAGAGCTTCATCTATAACCTGAACTGAGTGTTGTTCAATGAGAATGTTTTTGAACTGAATATTCCATTCTTGATGGGTAAAGACTTGATCCTTAACATCAATGGAGGGATCATATTTCTTGAGATTGAGATGGTATTTCTTAATGTTCCAGGGACCCTTCTTGAGCACAATTTCAACCACTTCATTTGAAGTGAACTTAAATAGAAAAATATTCTTATCTAGAGCACGCATATTTAAGATTCTGTATTACTTCCACAGTTGTGTGACTTATTTCCTAATTTCATTTGTTTCAAAAGTTTCTTGTGTAAGGAGCTTACCCATGAGAGAGTTGTTAAAATCTTCCGTTGCTGATGATATAGCTATATTCGAACCAACAACTTTCCTGATTTGCCTTGCATTCAGATCACGAAGTTTAGTATCTTGCATCTTTGAATGATTAAAGGGACCTGAGAATTGGAAGATAAAGCCATAGTTCTGGTAATCCAAAATGGAGACTTAACTTTAGGGGAGATACTATGAAAATACTTTGGTTTCTCCGTGTTATATTGATGAGAATTGTATATATTATAACCAAATTTAGTTATACTGGTATAACTATTTTGAGTAGAAATAGGAAAGGATATATTCTTTTGAGCTAGAAAGGTATACGTAGAATTGAATGAGATAGGAGTCAACTGTTACGTAATCAATACCATTCTGCATATCCACCAATCACGCTGAGTTATAGTGGAAACTTTGAAATTTGAAATTTCAAAACTTTCGACTCACACCATTGAATCGGAATGTGGGATATGTAGTAACCTGAGTCACTGGAGTCATAAACATGCTTTAAACTGAAATACTGGATCATATTGATAGGAACTATCATCTTGTTGATGGGTTGCAAAACTGCTATCGAAGATGAATTCAGAACAATTGTTTGCTGCAACAATAAAGTTGGCAGAAGGAAAAAACACCATACCCAAGTCCAAAAATAGATGCCTGCCATGATGTTAGAAAGAGGCGCTGCAATAAGATTTAAAAATCCATTAGAAAGATGAACTAGCTAATTAAAAAGGGGATAAACAGAAGAAAAAACACTTAAACAGTAAAAAAATAAAAGATTTGGGAATTAAAAGAAATTAATGAAAACTTGAAACAATAGATATTATTATCTAATGGTGTTGATAGAAATCATGGTAAGGGGTTTTGTAAATAAGAAAATCATATTACTGATATAAATATTAAGAAAACTATAAGAATTTTTGGAACCGAGTCAACTCAGATTTCGCCCGATTTGTTGAGCTTCTCCTTCTAGAACTAAATTTCTCCCGCATTCAATAATAGAGAATTGGAGATGTCACATATTTAGTTTTTGAAATTTGTCTTATAATTTGGAATGTTTTTGTTTTTGTGCACCTTTCTCAGTCAGGAATGATTTGTTTTGATATGTTAATTACAAACTTTTGTTCCACAAATTATCGGCCATTACCCGCCAGCCAAATTATATACATTTGGTGCGTAAAAAAAAACCTACATTTTGGTTTTCTGGTAAATACTAAAATTGCAACATCTTCAAACCTGAATTTTTGTACTCCCTCCGTTACTAATTATTAGGCTGGTTTTGTTTTTATAGAAAATTAAGGAAATTAAGAGAACTAATCTTGAAAGTGGTCCTCATGACACTTGTCAATAAAAGAAGTGAAATGGTCCCCATGACACTTGTCAGCAAATGAAGTTAAGAGAAAAGTGGTCTTAGAAAACTAAAGTAACATTTTACTTTCCCAATTAGGAAACCAACCTATTTTTTGAAACATCTATTTATAGAAACCAGCCTATTATTTAGGAACGGTGGGAGCATTTTTTTTTTCTTTTTTTTTAGCCGAAGCGGATGGGGGAGCGAGATTGTGTCACAAGGGGGGAAAGTCAACTCTACCTTCCATGTTAATTTCTGCAATATTACGAGATTGTGTCACAAGGGGGGAAAGTCAACTCTACCTTCCATGTTAATTTCTGCAATATTATGTCATTGGAGGCTCGAACCTAGGACCTCCTGGAATGCATCAAACTTTGGGAAACGGAGATGACCAACTGAGCTAGGGCCCGTTCTTGAAAAAAACAAAAACAAAAACAATGTAAAATCACGCAGCACGTTTGCTACTGAAGAAATTAAAGTTATCCTTTTAACACTTAGAGATGGTAAATGGAATGAAATTATTCCATTCAAGAAAAAAATACGGGCTTCCAGTATCTCTCCTTGGTTCGATTGAATTTTAGGATCCCTACGTAGGGGTGAGCATGGGCCAGTTTTCACCTCATCTGCATCCAATCTAATTCTCTAAGGATTTCAAATTTGGCATCCGCATCCAATCCACATCCAACAGATGACTTGTGTTAGTTAAAATTTATAATGAAAAACTAAAACCAATATATATGACTTCTTATAGAACCTACACATTTTATATATGTATATAAATATAGAAGTTCCGCGGACAACACTCCAAGCAAACACTATAAAAATTCCAAAACTATCCATATATTTTCTAGAATTTATATAAATATCTTTAATCTAACGGGTATGGATGTCCAACGGATTTTCAAGGTTGCATCCGGGTCCAATCCATAATTCGTTGTATTTCAAAAATCTCATCCGCATCCAACCCATTAGCGAACGGTCCGGACATCCATCCACACAAGTACGGTTGGTCCCGGTTAAATCCGCGGATGACGGATAAAATGCTCACCCACCCTACATATATCCTATCCTAGTATATCTTCCCTCCTTTAAAATGTTAAGTCATATGAGCTCCCACGTCGCATGGTGAGTGTGACACCCCCTCAAATTAAATTAGATAAAATCTTTGGGAATTAGTAAACCTGGTGAGGACACTTGACGAGAATTTATTGTTAGGACATTAAAACTTAAATAACACTTCGTTTACACCCGGTATTTAACTGCCCGTTAGTAACGGTGTTACACAACATATGAGTGGACAACACTTCTGTTGAAGTCCAAGGCTTATAAATTTGTTACACTCGGTTTACACCGAAAACTTAACTGAACGTTACTAACGCCAGTTAGGTGGAAAAAACATCCGTGAGTTCCGTCCCAGATATTCTGTGAGCTCTCCTTATTCTCTCCGACTCTCTTTCTTTCTCATAAACCTTACACTGCCGAAACAAACACTTATTCTTTCTTCTCCTCCTCCTTATCTCTTCTTCTTAACTTCACCTGCAATTGAAAATCGAAATATTAATGGAGGATTTAAGATCATAGAAAGAGGTAAATAATCAAGAATCGAGTGATAGTGATTGTATGAGTTTGTGTGGTTGATTCGAATGCAACAGAAAAGGTAAATCCGGGTGTATAATTTAGGGTTTCTTCTGTGTTGATTGATTTATTTAAAAAATTGATTATTGATTGAATAGTTAGGGATGGGCTTTAAGAATATGATGTGAAGAGGAAGGTTATCATGCTAATTTGAGGATGTGAAATGAGAAATTAGAGAATTAGGGTTGCGGTGTTGAAATAGAGAAATTAGGGTTCATAGAATAATTGTATAAATTGCAGGAATTATAATGGTTGATGTATGTTTGCTTTATGTGCTTGATGTTTGCAGGAAATTTATGAAGAAGAGTTTTAGGAGGAAAAGTTTGATTACAAAGACGATGCAGAAGATAGGAAGTACAAGGTAAACATGTGGAAAATCTGTAATTTAATAAAAAAAAATCACATTGAGTTTTAATTTGGTGTAGGCAGATTGATTAAAATCAGATTGGGTTTTCATAGAAAATTTAGCTTCTGTTGATTTGATTGCATATTAAAATTTAGCCTGATTGAGAGCTAATAGCTAAGAACCTTTTGGTTTGGTTTGATTTGATTGTTTGCGTGTATAAAATGATACCCAAAAACAAGTTTTTAGGATTCGTTGCACCATTTTTACCGTCTTTCTGTAGGGTATTTGAAGACTTTTTCATATTAGGCATATTTGAAAAAGATATAGAATAACTTGGACATAAAAAAAAATGTCATATCTCAACCAACAACAATATACACGACAAGTTGTAGGGACAGAACATCGCAGCATTATTATGCTTGCAAATAATTAACGACGCAACAAATGATAGCTTACGAAATTGTGGAGAGAAAAGACATCTTGCGAGCAAGGCTGCGAAGACTCGCATGACATATTTTAGATCCGAAATTGCGGGACAACACAACTGTCATCTTTTATGTAAAATCATATAAATAGCCATTTAGGCATAAGAGAAAGGGAGAGTTCTTTGAGAGGGTTCTTTTGGAGAATAGATTTTGGAGATACATTTGAAGTTAGAATTTTGTAAAGAGAGAGAGATTGATTTTTTGATGATTTTCTTCTCCAAAAATCTAGAGCTCCAAACACTCATTAATGGAGTCTCAATTGTAAAATCATGTAATTACATACAATCACTAGTGAAGAAACATGGATGTAGATCACAATGATCGAACCATGTAAAAATCCTTGTGTCTCTCTTACAATTTTAGTACTTTAATCTTCATTTTAATATCAAATAAATTAGATCATCAAATCAAATTAATAAAATCTCATGAGGGTGTAGTTGTGGGATTTCCTGCAACTACATAATTGGCGCTAGAAACAAGGAGGAGTAATGGATTTATCCTTCCTGTAACTTGTTGGTTCAAGAAATTTTCATGAAGATTAGTTATTATCCACACTTTTTATTTAGATCTATAAAGTTTGGGTTCAAAAATGGATATTTTATAGAACAAATTACACTTTCAAGGAATAAACATCATCAACAATTCAAAGACATGAAAAGAGATTCAGGGAAATTATCTATTGCTAGAGTTGGATCTCGCCAAATCTACAAATCAGAGGAAGAAATCAAAAGTTTATTGGAAGTTTTTCATATTCAAGAGAAAGAGTAAGAGGCAATTTGTGAAGAAACAAAGGAAGGACGAAGAAGGGATAAGACGCAGACGCTGCAATTTCTGTCATGAACAGAAATTCGCAAAGATGGTTTAAGGCTGAATGAGTAACAGATAGGTCGCAGGTTCGATTATGCTTGCAAGCATAATTTTCTTCTTTTTTACAAAGAGCGAAAAAAATGAATAAGTTCACAATATTGTTTCATTATTTCGCAAACAAGAGGCAGCACAGTTGGTCGTCTGCGAATTTAAGGAATTCCATGGTCGCGGGATCAAGTCACAGCACAAACATATTTTTTCGCAAGTATATTTACGATATTTCGCAGAGAAGAGTTTATGATTACTTCGCAGAGATATTTCGCAAGAAACAAATAGCACAGATGGACAAGAAGGAAGTATGCGAACTAGAGGACATGAGATCGATTCCCCCTGCGAGCAAATAATTTTTTACTTCACAAATATTCATCTCGCGGAATTAGAAGATGATTACTTCACAAGAATTTTGATTATTTCGCAAGAGCTGCTTAGCACAATTGGTATGTCACGAGAAAATCCAAGAAGCAGGTCAAGGGTTCAAGTCTCACTTCTCACACTTGTTTTTGAGACTCACATGAAAGCTAAGTACCACTTTCCTCGAACATTTTACTTTTACAGAAAATAAAAGATTTTTGATTTGATTTACAAAAAACGATTCAATCGCACAATTACAAATATTTCAAGATTTCACAATTACAAAAGAAACCGAGAAAAATCTCACACAAATCAATTTATATATTTCTCTTGAAAAATTTGCTTTGTTTCAAATGATATGATATTCAACATGGAGAGTAGTAGCGGGCAAACCTTTATGGCGTACAATCGCGAAGAAACATTCGCAAGAGGCAAAGAACCTCAGTGTGTCATGTAAGGGGGTACCTATTAGGATCATTTCCATAAAAGATATTTATCAAATGAGATGAAATAAATCATACAAAGGAAATCAAAACAAACAAAAAGATTTTGATGTAGCATATAAATAAAAAATAAGAACTTTTGATAAAAGAAATGTTAAATACTAATCTAAATTCTTATTTGCATTACAACACAACATGAGGCATAGAATGTGGAATAATAATTTCGCAATGCATCTTATTCGCAGTCAGGGATGGATACTTCTTATATATTTCGAGGATTGAGTACTTCTTATACTTCTTCAAGGATACTTCATACTTCTTATACTTCAAGGA
Source organism: Papaver bracteatum (assembly GCA_023529315.1). Classification (NCBI taxonomy): domain Eukaryota; kingdom Viridiplantae; phylum Streptophyta; class Magnoliopsida; order Ranunculales; family Papaveraceae; genus Papaver; species Papaver bracteatum. The sequence continues at coordinate 474,117 of JAJJWX010001481.1, read as the reverse complement.
TTGATATTCTTTACTTCGCAATATTATGGAACTTCACAAAATAATAGAGGCAAGTATATACTTTTCAAGTCCAGTATTATTTCGCTCGTTCCTTCATTAACAAAGATCAAAGACTACTCCAACAACTACAACAACTAGTTTTTTTCCTGAAGATCGATCTTCAAGCAATATTCAAGAAAAAAGAGGAAAGATGTAGGGACAGAATATCGCAGCATTATTATGCTTGCAAATAATTAACGACACAACAAATTATAGCTTGCGAAATTGTGGAGAGAAAAGACATCTTGCGAGCAAGGCTGCGAAGACTCGCATGACATATTTTAGATCCGAAATTGTGGGACAACACAACTGTCATCTTTTATGTAAATCATATAAATAACCATTTAGGCATAAGAGAAAGGGAGAGTTCTTTGAGAGGGTTCTTTTGGAGAGACATTTGAAGTTAGAATTTTGTAAAGAGAGAGAGATTGATTTTTTGATGATTTTCTTCTCCAAAAATCTAGATCTCCAAACACTCATTAATGGAGTCTCAATTGTAAAATCATGTAATTACATACAATCACTAGTGAAGAACCATGGATGTAGATCACAATGATCGAACCATGTAAAAATCCTTGTGTCTCTCTTACAATTTTAGTACTTTAATCTTCATTTTAATATCAAATAAATTAGATCATCAAATCAAATTAATGAAATCTCATGAGGGTGTAGTTGTGGGATTTCCTGCAACTACACAAGTGTTTGACAAAATTCCTGGAACCAGTAATTCAACAAATTGTAATTTCAATCCGTTTTCTTAGATCTAATTTTTCAATTCTAAGTTTTTTTAATTTTTTAATTTTTCAATGCAGGATGTTAGAGTGGAATAGATTTTTTAGATAATTATAATTGATGTCATTAAATTCTGCAAACAAGTGAGTTGAAATGGATGACCAAGACTGCGAAGTTTCTAGACATTGATGAATGAATTCTCATTTGTACTTACCATTTTTAAAGGTGTCTGGAAGTTATCATTTCAAACAATATAATAGGTAAATATCCATTTTAAGTCATGTCAGTGAAAGTTATTCTTTTGTGAACGTTTTTGGTAGGGCTGTCAATGGGTCTGGGTCCTCCCAGGTACCATGCTACCCGGAACCGGATCCTATTAATTTTCTCGGTTCCGGGTCCGGTTACTAAATTAGTGAGCCCAGAACCGGACCCTATTAAACAGCCGGGTACCTACCGGTTCCGGGTATTAAACGGGTATTTCAAGTTCATTTTTTTTACACATCAATGGTGATAGAGATATAAGTGGTGTACAAAGAATGCATTGTTACAAAAATCAATTCACAGCAGAGCTTAATTTTTCGACCAACTTAGAAGCCCCTTAATTTCCCATCTAGTTCGTTCATTTAGCCGTGATGGTTCTTCATTCTGCAAGGAGCGAGAAACCAGGGAACAACACAACTGTTGGTTTTGATAAGAAAGGAGAGTACAACGGTTCCCATGGAATCAATTAAATCCTTGCAATTTATCTTCCCAACCTATAAGGAGTATAAACAACCTCCGTCATCGTCCATGAGTCATGACCAGTACTCCATTCCACACTTGGAAACAGATCGAACACAACACCATCGCCATCGTTATCAAGATCTAGCCATTAGTTAAGATGAACTACCAATCGAGCATGAGTAGCAGATAATTAATCAATTAGTAAATAGTCACCAACAATTTCAAAACTAAACAAATAATTTTATTATAATCAGAAATCAAAGATATACATCTATATATCATGAAGACAGAGAATGAATTTACACAAAACAACTACAAATTAAAAAAAACTAACCAATTTAAATTCAAATTTTTAGCACAACCCATCCTTAAACATGATTTGTAACACATGAAAAGATAAAAATCATATCAAGACAAGAAACAATCATGCGGATTGAGAGAATGAAAATGGAAGAGAGGATGAAAGTAGAAGAGATAGCTGCGGCAAGTTTAGATTAGGTTTGTATGTCGTCACTAACTATGTATATATCCATTTACATGACGAAATTATCCCTCATAAAACTAGGATTTACAATACCCGACTACCCGCGGGTACCCGACGGGTAGGACCCGGATGGAACCGTTTACTATCGGGTCCAATCGGATAATTACCCGTCGGTTCCTAAGTTGCTAATGGGTCCAACATTAGGACCCAGAACCGGACACGAATTTAGCGGGTCCGGTTCCGGTTCCGGTTAATGGGTACCCATTGACAGCCCTACTTTTTAGTGACCATTTCTTTATGTTGAAAACTAATGTTTATGTAATTTAACTTTATAGCATCTGCAAGATGAAATGATGGGCTTGATGGATGTGAACAATGAAAATAGTCTTTAGGTACACTTTCAATATACTAGATGACAATGATAAGGCCGGCCTAATGGGCAGTAACTTACAATGGCCATTTAGGTGGGATGCTTCTTTTAGTTTCTGATGTTTTTGTTATTTTCTATGCCTGGAAAGTTGCTAATGAAATGTTCTAACGGACCATGTATGAGTTTTTTTGTGAGTTGCCTTGATCAATTGCTTTAGTTACTTTCATTGTGCATATTGCCTATGTATTCTGTCTGCTAGATTGAAACCAAATTTAAAAATACTTATTTGATATGAAATGGTTAAAGAATCTTGTTGTTTCCAAATCTTTTCGCAGATAAGAATTTTTTAATTTGGGTTTGTGGTCATATATCGGCATCACCACATTTGTTTCTTGCTTGGTGGTCAAAACCTCATGTTATCTGATTCTTTGATTTCCCTTGATATCTTAAGCTGTACTTAAATTATTCTTTCCTCCAATATGCTGTAATGAAGAGTTGATCACAAAGATAAATAGCTTGATTACAAGGGTAGAATGCATGCATGTATGAGCAGTTGTAAGTAAAATCATATTTATTGAAGAATTAATTGGGGATATGGGAATTAATTGGGGGATATAGCTACGGGACAAAATAGGTGTCCCAATAGAAATTCTGGGTGACCCACTATGTAATTTTTTTTTAATTCCTAATCTAGCCCCCACTAATTAGGATTAGTGATTAAGTATAATTAGTAAAATGTTAAGTATTTGGGGGATAAATTAGTGTGTATTTTTATTTGTGTTTGAGTGAGAGTAGAAGGAGGGAAAAAAATATTTGAGAGGAATTTCTTTTTTTTGAAAATGGGAAGATGATTGTGATGAGAGAATTACTGATAATAAGAGGTTGAAAAATTGATTTTTTCTTTGAATCCACCATTGTTGCAAATGAAAAAGCTTGGTGCCGGCATGGTATTCAACCAAAAACTCATGCCTAATTGTTGGAAATGTTCATAAATTGTTTGCCACTATCCTGGGGGTTCTAGAAGCAGAGCTCTCTCGTTACGATTTTTTTCCTGGTTTTGATCTTCCGAATGTTGATTTTTTTCTGGTTTTGAACAAGTACTAGGGCTGAACATGGTTACCGGTTAACCGCGAAACCGAACCAAACCAAACCAATAAGGAGAAAACCGAACCGAACCATTTACTAATGGTTTGGTTTGGTTTCTAAATTTTAAAACCGAGCTAATGGTTTCGGTTTTGGTTTGATGAAGAAACCAAACCATTAACCAATGGTTAACCGACTATTGAAAGAAAAAAAAAATTTAAATTTTCATTAGAGATGTCATTGTATTGCCTACCACTAGTTAAATCTTCTTTTGATCTCTAGATTTAGAGTAATCCTTAACTACTCTTGATATTCTTTCTATTTATTTTTTGTTTGTAATTTTTTGTAAACCAATACTATTTTTTTTTGTAAATTTGTGTAATTTTTTTTTTGTTTGACATAATTATTGGTTAACCAAAAAACACTCGGAAAACTGAACCGATTGGAACCATTGATTTTTGGAACCAATGGTTAATGGATTGGTTTGGTTTCAATTTTTTGGAAAACCGATAGTATTGGTTTGGTTTCGGTTTTGGCTTGAAACCGAACCAAACCGAACCATGTACACCCTAACAAGTACTCGGCATGGTAATAGTTTTTTCGAAAGTCTTCGTGCACTTCTCCCATAGTATTTTGCTTAAATACCTATGCCTAATGAATGAAAAGGTATCCGAGAATGTTGATTTTTTTTCACTTGACTACCTAGGATTGATAGGAAATTATCGGGCATGCTTTGCATCGTGTTCCGGATATGGTCTTCATCAATTCCGGCATGGTATTCCTCACTTCCATTTTGAATTTTTCCTGGCTTTAAAAAGCTTGGTGCCGACATGGTCAGTTGATATGAAGACCATGCCGGAAAAAAATACCGGCATATTGTTTTTCTCCGCATATGAAATAAATATGAAAACTATGCTGGAAAAAATACCTAAGCATGGTCTTCATATCAACCGGCATGACCATGCTTCCATTTTGAATTTTCCTGGCTTTTTAAAGCCCGGCATGAAAATGATCAAATGGAAGTGATTTAAGACCATGCCGGAATTGATAAAGACCATATGCTCGGAACCCTGTGACGCATGGTCTTCATCAATTCCATCCCAATGATGGTCATCATCACTTTCAAAGATGATCTTCATCACTTCCGAATAAAAAAAAATTCGTTTCCAAAGTGAGGTGAAGAGAATTTGATATAGAGTGGGGAGAGTTTAGAATTTGAAAGGGAATGGAGAATATTTGGGTTTCAAAACACTACCCCTAAATAAGATTAATAAGAAGTGGAGATGGAAATGAGGGATATGATTTAGATTTTTGATTTTAAGTTTTTAATTTTTATTTTGAGGGAAGAAGTGGAGATGGAAATGGGGGATATGATTTTGTTTTTTGATTTTAAGTTTTATTTTTTATTTTGAGGGAAGGGTATTTTAGTATATTCATAACCAAAAGTCACCCCTTAGCACACACCATGGGTTGGTGAAAGTAATTCATATCCCCCAATTAATTCCCATATCCCCCAATTAATTTTTCTATTTATTTTTGTTCATTTAAGGATTTTTAAGTATAGTTTGCTTTGCATTAAGATGTTCAGGCATACCACCGGTAGCTTTAGGACCATTACTCTGGGGTTAATGATGTGAAAGTGGCTTCTTAGCTAGCTTAGGTGTTATCATAAGTACTCTTGGATGTTACCATGATCGTACTGCTCTGCATATTCAACTGTGTGCACGATAGAAAAGTTCATGGTGTTAGCATAAGATGGGAATGGTCCTTAGGTGTGTAGATTGCATTGGAAAAATTATCATAAAATTGGTACATAGTTACCAAGAGATCCTTAAAAAATATGAATTTGCTCAGTTGTATATTTATGATACCGGCAGGGAGGTATTATTAATATATATAAAACATGTTCTTTCGAGAAGTAAGTCAAAACGCCATGCAACAACTCCAGTAAGCCAAGTACTAACACTTACATCAACACATTATATTAATCATCAACCTTCGTGTCTGCTACTAAGTCTATTTGGTCACTTCCTTTAGTGTTTAAATATATTTTCTGTTAGCAGTTCAGTGAGATGGATTATTTGCTATAGGAAATGGTGATCTACTTCGCTTTTTAGGGTGGGGAGATGGAGCTGAAAATGAATTTTGCATCACCATCTTCGTAAGTATATACTTTGGGCGAAACTAAAAGTAGCATATTAAATCCCATGGTCTCTCTGATTCAGTTGATTGTATTGTGGTCGAGATTGATAAGTTTACTATTGATTGTGTCAACAAGAGTGGAGCTATTTTTTATTTAACAAGGTAAACTGTTTCCACTTCTCTCTGCATTTTTCTCAAGTCATTCCATTTCTCAACCTGTAAGCCTGAGCTATATTGCAAACAAACTAATGTTGCATTGGGGCATGAAGAAGTGCAACATAAGGACCTTGCTTCTGTGAACAACCAAAACAAGAAAACCATCTTCACTGTTGATGGATTTATGAATCCCTAAAATGGTTACATCGGTTATGCAGTTGGTCCTTATGGAGGAATGTTTGCTCAAAATCAATACCCCTTTGGTGGTTGTTCAGGGTATGCATTGTCATATGCTCCATCTCGGACGAATAAAATGAGCAGAGTTACACCATGTCATGGGGATTGGATTCACGTCGATGATAAGGATGAATAGAGGAATTATCAGAAGAATAGATTATGGCTCACGTCTTCTGTTTCATGTCACACAAAGTAGGAGGCAAAGCTGTTCAGTATGTTGCAAAATCAGAGAAGAGAGTAAATTAGGATATTATGTAATTTGTTGGCTGTATGCAAAGAATTACAATGATATTATGTAATTTGTTGACTGTATGTAAATTATTCAGAGATTTTCATCGAACCATTATTTATATACTACCAATGGGAAGGGTGAACTCCTAATTTAATCGAGGCAAATTATATTAGTTGAAGTTAGCTTCGGATTGTGGCGATGCCCAAAGACGGTTTGGGACTGGTCGGGATAAAGTGACGCCACACCAAACTAAAAATCCTAAGCTTCGCCACACCAAATAAAAAATCCTAAGCGACGGGGTGAGCCGAAACCATGCCACACCAAATTAAAAATCCTAAATGACAGGGCTGGGCGAACCCACGCCAAACCAAATCAAAAATCCTAAATGACTGGGAAAATCCTAAATGACTGGGTGGGGCATCTTTTTCTTTTAACCATCTTTTTCGAACTATGTCTTTATTGAACAAAGATTAAAAAAATACACCAAATCAAAAATCCCAAGTGACACGGCCAGGCGAAGCCGAGCCTCACCAAATCAAAAATTCATCGGTATGGGGAGAGGCGAAGCCGCGTGTCACCAAATGAAAAATGCATCGGAACGGGGCGAAGTGAGGCGAAGCTGCGCCACACCAAATCAAAAATCCTAAGCATGCATTTGGACGGGGCGAGGCGAAGCCGAGCCAATCATGCATTGGGACGAGGCAAGACGAAGCCGAACCACACCAAATCAAAAATCCTAAGAATGTATTGGGACGAGGAGAGGCGATTCGAGCCACACCAAATCAAAAATCCTAAGCGACAGGGCGGGGTGAATCCCCGCGACACCAAATAAAAATGAACGACGGGGCAATACGCAGCCACATCACACCAAATCAAAAATATGGTTAAAAGTAAAAAAATAAAATAAAAATGAAGGCAGATGATTTACGGGTACGCCTGGTGCGTAACACGGGAGCAAAATCTAGTGTATGGTGAAGGATGCTATGTATTCATTTTGCCTTCTTTGACGTCCTTTTTTCTATTTTTAGGTTTTGTTTTTAGTTCCATTTTTATAAAAAAACCGGGCTTCCAGTATCTCTCTCAGTTCGATTGAATTTTGGGGTCCCCTACATATTTCCTGTCCTAGTATATGTATGGTGAAGGATGCTATGTATTCATTTTGCCTTATTTGACGTCCTTTTTTCTATTTTTAGGTTTTGTTTTTAGTTCCATTTTTATAGTTTTTATTGTGTTTATATATTTGCTATCTTGAGAGATAGGAAACGAGACGTTCTGTTGTTGTTTGCAGATCATCGCTCGCTCACAACATGTGGTGGGCTAATGCAAGAGAGGGATGGGGTACTTGGTACACACCCTAAGGGTCTCAATCTTATTAGTTTTTGCAGCAAGTGGCTGTGGAATTCCAGTTCATGTTCTCCATTAGGTTTTTATCACATACCTTATTCTTCACGTGGCGTATTTCTTGTTTTTTAACAAAATGCAACAAGATAGTTTTGAAGGATGGAAATTTGGAGAGCAAAGATGGTATCTTGGACACGGTGCCTATATTCAATTGTATCTAGCACTCTCTTCTTAAGGAATGCAGTTAATCTCAGATACCTTGGCAATGTCTATCCTGCAGCCGAGTGTATGGCATGCTTGTGTGCAATGGAGATATCTTGACTTGAGCTATTTAATGCACCAGATATGACACGTTGTGTGTCTTTTCGTAACTTCTGTTCAACTGACAATATCAGACCCATCTAGGAAAATAGTTATTTGAAATTTGTCTCATCATTTGGAATGTTTTTGTTATTTTGCAACTATCTCAAGAAAGTTTTGTTTCGGTACTTATCATTTGAGACTCATTTCTTCTGATCTTCTTCTATTATCAGCCACCAGCCAAGCAAGATATATCTATTCATCAACCCGGAAGTACATTTGCGATTTAACATGGTCCATGGGTGTGTAAAAAAGACCTGCATTTTGGTTTTCTAATGAATACTAAAATTGGAGCAGTTATTGGGGCAATAACTAGCCCTCAAGGCACTGTTTAGAGTAAAAGGAGGATATAAGTGATAGGGACTGTTTTCTACCTAAACACTTTATCCAGTTGCTCAACGGAATTTTTTCTAGAACTTGAAAACAAAAATGAAGTTATGGCGCAGGGTAGACTTTAAAATAAACCTAAACAAGTATCCTATGATATACTCTACTTAAACCTAGCTAGAACTAGCAAGGGATTAATGGAGTTATCACTCAAAAAGAGAAGTCTAGCTCAATACAGTTGATTTCAACTACCTAAAAATGAATTTAGTGGAAAATGTATCCCAGTCTTCTTCTTTTAAGTTTGAGGATGACAACAGAAATTACCCAATTTTTACTTAATGAGATTAATGCATAGTAAATATTTTGTAGGTTTTTCCTACTTCCCACCCACTACCTAGAAAATGAGCTCAATGGGAAATGCATTACGCTCTGAAATTCTTTACGTGTGGGGATGAAAACAGAAATTTCTTACTTATGAAATTGACATATAGAACGAGCGGATGAATCTTGAATGAGATGATGGATCAGCACCCTACTTGGTCCGTTTGGATACAATGTCATGTGTGTTATTTAGGAAACTCTTGCTTTTGTATATCTAAATATCTCGTGCCTCATTGTGTATATGTGGTCCATCGTATCATGACGCTTGATATGCTTTTATATTTTACATGAAACAATTGTGCTTTTTAGCTTCATTTTCTTCATCAAAATGGGATTAATTTTTTTTTTACTCCTATGGTGCTCGAACATTTTTAATCTAATAGTAGCACATTGAACCATTTTACGGATAGTTGGCTGTGATATATGCTTATAGAAAATACTTTTTTTTTTTTGATCATCAAACCACAAGTATTTCATTCCATAAGAAACGTTTACATGATGGTTTTAAAGAGAAACAAATACATCATAACATGAAAAAAATACAAAGAAAGATACAAAACGTAAATAAATCGCGAAGAGAAAGAGCGATCTACCACGATAGCACCCAAATCTTGTACTATAAGATTGGAGAAGGAATGGTATACGAAATCATAATTCGACCATTTTGATAGATTTTTTCTTCTTAGAAAAGAGATGCTCCTATGACAGAGGAGTGATATGCCCAAAAATTCTTCATGTGCAACTAACCCGAACTCAAGATCTATTTTTCTGATGAAGAAGAAATTGATCTTCGTCATGTTGAATCATGATGATGTACTTTTATCAAAAAAACCAAACACGAACAAATCGTTAGAAAGAAACACTATAAAAGTGTAGATAAAATCGCCCAAACGGCGAAGATAAAAATCGCTCTAATAGCGAAGAAATTATTGAAAACAACAAAAATAACTAAAAACAAGAAAGCTTTGCTCAGATCTAGCCCCTAAAGGACTAAATCCGAGCAAAGGAAGAAGAAGAAGTTGATGGGTTTTTTTCTAGTTTTTGAGAGGTGAGAGAGATAGAAGAGGAAAATTTTGCTTATAGAAAATACTTGGTAAAGGAAAAACTTGTCCAAATAAACAAAATCGATTAAATATCGTTCATTTTTCCTAATAGCATGTTATGATACTTGCTAGATAAAAAATGCTTTAGCGGAGCAGGCCTACTATTTTCCCCCCTCAAAATGGTCTTAGTATTGTTAGGCTAGCCGCTAGCAGCTAAATATACCACTGCACTGTTCACGTGAGGTTCCTAACTCTTTGTTATCTCATCTTCCCTTCATTTTTTTTGTAACGTCTGAATGTTTAATCTCCTAAACAATTAATTAAGAATATCAACATTTCTAGATACTCACCACCCGCATTCATCCCCAGTTCTTGAAAAAATTGTTCTGAAGATTTGCTTACTCAAGAATACGAAAAAGAAAAGCGCGAGCTTAATTTGGATGGGGTTTTCTGGCGGGTTGTCGTTTGTTTTAGTGATAAGAATAGCCATTTTGTTTCTGGCTTCGAAGAGTGCAGAAGGAGGAACCCAATTTGTAAGAAAAGTGTTTAATGTCAAGAGCTCAAAACATGGGAGTCATGATGCATCTCACTTCTATTTTGATACTTTGCCCAACAACGGGAAGCATTCCGTCTCAAAGCCAAGGCCACGTATTTTCAACGTGAGATATTTTGGAGCTGTTGGAGATGGTTGGAACGATGATACAGCTGCATTCACAATGGCATGGAAAGCGGCTTGTCAGGTCGAATCCGGCGTTGTTTTGGCTCCTGAAGGTTATATCTTCATGATCAATCCAACAACTTTCTATGGCCCTTGTAAACCAGGCTTAACATTCCAAGTAAGAAAATTACTTAGCATAGATCATAGATTCTTTCAAGATAGAAAGTAAAATGGTTTTAAGTAATTCTTCTGTTTTTGAGTAGGTGGACGGAGTTTTGATGCCCCCGGATGGACCGTATTTCTGGCCGAAATCTGTAAGTATGGCACAGTGGCTTGTGTTTTTTCAAGTTGATAGAATGACCCTTACAGGGAATGGAATCATTGAAGGAAATGGAGAAAAATGGTGGGAGCTCCCATGCAAACCTCATCGGGTAATTCTTGTAACAAAATTAAGCTAAAACCTATCCAGAATTTTTTTTTTTTTAAAACCATTTTTCCATAACATAACTGTGTTGATTTTTTTTTTTACAGGGTCCTAATGGAACGACGTTACCGGGACCTTGTGACAGCCCTGCGGTAAGCATTTCAGAGAAAAGCCACTTCATATATCGATCAATAATTACTGACATTATTTCGTGCTCTTGGTTGTTTCAGTTGTTCATGTTCTTCTGGAGCTCAAATTTACATGTCAGTAATCTGCACATCAGAAACAGTCCTCAATTTCACATGAAATTTGATAATTGCACAGAAGTGATCATCCAAAACATCTCCTTAGATTCTCCTGCATTAAGTCCAAACACAGATGGAATCCACATAGAGCAGACGAAGTCTGTTGGTATTTACGACACCAATATCGCCAACGGTACGAAAAAGAAAAAATCAAACTTCCTATCAGATTTCAGTCCTTTACAATGTGCAAGTTTCATTCATGATCCTATATCCTTTTGAAATAGGTGATGACTGCATTTCAATTGGAGCCGGTTGTACGGACGTTGACATCAAGAACATCACCTGCACGCATAGCCATGGAATAAGGTAAACCTTTAATCCCACGAGTTCGGCTCGGGAATGTTTGATTCTACAAGCACTCATCAAAATTTTGATTTTAACAGTATTGGAAGCCTGGGAGCAGTGCAAAATAGACGGGCTTGTGTCTCGAACATAACAGTCAGAAATGTGTATATGAAAGATTCAGATAATGGTGTAAGGATCAAGACGTGGCAAGGCGGCTCCGGCTCAGTGTCTGGAGTAACATTTCGGGACATAGAAATGGACAATGTTAGGAACTGCATCATTGTTGATCAATACTATTGCCTTGCCGAGGAATGCCAGAACAAGACGTCGGCGGTGTTTATCAAGGACGTCTCTTACATTAATATAAAGGGAACTTACGACGTAATAACTAAACCGGTGCACTTCGCGTGCAGTGACACTGTACCGTGTATGAATATTACAATATCAGAGGTCAATCTTCTGCCATCTGAAGGAAAGAGTGAGATTGACCCATTCTGTTGGAATGTTTATGGAAGACTAGAGACCGAAACAGAACCTCGAATAAGATGTTTACAAGAAGGAGAGCCTGACTCAGTTTCAGAGAGATTCCGCGGTGTTTGTTAAAGAATTCACACTATATATCAAGAAAAACTGAATAGTGTACAGGTGCCCATGAGCCATTCATATAATTTTGCTGTTTTTCTTCCTACATATATATACTTTTCATTTCTCATAGCTGCTTGTTACTTGCAAGAGCTAGTCAGTTTGATTGTTCAGAGAGGCCTGAGTTAGCCTCTCACTATATATACTGTGATAGCTTCATAGATATCAATAATAAAGCATTCTATTTTTGTTTTAGATTTCACTTTGTTTTCACTCAATTGAGTTGCCTGACAATACAGTCCCAGAGGAGGGCATATAAACGTGCGATACGTAGCTGCAAGATCTGTGCAGTTGCTGCAATTTAGAATGCCTGTAATGTGGATAATGCAGATACAATGTGTGTTGAAAATCATCATAATTTCCAGAACATACAGAAATTTGTATTTCCAAACACTACGATATGCTATTGTTACCAATAGTCATTACAAGAACAACTCCCTTCTCTAAATATATGAAAACGGCTACGATCCCTCACTATAATCTCCCTCTTAACAACTTTAGAAATGATCTTGGCTGCTTCATGACAATCACTACAAACTCGAAGATTCTTCACAATTCGTATGGTGGTTCCTTCGCCAGTGTTAATGAGTCCAAATGCAATTGCTAACTTCTCACTGTGAGTGGAAAGTGCATTTTCCTTCTCTTCCTCGTCTACGCTCTGAAGCACGAGATCCGTGTTTGGTTTATACCCAGCAATCTTCATCCTTGGACCTAACTCGCGAATCTTAGAGTAGATCTTGTCAGCTTGAGGGTGCGATCTGTCTCCCATGAAGAACTCATGAACCCTGTTATCTACCTCAATCCAACTGCAACCAGGAACTTTCAGCACTCCATTCTTTCTCATCTTCAACATAGAATTTGCAGAGTCATCAAGCCTACCCATGGAAGCATATATATTGGCCAGATAAACATAACTTCCGGAGTGTTCAGAATCTAGCTCAAGGATGCGTTGAACAACCATCTCTCCTCTCTCAAAATCTTTGTAGATCCGACAACCCCCGAGCAATGCACCCCAAACTATAGCATTCGGTTTGATTGGCATTGAGTTGATCAAATCTTCTGCTTCATTTAGTCGGCCAGCACGGCTAAGTAGATCCACCATGCACCCGTAATGCTCGATTTGAGGAGTAATTCCATACTCTGATTCCATCAGCTTGAAATACTCAAGTCCCCTCTCGACCAACCCTGCATGTGTACAAGCCGATAGTAATCCCATGAAAGTAACCTCGTTTGGATCGACTCCAGATTTAAGCATTTCAAAAAAGTAAGAAAAAGCTTCTTCTGCATACCCATGCATTGCCAATCCAGTAACAATAACACTCCATGAGATCACATCTTTCTCTTTCATTGTTTTGAATACCCGCATACCTTCGGCAAAACATCCACATTTGATAAACATATCAGCTAGCGCGTTTCCCAAGAAGAGCTTCAACTCAACTCTGTTCCTTTTAATGAATAAATCGATCCACCTGCCCAAGTCAAGTGCACCAAGCTGCGCACAAGCCGATAAAACGCATACAAGAGTTATGTCATTCGGTTTTACCCTTCCAACTTGTTGCATTTTGCGAAACAGATGTATCACATCAGAATACTTCTCATTCTGTATGTAACCAGCGATAATTGCATTCCACACAACCACATTCCTCTCAGGCATCTCATTAAAAAGGCAACGAGCAGAATCTAAGTCTCCCGACCGCGCATACCCAGTAATCATGGCAGACCAAGAGATCATATTCTTATCATCCATTTGATCAAATACACACCGTGCTGAGACCACGTCTCCACATAATGAATAACCATTAACCAATGTGTTCCAAGTAACCACATCTCTCACAAGCATTTCGTCAAACAATAACTTAGCAGTTACAGGCAGCCCAAATCTAAAGTACATATCAACAAGAGAGTTACTAACACAAAGATTAGACTGGTGTCCCATCTTCGCAACGACAGCATGAACCTTCTGGCCATCGAAAACAGCAACAAGGCCGGAACATGCCTTCAAAACTGAAGTGAAAGTGTATTCATCTGGCTGCCGAAATGCCGGGGAGTGCAGCTGGTTGCAAAAGCAATGAAGAGTTTGAAACCATTCACTATTTTGCGCGTAGGCTTTGAGCAATGTATTCCAAGCAACGACATTGGCATTGGGTAGCTGGCTGAAGATGAGTGCAGCATAGCGAACTTTGGAGTGAGTGGCGCAAACACCAATTAGTTTGATGGTGATGAGGTTAGGATCTATATATAGCGGAGCATTTGTTATGAGTTGTGTTTGTATTTGTAAGAGATGTTTCATGTTTAGCTGGGACGTACATTTTAGTAGCAGCGACGTGAGTTTACGGTGGTTATGCGGTGGAAGTGCCAGCTTGTCTCATTAGCAAGCAAGCATTTACTAGCAATCACAACCGAGAAAGAGAGGACTTACATAGAGCACAAAGTCTGATAGGCATATTCAGCGACGGAACTAGGAATTTGAGTTTGGGGGGCTAAATTTTTTTCTTCCCAGTAGGTGAATCGTTCCTATACCAGGATCACTTTTTCTGGTATTGGTCGGTCGAACAGACTATTGTAGATAAGGGTGTCGAATTTTTAAACTATCGGGACATCCTATCGTTAAAATTACTCGCGAATTAATGCGAACTACCCTACAAATATTGTTGGCTAGTACACTGAACCAAAAACATTTTATTATGTGTCATTGAAGTTTACATAGTACCCTATGAATGCTAACTCCATAGTTGATATTAGCGAGAAAGCAAGGAACAGTTTATTCTGGTTAGCGAAAAACTATAAGCAAAGATTTATGTTCTTTGAAAAAGACACTATGTTTGATGGGAGTACAAAGTATTTGGAAGAAAATATCTTACGATCATCAAACATTCAGGAAAATATTTAGGAAATTTTTTGCGTTCCCTTGAACTCAATAAAGCACAATATGAATAACCATCTATGATCCTTCTATTTGTTTAGTCTGTAAGTACTAAGTAGTAGCAGGGACGGAGCTAGGAAATTTAGTTGGGGGATAAATATATATATAGGTACAGTAGTTTCGGCGTAAACGTAGGTGGCCGAAGGCCGCAAATTTTTTTTAGGCCTTGGTATTTTCCTTCAAATGATGTCACCAAAATATCCAATAAGTTGTTAGATGTTTAGATTTATGGTTGGATTTAATATTTTGATATTTTTCAGTTCTTTCCTACGTAATTTTGATATTTAAGCCAAGTTTTGTACGATAAGTGCCTAATATCAGTAGTTTTTAAAGTATATAGTAGAGGATTCAAGGCTCTCTATGTAATATACAAAAATATGGGAGAAAATCTATAAATACTTAAATTTTTCAAGCCTAAAATGGCTTTAGCCTATTAAAAAAAAAAATGTAATTAGGAAATTCTAGGGGGACTGTTATCCCCCTTAGACTGCATGTAGCTCCGTCCCTGAGTAGTAGGATTAGATTGCCCATTAGATTTTACAACCTGATGGTTGAGAGTTGGTGTTCATCATTTGCGCAAATTTTTATTTTCTCTTGTATAGCGTTGCCAGTATCTTTTCATTCTTTGTTTAAGAAAGTGGGCAATAGTCACAATAACAACACTCAATCTAGTATGGATTTAAAAAGCCATACTGTGACGGAAAACTGAGGCAAATGGATGGGGCAATCGAAAAAGAAACTGATTAGCATTTCATTCTTTATATCAATGGTGTTCCACCAGTACTTCTAGTATACAAACTATCTAATTAGTAACAAAGTGTAAGATTTAGTTTTATTACTATGCGAACAAAACT
The DNA here is from genome assembly GCA_023529315.1 of Papaver bracteatum. Taxonomy (NCBI): domain Eukaryota; kingdom Viridiplantae; phylum Streptophyta; class Magnoliopsida; order Ranunculales; family Papaveraceae; genus Papaver; species Papaver bracteatum. The sequence continues at coordinate 458,376 of JAJJWX010001481.1, read as the reverse complement.
CTCATACGTGGTCAACACTAAACACAACATCTTTAAAACTCTGGATTTGGTCGCACATGATATTCATATCATGGGAATAAAGATAACTAGTTAGAGAAAACTCTTAGTTGTTCCAAGTTATTCGGCAAATCTCAAGAGGTTGTTATCTATCTCTAAATTCTCTTAATGGGTAAGGATTGGAGATTACTATAAAGGAGGTGAGTCCCTCTTCTCATCTAACATGCTACGAGTATCCCATATACACCATATCTGAGAGAGAAGGGAAGACTCAATTCTCAATCATAATTGTTGGTTCTTATACTTCTGTAAACAGCGCAACTAACTCATCAAGTTCTCGGTCAGGTATGATGCTAATTCTTTGCTTGTTTTAATTCATGATTTTAATCAATGGTAAGATCTTTATATTTTCTGTTGATTTATGGATGTGTTTACATATACAGAAATTTCCTACATTGGTATCAGAGCTAGGTTATGCCTTGATTAAAAATCTGTTTTTGTTGTTAGAAACCTTGAATACTCATGATTTGAGTAAGAACTGATTTCTGTCTTTGTGTTCAATAAAGAATTTTCTGACTAGTTTCACATACCTGATTAGTTATGTTCATTGATTTGTGAGTTGTTGCTTGTACTTCCGTCGTTCATGGTTTTGAAAGAAACTGCAGCTGTTTATATGCATACAAACTATTTGATAAAATGTCTAAGATAGTTTTGAAAACAAAAACACATATTTTAGCGTGTATGCAAGTTAACATGAACATTGAAGTGTTTTTTGATGATTGATGATAAAGTTTTAACTTGTCAGCGTTGATAGGTCTATCCTATATTGGGTTATGGAGGACCACTAAAGTGATCGTTCGACAATACACAGTTTATACAAGTTCTCTGTCTTGCCCAAAGGTGACTGACTTGTAAACATTGTGTTTTTATTGAATTTTGGAAGGTAACCATTAAGATCATGAGTGTGTGCCTATAAGATATTAACTACTGGTATTGCCCAAAGGTATCCAGTTGGTTTATTTGCTTACTAGGTAGAACAGAATAATGGATAAGACTTGTTTGGAAATAGATAACCCTTACCCAAAGGCAAGGAAGTGTTTGTGCCGACACAATTTCTTATAAATTAGTTCTGTTGGCGACATTCGTTGCATATAGGGAGGTGATGTATGTCGTTTTATACTGCCCAAAGGTGTATATTGTTGATATTTCACTGTCCTGTAGAGTGGAAAGATTGCAAAATTATTTAAAACACACTTAGTATTTCAGCTATACCCTGAGACTGATTTACATACTTTGCAGTATACAATGAAATTGTATTTTGTCGATAAATAGAATTTTTAACCCATTACTATAATGGTGAACTGTTAACAGTAATGGATGGGAGTATTGTTCAACGACATTTGACTGGAATTGAACCACTTAGTGGTTCAAATTTCAAGAAATGGAAGTCACAACTTGAAATTGTTTTAGGATGCATGGAGTATGACATCGCCCTCACTGAAGACATACCCGCGGTACCTGAACCAACTGCAACTAAATCTGCTAAGAGAGAATATCTTAGATGGGTTAAAGCTAATAAGATGGCAATGATGATCATTAAGTCCTCAATAGGAGATGACATTCGAGGTGGGATTCCAACTAAAGATACCGCAAAAGAGCTAATGGAATACATAGTTCATTTAGCTGTTGCTTCTCTTCCTTATTCCTTTGAAACTTTCAAAGTGAGAACTATAATGCTCAAAAAAAGACTTGGACTGTGAATGAGTTGATAGCTTATTGTGTGATGGAAAAGGAACGCCAAAAACAAGGAAAGGTTGAATCTGCTAATTTAGCTTACCATGGAGCAAATAAGAAAAATTTCAAAAGAAATGGTATGAAAAGAAATTTCAACAAGAATAATGGAACAATGATTGGTAGTAAGAAGAATGGACCTGATCAAGCTTCTATAATTGCTAAAGAACATAAGGAAGACGATCCGACCTTGGCGGAGATCGAGTGTTATTTATGTTGCAAGAACAGTCATCTTAAGAAAAATTGCTTTAAGTACAAGCAATGGTTGAAGAAGAAAGAAGGTATCAATACACAAGAGGAGTCTCAGAATTAGAAATAGTTCCTGTTTATTCTTGGCGAGTTTGGGTTTGAAGCAATTAGAACGTTTCAGATGATTAGAGTTTCTCTTCTTAGTATTGGGTCTTATTAAGAATCTGCCTTATGCAGTTTTGTTTTAGCCATTAGTTATGCTTAAGGTCTGAAGCACTAGTAGTCTGATATTATCTCTTGAATAGGTATACAAAACGTTTGCTCGGTATTTAAATGATGACTTGTTTATTTTTTATTTAAATAGTCTCTAGGTATTAAAGATTCTTGTTCATTTTAACCTCACTATTGTGGATCAATTTTTATTGTGAGTAATGGCGCTGTTTACATCTTGTCGATTCAGTTGAAAACAAACAACTAAAGATATCTTAGTTTCACTAAATTAATGGTATAGTTATTCTGTTTGGGCATCAGATTCATAGTTCTTCTAAAGGTTGATTGGGTCGGCACGTTTGCCATAAGTGGAATTCAAATTATAGTATTGGTTGGACAAAATACTAAGCATAGTTTCTATGGTGTTTGTTGTTTGCATCCTAATAGACTTTTCTAGCCAGGGAACTAGTTTTTGTATGGTGTTATAAGTTGTACCATTTGGTGAATTAAAATTACACCACCAGATTTAACTTGAAAGGTCAAAACTATCTTTCACTCAACATTGAGTTTGTGTATGATCACGTAGTTCGGGTAGTCATGGTTAAAGAACCAGTGATCATAATAATAAGAAATCCATAATACTCAAACGTGCATAAAAGTTCTGTTGCACTCAGGAGTTTACCGAAGATATATGTGAAAGTTATTTAACCCATCTCGCAGCAGCCAAAGCCTTCATACTCATATTGAGAAATTCTCCTTAAACACCTATATATATATATTGAACATTTATCCAGAATTTAGATATAGAATCCAAATGACATCTGAACTAAGCTTGCATTGTTTATGTCCGTTATGGGAAGGAATCTCACGGGAAAGATAAGTTAAAGATATGAGATCATGTATTAAGTAGATTTTTTAATAAAGCTGTATTGGACCCCCTTTCAACTTGAAGTTTAAGACATTGAGGAATTTTGATTGCAGTTGATGATCCACGTACTAGACTAATGTTGTATCTAATAAAGTGAGCTAGAGCCTTAAACTTTAGTGGAAGAGATTCATAAAATTATAGGTAATATTCTAGCATTATACTCTGTCAATGGTGGAAAGTGGGTATCACCAGCTGAAGCTTTTCTTGACAAGAGGTTATTTAATTAAAGGAACTTGGTGAACCTCTGTTAATGGTTTTGAGATTTTGAGATACAGTTCATGTTTTCAACAACGAGTAGTTTCTCTTGAAACGGTACATCATTTTATTAGGTCTTACGGAACTTTGGTTACCTCAAGCATATTGTTAACCAGGTTGGTTTTTTGTTGGACCATCGTCATCAAGATTCGTGTATATTGAGCGTGCATCCTTGCTTAAAATTATAATGAGAATCAAATAGTCTAGTTGTCCGTTGTTCTTTTAATTAGGACGTATTATAATGTCAGATGTTTGTTTAAGGACCTGAGAACTTATTCCTTTTATTTTATTTATTGAACTACCTTACTTCTAAATTGTTGAGATGTCATGCTTATGAATTCTAAAGCTGTTTTACAATTCACTTATGACTAACTAATCATCTTTCGCAAGTCGTGATAGAGACCCGACATGCAAAATTTATTGTTGTCTAGTTTTTGGTGCGCATATGTTCATTTTTTACATAAAATGTTGGGACATGCACTCACTACATAGGATTGTACTAAAGATAGTGCACAACAACCCTTGTTTTAAAAAATATCATAGTTGGTCATCCTTGGAGATACGGAGATACGAGCAGCATAGAAGGAGATTAAGGGAAGTGCCAAAAATTGAAGTTCTGGATATGATTGGACTGACATTCCTGTGTGTTCTGTGTTAATGTGCTTGCTTGATTTGTTAATGCTGGGATATCGTTAGACTAGTTATGATGGTCGAGGAAATTTGTGAATAGAATTGCAGCAACATCGTATTACTAATTTTTTCTCATGTTTCCATCATGGGAATTCTAGAATCCCCTGATAGAATTTTTAAGTGGGAGTTTTACTCTCATTTTTCATAACTACAGTAGGTATCCCGTATGTGTGTTCATGAATCAATTGATGTTTAATTTCATTGGGAGTTAGATTCTCATTTTGCTTTCGGTAAAAGCTAGTTAAGTTTGTGTTTTTCGGTTAAGTCCTTCAATATTGTTTTTAGTGGGGGCGAGTTAGATTCAGCTAACTTGCGACATTGCTGGTACATTTGTTGTCATCAAACAGCTGAAGTATTTATGTTTGGTTCAGTAAAGGTGGTCGAGTTTTTGGTTATGTTGCAATCAACGATTACGTTAAGATAACCCTTTGTTTGAATAAATTGATGCATAATATATAGTATCCTACGAAAGCTTTGCATAAGCTTTAAGTGCTTGAGCTTGACATGGGTAGCCACCATTGTTAATGAGCTTTTGTCCTGAATGGATGGTAACAGCTTGTTACATGCGGAAGTAGTAATATATTAGGATGACATGAATATTTTGTTGCATGAAGCATGGACTAATGTGAATGACACATAAAGGATTGCAGTAAATATTGTGTTAGACGTTCACAACACCTCAGTACCAGTTTTGAGTATAAAGATGGCCTGAATTTTCAGTAATGCTAGACCTGAGACCATGTGCTGACCTTGCATCTCATAGAATGCATTGTCTTCATGATCCAGCTTAGTGGTGCTGTTATATTTAGGTGAATGTTAATACAGTATTATCTATATATGTTACCTATGCGACTGATTTTCAAACAAAGGGTGGCCACCCATTTTCAAAACTTGATCCAGTGTTTTTTTCATAGAATTGAGTGTTTTGTATTGACCAAGTGGGAGAATGTAAGATTTAGTTTTATTACTATGCGAACAAAACTCTCATACGTGGTCAACACTAAACACAACATCTTTAAAACTCTGGATTTGGTTGCACAGGATATTCATATCATGGGAATAAAGATAACTAGTTGGAGAAAACTCTTAGTTGTTCCAAGTTATTCGGAAAATCTCAAGAGGTTGTTATCTATCTCTAAATTATCGTAATGGGTAAGGATTGGAGATTACTATAAAGGAGGTGAGTCCCTCTTCTCATCTAACATTCTACGAGTATCCCATATACAGCAGATCTGAGAGAGAAGGTAAGACTCAATTCTCAATCATAATTGTTGGTTCTTATAATTCTGTAAACAGCGCAACTAACTCATCAAGTTCTCGGTCAGGTATGCTGCTAATTCTTTGCTTGTTTTAATTTATGATTTTAATCAATGGTAAGATTTTTATGTTTTCTGTTGATTTATGGATGTGTTTACATATACAGAAATTTCCTACACAAAGTTCTTCCACTGCAACGTCTTAGCCATAAGCTTTTGTTGTAACTAATGGGCTAATTCAAACCTTACCCGGGTTAATCATTATTTTCTCACTAATTACAATGTCCAAGACAAGCTTTTACATATTTTGGGGTGGACTATAGCCTAGGTAAGCCACCCCTTTCTACCGTCCCTGGGCATATTTCATTTTAGCCTCGCAATTGCCAAATTCTCCCCAAAGCTACCTACCCTTGGAGTGTGGGCCGTGTCATAGTATCTCCGTTCCATATATTTCATTTTAGCCGTTTGTGGCCCAACTTAGGTATTGATATTGTTGAATTAACGTTGTCTTTGAAATTTTCCCCCTTTCTTTTTTTTGTTTGAAGCATATCTTTGAAATTGTTAAATTTACGCTATTTTTGATACTTTCACGTTATTTTTTTCAATCACGTAAAAATTACAGCTACATGGTTATTACAAATTCAGAAGGGACTGATTGTAGAATTTTTGGTTCCTTTATTCGTTCATACAACTTTTTTTTGTTTTTGCTATTCACGGTATGGTGTATATAATAAATATATTAAAAGAGAAATAAATTTAAAACCTAGTTTTTTAATAGAATAATAATTCCTATCTTTCAGTCACTTTATGATCTCTCTACTGGCTTGAATTTGAATAGTCGAAACTAAGTACCAAGTACAATTAAGCTCACAAAATGGATTTTAGGCCAAATGGTATCCTTTGGCATGCAAGAAAATTTCGATTGAAGGTCTGGAGACATTATTGTAATGTGGAATCCGGATGTGTTGTCAATGGAAAAACGTTTTTAGGTGCTTTTTTCAATTACTCAAAAGTTCAGGAATGTGTGTGATAGTTTTGAATGAATTTTCATTTCGATTTATGGTGCTTTTTATCCAGCGGATTATAAGAAGTTTTAGAAAAAACTTAATGATATTATAAGTATTATGGATTGTTAATAACAAAATATAGCATCTACCCAAGAACTGGCAGCTGGAGAGTAATACAGCTGAGATGCGAAATAAGACACAATGTCAGATGTAGAAGACCTTAAACAGATGTCCATTGACCAAGCCGTAGGAGATCAAACAAGGCATAGAAACGAAGTTGGGCATGGATGACCTGAGTCCAGATGAGAAGCTAAAGAAGATTCTAGATGCTGTCAGCTAAGGGAGGACCTGGGAACCAGCCCCAGGTCAGTATAAGCACAAGGAAAGAAACTCTCGAACTCCAGGCTGTCATGTGCTTAGTCATCTACATGTAATTATCGTGTCCATATAATGTCATGGTCCCTTTATTCGTTCATACAACTTTTTTTTTTATTTATGTTTTTTGCTATTCGCGGTATGATGTATACAATAAATATATCAAAAGAGAAATAAATTTAAAACCTAGTTTTTTTAATAGAATAATAATTCCTCTCTTTCAATCACTTTATGATCTCTCTACCGGCTGGAATTTGAATAGTTGGTAATTATTACAGAAGCTAAGTTCTAAGTACAATTTAGGTCACAAAATGAATTTTAGGCCAAATGGTATACTTTGGCCTGGAAGAAAATTTTGAAGGTCTGGAGACATAATTGTAATATGGAATCCGGATGTGTTGTCAATGGAAGAGAACATCTTTAGGTGCTTTTTTCAGTTACTCTAAAGTTCAGGAATGTGTATGATAGTTTTGAATGACTTTTCCTTTCAATTTATGGTGCTTTTGATCCAGCGGATTATAAGCAGTTTTGGAAAAAACTTAATGATATTATAACTATTATAGATTGTAGAAGACAAAATATAGCATCTACCCAAGAACTGGTAGCTGGAGAGTAATACAGCTGAGATACGAAATAAGAATCAAGGTCAAATGTAGAAGACCTGAACCAGATGTCCATTGACCAAGCCGTAGGCGATCAAACAAGGCAGAGACACAAAGTTGGTCATGGATCACCTGAGTCCAGATGCAAAGCTAAAAAAGATTCTCGATGATGTCATCTAAGGGAGGATCTGGGAACCAACCCCGGGTCAATACAAGCACAAGGAGATAAACTCTCGAAGTCTAGGCTGTCACGTGCTTAGTCATCTACATGTAAATATCATGTTCATGTAATGTATAAATAGCTGGAAAAGCTGATGATGTAAACAAGTTGATTATGATAATAAAAAATAGACTTTAGACAATTCTTTATTCTTTATCTGATTCTCTTCTAACCGTCATGAACCCAAACTGACTTAGAAGATAATTAGGAAATCCAGATCTGGCAACTAACGGAATTCTGATCAGCGATCAGAGAACAGAACACCTACCGTGATCATATCCCGAACAAAGACAACGATAAAGGAATTTGTGAATGTACGAGTTTCACGTATCTTCATTGGCGCCGACTAATCTTTTTAGAATTTCATGATTCTTGCATATAAAATAGATCAAAATCATAAATATGATGCATGATTTGGTATAATTATTTGACAAAATGCATGATTAAGCATGATATGCTCAATAATGACGATCTATGTGCTTATTAATCCAAATCATGATTATGATTGAAATCGAACTTTTACATGATGATTTTGATCTCATAAACATCTCGACCTTGACCAGATCTATAAATTAATTGTAAAATTTCCTGAAAAAAAATATTCCTAAAATGTAGATCTAAATTTTACGAATTCACAATGTTTTTCTGGTTAAAAACTTATTTGATTCATGATCTTGTAGAAATAGAAATATCAGATCTAGATTTCTTAAGATGTTTTATTGAGATCGAAGCATGATTATATCGATTAATTGAGAAATTTCGTCAACATGACTATAAATATGTCTACAACATGATGATATTATAATTGATCTTCTCAGATTCATATTTTTCATATAGAATCACATGCTTTAGGCGATCGAAATCTCAAAACTCATTTTCTATTAAGTTTTCACCAATAGATCCATGATTCAGAGCACAATAACCGTGATCTCCAGTAAATATAAAGTGCTAAATCAACCAAATCATATACTACCGCTCAAAGAATGATTATATATGATACTTGAATCGCTAATCAAAAACTTTGATGATTGATATCGGATGATGACTTTAAGGCATAACAATTAAGAAATGATTAATTACCAATTCATGAGACAAACCGACTCAAAAAATATTGGCGCTAAAATGAAAGGCGATGATCTTTCAAAGTCAGATCTAGTCAATGATTTTCATCTTGACTAAAACGCTAAACTCACAGATACTCATCCTATCTCATATGTGATTGTGAAGCTATACAATGGCACGCCAACACAGAAGGCCACCACCTAGAACTAGAGTAACCTCACCATTGCGGCAGACACTAATAACACCAACTATGGAAAACCAAAGTATTAGCATACCAGAAGTGTCAACTGTGAGATTAACACCCTCAAGCACAACAGTTCTAACTTGGAACACGATAACACCTACACCAGCAATAACGGTTATACCACCAACAATTAAAAATTCAACCTTGATGACGAGTGGTCTACCACAAGTGGTTCTAAAAGGTTCAACCGTGACACCTGAATAACACATGAGACCACCAAGACTGCCAACCCCTACCGCAACGACTACAACTTCAGTAGTACAGATCTCAAGTGATATGCTTCTAGACCTTCTCAGGTCAATAAGCACCATAGCTGAGAAAATTAACTGGCTAACGCCACCTCTAACCCATCTGGCTACCACGCTGATCGTACAACATAAAAGTACGCAACTGGAACAATCAAAATTACATCCAAACATACCACCTCTCCTAGCTCAGTCATCTTTACCGAAAAAGTCACTGGGTCATCAAAAGAGAGACGTGAGGAAGGAACTCAGAAACTACAACTCGTTAGCCAATCAACTATAAAACTCAAGAAAAATAATTTCTGAGTCTCCACCAACTGTCACAGTTGATCTGGTTCATGAGTCTATAGACTCAAAATTGACAGATTGATGAAAGCTCAAGAGGAAATAATAAAATTGATGGTTAGTAAATCAAAAGGATGACCCAACTCATATCTTCAAAGAAATTCCATTATCAAAAGATATTCAAGATTGTCGACTACCGCAATGTTTCAATTGCCAACTTCCAGAAATTTCAAAAGGGAATCAAACCCAAACAAACACATATTTCTCTATGAGCAAATGATGGCTTTGTACCTCGAAAATGTTGGAAAATGTGGGTATAAAACGGAGGATGATAACACTAAAAGAAATTGTTGTTGTACTCAAAAGCTTTCAAGGCTCGGGTGATTTCTTTTAGACGATTATTTCTACCCTCCCAATATAAATTGTCTATTGCAACAGGTATGCGAAATAATGCCTTCAGGATACAATGAAAGCCCTACAACAGGAAATTGGATTCAAGTTTTGCACCCCTTGACCCAACCAAGAACACATGAGAGAGATTTCTGATGATGCTTTAGATGAAGAGAAAACAGGTTGAATTCATCCTCAAGAATGGGAGAATTCCTTCACTACTTATAGGGTTATTCATGCCTATTGGAGATGCCTCTTCACTTCCAAAAGACACATAAGGTGTCTGTTGGGAATGGTTGTGTCCTTTATGAACCATCACACCTATTAGAGGTGTCCCTTCATCTCCAACTAACATCCATTGTGTTTATCCAACACAAAACACTTCCCCATCATAATGACAAACCAAAAACGAAAACAGTTTTATTTTCTAAGTTATTGAAAATATCCAACAATCTCCCCCTATTTTCAAAAACCAAAAACATAAAATAAAATAAAACTTATAAAACCGGAGTGGCTGCATCACTCAAGTGACTGCCTACGTACCCGAGTGGGATCAAGCCAACATAGTTCAAGCACAATTGGGACTAAGCATCATCGCTGAAATTAATACATAAATGATATGTACCTTCTGGGTTTGAACCTTCACTTAGTGTAAGAAACTCAAATCCTTATCGAGATACTATGGTGAAACCAGTCTTGAACAAAGTATCCCTTATGATAAAACCGGAGTCTCCACACATATTGATTCCATAAATCATGTGTTCTGTAGCCAAGCACTATAAAGCCCTTGTGCTTATATCCTTATTCATGAGTCTTCTTTAGAGAACGGTCTTCTTCTCTTAGGAAACGACCCACATTTCCATACTCATATAGGTAAGTCTCAAAGGTGTTTCTGCGAGACACCTTTTACTAATCACAGACTCATTAAGGATTTACATCCATCCTATTTTCTTGCAGAAAAACCAGCATTAACTTGAAATGGGAAGTTTTATGTTAGTGCTCCATAATCTACAGCCATAACTTGTTGGTACCACATTGAACCTTGTTTATCTTTTTCAAAACATAGGTTGGGTTTCTGCTATGGGAGATCAACCTTCCTTCACAGACCTTAGTCCCATTTTTATATACTTCATTGAAATTAATTTCTTTGGGAGACTCTTCATAAGTAGGTCTACCAAGCTTTTCTCCGTTTCAATGGTTAACTGCAATTACTCCTTTCTTGAGTAATTGACTTACCATTCCTTGTCTAAGACTTGTATGTCTTGATTTTTCATTATAAGTCTTGTTAAAGACGTTATAGATCATATCCTGATTCACAATTAATCAAGACCTCCTGAGATGGCTTCTTCCAAAATAGGATCTCTACAAGTTATGTTTTAATCCATTTCTTCTCATTAATTGCATCTACTAATGCAATCAATTCTGAAAACATTACTAAAAAATGTTCCTCTTTGATTTTACAAAATAATTATAACTTCTCTAGTGATCCTAATTAACATTTACGGTTAATTCACAAGAAGTCATTATAGACTTGCATACACTAGAGGCATAGAAAATTTGTAGGCAACTTACTTGATATTTCAACAAGCACATTATTACGATGAGTAACTCCTCTACTCATGCCCAATCCTCTACAAATTTATACCCAATTACATAGACAATGTCTATTTAACATTCTACATTATGTAATGCAAATGTTCATAATTTATGCATCGGTAATATCGTAACACCTTATCGTTGGAATTTGGTCGCGCGCCCAATCTTTCCAATACGTTACATATTAACCGGTATTCCACTTTCCTTTGATATCATTTAAGACATCCCATTTTCCAAATTTTGGAACCATATAATTCTTATCCCAAGAATTATTCTCATGCCGTAAAATTGTTCTCTCAACAATTATTGATGATTTTGGTTATATAATAACCAACCAACTAGAAAATTTTATATGACATTTTCATATAAATTTCCCACCATTTCATGACAATTCGTAAGTGCCAAAATGCAACTCAATGTCATAAAATACGATTTGTGTCAAACATGTACACCCTTAATTTCTAAATAGAAATTAAAACTTCAAATTAAAAAAGATACCGAAACATGTAACCAGTCTTGTTTGTTTCAATCACAAATTTAGAAACTTGACCAGTTTACTAAAAGGCACTATTTCATGAATCTGATTGATTCATATCCACAAATAATTCCTACAAAAGGACTTGCCAAACTAATTTGGCCTTATCTATTAGATTCAAAAATCTAATGATAACAACATCAACTACTATGACCTGATTCATAGTCTTATTTTTTTTGCCTTGGATCACCAATATATCACAAGACCACAGAAGCTGCAGTAACCAATAAGACTTCCAACCAAACACCGCACTAGTATTTTACATTTTACAGGTGCGACTGCTGTTGACAGGCAGTCCAGTATAGAGTTACTGTTACTGCTCATGTCTTATAGTTACCAAACAGCAAGCATCCACATTGTTATGGCAAATATAAACCAAACAATTTCAAACAGACGTATGCATTACCCCCACAGTTCTATAATGAACTTAACTTAGAAATCCATCATTTCTTTTAAATGATTTATATTTCTATTTTGCAACAACACTTAGTGTTTTACAACCAAATTTCAAGGGTGCTAATGCGTTGTTCAAATATACCTTTTGTACTACACATCCGTTCATTCCATGCAGAGAATCAATCTCACATACCAATTCTTCTTTTTTTAAGAATTAGACAACCATGTAGGATAATGGAATGACATACCATCCAAATTTCTTACTGCATATGTACAAGTGGCTTTTCTACTGCCTCTTCATTATTAGAAACAGCAACGGCAATTCCTCTTGTTAGTATGAGTTCAAACCAAAATGTAAATTTATCCATCTCATCCAGACCACCAATCAGTAATATGGTGTCGTTTACACAAAATCAAATGTTCATAAAAATGAACAAATGTGTCAAAGAGGCTACACGTTGTTCTTCCAGTAACAACACTTTCTCTACAGTGGTATGTGGAGCACCTTGTTCAAGGTCAATTCTCCATCATTGCCATTTTCTATCGTTCAAAGGAACACGCATACATTGTGGTAGGTGTGTCAACATTAAAATGGAAGAACCCACACTAATACCCCCACAATTTCATCACTTAAAATATATGCATCACAAATCTGCATTATATTTCACACCATGATGCGTGTTTCGCACGACCATGCCATTTCCTCTTCTTTGGTTCTGAATTCTGATTAAGAACCAGACGCAGACACCACTCATATGTACCAGTGACTCACAAAAATAGAGTTAATTTTCCCTTGAGTAATTAGAAAGCACTAATTATCATCAGTGTATTAAAGTGAAAACCCATCTGGACTTTTGTAAGAGAACAACCAAACAAGGTATTTAACTCTACCATTTTGTGAGACTGACAAGGATTTTGACATACATGTTAAAGGCAGTGGGCGACGTAGTCTAAACAACTCTATCAATCCACTGGTCCCTGTCCATTTAATTCACAAAATAGGAATCTTCAAATCCCAGAAAAACTCCTTTAGTTTTAGTTTTGGATTTGGCTATCTGTATGGACAGAACCGACGGTTGTTGTATATATTGGTTGTCTCCTAAGGTCAAACCTTACTGGTTTCGAAACTAATCCCCACTTAACTAGACAATAAAAATTATGATCCATGTAATCACTGTAAGAATAGAACAGAGTCAGAGATAACGGGTACTTATCTGATTTCAAAGAAGTTTCCCTTAGCCACAACCATCAAGAATCTGTGCGCCAATCTTCGAAACAATTTCGTAGCAGTACCATGTTCCCGTTCTCCACTGTAAATTTGAAGTTTGTTTTCCAATGTCCATGCGCTTGGATGTAAATAAAATCCCAAATCCTTTCTCTGCCGTTTGAATTCCAAACTTAATTGAAAAATTGAAAGAGATGTTTCTTCTGTTTACGGCAGGATGAGTCGGAACGAACTTCATGATCCCTTATGTAGAGTTCTTCGAGGTTTTGTTATCTCTTCTGAACTGTTTCGTAAAATCAACATTGGAATATGTGATTAGGGCCAACTTTTGAGCGTATGTGGAGGCCCAAAATTTCCCTTTTAACACAACAGTATTATCTCGGAGACCTGCATCTCCGTTTATATCCTACCGATTATATGTTGTGACCTTTTGTTTCAAACATCAACTTAGAAACGTTCACAGAGAATTCCCAGAATTCTATAATGTTGTGTTAGTTGAAGTCTCACCACTCCTTGTCTAGAGATGTAATCATCTAAAACTGTTGGAAAATGTGGGTATAAAACGGAGGATGATAACACTAAAAGAAATTGTTGTTGTACTCAAAAGCTTTCAAGGCTCGGGTGATTTCTTTTAGATGATTATTTATACCCTCCCAATATAAATTGGCTATTGCAACAGGTATGCGAAATAATGACTTCAGGATACAATGAAATCCCTACAACAGGAAATTGGATTCAAGGTTTGCACCCCTTGACCCAACCAAGAACACATGAGAGAGATTTCTGATGATGCTTTAGATGAAGAGAAAACAAGTTGAATTCATCCTCAAGAATGGGAGAATTCCTTCACTACTTATAGGGTTATTCATGCCTATTGGAGATGCCTCTTCACTTCCAAAAGACACATAAGGTGTCTGTTGGGAATGGTTGTGTCCTTTATGAACCATCACACCTATTAGAGGTGTCCCTTCATCTCCAACTAACATCCATTGTGTTTATCCAACACAGAACACTTCCCCATCATAATGACAAACCAAAAACGAAAATAGTTTTATTTTCTAAGTTATTAAAAATATCCAACAGAAAACACATGGATAATGACGAGATTCTTTCAAAGAAGTTTACAGGTAGATGCCTTGACATGGTTCAAATATCTCCCATCAAACTCAATCAACACATTTGAGGAACTGAAATCATTGTTCATCCAGAACAACTTCTCCAACATCAAACAAGTAGATATTTTAGATGATATCTGGGAAATCAGTCAAGGAAATGATGAAAGATTTACCGATTTTCTCAGATGCTTTAAGGAAGCAGCATCTCAAGTAGATAAAGCACATGAAAAAGTCCTTTGCAAACTGTTAAGAAATGCCCTTGTTTGGGGAGAGATCCGAGATTCCTTTACATGACACATTCTCAAATCCCTAGATGAAGTCTATACTAGAGATGGAAAATTCGTTAAAAGAGAACAAGATTACTTGATCTTCCCCATCTCAGACCATAAGATATACTTGGCTTCACATACCTTATGAGAAAAAATAGCTCTCTCTCCCAGGTCCCCAAACCAACAATCGAAAAGAAAAAATTCAGAGAGGAATCTGAGCTTAAATGGAAAGAAGAGTCCAAGAACTTTTTTAAAGATGAATGCCACACCTGAAGTAATATTCCAACACATGAAATATAAACCGTTCTTCCTACCACCTGGAAAGCTGATAACAGATGGGAAAAGATGAAACAAACAGACATCTCACCAATAAATGCAAAAAACTGATAAGGTTCATTAAAAGCATGGCATGATAAGGACATCTGACAAATTTCATACTTCAAGAGCAAGGGAACAATGAGAAGTCTCCAACAATACAAATCAAAGGGCTTATCAACATGATACACACAACACCAAAGACTGAGACAGACTTACCGCAAGATCCCCCTAATAGAAAAGAAAATACTGAGAAGTACATGTCATAGGTATCCACCCCAACTGCGAAGGGTTTCTCCTACCTCCAGATGACATAAGGTTCACAAAAAAGGATCTAGCTGGGGTCACTTTCCCACATTCTGGCGTACTGGTGGTAGATCTCATCATAGATGGCTGGGACTGTTGAAAGATCCTGATTGACCAAGGATCCACATGTGACGTCATATATCTTCAATCAGTTGAGCAAATGAACCTGACACAATGATCGGTTGTCAGCCGACACAAATATAATTTCACTTCCTCACTCAACTAAAATAAATGTACTAGTGATAAGAAAGAGTTCGTATCCACATAGAGGCTTTCGTTGTCAATATGTTTCGGTTTCCTAAAAGTCACAAGGGGGATTTTTCTGATTTTTAATAAAGTAAAATAAACTAAAAGCAAATAAATAAATAAACAAATAAATCAAGTAGAAACTATATTGGTTAAGGATTAATCTTCATTCACAAACATGCTTTCAAAACAATAATTAGAATTGACATTTAATCTCTATTTTATCAATGGCCCTAGAATACCTTGATCGCAAGAATATCCCGCTAATTTCCTCTTGTCATCAACAAACACATTAAAAAATGCGAGTATGAGTTCTATCTAAAAGAACAACCTAACGTGTAAAAGCACTAATCAGGTTTAATTCCCTAGATGCATTAAGTTCTATGAAATCAGGCCAATCAAAGCAATCGAACGTGTAAAAGCACTAATCCGATTTAACAAAGGTTATGGTTCACATATGGTTACTAGGATATATCTCTACAAGCAATAACCATATTTGTGCTACATGCAATCAGGAATTATCACTTTTGCGTATAATAACCCTAATCTAGCAAAAGATATGCATGTGAGTTCCACCAATTTTCAAATTGACAAAACTAACATTCAATCATGCAACAATATTAATGGTGAATCATAAACGATAATATGAGACAAAACTAATTTATTGAACAAGAAACATGTTATGTGAAATCAAATCAATCCATCACCAATAATAAAATTAGCTCATGCTCATGGAGTTCATAACAAAGATAAAAAGTTCTATCATGGAGTTCATAACAAAGATAAAAAGTTCTATCATACAATGTTTCTGAAAACCCTAGGAAAAATAAATAGTAAATGAAAATTTGGTTCTCCTAGTTCCATAATGGAGATCATTCACCATCAAGAACTTCTTGAGTTTTTACTAATTCTATTGAGGGTGTAGTTGTAGGTTATTCTGCAACTACAATTTAGAAAAGAGTTTTCTATTTATATGCTTTTCTCCTCATAAGGATACTTTCCCAAAATTAGGTTAAGTCTTCTCAAACCCGTCTCCAAGTGGTCTTCCAAATGTCTTAAGCCCGTAAAAATAAATCTTTGGAACTAAGATGGATGAAGAAGAAGAAAAAGAATTATTGATCTTTACGAATATAAAGATATCTTGGGAAGTGTAGATGAGATACCAGGAATTGATCCATCGGTGGCGTTTTGGGTCCAAAAGCTAAAACAATCGGAGGATACAATCAAAAAGAAATTAGAAGGAATCTCAAAAGGGTTGCGAGCAAGTACCTAGCGGATTTGGGCATACAATACAACTAGAAGAGAAGCAACTCGAATGTCTCCTATTGTCTAACATATGGAGTGGTAAGCGATTACCCAGTTTGTAATTCCGACAACAAAGAAAGAAGCTTGGGAAAGAAATTTAAGTGCGGGAGTAATATTAAGTGAATTTGATGATTTGGAAGAAAAAGAGAAAAGGTGTTGCACCATATGAAGATTTATCGAACGATTAGCTTCGAAGAATACAACAAGAGAGTCATTGAATGTGAATATAAACCAGTGATTTGGTCATGAAAACACCTTCATATCAAAAAGAAAGTGGAGAAAAATTAGCACCAAAATGGGATGGACCATATGTTATTAAAGAAGTTGTAGGAAGCGGAGCTTATCGGTGATGGATCCGAAGGGAGAGACATGGGTTTGAGGCTTGGTAGACCTTGGAAATATTTGAAAAGGTATTATCCATAAAACTCATGAAAATTTTCACGAATATTGTTTGCTCACAAAAAAAAATTGGGAAAAGTTACGAGTTTCAAAATTTATATTGCGATTAAACTTTCATTAATTTACGAATAAAAGACCGCAATCTGTGATCAGCCTCCAAAAAGAAAGAGTCATTGCAGAAAATTTTATACGGGCAAACCTTTGTGGCGTACACCCTAGTTCAAGCTATATTTCGTAAGAGGCAAAGTCCTAAAGTCGTCATTTAAGGGGTACCTATAAACGTGTCTAAGGGCAACCGAACACCACCAAGGACCCTTAGTACATGGTAAAAATTTAGGGTACAACCCAATAATGGGGTACCTATCCTGTTAGACACCTTGGATTCTCACCTAATCTAAGCGACATTACGCAATATAAAATGCGGTGTAAGAGGATTTAGGTTGGGCAACTAAGGCATACTTGTCTTTCCCAAGAAGTGCGAGAAAAAGATCAAGGGCCAGGTACACGTTTGAGTCAAGAGTGGGTGAGAGTTGAACCACATCTGCCATTTTTGACAAGTCTTGGAAAATGATGCACTTGGCCCAAAAGATACCCATAGGGTGCAACCTGTAACTATAAGCCTATAGGAAAAAGGATAAGAGGTTGCGATCAAAAAGTCAGGTTGTTGGCGAACTGGATGGAAGAGCTAACCTTGTATGGTCGATGTACGCTTCCTTGAAGGGGCAACCGGGGGGAAGATAAATGGCACCCTCCATTAGGGAGGTGATACGTGCTATAAGACGCAAATGTCACGAGGCTTCTTGTTTATGAAAACATAAAGGCTTGTCATATTTGTCAACAAATCGCCGGATTTGATGACGTCATCCTCTTGGCAATAAGGTATCTATTCTCAAATTAGCTTTAGTTAAGGAAGAAAAAAGTTGAGATATGTCATCATTCAAAAATTTCGATCATATATTAGTTGAGTATTCTCTTGAAAAAGAGCATCAGAGTTGTCAAGGGCACATGAGTAAAGATTAGATAAATGGGAGAATTGGTTTGAGAGGCTTGCATGCTTGGTTCGATATTCTGTTGCATCTGATTCATGGTGAAGTACCAATCTTCTACATTTCTGGATGGATTCTATAAAGTGGAATGGGTTTTAATGGATGTTTCAAGCATATGAAGAATATAAGTAAATAAAAGGAAAATATGAAGATAAGCAATCATACCTTTCAATTCATCATTTCTTTTGCTTCGCGAAGAGAATCATCCGGTAAAATTAGTAACTTCATGGTATTGATCAAAACCTCGATAACATTAAATGAAAGTTGAATAAATTCCATCTCGAATTTCACGAGGAAGAGGAGAAAGAATTTGAAGGAATAAGAGCAATCCGAAATATCTTGAAGAAGTGTTGATAAATTGACGGATCACCGGAAAATTGTTTCTCAGCCACTTCTCTCTTCAGAAATTGTCACTAGCTAGTGCATACTCCCAAAAGCTCATCCTTCCTTCCCTGCATTTTAAACATTCACAATTCAAAAATCATCCAAACCAACTCTCTATCCCCAATTTGATAATTCCATGTAATCAATTAAGAGAATTAATAAGAAAGTTATCATTCACCATCAAGAACTTCTTGAGTTTTTAAATTCTATTGAGGTGAAGTTGCGCACCCAAAAGCGCGACGCGTAGCTCATATGTCCGGCAGCCAACTCTTAAATCCAACACATACCCCATTCACGATTCACTGAAACATAACAATTCATACTTTAACTTCCGAAATCCGGCATCCCGGACTAGTGCCACCGGTGCACCAATTCTGCTCCGTTTTCGCACTGCGGCTGCAACTTTCTTGAACCCTCTGAGATCACCACCAGCTATTCCTTAATCCTGAAATTCATACCATGTAATCATACATACCGCCAATACCCATGGCAATCATCTATTGCAGTCTCAGTTGCCTCCTCGCAGCTCCTTAGCCATTTTTTTCCCAGCAAAACCTGTTTCTTCTAGCAATCACAGCTACTTCCACCTGGTTAGCTTCTACTTCATATCCCTGCGGAACCATGGCAATAACATCAGTAACTTCATATCTCCAGCATAACCACCTCCATCTCCGTGAATCATTCGCAGTGACTGCCAACAATCCCATCAGTACCAGATCATCTTCTGCCATTCCCTCAGCTTCTCAGCTCCACATAACAGCAAGCATTAAGTCAACCTATTGTTACTTCCATGTCAGTAGCAGCAAAATCATCACGAACCAAGCATCTCGAACACTCGATCAACTCATCACACACAACCAGTAGCATTCTCCACCAGTTCTTGTCCCCTGCAAAAGCTGCTCGCAGAGCACAGCACAACCACACAAAGCAACAACATTGTCCATTGCTCTCACTGCATTGCCTTATCCTAGCAGCTCATCTCAAAATTGCAAACTCAACTCCATTCATGTCAAACATACATCATCACTGCTTTCTTGCATCATATAAACCAGTCCAGCCAACAGTCTCCACCTAAATCAACACCAGCTGCTCCTTTACACCATTGCAGCAAACCTGCATAATCAACTCCATCATGTTCATTGGCAGCTGCACTTGTACCAGCTTCATGCTTTCCATCTCACAGCATCAGCCTAGTTCAAGGCCAACTCCATTCATGCCTTCAGTTCCATAAGCCCACACCCAGCAGCATAACTGCAACTGCAATCATTCACAGCCATCAGCCCTCAACAACAATAGCGCATGCTCCTCCGACCAACCACATACCAGCAACACCACCATCTTCGTCTCCATTAGTCATGTTAAGCTCAGAATCACCACCTGACTCACCCAACTGAGCTTGAACTCTAAGCATCAAACACAGCAAACCCGTATTCTCCGATCTGATTTAACAACCTATTCCACGGTCGCAGCGCAATACTCATCCACCTCCATAACCTCATCACAGTCTTCTTCCTTGACCTTCCATGATAACAACCATCTCAATTCACGCTAGGTTTTCCACCTGCACTGTCTATGGCTTCCATCCATTCCATTTCAGTTAAGAAGCTGCACAAACTCGAGTATAAAATTCTTCACAGGAAATAACCACTTCCACATCGTGAAGTTGTGGAACTAATCATTCGGGCCTTTTCTCAAACAGGTGGTATACGTCTTGGTGGTTTTACACATATGAAGTTTTTGTTGATTTCGTTGACATTCCATCTCCTTCCCTGTTCTTAGACATACACACAAAGCAAACCCATTCTCAAAAATCATTCACAGAACTCAGCAACACACTTCAATCTTCGTCTCTGTTCATCACCATTGTTACTGGCAGCAAAAACGTGAGACTTCAACTGATTTCAGTCCTGAAACTCCACCAGAATTCGTGTTCTTCTCACTTGTACGAGCTTGTCCTAACCCTTGAACCTTGACTTGTACTGACGGAAAATCTGCAGGCTCGGTCGACGGTACTGGAACAACAACGGCTTGGGTCTTCTGCTCACTGAATTTTGGTTTCAAAAGAGACCTAACTTCTTTTCCTTGTATTTCCCTCTAGCAAACACACATGCCTTTATTGGACCGTGTTGTCTTAATGGGTTGCTGACTTAGTTTACCTGCCAGAACCGGGATGAAGGCTAGCTTCTTCCGCAAATGCCAGCTGAACTTCAGTGGTCTTTCTTGACTATTCCAGTGGTTTGTAACCAACAACTTCACTGATTCTGAGCAGTGCTTTAAACCTCCATTTTTTCTTTGTTTATGCCAAATCATACTAAATACCTGAAAACATAAAATACAAACGTAATATACAATTTTACAAGAAAAATAGCTTAGAAAAATGTAAGAAACCGATACTAGAATTAGGTGTTTTAGACACCTATCACACGAGATGGTGCCCTAAAAAGCAATGGCTCGGCTATAATGGGCTTCAACGGCTCATAGGCTTATCCTATGATAGAAATGACTCTCAAAGTTGAAGCCGACCCGATTAAAACAAATGTGTATTTCTTGGTGCTTAACACCATATTCCCGTACAATGTCATCCTGGGAAGATATTGGATCCACTTTATGAAAGCTTTGCCCTCAACGTATCACCAGAAGATAAAGTTTATGACTAACAAAGGTGAATATGTGATCAAAGGCAACCAAGTTGTGTCAAAAGAGTCATCTTTTCTATCACTCACCCATTAGTAGGAACCACATGGAAGATCCATAGGATATCAATTAAAGATGTAGGGAAAATTTCAAAGCTATTAAAAGACGAAGAAGAACTTAATTACCTGGTAGTAAAGAACCATTACAACCAACAAACTCTAACAGTAAATCCTGAAGCACAAAATGACATGGTTAGCTTGACAAAAAGAGAATTCAAGGAAGAAGTAGTTGAACTACTAGAAGAAGTGAATATGGGTTCAGATGACGAACCAAAAATAACCTACATGAGAAAGGATCTCATGGCTGAAGAAAAGAAGGACTTGCAGCAATTCCTCAATCAGAATGCAGACCTCTTCGCATGGAAAATAACACATATGGTAGGAATCAACCCTAGTATTGCCTGCCTCTCTATGAAGATTAGCCTAGACTTCAAGCCAGTGAAACAAAAGAAAAGATAAATAAAATATAAACTTTATAACGCAATCCATGGTGGAAGACAATAAAAAAAACTAATCTACTTCACCAGCAAGTTACTTACAACACCAGAGTTTAGGTACTCGTTGTTGGAAAAGGTGATCTTTGCTATCTACTTCACATCTACAAAACTAAGACCATAATTCTAGAGCTGGAGAATGTCTTATCCAAAGAAACAAAAACTAGAAGAATTTCAAAATAGGGAGCCCACATGAACCAACTATTAGGTAAAAAAACAGAAAGGACATTAAAGCACAACATGTAGCTGATTTCATAGCCGACTTCCCAGTTGAAGATCCGGATTTTGACTTAATATTCAGCGAAAATCATCCAGAAGTGCAACCAGAACCTGAAGAAATACAAGATTATGAAGACTCCTCACTAGACATAACTGAAGTTTGGAAAATTTTCATTGATGGTACTCTAAACAGAAAAGGAGGTGGAGCTAAAGTAGTTATAGTGACACCTGAGAACAACTTCATCGAATTCTCATACGCACTAGCTTTCAGCCTAACAAATAACCAAACAGAGTATGAAGCATTGTTACAAGGACTACTGGCTGCAAAGAGCGTATAGATAAAGGAAGTCATACTATTCAATGACTCTCATCTAACGACAAGCCAGGTATATGGAAAATTTGAAACAAGAGATGTCTCAATGGAAAAATACAAAAGAAAAGTCACTAACCACTTATCCAGCTTTGAATAAGTGAGTATCAGAAAGATACCAAGGAATAAGATAAGGCACGCAAATATATTAGCTTTTCTAGGATCAGTAATACCTAGAGCATTCCAGAGGACAATAGAGATAATAATCTTGGAAATTCCAGCTATACATGACACATATGGTGCAATAACACAAAGCTCGAATGTGACCCTAACAGAGCTAGATGGACCTGGATTCAAGGTATCTTCAGCTATCCCGAATCGAAATCATTACCAGATGACCCACAAGAGACCAAGAATATCAAGACCAAAGAATACATGTATCAACTCCTAGATGGTGATACGTACAGAAAGACATACCTAGGACCACTACTCAAATGTGTCATATAAAATAAGGGAGAACAAATCCTAGATAAAATACACTCAGGAGATTGTGGGAACCTCGCAGGAAAAAGATCCTTAGCTAAAAAGGCGAGATCCCAAGGCTATTTCTAGACACAACTAAGGATATCAAAAACAAATGCGATAAATGCTAGAGGTACCTAATCAATACAAAATAAAAAAATTTAATTTTTTTTTATCTAATCTCTGCAAGCACCGAAGGATGCAGAACAGTTACAAGAATATCATATGACTGTTAAAGTCAAATTTCAAAGAAAATGACCCTTTAGTTCCAGAAGAAATAAGTATCATAAATGAACACAAATATATATCAGTGATAATTAACGCCGTGAGAGCCTAAAAAATTGCAGGTACAATAACAAAATACATGCACCAGCTGAAAGCCTGCATAGTGTGTTACCTCCTTGGCTATTCATGAAGTGGGCATTGAACATCATTAGCTCTTTTACCATGATAAAAGTTCCATACTCACAGCTACCTTGAATGCACATGAGAAAATAGTATTGAACTAATAAATGCTGATCAAAATACAGGCGCCTAAAGGCAGAAAATATGTATTGGTCTCCACATACTACTTCTCAGAATGGGTAGATGCCAAAGCACTGGTAACAATCACAAAAACTGATGTCAGTAATTCATCTGGGAGCACATCGTATGTAGATTTGGAGTACCAATAACTCTAGTAGATGACAATGGAACACAATTCCAAGCTAAATGGCTGGAAGAGTTCTGCAAAAACAATAACATACAACAAAAATATGTTTCCTAAACTATATATATCTATGAGTTATAACATGTTGAGAGCATAAATAAATGCCAGAGTTTGAAAAGAAGAGAAATAAAATACTTAGCCATAACTAATCATTGAATAAAAAAGGTTTAGCACGTCATATTTCCCATAAGAAAATTGTCAGGCGGAAATTTCAAACAAGACATTGTTGTCAAATATCAAGAAAAAGCTTGACGCTGCTAAAGGAAGATGGGCAGACATACTAAATGAAGTATTATGGGCCTATAGTTAACAAAAAGATCTTCAACATAGGAATCCCCATTCTCTTTAGCATTCGATATGAAAGTTGTCCTGCCCACAAAATTGAAATTCCCAACCACAAGAATATTGTCCACCAATTCAGGCAGAAATGATGAAGTTATCAGCGATAAAGAAGTCGATCTGAAGAGAGAAGGAACACTAATACAACTGGAAAAAAAACCCAAAGGTGCATGAGAAAAAACCAAAAGACCAAGAGATTTGACCGTTGGTGACTTGATCTTTATAGAAGTTCCGCCTAGCAGAGTAGAGTACAAGTTGGGAAAGATCGAAGCATCATAGGAAGGACCATACATTGTACATCTTAAAAAATGGGCAGAGTGTCATACATGATGAAAAGTAAGCTGAGAGAAGACCTCAGTTACCCCTACAACATTAGTCACTTGAAGAAATATTACCAATAAGAGGCTATTGTAAAAAGAAAACATATAATAAAGTAGTAAAAAGCTGAAATGTTTGAATTGTAAAACTTATATTTCTTCTATATAATTCGAAACATTTTAAGAAGTGCGAATATGAAATGCCAAGACACATGGGTAAAGCTGAGATAGAAAGTACACCTGAAAAGAGGGATTTGAAATGCTCAAGTAAAGTAGAACTGAAATTCCTAAAGTAAAAAAAGAAAAGGAAAAGCTAAAACGCATAAATCCCAATAATAAAGAAGAGATGGAGAGCTCAGAATAAAAAAAAAAATCAAGGGAGAGCTAAAGAGCTCAGAATGAAAACAAGGGAAAGTTAAAGATCTTGGAACGAAAATAATAAGGGAGAGATGAAGAGCTCGAAATAAAGTAAAAATAAAAAACAGAGCTGAAACGCTGAAAAAGAAAAAGTAGAGCTGAAACGCTCCAATGGAAAACTAAAAGTGAAGTTGGTACACTCACTAAAAACATAATTAGAACAAACAACTCCAGAATCCCATAAGATTATCTTGGATCACCAAGACTGAAAAAAGTCCAAAACTTCTCTATCAATGCTATGAATATCTCTCTCAAAGAGTTGGTTAGAAAAGGCATAACGTGGTAAAACCTCTACAGGGTCGTAGGATCATATAATTAAGATCATGCGAGTGATGAATTAAGAGCATTAAAAGACCCTATCCTGGTTCAGAGTTATGCCGTTATTAAGACAAACACAATGAAAGATTTGTTCCAGTAATCTAGACGGCACGAAATGGTAACCTGGCCAGTTAACCTCTGAACTAAGACCATTCACCAGCACTACTGAAGGTGATGAAGCTAACATCCCCAATGGGTCAAGAAAAACAAAGTGATAAGAGAGAAAAAATAAAAGATAACAGTGTTAAAGGCACCCAAGAAAAGATAATTGAGATCAAAGAAAAAAGAAAAAGAAAAAAAAAGAGCACCTGAAGTAGGTGGGTAAAGTTGTCCAGACACCTACACACAGGTAGTCAAATATAAAAAAGATGATAAAAGTCTAAATAAACAACAAGCTCGGCCACTATAAAGAAAATGGGCCGAAGCCCAAAATTCAGAAATAATGAAACACAAACTCATCCAAAAAAGAATAGAGGAAAAATTAAGAAACATATGTACACACAAAGTATAACCTTTCTGGGACATACGAGGTAATATGTCTCCAAGTAGCTAAATCTATGGGTATAAGCTAGGAACCAGGGCACAGATGAGGTGATACATCATCAAACAACTAATCCTACATACATATGTTAAATCTTGAAGTCAGGTCAGCAATCCAAAGTAAGGATTTGAGAATCCCAAATAAAGTCAGAGCTCGGAAATTCAGAGCAGAAAAAAACTCAAACCACCACAAATATGTGAACTTAGTTAATAAATCCGTTAATACCAAACCTTGAAATTCGTTTAAGGAATTCAAAAAAAGGGGAAAATGTATCAAAAGAGTACAAATGTGACAAAATAAAACACCCAAAACAATAACAAACTCATTCCATTGATAAATCAAGCGATTGTAGAGAAAATAATTGGGAAGAGCAAAGAGAAAGTCCCTAAACAGCATATTCAAGACTCTGAGCCATGTCCTGAGAATAAATGGAAACATCAGAAATCTCGGGGTTCACCGGAAGAGGAACCAGAGCAGAAGATGTAGACTCGAGAGCAGGGACGGGGCGACCCTCGGCACTTGCTAGAGCATTCTCAGCATGGACCAGGTCACCCTCCAACATCTTAACCTCCTTATGCAAAAGGTACCTCTCAATGACAAGCTGAGAAAATTGTCTTTGAAGGGAGCTGGAGACAGATAAATTGGCCAAATCTAGAGACTTCAGTATTTTGACCTCATCTTGTTCATGCTCCAAGCTGAGCGCAAGCTTCTTAGATTTCTTAACAAGCTTGTTATGCTCAGCCTCCAGAGTGCTGAATCTGGAGCTGATCGACTCAAACTGACCCTTTTAGTACCTCACTTAATGGAAGTAGGTCGCCATCTTTATTCCCACCTAACAAAAAAAGAGAGGATCACATACCTCGAAGGAATAGCTCAAAACTAAAGTAAAAAAAATATTGAAAAATGATGATGATGATGAAAATGGAAATTACCCGACGAAGTTCAAGGGAGGTCTCCTCCTATATAGCCTGAGTAGTCATAGACCCAAAAATGCTAACCTCAGCAAGACGAGGAAAACTCAACACAAATTTAGCGGCCTCAGTACCATCGGTCAACAACACCGTTTCTGCCGTTAAAAAAGACTTCGTTTTCATGAGAAAACTCGATAATAATCTTAGGACTGATATAAAAATATTATTGAGATCAGTATTCTTGTTTACAGTACAAGAAAAATGGGTTTTAAGTTGAGAAGTAGTAGTCTTTTCGTCATCATCCAAACCCTTTTTGGCCTCATTGATCTTATTCATGAATGAATAAAACTCTGATTCCATCTCCAAATGAGTGATGTCCATTAGACAAAGATACTCATGAAAAAAACGAGGAATCAGAATCTTGAAACCACATATCAGATGAGATTCTGGTATAAACAGTTCATCCTCTCCATACTCCGTAACTTCCCGAACTAGATGTGGAGAAGATGAACAAACTTGCATATTAGATGGAAGGAAATAATCCTCGATTAAATCATTAACATGAGTAGGCTCGAAACTGGAAATAGTAAAAGCCATGGTTGCAGAAACCAAAATAATGGAGATTTCTGAAGATCCAAAAGAAATTCACTAAAAGCAGGAAAAAGGGGTGAAACAGAGTAAACAAAAAACTTTATGGTGAAGAAAAAAATGAAAGGGTTGTAACCGTAATAAGATGGTAAATTACTCCCACGTCTATGCACGCATTAAAGTCACGTTCACGTATAGTGGTAACCCACTACTACAAGTCAAAAGTTGCAAAACTGACAGTGGGTAAAAAAAATACCACTAAAAAATACCAATCTTTTGGTATTCTTAAAGGTGAAAAGCACACCAAAATTGAAAACTACGATAATAATTAGCAGTGGAATAAAACAATATTTTTAAACAATAATTGAGCATCACGAGATTGATTAGCTCGATTACTAAGCAAAATATAGCTCAAAGAAAAATCATGGAGCAAAAAGCAACAAAGCATTTATGATGGTACAAGATACCTAGTCTGACATGAAATTAAAGGCGCAAGATCAATGAGCAGATAATCAGATCTTGAGTATCTTTGAAAATATACTTGCCTTTTGAAAGGAAAAAAGGACATGTGTGTAGGATCAGAATATCGCCATGACAATATTCTTGCGAGATTAAATAACACTTCTGCGAGAATACCGCGAGCTCTTCAACAACACTTTGCAAGTGTCACAGAGTAGGTTAAAGAATGACGTAATAGCTGGCGATTGAGAAAACACGAGAAGAGCATGATTTATCTGCGATGGTTACAATATTTGCGAGATTTTGTATTATAGCTGTTGCGATAAGATCGCAAATCAAATCCGAAAGTAAAGGACAGCTTAGCTATCATCCATTATGTATCTACCCTATATATAGAGACCCAGTGTGTCCAGAGAGAGGGGTATGTATTTTTTAAGAGTTGAGAAAGTCTTGAGGAGAGAGAAACTTTGAGAGATTAGTTGTGTTCTTGATTTCTTCCATTTCTGTAAACAATTCTGAGAATTAAATGATAAAGAGTTGTTTTTAATCTTTAATTATGAGTTGAGTATTGTGGAATCTTAGAAAGGGTGTAGTGTAGGATTTCCTGCAACTATATTTTGGCGCTCGAAACAGGGATGAGTTGATGATTACTTGAAGAAAAATATAAAAATTGACATTGTGATTGAAAGGAATTTGGAACAATTAGTGAAAGATCTAACGTAATAATGGCTAGAAGAAGAATAAACACATCGGAACCACCAACAACTATAAGGAGGAGTAAAAGACTTGCAGGTGGAGGAACAAATTAAATGAGAGAATCTTCAAGAGTAAGAACAAGGAAAGATAGAACAAGGAATAATAAAGAAAATCAGGTTCAACAGTCAAATCAGCAAACACCAATACAAGATAGAGCAATGGATTATGATAGAGTTAGCGTGCATACTTGGCAATTGGATTCAGTGGAAGAAGAAGAAGATCGAGAATTCAGAGATGAAAGAAGAGAAGAGAGAGATCGAGGAGTGGTTGAAGGATTAATTCATGAAGAAAATGAAAATGAAACAACAAATGATTTAAGACAAAGAATACAGGAGGAAAGGAGATTAGAATTATAAGAACATGCGAATTTAACAAGGCAAAATCATGAGTTAAGAATGGAGAATTTAAGATTGCAAAGAAGGAGATCAAGAAGTACTGCTAGATCAAGTTCAAGGTCATTTAGAGAAGAACCAAGGCAAAATTCCCTTATGAGAAATGTGGAAAGAATGCAAAATCCAAATGAAGAACAACATCATAGAGAAGAAGAGATAATTGATGATCGCCATATTCCACGCGATGAAACTGTAAATGGTAGACAAAATCAAGAGGGTAGAAATAATCAAAATGATGAAGAAAATCGAGAATAAGGTAGAAGAATATTACATGGGAGAGAAATGTAAAGAAATCAAAGAATCATTGAGGACGAAATTGAGAGACATTATGCTGAACAAGCACGTCTGTCTTGCGAGAGGGAAAGATTAAGAGCATAAGTGGAAGAACAAGAATTTCAGGAAGCGATTCGGCATAATAATCATGATAATCGAGAAAGAATACGCACACAAAATCGCCATAACAATGATATCAATGAGGAATATGATAGAATACAAAGAAGAATAGAAAGACAACGAAGAGAAACAGTGAGAAATGAAGAAACTCGCAGAGAAGAAATTGGAAGACATAACCAGTTGCGAATCCAGGAAGGAAGAGAAGAGGAAAATCGCAGAGGAAGACAAAATGAAGATGCAGATGAAGATACACAAAATCTCGCAAGACAAGAAAGGCATGAACGTAGAAGAAGAGAAGCTGCGCTAAAAATACCAATGGAGCAAAATTCAGCTGGAAATGAACAAATTTTAAGAGAATTAGCAGAAATGAGGGGAATGTTGAATAACAGGAGAGAAGGAGGCAGAAGGCAACTTGATGAATCCATTGAAGAAGCTGCGAGAACTCCATTTACTCAAGAAGTACAACTAAGAGGAATTCCTCCAAAATGCAATTTACCAGCGTTAAACAGTATCTTTGATGGGACTACATGTGCTGTTCAACATGTCAAGGCTTACGTTAGGTGTATGCTACAATGGGAAAACCATGACGTTGTGTTATGCAAATACTTTGCATCTAGTTTAACTGGCGAGGCGTTAAAATGGTTCGAAGGCTTACCTAAAAATACAATAACTTCTTTCGACCATTTGCAAGCTACATTTCTGGGAGCATATATAAGCAACAATTCTTCACGACCCGGTATTGAAGATGTATTTGGATTAAAACAGAGGATTGGCGAGAGTCTGAAATACCTAACCATAAGATGGAAAACAATGTGCAGTAAAATGGAAGGAAGAGTGGATGAGAGATATCTTATTTTATCTTTCATCAATGCAATGTTCGCAACCAATCTGTTGTACATACAAATTTACAGAATCAAAAATACCATCACAATGACTGAGCGACGAGAACTACAAGAAGAATACATTGCTTTGGAGGAAAAACAAAATGAGATGGAATCATACCCAATCACAAACACCATCTCAATAGCGGCGAACGGGAGTTTACTTCCTAAAATGATCAACAATGTAGCGAGCACCTCGCAGCCAAAGCAAGAGAAAGTGGTGATTGAAAATCAGCAAAAATTAGTAGCTATGGGAAGTCGAGATCAAAAGGAGTATGAAAGAGAAAGGAATTATTACAATCGTCGTGGAAATAATAAAATTCAAAGATTGGACCAGCCGCAAGAGAATTATGGTGGCCAGAGGCAAAATAATTTCAAAGGACAGGGGAATCAAAGAGTAATGGGAAGAAATTAAGATGCCACCCTTGAATGCCAGCATAGAAAAGATTTGGGAAGCAATCATTTTGATGGAAAATATACCATCACCTTAGAACATGGGAAAAGAGCCACATCCGAATAATCGAAATCAAGAATTTTGTCCTTATCATCATTTTCATGGACATTCAATAAACGATTGCAGGAATGTAAAAAGAATAATTTTGAGGATGATTGATCAAGGAAAGTTAAATCATTTTCTAATAGGACATCCACAATCTCAGCAGTTACTACCAACACCAGAAATTCGCAGAGTGAATACTGTAAAAGGAGCAGAAACATTCGTAATAGAGGTTGGAGCAAAGGCAAAAAATTTGTTTTGTAATTCCATCGTACATTCATAAAAGACTATTGAGCACTTCCACGACAACGTTCTTAGCCGATTATTCACGAGAGATACATATGGAAGAGAGATTATGAATATTGCGAGAGTCTCGCCATTGGAGTAATGGCAAAAACAAACCATTTCTTTCACCGCACAAGAAGTACCTGAACCTGGAGAAATGCATGATCAACCATTGGTTGTGAGGTTAGAGATAAACCCAAAACTAAAAGAAGATGAAGGTAAGGATGAAGATAAAGTTGAAGAAGATGAAAATGAAGATTCATGGGCAATTAATAGAGTGTTGATTGATACATGTAGTTCGGTGGATATCTTATTTTATCACACTTATAAGACCATGGGAGGGAGAGACGAGGATTTAATACCCTCAACATACAAGATATATGGTTTCAATGGTAGCGCCAATAAACCAAAGGGAGAAATCACAATGAGGATACCATTAAAGGGAATCAAGTCCAAAGTCTTATTTTGTGTAGTAGATGTGGAGACACCCTATAATTCCTTAATTGGCAAACCATGGTTACATGGAATTTTAGGTGTGGCGTCAACATATCATCAATGTATTAAATTTCCACATCCACATGGTGTCGGGGTCATCAAAGGAGATTGGGGTGAGAGTATAAAATGTTATGAGATTGATATAAAGTCTTGTGAAGATAGAGTTGCGAAGAATAGCAATTGGAAGCAGAACATCAAACAAAGACAAAGATGTGATAGGTTAATGGTAGATACAATAGAGCAACGAGAAGATGAGATGCTGCAAAATCAATATGAGCAGCATAAAATAGATGGAGAGCGTATCGCAAATGGAGAAAAAATAACAAAACGCAACAAAAGAGCGGAAGCAAAAAGCAGTGAGTAGGAAGGTAAAATGATGAAGTCTATAAATGGTTTGTTGTTTTATTTTGTTTGAATGAGAAGGATGAAATTGAAAAAATTATGCAAAAGATGAAATAAGATCAAAAGAAGAAATTTCATTAGAAGCAACGAGTACAATCGCAAAATTATTCAAGGTTATTCAAAGAACAAAAGATTGCGATATTCGCCAAAGAAACAAAGAACGGGATGAACCTTTATGGCGTATACCCTAGTTCGCGGATACAATTTCTCAAGAGGAAAATGTAAGACCTAAAGTACGTCATATAAGGGGGTATCTCTTTACATGACTCATGGATAAGGTTATACCGCTGCTGGAACCTGAGTCATGCAGATGTTGGGGTTAAAGAAAACCTATCCAGGAGAGGTACCTTGGATTTCCAACTATATAAGGTTATACCCTGGTTGGACGACTGAGGACCTCTTCTAAGGAGTGCAGAGTATGACTAAGGCGCCGAGGTACACGGTTGAGCCAAGGATGCCCGGGACGGACGAACCTACCCTGTCCATTCTTGGTAAGTCTTGGCTATGATGCACTTGGACTGAAGAAAACCCCACTTAGGGTGCAGTCTTGTAACTATAAGCCATATAGGCATAAAGGACAAGAGGCTGCGAAAACAACTGGTTGTTGGTAAATCCGGATGGGAGGAGCTAGTCTTGTATGGCCAATATTCCCTCCTTGAAGGGGCAACTAGGGGGAAGATAAGGGAAGCACCCTCCATTAGGAAGGAGCTGATAAGTGTCTTAAAGAAACGGCAATGTCATGGGGCTTTCTTATGAAGGCGTCAAGAGCATTTAGGCGTTTAGTCATATTGTCGCGTGACAAAGATTACACAGAGGCAACAAGCCGTAACAGAAAAGATGAGATGAGATCAATGGGTTTTTACATGAAAGTGTAAAGACGTCCTGCGATTTCATCACAAGACGACAATGTCATAAAGCTTTGTTCTTGTGAGAGAACTTAGATTTGTCATATTGTCGCAGAGAAATTGAAAAAATACAGATAAGGCAAGATCAATGGGTTTTTACATACAAGTGTAAAGACGTCCTGCGATTTTGTCGCAAATACATAAAGTGGCAAAGTAAGACCTTTAACTAGGAAGGCATAATAAGACCACAAGAAGTTGAATGACTGCGATATTTCTGCAGAGATTATGAAATTTGCGATATTCATGCATAGATCATAAAAGTATACAATTGATACTTGCGATGATGCTCGCAACTCAATTTTATTTACAATGGATATCTAAGCTCTACTCAATTTTTTCATATTGCATATGAATAATGGAGGCAAGTATGGGAATGCACAGAGTGATGAAATTATTATTCATCATTATATGATAAAATTACGTAGATCTTATTATATGACACATTCACGCAGATATGACACATTTACATAGGCTGCTAAAAAATAATAATTATGTTGATTGATTATGTTGCAGAAAAGAATTGTTTTCTAATTCATACATGTAGAAGAAAAAGAAATTTATACATCAAGTTGGAGAAACTCGCAAAGTTGGAGAAATTTGCAATAATATTAAAGAAGTAGAAAATAAGTGTACAAAATTACAAGGAAGATAAAAAAAGAAACAAATCTAATTAGATCCACCATCATTGTGACCAGATTTTTCTCCTTTTTCACCCTTACCATCATCTTCATCCTCATCATATTCTCCAGCTTCACTATCAGATATAATAAGGTTTGGAGTTTTTGCTGGAACTTCTTTTGCAAGATCAGGATATGTAGAATGAGGGATGTTATGATCATCGCAGACCAATTTAATGGAATCATTGCGAACATCAACAAGAGTACTACTAAAATTCGCAGCGTTAATTCTTAATTGGTCTTTCAATCTTGAATACTTTTCGTTGCGAGCAGCAAGGGTACTTGCGAGTTGATTTTTATCATCTTCAAGTTCTCCAATTCTTTCAGAGTATCTCTTTTCAGCTCCTGCGAGTATACAACAATAAGTTGGAAGTTTTGCAAGGAAGAATAACAAAAGCAAGGAATTAACAAGGGAGAACAGTTAACAACCTTCTCTTCCAGAAATCAAGTCTTTAATTAAAGATGCTTGTTCAATATGAAGACTAACATCTACACCTAAATTAGTTCTGGCATTGTCAAGAACTTTCGCAGCCCAAGCAAACTCCTCATCATTATTTATAAGAAGACGGGAACGGATTTGGTTTTCTCTTTCAATAAAACCTTCCTTCTCGCGGATAAGCCCATCCCTTTCAATTTGAACTTCAAGAATGGTCTTATGGAAATTTGCTAAGGTTTCAGCTCCTTGTCTAGATATACGGTCTTTGTCTTTTGAAAGATCCTTGTTCTTGGCCTTTAAAGTTTTAATCTCAACTTTGGAGTTGTGATAAAGTTGTTTGAATATGTGAGTTATATCTAAACAAGATCTGTGATCAATTTCTAAAAGGAAAAACTTAGATCTGAGTTCATCTATGGAAAGGGAATTAATATTGGAAGGGTTATTCAAAGAATTATTAAGAAGTTCTAGAAGAGTATCATTGTCTATTGGTTCAGGAAAAGAACGAATGGTTAAAGCCTCATCAATGAGACCATAAATGTCTGCGAGAATGATAAAT
This sequence comes from Papaver bracteatum, assembly GCA_023529315.1. Lineage (NCBI taxonomy): Eukaryota > Viridiplantae > Streptophyta > Magnoliopsida > Ranunculales > Papaveraceae > Papaver > Papaver bracteatum. The sequence goes on along the minus strand of JAJJWX010001481.1, from coordinate 423,982 downwards.
CAAGTAAGAAAGAATAATGAAACATAAAATTATGAAGGAAAAGAAGAAGATTATCATACCTAAGAGTTGTTTGTTAGCAGTATCAAGATTGGATACTTTGAGCGATTGTTGAGAAAGATTATTCTCAAGTTCTTTATTCTTCTCGCGAAGACTAGAAAGTTCAGATTCCATTTGTTCATTCCTCTCGCGGAGGTTAGAGAATTCAGATTCTAACTTCTCATTCTTCCCACGAAGAGCAATGTTCTTCTTATGGGAAGATGCACGTCTTCTATCCAAGTCAGAGGCAATAACAAATGAAGCTTTCCCAACCTGCGAGAGAATAATATAAGTCAAGATATAATGATAAAATAAATACATAAGAGTAATGAAGAAATAAAAACATACCAGAATACCAAGCGAATTTAAGAGGCTGGGAGTCAACGATCTTGAGATTCCTTGGAGAGAATCATTACCAACTAATATGGGGGCATCGCAGACTTTAGCAAGAGCCTGGGATATCCTATTAAGATCTTCTTCTCCCTGATCATTTGCGATGCCATGTGTAACATCGCTATTTTTTTTGGATAATTGAGTCATAGAAGACTCAGGAGGGGAAGAACCATTATTATCTTCATCATCATCATCGTTGCCATTGTTAAAATCATCATCCAAAGTTCCTTCATTGGATTGAAGAGTTGAAGAAGAAAGAAGTTGAATTTTTCTTTTCTTTAAGGGAGGAGCACCAGATTTTCATCCACGAGAAGCAGAAGATTTTTCCTTGAGAGGCGCAATAGATTTCTCTTTGCGAGATGCATCTTTGTCTTTCCCCTTGGTTTTCACAATTTTTACAGGTTCTATTTCTTCAATTACCTGTGAACACAGATAAAGATAAGAAACATGGGCAACTATATATTGTTAAGATTTATAAAGAAGTATTTCTTACTTCATCTGTGAGTAATTGAAGAGTTAAGCGAGTAGCAGGCTTCCCAAACTTCTTGTAGCTGGATTTTAACCTTTCAATCTAATAAAAGAGGATAGTCAGCGAGAGCTTAAAGATATGGAAAGATTGATAATAATAACTTACTATACAAAGACTTAAGAAGAACATACCTCTTTATTTCTCTCAGGCCAGTTAAAGACCCACGGTTGATATTCTGTAAGATTCGCAGGCAAAGTAAGAAGACCATAGATGTAAGGACCTTCAAGACATAAAGGAAAGATGAACCATTTTTCATCACTAGAGTGGCGAGGGCCTTGATTAGTACTTGTATTCCAATCGATATCTAGCATAAGTTCTTTATCTTCAGCGATCTTATCTTTCTTTTGCAAGCGGACACCCCAGCAAGTGCTATCCCTTTCATGGGGATAATGTCATAATTTATGAAGAAATTATCTACGGTATACATCGCAGGAATAATTGGAATATCCTTAAATTCAGGATTCTTCGCGGTTTCAGGATAGCGAGATTTTTTAATAGCATCGCGAGTAGCATATTCCATCAACAGACGAATGCAGTCCCCACTCAGATGATATATCGCTCGCGAAAACTTCTCATGAGAAAGAATCTCATAAAATAGAGGAAGTTCAGGGTTATAAAGAGGAATAGGAAGACCAGCTTCAAGCTGACCTAGCGAGACTATGATTTTCTCGCGATTACATTGAAAGTTAGAAAATAATGGTACAGAAAGTTCAGACTTAGGGTTTTGATTGGGAATGGTGGATAAAGTAAAACCTTTGTCTTGATATTATTTTTGAATCTTCTCGAAGGCAGCCTCATATTTGTGACCAGCTACAACCATCTTGAATATGGGAATGAAGATTGAATAAGTAAAAAAATTGAGAGACAATTTATGAAAGTAACAGATTCGGAATTTACGGAAGAACAGTAAATTTGCAGAGAAATTACGAAGAGAAGAATGAAAGAAGTAAAAAAAAAAGAAAACGAATGAGGAAGTATTTATAGAAGGAGATATTTCTCGAGAAGATGAATGTAATAAATGCAGAGGAAATACGTGAACGGTCATATCGCAGCGGTTGAAAAGGACGTGTCAAAAATTGAATGGAAGAAAATATACATGAAGACAACTAGCGAAGAATATAGAAACGTGTCAAAATAGAAGAATACAAAAGATAAACAATTGCGGCATTATAAAAATTTCAGTTCTCATGATCTTTCCTCCTTCGCAGAAACGACATGAGAAGAGGAAAGATGTAGGATCATAATATCGCCATGACAATATTCTTGCGAGATTAAATAACACTTCTGCGAGAATACCGCGAGCTCTTCAACAACACTTTGCGAGTGTCACAGAGTAGGTTAAAGAATGATGTAATAGATGACGATTTAGGAAACACGAGAAGAGCATGATTTGTCTGCGATGGTTACAATATTTGCGAGATTTTGTATTATAGATGTTGCGATAAGATCGCAAATCAAATCCGAAAGTAAAGGACAGCTTAGCTGTCATCCATTATGTATCTACCCTATATATAGAGACCCAGTGTGTCCAGAGAGAGGGGGATGTATTTTTTAACAGTTGAGAAAGTATTGAGGAGAGAGAAACTTTGAGAGATTAGTTGTGTCCTTGATTTCTTCCAATTCTGTAAACAATTCTGAGAATTAAATGATAAAGAGTTGTTTTTAATCTTTAATTATCAGTTGAGTATTATGGAATCTTAGCAAGGGTGTAGTGTAGGATTTTCTGCAACTACAATGTGTATCATCTAAAAAAGCCCAAATTTCTCGAAAGTAACTCGGGAAAGAGAGAGAACCTAGAGATGCTCTAAGATATGCCACCTCATCTGAGGAAACTCAAAGCAATATCTAAAATACGCCAGGATTACCCATCTAAGAACAACTTGGGAAGAGGTGCGCACCTGAAGAGGCGCCCAGGTACTCCACCCCATCTGAAGAAACTTGAAAGGGGAGTAGCGCCCAGAATAATACCCGGATACCCCATCCAGCTAAAAATCCAAACCACACAAGTTAGCACACCTGTAAAAGATATAAGCCACCTAAAGAGGTGGGAAGCATCTAAGACATTGAACCATCTTAGCTATCAAAAAAAAAAAAATGAAATGGAATTTAATAAAAGAAGTCTTTAGACTTATTTTAATTAAACTTGGGAAAATAGGTAAATGACAAAATATAGCATCTACCCAAGAACTGGCAGTCGAAGAGTAATACAACTGAGATGTTAAATAAGACTCAAGGTCAGGCGTAAAAGACCTAAACCAAATGTTCATTGACCAAGCTATAAGCGATCAATCAAGGCGGAGAACGAAGTTTGGCATGGAAGACCTAAGTCCATATGTGAAGCTAAAGAAGATTCTTGATGTTGTCAGCTGAGGGAGGACTTGGGAACCAATCCCAGGTTAGTACAAGCATAAGACGGGAAATTCTTGAAGTCTATGATGTCATGTGCTTAGTTATCTACAAGTAATCGTCGTGTTCATGTATTTCATAAATAGCCGGAAAGGCTGATGATGTAAACAAGTTGATTCTGATAATAAAAAATAGAATTCATACAATTCCCTCTCCTCTCTCTTTGATTCTCTTCTAACCGCCATGAACCCTAACTGACTTAGAAGATAATCAGGAAAACCAGATCTTACACCGATGGAATCTTGATCGGAGATCAGAGAACAAAGAACCTACCGTGATCATATCCCGAATAGAGGACATCGGTAAATAAATTTGTAAAGGTACGAGCTCCACGTATCTTCATGAAATGATCTTAGTGTTTTGGTGGTGATATAATTACAATCTTGCATCAGGATAAGACGAATCAAAATGGTGGGCGTAAGAAAAACGTAAAAAATTTAGAAAATTCATTAATTCCAATAACTTAATGGATGTTCCAATATCTGGTGGTTCTTTTACTTGGACAATCCTCAACATCCACATATTCTAAGCAGACTAAACATTTTTTTTTCCCAACTGATTGGGTGGAAAAGTGAGTTTCCTTGGTCAAGTCATATTAAAAATACCCATTTCAGATGACACTCCAATATGGTTGGACTCCAATGTGGGTAACCTAACTAAACCTCCTTTCAAATTTAAGACTTAAAATTTATCTCATCCTGACTTTTTAGTAAAAGTGAAAATTTGGTGGTTAAATTTAGTGTTTTATGGTTGACTTAGATATGTGCTAGCTAGGGATAAATATTTTCACTAAAACTGGGGAAGGGAGGTTTTGGGTCATTGCAGAAATAGGTTGATAAAATAGAAGCTTAGATTGATGCTCTTGAGAGCCTTGAAGAGTTCAATGCTCTTTCCAAGGATGATTATGTGGCAAGGGAGGTTGTTAAATCAAGTCATAAAAATGTCACACTAAATTTGGCAAGGAAGTGGTTCTCTAGAGTAAAAATGCATGCAATGGCTAACTGATGAGGAAATAAACTCAAAACATTTCCTTACAACCAAAAAGTAAATGACATCCACTCTCTGGTGATAAATGGAAGTATGTTCCATGACATGATCAAATCAATCAATGTTAAAGCATTGCTCGGATGAACTCACCAAGCGTTGGTATGTCAAGTTTGGTTGTCATATTTTAGTGAATCAAAACTCATTTTAAGAGTCGCTTGATTATGTACTAGAGTCAACTTCATATAGGTTAGCTTGAAAGTATTAAGATATGAGACATTACAAGTATTGCGAAGATTTGAAGAAATAAATAAGCAAGGAGCTACAATGACAACATCATCCTTCCACTTGAGGTTAGTGATATTTGACTTGAACTGTTTCATTCCCTAACGTATCTTTCAAGTCGTGCATATTGAAAACAAAACTGCGAAGCATGAACACTCTAGTTAGACATAGTATTAAGGAATACAATACGAGGTTATTGCTTGACCATTAAACTTTGTAGATAAGACATCAACATAATTGTTTGAATGCTATTGTGATTATATATGGGTATGAGGTGAGGATTTCATCATAGGAAACAATGTTTTACATGTGTTTTAAGGAAGTAAGTTCATGAACTTTTTTTGTAAATTGAAAAGGAAATCGCCAGGCATTATTGGTATTGTTATTCACTACATATATTATGAACTACCAATATGTGTGATTAGTATAACCTCTTATGACTTTTTTATGTTCTTGGTAAAACTATTCACAAAGGCATGTTTGTATTAGTATGACTTTTATTAGTGAAACCGATCTTAAGTAATCACCTGAGATGGTATAATAGATTTTGTGATTTTGTGTATGACCAACTCGGGGTAAAGGGGAATCAATCCTAGTAAGAGGTGCAACATATCACAAAGGGGAATCAATCCTTGTATGAGGTGCAACAAGTTTTTAGTAGAAAGGGGAACCGATCCTATGGACATGTGCAACACTTTTTTAGGAAAAGGGGAATCGATCCTATGGACATGTGCAACACATACAAGTTAGATACCAAATATATGTGGGGAACCGATCCTAGGTACTAGTCAACCGAATATTTGGAAAGCTAATGTGACTATGCACAATACTCACATGGAGGTAGAACCGAAACTACTTTTGGAAGAAACGTTAAATCCATGATTTATGATTGAGTGTTCTTGATCAATCACATAGTTCTTGAAAGTCAGATGAACCAATTCTAAACTTGTTTGGAAGTGTGGAAAATTGGTTTCAAGGTTTTAAGTATGAAAGAGGAATTACAAAGTAAAGATGTCGACATACTTTGAACACATGCAGTAACACTTATCTTTTATTGTTCAAAGTTAGTCCTTAATAGCTAAAGGAAGAAAATCCGGATCGAAAAATAATAAGTTAAGAATCTTTTATTTAAGGTTTTTAATTTTATTTTAAGAAAATGAGAATTAGTAATGTGCATTTACTAGTTGAGATTTTCCAAAGAGATTTTCGGTCAATATTTTGGACAGAGCATTTCCAGGAATTATGGGAACCAAATTTGAAATTTTATTGCATATCTTGATAATATTTTCGGTTTTGGAAATTCCTTGGTGTCCAAACTTCCTTTTCAATAAATATTTGAAGTTTGCATTTCGGGAAAACTAATCCTTCATGACAGCAAACTTCCTCAGTTGTGTTTTTATTGGTGAAGCCGCCTATTCGGAGAGGAGAGTAACCTAATTAGGCGAAATCTCTTACAACCGCTCAGTTTAAAGTCTTTTTTGGGATTGAGAAGCTCTATTAGTACCGTTGGTGGGAAACTAGATAATTGCGGTTTATCTTTTGTTTTTGATTGATTTGATTGACTAATAGTGGTTGAACTTTGATTGCACCTAGTTTGTAGATCTAAAGACAATCTTGTGATAATCCATTGTAAACAGACTCCATTCTGTGCGTGATTGATCACAAGAGATTCAAGTTGTTGTGCACAGGTGTTTATTGAAGATCTAAGAAGATTTGAAGAAAAAGAAGACTTTGAAGATTTTTGATTTGGGTTTATAATCTTTGGAGTGCACAATACTTGTTTCGGTAAAAGAGGATCCAACTATAATCGGTTTATCCTTGTGGTAGATTGGATTGATTAGTTGTGTAGATAAGCATCAATAAAATTCTTGGTGATTAAAAGTGTTTGCAAATCTTAACAATTACTTCGGTAAGTTGTGGATAAGATAGATCTAAGAACCTAACGAAGGAGTTTATTTGAGATAAACAGAAGAGCCTTTGTTGAACTCATATCACTTGTTTGAAAAAAGTTGATACCAAACAGATTTGTTGTTCCTTTACTATTTGGAATACGAACCAAAGGAATTGTTCCAAGTACATGACTTATTACAGGTCGGAGGCATGGGAATACATACGGAACTAGGTGAACTATAGGTTTAGTTGCTTGGTCTCAACTATACAAAGTTGGTTTGATTTTGTATAACTGCTTAATCCTGAGAGTATTCAATTCTGGACAAGGTCCCTGGGTTTTTCTGTATTTGCGGTTTCCTCGTTAACAAAATCTTTCTGTGTCATTTGATTTTATTTTCCGTAATTAGAATTGTTGTTATTATAATTTAAAGTAAATTACACAAACGTTAATTTCTATTTACTTGATAGCAATCCTATTGTGTCTGGTTAAGTCTGAACCTCTTATCAAGTAAACATACTTCGTTGTTGTATTGTATCGATCTCGTATCCATAGACGATCACACGAAGTGTGAACCGATTAGTTGTATTATCTCGACTAAGTCCATAGACAATCACTTTCATAGAAATGACTTATAGGTGGAAAAGTTTTAGCTTGAGGTATATTTGGGTACCCTCACCTTTTCAATCAATAAACAAAAAAAATTATGTGAACCTTTCAATGGGAATATCTCTTGCAGGTCAATACTTAATGACCTGGAGTTGCCTTTTTTAAGTTTGCACCATACAATCATGCTTGAGAAGCCATTTAAAGAAGAAGAAGAAGTCAAGAAAGTAATTTGGAATTTTGACACCAACAAATTTCCTGGTCCGGATGGTTACACCATTGATATTTTCAAGGTTTTGTGGGAAATTATCAAAGTGTACCTTGTGGTTGTGATCAAGGAGTTTGATTAAAATGGTTCTATTGATTGGAGATTAAATTGTACTAACATCATCTTGTTTCCAAAATGTGACATGCTACTTCAATGCACAATTCCAGGCCAACAAGCTAATTGGTAGGGTATATAAAATAATTTCTAAGTTGTTGGCAAATAGTTTGAAGATTGTACTTCCCACTATCATTTCAGAGTATCAAGATGCTTTTGTGGATAGTAGACAAATAGATGATGGTATCATCATTTCTTCAGAACTCAAATATTCTAGATAGGTGTGTCAACAAGCTCTATGGGGTATGAGTAGTATACAACCCGGAACCAGGACCAGTTATTTTCTTGATTCTGGATCAGGTTCCTAAATTAATGGCTGGAATTGGACCCAACAAAAAAGTCGGGTACCCGTTGGCATTTATAAAACAATTTTTTTTTTTAAAAGCACACATATTATCTTCTTTTTTGAAACATAATTTATTTTAATACAAAATTAAAGTTATTTTTTAAGAATGGTCTAAATAAATATTAACTTTAAAAAAATGGTAAATAAAAAATCAAAGTTAAAACTAGATAAAATGTTCTAGATTTTGGTAATGATACTAATAAAATAACCGGGTACCTGTTACCCACGTGTACAGTATATAAATTACTAGCGACAGGCCGCCCAGATATTAGAAGGGCCCGAATTTTTTTTTTCTTTGAGTGAAGGTTTTAGTTATTGAGATCACTAAATAATCTCGTTAGTGTTAGTTTTTATAATTTTTGGCTTATATTTAATGAAACAAATATTTTTTTATTAATCCTTATAAGTTATCCTTAATAGTACAAAGTTATTATAAATTACCGAATTTAATTTAGTTATTTTTTATTTTGCACCATTTGTATTGGTGATGTTTTTCCTTTAGCAAAAAACAAGATAAAGTGCTAAAAAATATGGGCGGCCTTCGCTGCTATTATTTTATACAATGGTGTAAGTTAGCACTGTAGCTCTCCCAAATAAAAATTTGGTTACTTTTGAATTCTTATTGGATTTTTATATGCATGCATAAATAGATTGTTCAATTAATTTAATCTTAGATTCATCTTTTATCATTTATGTTCATGTACTTTAAGAAAATTATAAAAGGGCCAATTCTGGAAAGTTTTTCTCGAGTCCCTAAAATGGTAGAGATGACCCTGACTAACAGGTCCAATTTTAGAACCCGGAACCGAGTGATTTGGTACCCATTGACAATCCTGATTATAGAAAAAAAAACTTATTCTCCTTGTTTTGTGGTTAAAGTTGATCTAGAGAAAACTTTTGAAAACGTAAATTAGAACTGTCTAGTGAAAGATTTGGTTTTTACAATGTATAGAGGAACTAGATTAAATGGTGTCCTTCTACAACAATCTATGGTCACCAATGGAATTACATCCTCATTATTATGCAGTGGAAAAATGGTTAAACTCATTTCTGGTTTTAAGCCTTCTCAAGATGCAAGTACAATTAATCATTTGCAATATGCATATGATGAAAGGGAGAGGGTACTAAGTACCACCAAATTTTTCGTTCGGAAAACTGTATGGACAAAACCTAATAGAATTTACATCTAATTAACGATCCTTGAATAATATGTATATAAAGTTTTTCTCTTATCTCTTGAACAATCAATATGTCTAGACAAAAAAGCCTGTGAACCTGATTGTGTAGAAGATTTTTTAGACAATCTCACAAATCAATATCTAAGATCAATCTAGTCATATCCAAATCAAGAAGATCTGAATTCTTCCAAGTACGAAACTTGTTATCTATCTTTCAAGATACGAATTCTACACAAACAAGTCTCATAATTGATCACAAATAATAAGGACTAAAACTACCTAGATTGAATATGTACTACTTGTGTTATTCCTATTATAAGATAAAACAATATAATATGGAAAATGAAAAACACAAGACACCAAATTTTTTGTTAGCGAGGAAAAATGCGCTTGAAATAAAAAAAACTCGGGACCTCGTCCAGCTTTGAACTCCAAATTGTATTAAGCCACTACAGACACTAGATTACTATTAGACTTCAGACTGGAATATAGCTAAGACCGAAATAACTCTCCAAGAAATTCAGTTGCATTCGTGCTCTTTACGTCACTTGAACCTCGAAATTATTTATGCAGTTGATTCCCTTAGCAAACATCATTTATATCCTAAGAGTTTCTTTAACCTTAGTAAAGACTTTTGATACTAATTGTAGTAGCAGGATTTCCCACACTACACCCCTATTAAGATCCTATAAAAATCTAAGTGAAACTAGTTGAAGATTAAATAATTAAACTACACTTTTATTATTTAGATCTCAGAAATGTTTACAGAAAATATTCAAACTCAGAATTACAACTTTCTTTTCTGGAGTTTCTCTCTCCTCAAGATTTTCTCAACTCTAAAAAATACATCATCATCCTCTGGACTTACCTGATCTCCTTATATAGGAAATTACATAATGGAAGACAGCTAAGCTTTCCCCTTCTTTCGGATCTATTCTCAAGATCTCATCGTGGCGCTTACATTGTTTATTTTCGCCATCTTTCGTAATCCTTGTGAAACAACATTCTTTTATCATGCTTCTTCAATTGTCAACTATCTTGATGCTTTCTCATGTTGCTCACCAAATTTCGTTGGAGAATTCTCAAGACGCTCTCGTGAAAGATGTCATTCTTGTAGTGGGAGTATTCAACCTTCTTGTGGAAATGTCGTTCTTATCACGAGAATATCGTTGTGGCGATATTCTGGTACTACATCTTGCCTCTTCTCATGTCTTTTCTGCGAAGAAGAAACGATCATGAGAATCCTTAACTATCGCAAGAATATCTGAACTTTTTTCTCCGGCAATATTCCGCTAATTTAGCTTTCCTTGTTAACATGTGTTGTAAATCTGTCCTTTTGTATTGACACGTCTCACATAATTTACTCCCTTCTTTGCCTATAAAAGGAAGAGTCGAATTTCATTTCTAGTTTTCTTCTCTTAACTCTCTTTCTTCTTTACTTAGTTTCTTTGCTTTTTGTTCTGCAACTTCTTCTCCTTCTCATTCTTCTGCTACTGTATTAATGGAGTCCTCGAGGTATATTTTTGATCATGGTAGCGCTTGCACGATCTGGAAATTTCTACATAACAGGGTTGCTTCTAATGACAATGTAAAGTTTTTTGGACGCGACACGGTAAACTGTTGCAACCTCTTCCCTACCCCTTGCTGTAGGGAAACTCAAAACCATTTATTCCTGGACTGTTGGTTTGCTACTTGGATCTGGAACTGGATGATGCAGGTATTCAATTATAGGTTGAATTTTTCTAGTACTAATGCTATATTTGATGATGTAAGGAGGTTCGCGGGCTGTTCGCGGACTAAAAATCTCCTCTGGGTGGCAGTGGTGAGCTGTATTTGGTTGATTTGGACTTCCAGAAACAAGCTAAGGTTTGAGCATATTGCGACTTCTCCTCAGCAGGCGGTTAAGCATCTGGAGAAACTGATTATGGAATCTAGTACACATAGCGGAGGGTACTCCTTCAACACCTCAGCAGATAAATGCATATTGGAGAGTTTAGGTATCAAGAGTAGAGCACCTAAAATGCCGAGCGCGGTGATGGTGAAATGGCTGCCGCCTCCGCAAGGGTGGATGAAATCAAACACTGATGGATGCTCGTTGGGAAACCCGGGTACTTCCGGCTGCGGGGTGGTGTTCCGAGACTCAATGGGGATAGTCGGGGGCTGCTTGGCGCAAAATCTGGGTTTCAAAAATTCATTGCTGGCGGAGCTGTGGGGGGCTATTTATGCCTTCATAATAGCGAAGACAAGGAGGATTAGTCGTCTGTGGCTGGAGTGTGATTCTGACTTCATCTTACAGGCTATCAACAATCAAAGTCTTGTCCCATGGTGCTTATCTACGCACTGGGACAAATGCATCAAGTTTGCCTCTTCTATAACGTTTAAATGCTCTCATGTATTTCGAGAAGGTAACTCGGTAGCAGATTCTCTGGCTAAGCATGGGGCATCTGTGGAGTCTAGATGGTGGACAAACCCGCCTTGTTTCACAAGAAGAAATATAGCGATGGATAACTCAGTGCTACCCTTATATAGATTTCGCAACATGTAACTGTTTTTTAGTTCTGCTCTTTGCTCTGCTTTCTTTGTTTCTTTGTACCTTTTGGGGGTATGGCTCAGCCCTCCCCTTCTTTTTTTCTTGGTTTAATAAAAGGCACCAGGGTGCATTTATTTAAAAAAAAAATGTATTTATTCTCCTTCTTCCAGCCATTTCTTCAATTTCTCCAAATCTTCAAATTGTAATTAGAGATTTTGGATCTTGATTCCCCTTAGTCGGCGCCAAAATGTAGTAGCATGATTTCCCACACTACACCCCTATTAAGATCCTATAAAAATCTAAGAGAAACTAGTTGAAGATTAAAGAATTAAACAACACTTTTATTATTTAGATCTCGTAAATGTTTACGTAAAAATATTCAAACTCAGAATTACAACTTTCTTTTCTGGAGTTTCTCTCTCCTCAAAATATTCTCAACTCTAAAAAATACATCATCCTCATCTGGACTTACTTGAACCCTTTATATAGGAAATTACATAGTGGGTGACAACTAAGTTTTCCCCTTCTTTCGGATATATTCTGCGATCTCATCGTGGTATTTGCAATATTAATCTTCGCCAACTTTTGTAATCCTCGTGAAACAACACTCTCATAACATGTCTCTTCAATCGTCAGCTATTATGATGCTTCCCCGTGACGCTCGCCAAATGTTGCTGAAGAATCCTCATGACACTCTCGTGAATAATGTCATTTATATTTATAGGAATATTTGACCTTCTCGTGAAAGCGTTGTTCTTATCATGAGAATATCGTTGTGGAGATATTCTGGTACTACATCCTCGCCTCCTAGTAAGTATATTAATTATCTAGTTTAGATGCAAAACATATATTTCTAATTTGTAATTATTTTAATTTACAAAACTTAACCATACATAAGCGTTATTAATTTTAGGTAACTATTTAATTAATCATAACTATTATTTGTATCATTATATATATTCTTATTGAAATTTTAGTTAAGTTTAATATGGTACTAATTTATAAATGCTAACATTATTTTATTAAAATTAGTATTACTATTATTTTCATTTATAATTACTATTTTACTATTTTTATTATTAACATTGATGGTGGAACTATTATTCTAACTACTCTCACAAAATTTATTAAGTCTCAAAATATTATTAACATTTATGTAATTATAATTTGTTTACTCTTCATGTAAGTCAAGATACTCAATAAAGACCTATGTGATTTTTAAGATTTATCAATAATACTAATCTTACTATTTTAAGTATTCAATTATTTATGTGTTCATACTTTTTAGATCAATTATTCTCAAAGGTTTTCCCTATTTCCCATCCTCATTTTTTCTATTTCCCATCCCTTCACAATATCTAAAATTTATATAGATTTCAATTTTGATTTTTCCTATGTACCACCCATAAAAGTCAAATGATTTTGACCATGACTATTACCACTTTTGTTTGTCTTTCTCTTAGTTCATCCCTCTTTTTATTAAACAAAACCAAAAACAATGAAACCCTAGGTTAGATTCCAACCGACTTTTATTTTTGTTTTGCTCATTAATTTGCTAATTGGTGACTATTTTATTAAAAAAAATTGATTTTCAGAAATCTAAAATTCGATTGTTCAAAATCTAGGACAAAGACATCTCAACCCTAGTTCCATTATCAATTGAACTTGAACTAGTTGTGTATCTATTAAGAGACATGCTAATCAAATCACATAGTTAATAGCATACTGTACGTTTTACTCGAAGTTAACATAAAAAATAGAAACAGATCATCAAGCTAGTCGTGGATGATCCAACTAGTACTGTGCAAATTATTAACTTAAATATATGCTCCAACTGGCTTCAAGTAACATGATGGCCTAACTCCCCTTTCCCAACCATTTTTCAGCTCTAGCCCACATGTAATCTATCTTTTTCTTTCGTTGGATTCACTAAAGGTGATGATGTAATATGGACATGGAGCATACTGGTCGGCGATGATGAAATATGGAGATGGAGAAGAATAGGCTGTGGTCGGTGGTGATGAGATGGAAACTTGAAAATAAAAAGTCAACGAGATGGTAATTAGGACATATGAAATTTCATGTGAGTGGTACTTAGGATAATTAGGGTTAGGAATTAAGATGGATTGGAAATAGGAAAAGTGGGGATGGGAAATAGGGAAAGCCTTCTCAAATTCTTATTAGCTAAAGTACTGGTGTACCCTACAAATTTTACTTCATTACATACAAACAATCAAACAAACAAACAAATCAATCAATCAAATAAATCTTTTAATTATTGATAGCTTTTAGTGATTAAGATTTATCTCACAACCCAATCCAGTTCTAAACTAATCTAGTTCACTAACTGGCACTGGCTATTTCTAACTTTTCCCATATAAGATCTAATGGTGAGCTCTGATACCAACTTTGTAGCGCCCCCTAAGCTAACAGCTGACTAATCCAATAATTAACTAAATAAAGAGGCACTAAAATCTAAAACATGCACTTAATCACTCAAAACTCGTACAGAAGAAGAACAGAGGAAGAGAATGAGAAGAGAAGGAGAAAGAAGAACGAAGAAGAAGAAAGAGAAATAAGAATAGAAAATGAATTTCTCTTACGCATGAATTTGAGATAAGACCAAAGAGATTTGCTACACACCCACCCAGCTGGATAATGGCCGCCCTAGTCGGTCCAATGGCAAAACGACTATTTTTCCCTTCAAGCAAACTGATGATATCTTCTATGTATGGTCTCCGAATGACACGTTTGAGTAGTCTATTTCGCATAACTTCTCAAGATCTATCTAGTGATACTAGTTTCATATCTAGTTCATTGTTAGATTAATTCCTATTAATTAACATTTGAGTTAAACTAATCGAGTTATTATCGGTTAACACGTCTCTTGACTAGTCTAATAGATTTGACGAGTTTGAGGGTCCTTACAATTATGCTCTATGTGATTTTATTAACATGACTGTAGCAAGCTTACTATTGGGAAGACCATGGAAATATGACATTCGTGTTGCTCATAATTTCTATGACAATACTTATAATTTTGTTCATGAAGGTTTTACTAAAGTTTTGTGGCCTTTACAATCTTCTACTTTAGTCAATGAACCAACTGATAAGAAGATAACTGCCTTAGTTGCTACTATTGTTCATTCTTTATATCACACTCATTATCTGAGCTCTCATGAAGTTGCTAAACCTATGGTGGAGATTCTAGACAAGGTACAACCCTTATTATCTTCTTTTGGTGAATTATTTTCAGCTGAGTTACCAAATATTTTACCTTCATTGAGAGATTTACAGCATCAGATAGACTTTATACCTGGAACATCTATTCCTAATCAACCTCATTATAGGTTAAGTCCTAAAGAGCATGAGATATTACAAGGTCAGGTTGATGATTTTCTACAAAAAGGTATGATAAGGTTAAGCAAAAGTCCTTGCACTAGTCCGGCCTTTTTAGTAGGCAAGAAAGATGGTGGACATCATATGTTTATAGACTATAGATATTTAAATAGAGTTACTATGCCATATAGGTCTCCTATACCAAGAATTGATGGCATGATTGATATGCTTTCTGGAGTTAAAGTCTTCACCAAGCTTGATTTGTGTAGTGAATATCATCAAATACGTATCCATGAAGGTGATGAGTGGAAAACAACATTCAAGACAAAGGAAGGCTTATATGAATAGTTAGTAATGCCTTTTGGTTTATCTAATGCTCCTAGCACTTTTATGCGTCTCATGAACCAAGTTTTGCAACCTTTTCTTGGAAAGTTTGTCATTGTCTATTTTGATGACATCTTAATCTTTAGTAACAATGAAAAAGAACATCTTACACATTTATCTCAAGTTTTCAAGGCACTCCAAGATAATGTTTTGTATATGAACTTAAAAAAGTGCACATTCTTTACAAACAGAGTCACTTTTTTGGGTTATGTTGTGTCATATACTGGTATTTTAGTGGATGATTCTAAGATTAAAGCAATTTTTGTTTGGCATGTTCCAACTTCTCTATGTGAATTACGTAGTTTTAATGGATTAGCCTCTTTCTATAGAAGATTTGTGAGGAATTTTAGTACCATTGCAGCTGGTTTAACATATTGTTTGAAGCGTGATGTTTTTGAATGGACTGAAGAAGCAGATAAGAAATTTAATTTGCTCAAAGAGAAGTTGTGTAGCGCTCTTGTTCTTTCCATGCCAAATTTTGTTAAACCTTTTGAGATCCATTGTGAAGCTTCTATTGTTGGAATATGATATGTATTATCTCAGGAAGGTCATCCAGTTGCTTACTACAGTAAAAAGAATTCAGATACAAGAAAGAAATGGTCTACTCATGATTTGGAATTAATTGCACTAGTTCAAGCTCTTAAGAATTGGCATCCTTATCTTATTCATAATGAGTTTATTGTCAATACTGATAATCAGGCTCTTAAGTTTTTGAAAACATCATCTAAGGTCAATTGAATGCATGATAGGTGGTTATCTACTATCAATCAGTACACCTTTTCTATTAAACATCAGAGTGGAAAACTTAATCAAGTAGTTGATGCTTTGAGTAGAAGATCCCATCTTCTTGTTACTCTCAAACACGAGAGTGTAACTTTTAATTTCTTAAAATATCTGTATAGTGAAGACAAAGATTTTCAACATCTCTGGGACAAGTGTGATTCTTCAATAGGCAGTGTTGATAATTTCTCATTCAAGAAGGATTTCTTTTTAAAGGAAATCATTTATGTATACCACAATGTTCTCTACGTCTTCATATGATCCAAAAATTACATGGCAGTGGCCTTGGTGGATATTTTGGGCGTGATAAACCATAACTTTGGTTGAAGAACGTTATTTCTGGCCTTATCTTAAATATGACGTTCAAAAATACGTGAAAAAATGCATGGTTTTCCAGCAGTGTTAATGGACTATTCAAAACACAGGTTTGTATACTCCACTTCCAATTCCAGATGCTCCTTGGGTGGATATTATCATGATTTTGTGCTTGGATTACCACGTACTTCTAGGGGGAATGATTCTATTATGGTTGTTGTTGATCATTACTCAAAAATGACTCACTTCATAGCCTGCAATAAGAAAATAGATGCTCCAATATTGTTTACTTATTTTTCAAAGAAGTAGTACGTTTGCATGGAATTCTGATAGACACATTTTTGTGTCTGATTTGTTCTCAGTGTCTCTATTGTTAGTCTCGATTTTTGTACTAATTTTGGTGTTTTTATGTTTGTTTAGGTGTTTTTGGAGAAATACATTTGTGCGGAAAAAGTTGCTCGAAAAGTGCTTTTTGGACCCCTCAGAGAAAAGTGATAAAGGCACCCTCATTTTGGATAAGGGCACCCAGGCAGCTGCTATTCGCACCCCCGGTTTGGTTAGGGGGACACCACCTTCAACATTGTGGAATTTCGTTTTGGCGGGAAAATAATTCTCTAAGTCATGATTGTTTCGTACAAATTTGATTGGGTTAGAGGGCGATTCAATCGCTGAAAATTCATGGGTAGATGTGATATAACTATATAATGTTGGTATGGGTGTTTTTTTGGGTCAAATTTGGCTGGATAACTCGGTTTAATCCAAACAGTGAGTTGGAGGAAAAACACAAGCTTACACGAGTTGCATGAGATTTGGACGTGTTATGGGCGTGCATGATGACTCAAACTAACATCCAGGAGCGTGTAAGAACTAAATAAAGAAGTTTTAGCATCTGTAGACGCGTGGGAAGTTAATTCAGGGAAGAAAATATTCCCATGATATTTTCTTTAATAACCGAGTTCAATGAAGAATTTATGGAGATATGGCGTGATTAAATGAGTCTTAGGAGTATAAATAGGTTTCTGGGGTCGAGTAGAAGGCATGGAGGGAGTTTGGGGTCGAGAGAAGGTCCAGAGAAGCAGAAATCAAGAGTTGATGAAACTCTGTTTCTGCTGCTGCTGCTGATGAAGAACACCAAGAACATGAAGAACAGACCAGCAGGAACAGTCGTTTCGCTACAGTGAAAAAGACTCACAATCCCGGGTCGTAGGTGTGGGTCGTATATGTTCAACGACAACAGCATTTCATCTTTGTCGTTGTTTCAGACGCCTTCTGTGGGTCGCAGAGTTCAGTTTTATACCATTTTCTTGTCTTTCTCTTCATTGTAAAACACTTTTGAGCATCAATGAAATATTTTGAGAGGTTTTCCAACATGAATAGATAAACCCCAACACTGGGTCGATGGAGGAAGACGAAATTCAACATGGGTAAAATTATTTAATTCCTTTTATGACTTTTGCATTATTTTAAATTGATTTATGATTCGATAAAATTAGTTGTGATTCAATTAGATAGGTTATGCTTTGTATTAAGATAATCTATGCTTAGGGGATACAATTAATGTTTTGAGGATCTAGTTTGGCAAAATAAGAGTCCAGGTTTTTATTTGTTGAGCGATAATTGTTAAAAGAATTAATTTTTGAACCTTTTGTTGTGAGTTTGGTCAATCTTGAGTCCCAAAGACATCTCTTCATCCTGTGACAATTTTTTTATATATATTTCTATCTTATTTTAGTTTTATTAAGTCTAGAACTCTATTGCTTTCACAAGTCCAACGAACTCTTTACTACAACTATCATTGATAAATACCATAAATACCATCAAATTCCCAAGATAATTACTTCTGATCGACATACTAAGTTTTTGAGCTACTTCTGGAAATCTTTAGGGATGCGTTTGGGAACTAAACTTCAGTATAACACAACTACTCATCCCCAAATAGATGGATAAACTGAAGTGGTCAATTGTTCTTTAGGGAATCTGATTAGAGCTAAGGTTATTGGAGGAAAAGAAAAGCAATGGGATAATCTCCTTTCACATATGGAATTTGCTTATAACACTTCACTTAATCGACCTACAGGTAAGATACCTTTTGAGATTGTTTATTATAAAGTTCTTAACCATATTTTAGACTTGGTATTACTTCCGAAGCTGTGAAAATCAAATGCTAAATCTGACAACTTACTTGAGAAAGCTTTATTTATTCATAAGGAAGTAAAAGCATAGCTTACATATTCTAACAACAAGTATAAGGAAGATGCAAATCAACATCGAAGGTTTAAGACTTTTAGTAAAGGGGACTTAGTTATGATTCATCTTAGAAAAGAACGATTTCCTACATGTACTTATAACAATCCCAAGATGAAGAAATATGGACCATTCAAGATTTTGAAGAAAATCAGTGATAATGCATATGTTATTGATCTTCCATCTAATTGGAACATCTCTAATATCTTCAATGTGCAAGAAATGTTTACATTTCATAGAGAGAATGAAGTTCTTTCTATTCAATAATAACTTGAGGGCGAGTTTCTTTCAAGAAGGGGGGACTAATGTAGTATATCTTTCTCTGTATCAACAATGATTATTGATTCATTGCTACTGTATCAACTATAGTTGTTGATCCTTTGCGTATGTATCAACTATACCAGTTGATCCCATCCATTTGTTTAGTTTACTTGCCTTGCAAGTCTTTTCTTTCCTAGTTTGTTTAGATTTCTTTTCTTTTCTGTTTATTCGGTTCTTGTGAACATATTTAAAGGCTATGCCATCTTTTTGAGACATACATATTATTATCAATATCAATCAATATTATTATTATCAATTACAACTCTAGAATCTTGATCCTTGAATCAGATTTTATTAAGTTTCTGACGAAACTTAAACTCTATCTTTATCTCCAGAAACTAGTTTGATTTCACCCTTATCTGTGCTACACTACTAAAAGTTTTTTCAAATTAAGTGAAGACTTTTGATACCAATCTACCTATAACAAATAAGCCTATTTGATTTCCATTTAGATCGTTTAGATCAAGGCTTGTAAATATTTTTGCAATATATAAATCTAGAAAACCTCACTAATCTGGAATATTTATACTAAGTTAGCTGAGAATCCTGGATTACTATCCACCTTCCAAGAACAATATAAAACCGATAAAGAAAAAGAGTTTTATATATTTTTATCTTGAGGAATCACAAAGTATGAGACTAAGAGGACTTAGCGATTTTTATCTATCTCGTTCTTGATTGGAGATAAAAAGAACCTTGAATATCAATATCGGGATACACGAACTATCAAGGTAAAGATAGTCAGACCTGGATTCATGAATCCCTAAGTGAAGTCTTTAAGTCATATATGTAGTTATATGTCTCATGAAAAATCTAAGTTATAGAGGATGACGCTAGCATACAACTAGGACACAAAAGTGTCAGGGATTGGAATTTCCAATTGTTCGAGTCTCCCTATTTATAAACTTTCAAGACTATAGGTAGCTTTGAATTCAAGCTAAGACAACTTGAGATTCAATCAAATATTTTATTAATATAGATGAAACTCCTGTAAGGATTTCATGTAAGCATGTAAGAAGTTCTTCTTGAAATTACATAGAAGAATATACACTATGGTCCAGGGTTATATGAATTTATAGGCATAATTGTGTTCATTTAACACTCAAGAATTAAATCATGATTTACACACATAGTGATTTAGTGATCAAAGATATTTTATAAGTGTTTATGAGAGTTGTAACGAATGGAAAACGTATTTGTGATAATATTTTATGATCATATGATTAATTCGAACTGGGTAGGTATGCATAGGGGTACACATACCTATTAACCAGTTTGCGAATTCTGGGAGATGCGGTACGTGTACTGGGTATGCTTACCCTAAGTTATTCATGAACTCATCATGACCTTTGGGTACGCCTAATGGGTATGCTTACCTTCCCTTTTTATACGAATTCAGAACCAAAAGGAACATGTATTTGGTATGCATACCTACCTCTGTTACGGAAATTCAGTTGACTAGGGTATGCGTATTAGGTATGCGTACCTACCATTATATGTCCAGAATCTCAGTTGTTCTGATAACTCTCTTTCACTGATTAGAAACATTCCCAATTTCTATAGATATGAATATCATTTCTTGGGCAATTTTCAAATGATAAACTTG
Organism: Papaver bracteatum; assembly: GCA_023529315.1. NCBI lineage: Eukaryota > Viridiplantae > Streptophyta > Magnoliopsida > Ranunculales > Papaveraceae > Papaver > Papaver bracteatum. Next base: position 403,430 of record JAJJWX010001481.1, on the reverse strand, counting down.
AAATAAAGTAGTTCTTGAAAAATATTATTCTTAAATAGGATTGCTAAGGATCAGTGAACATCATTGCTTGAATCATATTTCGAGATATTTAACAGGACAAGCTTGACTTGAATGAAATCTACTAAAAATCATACGACATAGTCTCATAAAGATAAAATGGTAATATAGTAAGTAAATAGGATTTTTGAGTCTCCACATACCTCTTTGTCGATGAATTTCTCAAAATATCTTCATTTGAGCTTCAGTATTCAATCTTCGAGAGTTATTCTATGATATCTGATACTCGGATACTATGCTTTAATCCTAGTCTGAGACTTGACTTTAGTAGACTAGAATCAAGATATAGTTTTGTACATCTAACATTGACAACAAGCTTGAGATATAAAAACTTGCGAGTTCGACCGAGCAGTTCTCTAACAGATGATCTTATAGTTTTTTTTTTCTCTAATGATGCGATACGCAGAAATAAGTTAGTAATCTAAAGAATGTCCTTTTGGTTTTTGAGTTTGTCTCTGGTTCAAAATTCAATTTTAACAAAAGTGTAATTGCAGCAGTTGGTAATACTATCAATGCTTCAGAGTGTCTATAATTTTTGACTGTCAATTAACTTCTTAATTTTCCTACAAAATATCTGGCATACCTTTGGGGAGTAAATCTAAAGTTGTGGGTGTTTGGGATGTTATTATGCAGAAATTTCTGAAAAGGTTGAATTCTTGGCAGAGAAGTTATTTATCTAAAAGGTAGCAGATTAATACTAATTAAGCATGTTCTTTCAAGCTTGCCAATATACTACCTCTCTCTGTTTCAACTGCTTGTCTCAATTGAGAAGAAAATGGAGAAAATAATGAGGCATTTGGGGTTCATCAAATCTTAAGCCAAAGAAGAGTTGGTTAGGATGGAGAAATGTGTGTTTACCCAAAGAAAGAGGTGGATATGGTATAAAAAAGTTGAATTTGATGAACAAATCACTCCATGCTAAATGAATTTGGAGGTATGGGATTGAGGATAAAGCTTTATGGAGGAAAATCATTAAACATAAGTTTGAAGGCAATGATAAATCTTTTTAACCAAATATGACAAATAAATCCATTAGTAAAAGCTTATGGTCTGCAATTCTAAAAGGAGCGCTATAATGCAACTAAACCATGGAATATAGATTGTAAGTGGTAACAAATGCTTGTTATGGAAGGATAGATGGGTAAATGGACAAATCTTTAATGTCTCTTTTCCCTGATTTGTATATGAAGGAACCAACTAACCAAGAATGTGCTAGTAGTAATGGTGGATGGAATTTGTATTTTTGCACGAATCTAAATGACAGTGAAGTGGACCAAATTGCTCAACTTTTGCAAGTACTTCCTAGCATTGATTCTGATAATGGGGACGATCAGAGAATATTGAAGCTTAGAAATAAACTTTTTGTTGCAAGTTGTTATAAAGATCTTGAAGATGATGGATTGTTATCATTCCCTCACAAAAGTCTCTAGAATCCAGAAATTCCACAAAAGGTGATATTTTTTGTTTGGACATGGTGCTACAGTGCTGGACCAACAATTGATACATATAGAAATTCTTTTGTAGTGTATGGTTGTATTTTTTGCAAAAAGGATTTTGAATCAATCGTCGCATTTTCCTTCAAACAATTAGAGATATCTAGAATTATTTCTTGCAGGGATAACATTCAATGGGTATTTCATGAGACTGTCAGAAAATCTCTATGGAAATGGAATATGAAGAAAGGTAAAAACCTAACCTTTGAAGAAAAATTTGGGACTTGATTCCCTTTGAAATTTGGTGGAAAGTCTGAATTGAGAGAAATAATGGGGCTTTCAATGAAAATACAAATAAGATGAAGTTTATCATAGATAGACTTTCATTTTCAATAAGTGTGTGTGTTCAAAGTTTTTTGAGGGCATTACTCTGAATACAGTTTTGAGTAATTGAAATGATGTTATGGTACTCTACTATGTGGTTATGGTCCATTGTAATTTATAGTACTCTACAATAACTGAACCACTTTCATATTTTTCTCTAGATGAACCACTTCCATAATGGTGATGTTATTTCCTCTTTAATTCATTTTTTTTCTAGCGTAAAAAAAATAATTGATTTATTTTGGTGGATTTTGGACTATAAGGCTCGTGATAGGTCAAAATCCAAATATTAAGACACATCCGGGAATTAGAATAGTGAGAAGAATATTTAGGGTATGTGGATTTTTTTTAAAAAAATTATTTTTTGAATCATAAATTTATTAATCTACTAAAGGGCTATTACAAATTTAGTTGGAACAATAGGCCAAGAAATTACATCAACATGACATTGAAGCGAAATGCGAGTAGTATCCTCCGGATTCGAATTGCAATGGGGGTAGTTGTTGGAATTGGTGAGGTGGATCGGGATGAGGTTATCAAGGCTCCGCAGGGCTTCGACGAATGCTTTCCACAAGAAAAACGGTACTTTTGATGGACATGGATGTGTCCGTAAGAACTTCGTTGTTGGTGATACTGATGTACCTAGATGGATTGTCGTTGCAATTTTTTTTTTTTTGAAAAAAAAACTTCATTAGATATTAAGGTTTTGTACATAACTTAAGTTTAACAGCATCATCCCTTAAGGCTGCAGAGATATCCGCAGGGATGTTATATAAAATACTAAACGAAGCTCTAGTTTTTCTAGCTTTGTTAGCTATTGTATGAGCAACGTTATTAGTTGTTCTACTAATATATCTAACCATAGTTACTTTAGTAGTAGCTAATAGATGCTTTATTTCATTTACAATTCCCTAATTTAGCTAAAATATATGAGGGATAGCATCATTGATAGAGTTCACCAAGTTTAAACAGTCTGCTTCTAGAATTATATTATCAGCTGATATATTGCTTTCTCAGATAAGTGCTTCCTTTATGGACATACATTCCGCCTGCTCAGGGTCTAGTCCTCCATTGAAGTAGTAACCTATGATGTCTCTGGTTGTACCTGAATGATCACGCAGAATTATCCCAATACCATAAGACTTTGTTAACTCATCAAAAGATGCATCAACATTTATTTTAAGCTGGCCTTAATTTGGAGGAATCCAGTATTCTTGTTTTATAGTTGTTTTTCCCAGATGATGTTGTATAGGTATATCACACTGTCTTAATAGACATCCGATGCTGCTAATAATATACCAAGTATTCACAGTTTTAGTTTGGAATATTTTCTTATAACGTGATTTCCATATCTGCCAAGAAGTTATCATAAGAGTATGAAGCCACCTGTTATAATCATCATCATACCTATTTGACTCTCTGTTAAACCAACTGATTTTCCAGCTAGAAGCTGACACATTATTATCCTGAAGCATAGATACATTTATATTCATAGTAAACCACATATAGGAGGAATATTTGATACTGAATAGAATATGCTCTAGTGTTTCTTCTTGCTCACTGTATCGTGGAAAAATTGTTTGAATTCCAGTTTTGTATCTACTTAATTTTGTCAAAGTTGGAGTGATACCCTTTAAACATTTCCAAAGAAATAGTTTAACTTTATGAGGTACTTCCACTTTCCAAAGTTATTTCCAAACTATTTTGGGGATACCTTGTGTATGATTGGTATGCTGATCTTCTAAGTAAGTAAGAAATTTATAAGCCGACTTAACTGTAAAAGATCATGTTCTATTTGGTTCCCATATAAGAGTGTCTTCACCTTGTTGGGGTAAGTACATCTTTACTATTAAATGTGCTATGTTCTAAGAGAATAAGTCAAAAACTAACTCCATATTCCATCTTCATGGATTACTCAGCATCAAATCTGAGACGTAAAATATTCTATCTGGTTAAACAAAGTTTTGATTGGGCGTTGGTGGTGAATCCATTCCATGGACCCATTTATCATACCAGACCAAAACTTTCGTACCATCAGCTACTAACCATCTATGATGCTTCTGAACATTTCTTAAGCCATGTTCTATACATTTCCAAATCCAGGAAGAGTTGTTATGATCCTCTTGCAGATGTAGAAAATCGTAGGAAGGAGCATATTTTGGTTTTAAGATTTTTACCCACAATTCATTAGATTCAGTGCACAATCTCCATGCTAGCTTGGTTATTAAGGCATTATTGAAATGTTCTAAATTCTAAAAGGCTAATCCTCCTTCATGTTTTGTTTTGTAGAAAGAACTCCAAGCAATAAAGTTGATTCCTTTATTAGACTTATGTCCCCACCAAAACCTTCTTTATATGGAATCAAGCTTTTTGATGACACAATGCGGAATCTTAAAATTCCCCATGTAATGTGATAGAATTTTGTTAAGAACAACTTTAACTAATGTAGTTCTTGCTACCTAATTTAGAGTTTTTGAATTCCATCCTTGCAATCAATTTTCAAAAGCATCAGAAAGACTTCCAAAGGAGTTGGATTTCGATTTAGCTAATAAAATTGGTAAACCAAGATATTTTTATGAAGTAGTTAACTCCTTAACTCCTAATTTATTCTTTATTTGATTCTTCCTCTCATCTGTCACATCACCTGCTATAAAAGATGCTGATTTTGAGAAATTAATCATCTGCGCTGAGAGCTTTCCAAAGCTATCTAGTATGCTCAACACATTAGTAATAGTTATATCATCAGCTTGAAAAAAGAGAAGACAATCATCTGCGAAAAGAAGATGATTTATGGAGGGATATGTAGTTGCAGGATTTCCCACACTACACCCTTGTCAAGAATCTATGAAAACTAAGTCATAATTGTGGATGAATAACAACACTTTTATTAATTCACTTTCAGGAAGATTTACAAGAAATATTAAAACTCAGAAGTATAACTTTATTTCCGTAGTTTCTCTCTCTTAAGAATTCTTTTAGATCTCAAAAATACATCATCCTTTTCTGGATCTATCGTGCCCTTTATATAGGAAAACATATAATGGAAGACAGCTAAGATTTCCCCTTAATTCGGATCTATTCTACAATCTTATCGCGATCGTTACAATATTTCCTATCGCAAGAATGATGGCCATCTCAGGATCAACACATTCTTCTTTTACTTCTTCCATCGTCAGTTTATTTTAATTGTTCTGCAACGCACGTGAAGAGTTGTTGAAGAATCATCAGTAACGCTCGTAGAAACGTTGTTAATATCGCAGGAATAGTGTTGTAGCGATATTTTGGTACTACATCTTGCCTCTTCTCATGTATTTTCTGCGAAGAAGAGAAGATCATGAGAATTAAGAATGCCATAATCGCTTATCTTTTCTGCTTTCCCATTCTGACACGTTTCTACGTCCTTCGCCAGCTATTTTCACGAGTTTCTTTCTACCAATAAATTTTTGACACGTCTTCTGTAACCGCTGCGATCTGACCATCCACGTCTTTCCTTTGCATTAATTGCCTTCATCCTTTTCGAGAATTTTCTTCTTCTATAAATACTCTTCTTATTCCTCTTCTTTTCTCTTTTACTTTCTTCTTCCTTCTCTCCATATTCTCTCTGCAATTTTTACTGTTCTTCCGCAAATTACGCTCCTATAACCGCTGTGATTTATTTCTTCTTTTCAACTTTTTCCTTCATTCCCATACTTAAAATGGTTGCTGCTGGTGCTAAAAATTTGAATTCCTTCAATGGAATGCGCGAGAAACTCAGACTTAAAGGTTTTAATTTATCTTTGATTCCAGATCAAGATTCCAAATCAGAACTTTCCCTTAAACTATTTACTGATGACCAATGTTCTCGCGAGAAAATCATAGTATCGCTAGGACAACTTGAAGTTGGTCTTCCCATTCATCTTTATGATCTTGAGCTTCCGCTGTTTTATCAAATAATTTCTAACGAGAGATTCTCGCGAGCAATATACCAATTAGGTGGGGATTGCATCAGATTACTACTTGAATATGATTCTCGTGGTGCTGGTAAAGGAACTCGCTACCCCAAATCTCCAAAGAATCCTTTGTTCGCAGATGTCCCCATTGTTTCTTGCGATTATACTGTGGAAAACTTTTTTGTAAACTACAGTATTGTCCCTATGAAGAGGGATAGTACATGTTGGGGTGTTCGTTTGAAGAAAGAGAATGTCGCTGGTGACAATGCTCTTATGATGGATATTGACTTCCACACATCTACTAACCAAGGTCCTCGCCATTCTAGCGACGATAAGTGGTTCATCTTCCCATTAAGTCTTGAAGGTCCTTATATATCTGGTTCTCACGAACTTCCCGTGAATCTTGCAGAATATCAACCCTGGGTCTTTAGCTGGCCTGAAAGATCTAAAGAAGTATATTCTCTCAACTTTTCATGTTATTATTATTTATTGTCTTCTTTATATTCTCGCTAACTTTTTTGATTTCCTCAGATTGATAGAATGAAACTCAGCTATCAAACTCTTAGGAAACCCAGAATTCTCTTGTCTCTGAGATCTTTTACAGATGAAGTAAGAAATATTTCTTCAAAATTTTTAACAATATATTGTTGCCCCTATTTCTTATCTTCATCTGTGCTCGTAGGAAATCGAAGAATTAGAACCACTGCCTCCTCCAAAAATCAAGGAGAAATCTCCAAAGGAACAATCTGGGAAATCTATAAAGGAGAAGCCTACTACTTCTTCTAGGGGAAGATCTTCTGCCCCTCGCAATGATGAATCTAGCGATCCTCCGCTAAAGAAATTAAAAACTCAACCTTCTTCTTATTCAACTCCTCAAAATATTCCAGAGAATCCCAGTGATGTTCTTGATAAGGATATCGACGAGGAGTTTAATGTTGGTGGTTTTCCTTCAATAAGAAATTCTTCTTCTTCTGATTCCTCAATGACTCATCTGTCCAGAATTTTCAGCGATATTTCCCATAGCATGACTTCTAATTGCGATGATGAAGTTATTGAAAAGACATCCCAAGCTCTCGCTAAAGTTTGCGATGCTCCTATCTTAGTAGATAATGATTCTCTCCAAGGAATCTCAAGATCACTGACTCCCAGTCTCTTGAATTCTCTTGGTGCCTTGGTATGTTTTCTCTTCTTCAGTTTGTTTATAATTTTTCTATCACTAGAGTTTGATTTATTTCTCTTCTTCGCAGGTTGGTAGAGCTTCTTTTGTTGTTGCTTCTGATTTAGACAAAAGATGCTTCTATGCTTAAGAGAAAGCTGCTAAAGTTCGCCAAGATAAAGAAAAGCTAGAGTCTGAAGTTATTGAACTTCGCAAGAAGAATAAGCATATGGAGACGGAAGCTTATGTTGATAAGCAAAAGATTGCTAATCTCGATAAATCTAACCGACAACTTTATGGTATGACTGATTTCCATTTTCTCTTGATTCCTTTTATTCTATCGCAGCTTATTCAAGCAATCATTTTTAACTTGCAGATATTTATGGTCTTACTAACGAGGCTATAATCTTTCAAACTTTCCCTGAACCTGTAGATGATCATACTCTTCTCGCTAGTCTTAATAATTCCTTGAGTAACTTCTCAGATGATAAGATTAACTACCTCTCCATAGATGAACTTAGATCCAAGTTTACTCTCTTAAAACTTGAACATAGATTCAATTTAGGCTTGACTAACAAATATAGGCGCCTTTATTTTGATTCAAAGAAAGAAATAGATAAATTAAGGCAGAAGAATAGCGATCTTATTGACGAGAAGAATCTCGCCATAAAAAAGGGATCTGAAACCTTAGCATATTTTCATAAAACTCTCCTTGAAGTTCAAATGGTTAGAGATAGACTTATCCGCGAGAATGAAGATCTTCTTGGGAGGGAGACTCAAATTCGATCTCGTCTCCTTATTAATAGCGATGATGAGTTTGCCTGGGCTGAGAAGGTTCTTGATAATGCCAGAAATGATTTAGGTGTAAATGTTAGCCTTCAAGTTGAACAGGCGGCTCTAATTAGAGATATGATTTCTAACAGAGAAGGTTATTGGCTACTCTTCTTCTCGCTAATTTCTTGTTTTCATTATTCTCTTTTATAAAATTTCTAATTTGTTGTTATATTCTTGTAGAATCTGAAAAAGGTTATCTTGAAAGAATCAAGGAGCTTGAACAAGAAAAGGATCATCTCGCGAACACTCTTGCTGCTCGCAATTACAAATATTCACAACTGAAGAAGCAGTTTGTCATCACCACCGCGAATTTCAATAGATCTCTCATTGTCGTTCGCAATGATTCTGTTAAATTGGTCTGTGATGACCATGGAATTTCTCCTTCTATATACCCTGATCTTGCGAAAGAAGTACCCGCAGTAATTTCAAGTCTTGACATCTCTGATAGTGAGGCTGAAAATTCTGATGAGGATGAAAATGATAGTGATGACGAAGGTGAAAAGTCTGGTGGAGAAGAAAATAATGATGATAATGATAAAGGGGAAGAATATGGCGATGAAGAGAAGTCTGATAAGGAGGATCGCGATGGATCTAACTAGTTCTTCTTTTTCTGTAATATTGCCGTTAATTTGTAAATTTCTTTTGCCTCTTTTGTTTCTACCTGTAAGAATCGAAAACAGTTCTTTTCTGCAAGTTAATCAATCAATATAACTATTATTCTTTTAATTATCTGCGTGCTTGTATCTATGCAATTTTTATATGATAGATGAATAATAATTTCATCGTTCTCATGCATTCCCATACTTGCCTCTATTATTTATCTGCAATATAAAAATTGATTAAAGATTAAATCAAAATCAAAATTTTACCTTATTATTGGCGATCTTACCATCAAATAATAGTTGCGTGAAATCGGAATTCTTATAATATCTGCGAGTATTATCGCAGTAATCTTGTGGTCTTATTGTGCCTTCCTAATTAAAGGTCTTATTTTGCCACGCTTCTTCTTTCTGCGACAAAATCGCAGGACGTCTTTACATTTGCATGTATTGACCCATTGATCTTGCCTTAACTTTCTTCTTTGATTATATTGCGATAATATGACAAGTCTAAGTTCTCTCGCAAGATCAAAGCCTCGTGATATTATCATCTTGCGATGAAATCGCAGGATGTCTTTACACTTTCATGTAAAAACCCATTGATCTCATCTTAACATTTTTCTCGTGGCTTGTTGCCTCTGCATCATTTACGTTACGCAACAATATGACATGCCTAAATGTTCTTGCGATCATAAAGCCCCATGACATTGCCGTCTTAAGACACTTATCAGCTCCCTAATGGAGGGTTCCGCCCTTATCTTCCCCCTGGTTTCCCCTTCAAGGAGGGCACATCGGCCATACAAGACTAGCTCCCCCCATCCGGATTTGCCAACAACCAGTTGTGTTCGCAGCCTCTTGTCCTTTATGCCTATATGTCTTATAGTTACAAGACTGCACCCTAGTTGGGGTTTTCTTCAAGCCAAGTGCATTGTAGCCAAGATTTACCAAGGATGGCAAGAGAGTTTCGTACGCTCCGGGCACCCTTGGCTCAACCGTGTACCTCGGCGCCTTGGTCATACTTTGCACTTCTTGGAAGAGATTCTTAGTCGTCCAACCAGGGTATAACCATATATAGTTGGAAATCCAAGATCTCTCTCTCGGATAGGTTTTCTTTAACCCCATCGTCTGCATGAATCAGGTTCCAGCAGCGGTATAACCTTATCTCTGAGTCATGTCCAGAGATACCCCTTTTATGACGCGCTATTAGGTCTTACATTTGCCTCTTGCGAAATTTTATTCGCGAACTAGGGTGCACGCCATGAAAGTTTGTCCCATTCTTATGTCTCTGCGAAATTTAATTCGCGTTTCTCGCGAGTATTGTAACTCTGATATAATTTCATAACTTTGATCATTTTGGTAAAGTTTTGCGATTCTTTCAAGCATAATATCTTGTTCAATTACATATTTTTCAAACAAATTATTCGCAGAGTTCTCTGAAGTTCATCATTTTACCTCTTTACTTACTATTTTCTGATTCTGTTTTTCTGCTACGTTTTGTTGTTGTCTCCTTTTCTGCGAGACGCTTGTCATCAGCTTTCACATCTTCTTTTCGTTCTATTGCATCAATCATTAACCTTTCACATTTCTGTCGTTGCTTAATTTTGCACTTCCAATTGCCATTCTTTTCAGCTCTTTCTTCGCAAGACTTCATATTGATTTCATAACATTTCTTGCTTTCTCCCCAATCTCCTTTAATAACTCCGACACCTTTTGGATGAGGAAATTTGATACACTGGTGATAAGTAGATGCTACACCCAATATCCCGTGTAACCAGGGTCATCCTATCAAGGCATTGTAAGGTGATTCAATGTCCACAACACATAATAAGATTTTTGAAGATATTCCTTTTAACGGTATCTGCATTTCAATTTCCCCTTTTGGTTTGTTAGATGTGCCATTAAAACCATATATTTTGTATGTTGATGGAATTAGATCTTTGTCTCTTCCTCCCATGGTTTTAAAGGTATGATAAAATAAGATATCAACAGAACTCCCTGTATCTATTAAGACTCTATTGATGGCCCAAGAACCTTCAACTTTACTATCATTCTCTTCATCTTCTTCTTGCATTTGTTTTGGATTAATCTCTAATCGTACGACCAGTGGATTATCGTGATGCTCGCCAACCTCAGGTACATCTTGCACAGTGAAAGATAGAGTTTTCTTCTGCCACTCCTCTAATGGCGAGGATCTCGCGATATTCAATATCTCTCTTCCATCTGTGTCTCTCGCGAAGACCCTGCTTAAAATATTGTCATGGAAATCCTCTATAGTTCTACGTGAATGTACAATAGAATTACAAAACAAATTCTTTGCTTTGGCTCCAACTTCTATTACGAATGTTTCCTCTCCTTTTATAGCATTCACTCTGCGAGTTTCTGGTGCTGGCGGTAATTGCTGAGATTGTGGATGTCCTACTAGAAAATGATTTAACTTTCCCTGATCAATCATCCTCAGGATTATTCTCTTCACATTCCTACAATCGTTTAGTGTGTGACCATGAAAATGATGATAAGGACAGAATTCTTGACTTCGATTGTTTGGATGGGGTTCTTTTCCCATGTTCCACGGAGAGAGTATATTTTCCATTAAAATGATAGCTTCCCAAATCTTTTCTATGCTAGTATTGAGAGCGGACATCTTAATTTCTTCCCAGATTATCCTCTGATTACCTTGTCCTTTAAAATTATTCTGCCTTTGTCCACCATAAGTTTCTTGAGGTTGATCGAGTCTTTGAATCTTATTATTACCACCGCGATTATAATAATTATTCTCCCTTTCATATTCTTCCTGATCTCGACTTCCCATCGCTACTAATTTTTGTTGATTATCAATGACTACTTTCTCTTGTTGTGATTGCGAGGTGCTCGCTACATTATTTATCATTTTAGGGAGAAAACTTCCACTTTCCGCCAACGAGCTGGTGTTCACGATTGGGTATGATTCCATCTCATTTTGTTTCTCCTCCAAAGCAATGTATTCTTCCTGCAGTTCTCGCAATTCTGTCATGGTGATTGTATTTTTGATTCTAAAAATCTGAATATACAGTAAATTAGTCGCGAACATTGCATTAATGAAGGATAGGATCAGATATCTTTCATCCACTCTTCCAGTCATTTCGATGCACATTGATTTCCATCTTATAGTTAAGTGCTTCAGACTCTCGCCAACTCTTTGTTTTAGCCCAAACACATCTTCAATACCCGGTCGCGATGAATTGTTGCTGATGTATGCTCTTAAGAATATAGCTTTTAAATGATCAAAATAAGTTATAGTATTTTTTGGTAATCCTTCAAACCATTTCAACGCCTCTCCAGTTAAACTAGATGCAAAATACTTGCATAACACAGCATCATGATTCTCCCAATGTAGCATACATCTAACATAAGCTTTAATGTGTTGAACAACACAAGTAGTCCCATCAAAAATGATGGTTAATGCTGGTAAATTGCATTTTGGAGGTATTCCTCTTAACTGTACTTCTTGAGTAAATGGAGTCCTCGCAGCTTCTTCAATATCTTCATCAAGTTTCCTTCTACCTCCTTCTCTTCTATTGCTTATCATTCCTCTCATTTCTGCTAACTCTCTCAGAATTTGCTTATTCTCAACTGAGTTTTGTTCCATTGGCCTTTTTAATGCAGCTTCCCTTCTTCTGCGTTCTTGTCTTTCTTGTCTTGCGAGATTTTGCGTATCTCCTTCTTCATCATCATCCTGTCTTTCTCTGCGATTTTCTCTTTCACCATCCTCTTGAAATCGCAGTTGCCTATCTTCTTCTCTGCGAATTTCTTCATTTCTCCTCATTTCTCTTCGTTGTCTCTCTATTCTCCTTTGTATCCTATCATATTCCTCTTGAATATTATCATTATAGCGATTTTGTGTACGTCTTCTTTCTCGATTTTCATGGTTATTTTGTCGTACTGCCTCTCAAAATTCTTGCTCTTCTACTTCTGCTCTTAATCTTTCTCTCTCGCAAGCCAGGCGCGCTTGTTCAGCATAGTATCTTTCAATTTCTTCTTCAATTATTCTTTGATTCCTTTGATTCTCTTGCCCATGCAATATCCTCCTACCTTCCTCTAGATTCTCTTCTTCAATTTGGTTGTTTCTTCCCTCTTGATTTCTATTATCACGCAGATTATAACGATCGCTAATTATCTCTTCTTCTCTATGACGTTGCTCTCCATTTAAATTTTTCACTTCTTCTCTAACATTTCTCATTGGGGAATTTCGCCTTGGTTCTTCCCTGAATGATCTTGAATTTTATCTTACAGTACTTCTTGACCTCTTTCTTTGTTACCTCAAATTCTCCATTCTTAGTTCATGATTTTGTCTTATTAGATTCGCACGTTCCTCCGCCTCTAATCTCCTTTCTTCCTGTGTTCTTTGCCTCAGATCATCTAATGTCCCATTTTCACGTCCCACGTGAACTAATTCTCCAGCCATTCTTTGATTTCTTTCTCCTTATTCTCCATTTCTTAATTGTCGATTTTCTGTTTCTTCCATTGAATCCGACCTCCAAGTGTGTATGCTTACTCTATCATAATCCTCATCCCTATTTTGCGATTGTGCTTGTATATTCGGCTGTTGATTTGAATTTTCTGCTTCATTTCTTGTTCTATTTCTTCCTGATCTTATTCATAAAGATTCTTCTAATTCACATGTTCCTTCACCTGCAAGTCTTTTACTCCTTCTCACAGTTGTTGGTGGTTCTGATGTATTTCTTCTCCTTCTAGCCATTTCTCCAATTCTAACAATTTTTTCAAATCTTCAAGTTGCAATTTAAGATTTCTTAGATTGATACTCCCTGTTTCTTGACGCCAAAATGTAGTTGCAGGATTTCCCACACTACACCCTTGTCAAGAATCTATGAAAACTAAGTCATAATTGTGGATGAATAACAACACTTTTATTAATTCACTTTCAGGAAGATTTACAAGAAATATTAAAACTCAGAAGTATAACTTTCTTTCTGGAGTTTCTCTCTCTTAAGAATTCTCTTAGCTCTCAAAAATACATCATCCTTTTCTGGATCTATCGTGCCCTTTATATAGGAAAACATATAATGGAAGACATCTAAGATTTCCCATTAATTCGGATCTACTCTACAGTCTTATCGCGATCGTTACAATATTTCCTATCGCAAGAATGATGGCCATCGCAGGATCAACACATTCTTCTTTTACTTCTTCCATCGTAAGTTTCTTTTAATTGTTCTGCAACGCTCGTGAAGCGTTGTTGAAGAATCGTTAGTAACGCTCGCAGAAACGTTGTTAATATCGCAAGAATAGTGTTGTAGCGATATTTTGGTACTACAGGAGAATTCCTTGTTGCTTTCACTCCTATGATTTTCCCTTCTTGCTCTGCTTTGTTAAGCGATTTGGTTAGATATTCCATAGCACGAATGAAGAGATAGGGAGATGTATCAAGCCTCTTGAAGGTATATACTTCTCACATGGAATGCCATTAAGCCTGATAAAAACTGAAGTGGTTGAAATACATTAATAAATGAGCATTCTCCAATCTATGCAGAAACCTATTGAATCAAGCATTTTGTATAGAAAGGGACACTCAATTCTATCAAAATCCTTCGACATATCCAACTTGAGTGCTATCATGCCTTTTCTACTTCTTGATCTTTTCATGGTGTGGATCAATGCATGTGCTATAATAATATTATCATTAATGTATCTTTTTGGAACAAAAGAAGCTTGAGTTGGTGCTATGATTTTCTCCATCAGTGGTTGCATTCTTCTAACTAAGCTTGGAGATTATTTTGTAGTTGTTACTACACAGGCCAATTGGCCTAAAATCACTTGGAGTGCAAGGATGTGCAGTCTTGGTATTAGAGCAATGCTCGATCGAACTCGCATGTGTTTTAATCTCAAGCATGCTTGTCAATATTAGTGACCAAAACTATACGTCTTGATTTCTAATTTACTTATGACAAAGTCTCGGTCTAGGATAGTAAAGTATAGTTGAGATCCATACTCCATGACGATTATCTTGCGCAGATGAAGAACTACTCAAGGAACCGGTGGAACTTCATCCGACCAAAAAGGTATGTGGAGACTTGAACTCATATAGCACTCAAAAGTTTATTTATCTATATCCTACTCTTGAGACAACAGTCGTATAAGTATGATAGTTTTCATACATGCACATTGTGATGAAATTAATGATGATGTCTCAATCTCGAAAATGGCTTTGATGAAGATATTCACTTCTTTATGTCTAATGACTATTAACAGTATAGAAGAATGTTTCAATGATTGAAATGTAGAGTTGAGATTACGTAACCACCTATGGATATAAGCATATATAGTGTGTTTGCACATTAGTGTATAAATCCATATACTGGAAACCAAGTGCGTGCATATGTGTGCATGCGGTATTGGTGAAGGACACAGGTTGGGTATGCATACCCGTACGCGTACTGGCGGAAGTTCATGTCCGTGAATTTTTGCTGAGTTTGGATTTTACGAACTTACAAACCAGTCACCTTAGGTACGCGTACTCACGGAAGTTTTCCAACCGAAAATTTCTACTAGGTGTTCAAACCCAATTCCGGTAAATTTAGAGTACGCATACCCGTACACGTACCCAAGCTGGTTATTTCTCAAATCGGTTGTTCATGAACTTAAAATAATAAATCAATAAGGAATGCAATCTTTGCAAACCGTGGATATATTTTTCATGACTTGATTCAAGTGAATCAAAACGATTTTGCTTCAATTGTGTCTTGTGTAGTACATAAGATTTCCTTGCAATTGAATAACTCTTGAACTAGTTCTTATGATCCATTTGAACTAGTTATGAGAAAGATGAATATGGGTGATATGAAAGTGCTCATATGGATAACCATTGGTTAACTATTCATGAACCAACGAAATGTACACGTTTAGGTATGGTTAATCAAACCTAAATGAAATACATTTCATGTGTTTGTAACAAGCTAACTTTCGATCTAACGGTTGAAATATATTAGGTGGGATAAGTCAGGTTTTCCATCTAACGGTGAATATTGAATGATTTGTTACCAAGGTAACTTAGATTGCAAACCCTGATTTGAAAACTATATAAAGGAGACATCTAGCAATTGGAAAAACTAATCCCCACACCTCATGTGTGATACTAGTTGGTTTGCTAGAGTCGATTCTCCTTTAATCGTAGGTCTTTTCTCGAGACCCTGTCGATTAACGACTTAAAGACTTCATTGGGATTGTGAATCCAGACGAAACTACTTCTATTGTAGTTGAGCGATCTGATCTTGCCATTTTCTATCGTACGAGTTCAATTGAATAATTGGCTTGAAATTATATCTCCGATAGGGAAAGATAAAAAGAAATCACAAACATCTTCATCTCATCGTTTGTGATTCTGCAATATCTAGTTTCGCTACCATACGATTTAGATTATTTTGAGGTGATTGATAATACTGATCCGTTCTTCGGGAATATAAGTCTGGTTTATCAATTGGTTCATGTTCACCTTGATTTTATCAAAAGACGGAATAAAACTCGTAGGTTTATCTGTGGGAGACAAATTTATCTATTAACTTAGACTTTTTTGTGTAATACATATTTGTTTATTCAAGTCTTCGACTTTGGGTCATTGCAACTCTTGGTTGTGGGTGAGATCAGCAAAAGGGAATCAAGTGCGTAGTATCCTGCTGGGATCAGAGATGTAAGGAGCGCAACCGTACTTTGAATCAGTGTGATATTGATTAGGATTCAACTATAGTCCAGACCAAAGTTAGTTTGTAGTAGGCTAGTGTCTGTAGAGGCTTAATACAGTGTGGTGTTCAATATGGACTAGGTCCCGGGGTTTTTCTGCATTTGCGGTTTCCTCGTAACAAAATTTCTGGTGTCTGTGTTATTTCTATTCCGCATTATATTTTGTTATATAATTGAAATATCATAGGTTGTGTGTTGTATCGATCAATTGTGAAATCCAACCTATGGTTGTTGATTGGAAATTGATTTATACTTGGATATTGGTCTTTGGTACCATCCAAGTTTATATCTCTCTTGTATTTGATAAAGACTTGTGAATTTCTATTTGCTTGAGTATAGATCAAATCGAGAGATACAAATATTAACTCCTTGATATACGTTTTATTAAGATTGAGTCTGTCTGTCTAGTTGATTCTCTTAAAAGTATATTTGAGTTAGTACATATAGATTGCTAATCGAAATATTGGGTGAGGTTGTTAGACCTCCGCTTTTTCAATTGGTATCAGAGCAGGCAAACACGTTTAAAGACCTTGTCAGTCTGTTTTTGTAGCGATCTGAATCTATGGACAAAGGTACTATCTCTGATGAACCCGTCACAAGAAATAAAAAATTTATTTCTAATAGGTCTATCAAAGAGAAAGATCCCTCAATCTCTATTATAGACGAACCTAGTGTTAAAAAAAATTAGACTGACACTTACATGTGTTTTTCTAATGAACCTAACTCTGATATTCAAGAGGAAATAACTAGAGAGAGTAAACTGATTTTAAACCTTGTTATAATTCAAGCTGATAGATTTAAAAAGTTAATAAAACATGTCAATGTTCTTCTTGGTATAGTTAAAGACTGTGACTCCATTAAAAAGTCTTCTTATAAGGAAAATCCTGAAGTTCGATCCTCTCGTATCTTACTTGAGGCAAACTTAAAAAGGATGCTTTAGATGTTGAAAATCTCTTGAGTAAACTCTCCATTCAAGGATGTTAAGAAGAGTCTGTTATATCATCTACTTCTATTCAAATTGAAAGAGTTCAAGTTTCAGAAGTAATTTCAGATTATCTTCTTACTCAACCTAATGTGCAAGGGATTCACACATCACTGGGAAGAAAGAAATCTCTATACGGTAATATTAGGTATGAAAACTACAATCACTCCTGTGATTATAAAGTGTGCCTTTTTTGTGATTCAAAAGGGAATATAGTGCAAAAGAGGAAACCCAAGTTGAAAAACAAGTCGTTGGTTCAACTTCAACACACTTTAGATTTAATTCTTAAAGGTGTAACTGACATCCGTATGTCTAAACCAATTGGTTTTAACACACATCATGTGTTCCCTACCAGGAAGGTCAGTTCCATGAGTTCCTCAAATGTACAAAGGCATAATTGACCCTTTAACAAATATCGTCAAAGAAGAACTCATGTTCACTCTCCAATCAGAAATGGAGATAATAATAATCCTCATGTATCAAGGGAAGATTATAGATGTGATCATATGGATGACAACCTGAAATTGGTTATTGAAGGATATAATAAAATCATTAACAAACGGTGTAGTTCATCTAGACTACATTCTTCAGGTAAAAATCCTTACTATGTGTCGTATTATGATGATAGTAAATTTTATGATAACTTTTCACATCATAATAGTTTTTTCCCAAAGTACAGAAGAAATGGGTTTAACCAAAAACAATATTCACTTGATGAGCTAAAGGATCGTACTTGTTCCCATTGATCACAAGGTTGAAAACTCTCACACAAAAATCCTGGTTGAAAGATAAGCTCAGGTATACTTGTTGGCATTTTTTTTTTTTGGATTCTCAAGCTATTTTCTTATCGTCTTTAGCATAAGTATCTTTGCGAAAATTCTTGCACAATTATTTGTAATCAAAATTTCTATTTTTGATTATTTGGTTAAACAAGGTGTTATTCGTGTACTCAAAAATTGTTTCCCTTGTGAGACATAGATTTTTTTAGTCATCATGATGTTCCTCATATCACAAAAGGTTATAGAAAAGCCGTGTGTGTACGACTCTTATTATGATGGTGGGTCGAAATTGAGCTTGTACAGGTTACCCGTGTAACTAGAGTGAATCAATTAAGGAAACCTTTAAAACTTACTCCTCAAAACCTTTAAGTAGACGACCTACGTAAGTCACGTACGCATACTCTAGGTTATTTTTTGGGTTATCAAGAATGTCCCCTTCTTCATCTCTCCGTGGTGATTTTTCAAAGGGATTTCTTGAGAAAGGTTTTGATTTTGAATCAAAAGGAAGGAATAAACGAACTCTTGTTGAAGAAGGTGCACCTAATTCCTCATGCTACTATGCTTACTCACACCAAGATGTTGAGAATGAGGATATGATTTCTGCTGAAGTGGTTCATGACTTTCTTAAATACTTTGAGGAAGCAAAGATGCAACTTGTTGATACAATGAAGGATCTTGATATGGTTAGAAATGAGTTGAAAAAGGTTTCTACTGACCTTGGTATCATAAAGTCACTTGTTAAAGAACTTTTCAATGAGGATATCTTCTCCGAAGATGCATTTGATAACATGAATCACAAGCTTAAAAGTCTCAAAACCCGTGAAGCTACCGAACATGAACTTTAGCTTGTGATCGGTTTCTAGTAGATTTGTTGTTTTGTCTAGAAAGTATTCTTATGAGAATTTATTCTTGTGTTTTAGGAAGAATAACTAGAGTTTGGAATAGCCATTATTGTGATTACACATAGCTATGTCCAATTTTATTTTCATCTTTGTTTTTAGATTTATTTATTTAAACTCTAAAATTGTTTGGAAGATGATTTTCGCAGTATCAATCTTTATGATTTTATATATTGCAATATGTTATGGGATATGTGTGTTTGCGTTCGTGGACTTTTTTATCCCATACAATGTTAAAAGTAATCTCGTTTACATGTCGATATGCAAGTATTGACACAAGATTGGTGAACTTTGACAAAAAAAAATTGAACCTATTGTGTCATTATGCAAATAATTGATGGAAGATAGGATGAATTTTTGTTTATGAGGATTATGTCTATTTTTAGATGGGGAAAAATGAGTTGCTAGTTTTTAAGAAATTGAGGAGATGACCGTGGGGAGGAAACTCCTCGAACCGAGCAAACTGTTTAACCTCACACATATGCACTACAAGAAGGGAGTGCTTTGAATTCGAGAGATCAATCTGTAGTACTCCGGCCTAAACCAAGACAATGGCCGTTCCAGAGTAAATTCGGTCACAAGAGAGGATGTGTCGATCTATAGGAGGGAAGCTAAGAAATATGTGAGATCAATGGTGATCTAAATTGCAGGTGTGTTGTGCATCTTGCGCAAAAAAATAAGATAAGTTTTGATTGATTGAATCTGCTCTGTTGAGAGTAATTGCTCAGACGTTGAGATGTTAATATCTTGTTGTCTATGACGAAAGATTATCCCATTTTTCAATCATGATTCAGAGACTTATTTATATTGCTAGAATTGTAAACAACTTGATCCCATGAAGTGTGACAGTTGCTGGAATCAAAGAGTGGGGAAGTGGAAATCGTGTCAAAACCAGTTGCTCATCGTGCGTAGACTTGGTTAATTTTCCATCCACTACTTTGCTAACTCCTCTAACTGATTGCATGACTTTCTCACATTCTCATCGTGTAGATGAACACACATGTTGTAGACCGCCAGACCAAAACCCTAATTAATATCCCCCATGTAACACGATTGATGTATCATGATTGTGGAGTATGTAAGGCAGGTGTGTATTTAGTTAGTCAGTTGCTGACTTTATGGGACGATGAGTCCTTGTATTGCTGAGTCGAACGTGATTTGAAAATATTCTGAGACTCATGAATTGAACATGTCTGTTGAGATAGAGGTATGATTATCAAGTGAACGTTGATAGTTAAGGTGAGAAAATATTGCTCATTCGATGAATTATTGAATATTGATAGTTGAACCAATATTCCTTAGTCTGAGCAAATGTTGCTCGTTTGATGAATTATTGATCGCAGGACCAAATAAAAATATTAATATATAATACTGGAAATTGAACCGAGTATAATCAATTAAAATGTTGATTATGGGATCAACATAAAATTATTAGTTTTTGAATCTGCTCAGAATTATATTTTGCAGAGCTTTGGATCCGAAACCCTAATTTTGCTAAATTGATGAATTGATAATTTAATGAAAATCATTTACGAAGGAGGGACCGGCTACATGGGATGATAAATCGACCATGTAGCACCCATATGCTCAAGTGAGCAGAATACCAAAGTCTCTTGAAGACCAGTTGGTGAAAGGATGATTGAATGCTGGTTTAATTATTTGTTAAAATAATGCTCCTCTGAGCTTTAGGTGATAAAACCTAATTAATTATAAAGAGATGAGGGACCAACCAATGGATCATGAAATCGACCCTGGTTGGTCATGGGATCGACTGGCGATCATTTTATGAAGTCCCAAGTTGTTTGGAAGAGTTTTGGACCTAATACGTGCAATTGCGCAAATTAGGTCAAATTGTGAAAATGTGTGGGACTGGCTCCTTACAAGCTCAAAAGCCAACCTTGGTCGGTCAACGTAATATGATTATGTCACCAAAGTGTCCGTATCTCAGTCCTGAGAATCTTGATATTTTCTGATGTGCATTTGAGCGATATTTTGTGAAAATATGAAGAAATCAAGGATTTTGCTGAAACCGGGAAAACTTCATGAGATGAAGGAATAAATAATAATAAAATGAAAGAATCATGGAGTGCGGGACCGGCTATGGCCAAGGCATGGATGGCATGCCAATGAGCCCGGTCCCACGACACTTTTCCTAATTTTATAATATTTTTCATGATTTTAGGGAAATATCATAAAATCAAGGAGTTTCCTTGAAGTGAGGGAAATATAAAAAAATAATAATAAAAAAATAAAGGGAATGTGGGACCTGCTAGGGATCGGTCCCACGATTTTTCCCTAATTTTATATTATTTTTCATGACTTGAAGGAAATATCATGAATTTAAGGAGTTTTCATGTGATGAGGGATATAATAATAAAATAATGAGGAATCATGAGGTGTGGGCGGCCACAACTAGGGCATAGCCGGCCGGCTAGTAGACATGGTCCCACAGTACCTTTCATTAATTTTATATATTTCATCGATGTGAAGGAAACACCATGAAACTGAGGAGTTTTCTTAAAACGAAGGATATTTGCTCAAATGAAGAGATTTTCATGAGATCAAGGAAAATACTAAAAATATGATAAAATATAAAATTGGGCGTGGGACTGGCCACGGCACTGCCGGCCGTCTGGTGGGCCCAGTCCCCTAGCGCCTTGATTAATATTTTATTATTTATTATTTTCTTCATATTTTGCATAGGTTCATCGTTCCTTCATATTTTGGAATGCTCGTTTGTGCATTCAGGTGCTCGTCAGTGCATTATTGCTGAGTACACTTGCACCATTTTAGTCGGGGCTTACTCGATAACAGCTCAGATGCCCGTACGTTGAATATTTATTACTAACCCATGGAATTCTGTTGTGAAGAACCATGAATTGAAGTAACGAAATATTATAAATAATGTAGAATATTTTCCAGGGATTCAGTTAATGAATCTAATGATTTAAAAATAATTAATTGACGGCTCTATACTAGTATGATCGTTTAGGAGCATTAATTATTCAGAAATTGGGTGATATGAGCTCGTCAAAACGTCATATTCTTTTATATAGTCAGGTTAAACATTGTTACATCTTGGAGACGTTATTGCTCTATACTAGCAGGCAATCTGTCTAGGAGCCGTCCAATATTTCGATTTATATAAAAGTAATTACTAAAATTGCTCAGTATTCATGAGATATATCGTTGCCTCAGGTGAGAGACTACACATATACATATACTCTGAGAGACAATATTCTCAGTCAGAGATTCTTGCGACATGAGCCTCAATACTCGTCTGATTGCTGGATCAGGAGTATGTATAATTATGGTATTACAATTTTAGCCTTTGTCGAAAATCCACCATCTACACTATTGTATACCATTATGCAAATAGTAATGGAAAATAGAATGAATCCTTGTATATTCTGCAGTGTTGATCTTTCCCTGATCCATATTTTATGTGTATACTGCAATGCTCCATAAGTCCCTTGTGTTGAGCATTAAATGATTGAGTTGATCATTCCTTATGGTTAACATAGTTGTAGCTCCGTAAGTTCTCTTATGTTGAGCATGTTCAATTAAATTGATCACTTTCGTGTTTAATTTGATTGTGTATTCCGATTAAATTAATCATGGGTTCTCTTGTGGTTAGTTTAATTGAGAATTTTGGATATAGAAAATCATTTCTTATGGTTTTTGGTGTCCAATAAAATCCTTATTTTCTCATAAAAGTTAGGTCGCTCTTGTTTTTCTCTCGGGAATGACATCAAATGGGGGAGAGTTCTTTTGAACTTGCACTTAATTTCCATATCTTTGTGGGGAGTGTGGTTGTGGAATATTTTAGGGGTTATCTTGTATCTTTATAAACTCCTTGATGAATGCATTTAGCATTGGCTTTATGATTGCATTTAAACAAGTTGATATGTCCTTTTCTTTAGTCTTGAAGCGTCTGAAAATTTCATTAGGATCCCGTTTTCGTACCTTTGCCTATTTTATTGACAAAAATGGGGAGAATTAATATGTAGTTCACACTACAAATATATATGGTTTTCAGATCATCATGTAAGGGGGAGTGGTTTTCATGTTGAGATGAAAGTATTGACTAAGGGGGAGTGATACATATCACCATAATATTGTTGTCGAAGTTGTGATATAAGAAATTTGATGCTATGAAATGATACTATGACTCTGTATAACAATGATCGAGCGCTTTTTTTCTCTCATTGTTATAGCTACGGGACTTTAACAACTATGATGTTAAACTGAACATCTATGGAATCATGGGAGTACTTGGAAAAGATGAAGTTTTCGAGTAATGTTGAAGCACCAAGGAGATCAAGCATGTGGAAAAGAAGCTACAAAATTTTATCTATTTTGTAATCCATATGTATGGATAGTTTAGTCACTAAAATTGACAATATGGAGATTGTTAGAGCATTGCTCGGTCAAACTCGCATGCGTTGATATCTCAAGCATGTTTGTCAATATTAGTGATCAAAACTATACGTCTTGATTTCTACTTTACTTATGACTAAGTCTCAGTCTAGGAAAATAAAGTATAGTTGATCTCCATACTCCATGGTGATTATCTTGCTAAGATAAAGAATTACTCAAGGAACCGGTGGAACTTCATCCGACCAAAAAGGTATGTGGAGACTTGAACTCATCTAGCACTCAAAATTATATCTATCTCCTACTCTTGAGACAACAGTCGTATAAGTATGATAGTTTTCATACATACACATTGACTATTTCGAGCTGAGTTTACTCGCCTATCTTTTTCTAGAAATATGTGTTGGTAAGCTTTCTCTTTAACCACTTTCATCTTTATCCGTCATGAAAGTCATGATGACGTTTCAATCTCGAAAATAGCTTTGATGAAGATAGTCGAGTCTTTATGTCTAACGACTATTAACATTATAGAAGAATATTTCAATGATTGAAAAGTAGAGTTCAGATTATGTAACCACCTATGGATATAAGCATATATAGTGTGTTCACACATTAGTGTATAAATACATGTACCGGAAACCAAGTGCGTGCATATATGTGCATGCGGTATTGGTGAAGGAGACAGGTTGGGTACGCGTACTGGCAGAAGTTCATGTCCGTGAATTTCTGCTGAGTTTGGAGTTTACGAACTTACAAACCAGTCACCTTAGGTACACGTACTCACGGAAGTTTTCATACCGAAAATTTCAATTGGGTTTTCAAACCCAATTCCGGTAAAGCTAGAGTACGCATACCCGTACGCGTACCCAAGCTAGTTATTTCTCAAATCGGTTGTTCATGAACTTAAAACAATAAATTAATAAGGAATGCAATCTTTGAAAACCGTGGATATATTGTTCATGACTTGATTCAAGTGAATCAAACCGATTTTTCTTCAATTGTGTCTTGTGTAGTACATAAGATTTCCTTGCAATTGAACAACTCTTGAACT
The DNA here is from genome assembly GCA_023529315.1 of Papaver bracteatum. NCBI lineage: Eukaryota > Viridiplantae > Streptophyta > Magnoliopsida > Ranunculales > Papaveraceae > Papaver > Papaver bracteatum. Next base: position 379,219 of record JAJJWX010001481.1, on the reverse strand, counting down.
AGTTCTTATGAGTCATTTGAACTAGTTATGAGAAAGATGGATATGGTTGATATGAAAGTGCTCATATGTCTAACCATTGGTTAACTATTCGTGAACCAACGAAATGTACACGTTTAGGTACGGTTTTCAAACCTAAATGAAATACATTTCATGTGTGTGTGACAAGATAACTTTTGATTTAACGTTTGAAATATATTAGCTTGGATAAGTCAGGTTTTTCATCTAATGGTGAATATTGAATGCTTTGTTACCAAGGTAACTTAGATTGCAAACCCTGATTTGAAAACTATATAAAAGAGACATCTAGTAATTGGAAAAACTAATCCCCACACCTCCTGTATGATACTAGTTGGTTTGCTAGAGTCGATTCTCCTTTAATCGTAGGTTTCTTCTCGAGACCATGTCGATTAACGACTTAAAGACTTCATTGGGATTGTGAAGCCAGACGAAACTACTTCTCTTGTAGTTGAGCGATCTAATCTTGCCATTTTCTGTCGTATGAGTTCAATTGAATAACTGGCTTGAGATTATATCTCCGATAGGGAAAGATAAAAAATAAATCACAAACATCTTCGTCTCATCGTTTGTGATTCCGCAATATCTAGTTTCGCTACCATACGATTTGGATTATTGTAAGGTGATTGATAATACTGAGATGTTCTTCGGGAATATAAGTCGGGTTTATTAATTGGTTCCTGTTCACCTTGATTTTATCAAAAGACGGAACAAAACTCGTAGGTTTATCTGTGGGAGACAGATTTATCTATTATCGTAGACTTTTCTGTGTGATAAATATTTGTTTATTCAAGTCTTCAACTTTGGGTCGTAGAAACTCTTGGTTGTGGGTGACATCAGCTAAGAGAATCAATTGCATAGCATCTTGCTAGGATCAGAGACGTAAGGAGCTCAACTATACCTTGAATCAGTGTGATATTGATTGGGGTTCAACTACAGTACATGCTGAAGTTAGTTTGTAGTTGGCTAGTGTCTGCAGCGGTTTAATGCAGTATGGTTTTCAATATGGACTAGGTCCCGAGGTTTTTTTGCATTTGCGATTTCCTTGTTAACAATATTTATGGTGTCTATGTTATTTCTATTCTGCATTATATTTTGTTATATAATTGAAATATCACAGGTTGTGCGTTGTATCGATCAATTGTGAAATCCAACCTTTGGTTATTGATTGGAAATTGATTGATCCTTAGATATTGGTCTTTGGTACCATCCAAGTTTATATCTCTCTTGTATTTGATAAAGACTTGCGAATTTCTATTTGCTTGAGTATAGATCAAATCGAGAGATAGAGATATTAACTTGTTGATATACTTTTTATTAAGATTAAGTCTGACTGTCTAGTTGATTCTTTTAAAAGTATATTTGAGTTAGTCCATATAGATTGTTAATCTAAATACTGGGTGAGGTTGTTATACCCCCGCTTTTTTACTTGGGTATCAAGCAAATAACAGTTTTATTAATCTGAGAAGGAAATTTTTTGTAAATAAACAAATCTTGAACAAGATTAATGATGTCTTGACCAACAGTCTCCCATTGAGTTTGGTAGAAACCTGTTGGGAACCCATCAAGACCTGGGGAATTCCATTTAGTTATACTTTTAATCACATTACATATCTCATTTGTACTTGGTATACTCATGAGAACATCATTATCATCATCTGAAATATTGGCTTGAATATGTGCAAATGAGTGATTCTGAATATGTGGGAAAGTAGTGGTATCCATATATGAGAAATGCTTGGTGAGAAAACTATTCAAATCCTGTCTATTATACAACCATTTTCTATTTGGGTCTCTTAAAGAAACTATGTTGTTCCTAGCTCTTCTTCTATTAGCCATTGTGTGGAAGTAAGCCGTGTTATTATCAGCCTCTTTAAACCATTTATCTCCTGATTGTTTTTGCCAATATTGTGCTTGTATTTTCTTCTAATGATGTATCAAATCTATAATGAGCTGAATTTGAGAGTTGTGATAGTCATTATTGGAAGGTTTTGGAGATGGTTTAGCTGATTTTTAAGAACTTTAACTTTATTGTCTATATGACCAAAGTTTTTCTTCTTCCACTTTGACAGTTCCTTCCTAGTAACAATAAGATTTTGAGAGAGACTTATGTTTGACTTGATCCAAGATTGAGAAATTGTTGTATAACATGAGGATTCAGAGAGCCAACATCTGTAAAACTTCCAAGCATTCCTAGGTACATATATGTCATACTATGTTTGAAGTAAAATTGGACAATGATCTGATCCAAGGAAAGGAAGATGATATATTTTTGAGTCAGGAAATTGAGTTAGACACTTATAATTGTGTAGTGCCATATCAATTCCTGCTCTTTTATATCCATGTCCATTTAACTTGTTTGTCCAAGTGTGTTTTCCCCCTATATATCCCATATCCATTAAACCCGATTCTACTATGGTATTACAGACCCAATTATTTGAGGAAGCTAAAGCAGAAGTCTGACCTGAAGACTTAAGATGAACATTTAAATCTACCATAACTACTGTAGTTGCAGGAATTCCCACACTACACCCTTGTTAAGATTCTATATATATATCTATTAGAAATCAATTAAACTTCAAAGATTTAAACGACACTTTACTATTCAGATCTCAGAAATGTTTACAGAATTGGAAGAAATCAAGATTACAAATATTCTCTTGAAATTTCTCTCTCCTCAAGACTCTTTCAACTCTCAAAAAATACATCATCCTTTTCTGGATTTATCGAGCCCTTTATATAGGGATTTACATAATGGATAACAACTAAGTTTTCCTCCTATTTCGGATCTATTCTGCGATCTCATCGCGATCGCTACAATATTCTCTATCGCAAGAATGATGACCATCGCAGGATCAATATATTCTTCCTTTACTTCTTCCATCGTAAGATTCTTTTGGATATTCTGTGACGCTCGTGAAACGTTGTTAAAGAATTGGCAGTGACGCTCGCAGAAACGTTGTTAATATCGCAGGAATAGTGTTGTAGTGATATTCTGGTCCTACATCTTGCCTCTTCTCATGTATTTTATGCGAAGAAGAGAAGATCATGAGAACTTAAAATGCCATAATTGCTTATCTTTTATGACTTCCCCGTTCTGACACGTTTCTATGTCCTTCGCCAGCTGTTTTCACAAATTCTTTCTTCCAATAAATTTTTGACACGTCTCTTCTAACCGCTGCGATCTGACCACCCACGTCTTTTCTTTGCATTAATTGCTTTCATCTTCTTCGAGAAATTTCTTCTTCTATAAATACTCTTCTCATTCCTTTCCTTTTTCTCTTTTACTTTCTTCTTCTTTCTTTCCATACCCTCTCTGCAAATTTTATTGTTCTTCCGTGAATTGCGCTTCTGTTACTGTTGTGATTTATTTTTTCTTTTCAACCTTTTTTTTTCATTCCCATACTCAAAAATGGTTGCTGCTGGTACCAAAAACTTGAAGGCCTTTAATGAGATGCGCGAGAAACTCAAAATTAAAGGTTTTAACTTATCTTTAATTCCAGATCAGGATTCTAGATCTGAACTTTCTCTTAAATTATTTACTGATGATCAATGTTCTCGCTAAAAAATCATAGTATCGCTAGGACAACTTGAAGCTGGTCTTCCCATTCCTCTCTATGACCCAGAACTTCCATTATTTTATCAAATAATTTATGACGAAAGATTCTCGCGAGCGATATATCAACTAGGTGGAGATTGCATCAGATTGCTGCTTGAATATGCTTCTCGCGGCGCAAATAAAGGAACTCTCTACCCTGAAGCTCCAAAGAATCCTCTATTTAAAGATGTCCCCATTATTTCTGCGGATTATACTGTGGACAACTTCTTTGTAAATTATAGTATAGTCCCTATGAAGAGGGATAGCACCTGCTGGGGTGTTCGTTTGAAAAAAGATAAGGTCGCTGGCGATAAAGCTCTTATGCTGGATATTGATTTTCATACACCTACCAACCAAGGTCCTCGCCATTCTAGCGATGAAAAGTGGTTCATCTTTCCATTATGTCTTGAAGGTCCTTATATATCTGGTTCTTGTGAACTTCCCACGAGTTTTGCAGAATATCAACCTTGGGTCTTTAATTGTCCTGAGAGAACTAAAGAGGTACTAATCTCTCTGAATTTTCATATTATTATTATTCATTATCTTCCTTGCGTTTTCATATTCTCGCTAATTATTTTGATCTTTCTCAGATTGAAAGAATGAAGCTCAGTTACCAATCTTTAAGGAAGCCTAGAACTTTTTTGGCTCTGAAATCTTTCACGGATGAAGTAAGAAATATCTCTTCATAAATTTTAACAATATATTGTTGCCCCTATTTCTTATCTTCATCTGTGCTCGCAGGAAATCGAAGAGTTAGAACCATTAATACCCGCAAAAACCAAGGAGAAATCTTTGAAAGTGAAATCTGGGAAATCTTCAAAGGATAAATCTGCTGCTCCTTCTAGGGGAAAGCCTCCTGCCCCTCGCAATGAAGAATCTAGCAATCCTCCATTAAAGAAAAGGAAAACTCAACCTTCTTCTTCATCAATTTCTCAACTAATTCCCGAAAATCCAAATGTTGATCTTGACGAGGGTTTTGATGTTAGCGGTTTTCCTTCAATAAAAATTCTTCTTCCTATGATTCTTCAATGACTCATCTATCCAGAATTTTTAGCGATATTTCCTACAGCATAACTTGCAATGATGAGGATGAAGTTATTGACAAGACATCCCAAGCTCTCGCTAAAGTTTGTGATGCCCCTATTATGGTGGATAATGATTCTCTTCAAGGAATCTCAAGATCGTTGACTCCCAGTCTCTTGAATTCTCTTGGTGCCTTGGTATGTTTTTATTTCTTCAATCTATTTATATATTTTCTCCATTGGTAGATCTTAATTTATATTTTTCTTTCGCAGGTTGGAAGAGCTTCTTTTGTTGTTGCTTCTGATTTAGATAAAAGATGTGTCAAATCTGAAGAAAAAGCTGCTAAACTTCGCCAAGATAAAGAGAAATTAGAATCTGAAGTTATTGAACTTCGCAAGAAGAATAAACAGCTGGAGACTGAAGCTTCAGTTGATAAGAAAAAGATCTCTGATCTTGATAGAGCTAACCAACAACTTTATGGTATGACTGATTTCCTTTCTCTCTTAATTCTTTTTACTCTATCGCACCTTATTCAAGCGACCACTTTTAACTTGCAGATATTTATGGTCTTACTGACGAGGATATACTCTTTCAATCTTTCCCTGAACCTGTAGATGATCGTACTCTTCTTTCCTGTCTTAATAATTCCTTAAGTAATTTCTCAGATGATAAGATTAAATCCCTTTCCATAGATGAACTTAGATCCAAGCTTAATCTCTTAAAAATTGAACACAGATTTAATTTAGGTTTGACTGAAAAATATAGGCGCTTTTATCTTGATTCAAAGAAAGAAATAGATAGATTAAGACAGAAAATTAGCGATCTTATTGACGAGAAAGATCTTGCTATCAAGAAGGGATCCAAGACCCTAGCATATTTTCATAAAACTCTCCTTGACGTTCAAATGGACAGAGATAAACTTATCCGCGAGAATGAAGATCTTCTTGCGAGGGAGACTCAAGTTCGATCTCATCTCCTTATTAATAGCGATGATGAGTTTGCTTGGGATGCGAAGGTTCTTGACAATGCCAGGAATAACTTAGGTGTAAATGTTAGCCTTCAAGTTGAACAAGCGGCCTTAATTAGAGATATGATTTCTGAAAGAGAAGGTTGTTTGTTGTTCTTCTTCTCGCTATTTCCCTGTTTTTATTACTCTTCTTTACAAAATTTCTAACTTGTCGTCATATATTCTCGCAGGAGCTGAAAAAAGATATCTTGAAAGAATTTGGGAACTTGAAAATGAGAAGAATCAGCTCGCGAATACTCTTGCTGCTCGCAATAATAAATATTCACGATTGAAAGAGCAGTTTGACATTACCACCGCAAATTTCAATAGATCTCTCATTGTTGTTCGTAATGATTCCGTTAAGTTGGTCTGCAATGATCATGGAATTTCTCCTTCTATATATCCTGATCTTGCAAAGGAAATTCCCGCAGTAATCCCAAATCTTAACATCTCTAATAGTGAAGCTGAGGATTCTGACGAGGATGAAGGTGATAATGATAATGACGAAGGAGAAAAATCTGGTGGAGGAGAAGAATCTGATAAGAATGAAGATAGTGATGATAATGATGAAAGGGTGAACTCTGGCGATGAAGAGAAGTCTGATAAAGAGGATGGCGATGGATCTAGCTAGTTCTTCTTTTTTCCTTCTATCTTCCTTGTATATTTATTTTCTTCTTTCTGTAACATTGCTATGAGTTTCTCCAATTTTGTGAATTTCTTTTGCTTCTACCTGTATGAATTAGAAAACAATTCTTTTTCTACAAGTCAGTCAATCAATATAATTATTATTCTTTAACTTTCTGTGTGCATTTATCTATGCAATTTTTATATATGATATATCTATGCAATTTTTATATGATAGATGAATAATAACTTCATCGTTCTCATGCATTCCCATACTTGCCTCTATTATTCATCTGCAATATAAAAAATTGATTAAAGATTAGATATTAATGGTAAATAAAATTTTCTTTAATATTGGCGATCTTATTGCCAGCAATAACTGCGTGAAATCGCAATTCTCGTAACATCTACGAGTATTATCGCAGTAATCTTGTGGTCTTATTACGCCTTCCTAATTAAAGGTCTTATTTTGCCACGCTCTTTCTTTCTGCGACAAAATCGCAGGACGTCTTTACATTTGCATGTATTGACCCATTGATCTTGCCTTATCTTTCTTTTTTGATTGTATTGCGACAATATGACAAGTCTAAGCTCTCTTGCGAGATCAAAGCCTCGTGACATTGCCGTCTTGCGATGAAATCGCAGGACGTCTTTACACTTTCATGCAAAAACCCATTGATCTCATCTTAACATTTCTATTATGGCTTGTTGCCTTTGTATCATTTACGTCATGCGACAATATGACAGGCCTAAATGTTCTTGCGATCATAAAGCCCCATGACATTGCCGTCTTAAGACACTTATCAGCTCCCTAATGGAGGGTGCCGCCCTTATCTTCCCCCTGGTTGCCCCTTCAAGGAGGGCACATCGGCCATACAAGACTAGCTCCTCCCATCCAGATTTACCAACAACCAGCTATTTTCGCAGCCTCTTGTCCTTTATGCCTATATGGCTTATAGTTACAAGACTGCACCCTAAGTGGGGTTTTCTTCAGGCCAAGTGCATCATAGCCAAGACTTACCAAGAATGGCAAGGAAGTTTCGTACGCCCTTGGCACCCTTGGATCAACCGTGTACCTCGGCGCCTTGGTCATACTTTTCACTTCTTGGAAGAGATTCTCAGTCGTCCAACCAGGGTATAACCATATATAGTTGGAAATCCAAGATCTCTCTCCCGGATAGGTTTTCTTTAACCCCAACATCTGCATGACTCGGGATCCAGCAACGGTATAACCTTACCCCTGAATCATGTCAAGAGATACCCCCTCCTATGACGTGATATTAGGTCTTACATTTTCCTCTTGCTAAATTTTATTCGCGAACTAGGGTGCACGCCATAAAGGTTCGTCCCATTCTTTAATCTATGCGAAATTTTATTCGCGCTTCTCGCGAGTATTGTAACTCTGATAGAATTTCATAACTTTGATCTTCTTTCTTTTTGTAAAATCTTGCGATTCTTTCAAGCAGAATATTCTGTTCAATTACATATTTTTCAAACAAATCATTCATAGAGTTCTCTAAGGTTCATCATTTTACCTCTTTACTTATTATTTTCTGATTCTGCTACGTTTTACCGTTGTTTCTTTTTCTGCGAGACGCTTGCCATCAGCTTTCACATCCTCTTTCTGCTTTACTGCATCAATCATTAACCTTTCACATCTCTGTTGTTGTTTGATTTTGTACTTCCAATTGCTATTCTTTTCAGCTCTTTCTTCGCAAGACTTCATATCGATTTCATAACATTTCTTGCTTTCTCCCCAATCTCCTTTAATAACTCCAACACCTTTAGGATGAGGAAATTTGATACACTGGTGATAAGTGGAGGCTACACCCAATATCCCGTGTAACCAAGGTCGTCCTATCAAGGCATTGTAAGGTGATTCGATGTCCACAACACAGAATAATATTTTTGAAGATATTCCTTTTAACGGTATCTGCATTTCAATTTCCCCCTTTGGTTTGTTAGATGTACCGTTAAATCCATAGATTTTATACGTTGATGGTATCAAATCTTCATCTCTTCCACCCATGGTTCTATAGGTATGATAGAATAAGATATCAACTGAACTCCCGGTATCTATTAAGACTCTGTTGATGGCCCAAGAGTCTTCAATTTTACCATCATTCTCTTCATCTTCTTCTTGCATTTGCTTTGGTTTTATCTCTAATCGTACCACCAATGGGTTGTCATGTTGTTCTCCAAGCTCTGGTATATCTTGCGCGGTGAAAGATAGAGTTTGTTTCTGCCATTCTTCTAATGGAAAGGCTCTCGATATATTCATTATCTCTCTTCCATCTGTGTTCCTCGCGAAGACTCTACTTAAAACATTATCATGGAAATCTTCTATAGTTCTGAATGAATGCACAATGGAGTTACAAAACAAATTCTTTGCTTTAGCCCCCACTTCTATCACGAATGTTTCTGCTCCTTTTACAGCATTCACTTTGCGAGTTTCTGGCGCTGGCGGTAATTGATGAGGTTGTGGATGTCCCACTAGAAAGTGATTTAACTTCCCCTGATCAATCATCCTCAAAATTATCCTCTTTACATTCCTACAATCATTTATTGAATGACCATGAAAGTGATGGTAAGGTCAAAATTCTTGACTTCGATTGCTTGGATGTGGTTCTTTCCCCATGTTCCATGGCGATGGTATATTCTCCATCAGGATAATAGCTTCCCAAATTTTTTCTATACTGGCATTAAGAGGTGGCATCTTAATTTCTTCCCATATTATCTTTTGATTTCCTTGTCCTCTAAAGTTATTCTTCCTTTGTCCGCCATAAGTTTTTTTACGGCTAATCAAGTCTTTGAATCTTATTATTTCCACCGCGATTGTAATAATTCTTCTCCATTTCATATTCTTCTTGATCTCGACTGCCCATCGCTACCAATTTTTGTTGGTTATCACTTACCACCTTCTCTTGTTGTGGCTGCGAGGTGCTCGCCACATTATTTATCATTTTAGGGAGCAAACTTCCACTTGCCGTTAGTGAGCTGGTGTTTACGATTGGATATGATTCCATCTCATTTTGTTTCTCCTCCAAAGCAATGTACTCTTCCTGTAGTTCTCGCAGTTCAGTCATAGTGATTGTATTCTTGACTCTGAAAATTTGTATGTACATTAGATTGGTCGTGAACATTGCATTGATAAAATACAAGATAAGATATCTCTCGTCAACTCTTCCTGCCATCTCACTGCACATTGTCTTCCATCTTATGGTTAAATATTTCAGACTCTCGCCAACTCTCTGTTTTAACCCAAACACATCTTCAATACCCGGCCGCGATGAATTGTTGCTAATATATGCTCCTAAAAATGTAGCTTGTAAATGATCAAAAGAAGTTATGGTATTTTTTGGTAATCCCTCGAACCATTTCAACGCCTCGCCAGTTAAGCTGGATGCAAAATATTTGCATAGCACAACATCATGATTCTCCTATTGTAGCATACATCTAACATAGGCTTTGACATGTTGAACATCACAAGTAGTTCCATCAAAAATGCTGGTTAATGCTGGTAAATGGAATTTTGGAGGTATCCCTCTTAACTGTACTTCTTGAGTAAATGGAGTTCTCGCAGCTTCTTCAATAGCTTCATCAAGTTGCCTTCTACCTCCTTCTCTTCTATTGTTTATCATTCCTCGCATTTCTGCTAGTTCTCTCAATATTTGCTCATTCTCAGCTGAGTTTTGTTCTATTGGCCTCTTTAACACTGTTTCCCTTCTTCTGCATTCTTGCCTTTCTTGTCTTGCTAGATTTTGTGTATCTTCTTCTTCATCGTCATCTATTCTTTCTCTGCGATTCTCTATTTCATCTTCCTTTTGATATCGTAACTACCTGTCTCCTTCTATGCGGATTTCCTCATTTCTCCTCATTTATCTTCGATGTCTCTCTATTCTCCTATGTATCCTATCATACTCCTCTTGAATATTACCATTGTAGCGATTTTGCGTACGTCTCCTTTCTCGATTTTCATGATTATTTTGTCGCACTGCTTCTCGATATTCATGTTCTTCTACTTCTGCCCTTAATCTTTCCCTCTCGCGGGCTAGACGTGCTTGTTCAGTGTAATGTCTCTCAATTTCTTCTTCAATCATTCTTTGATTTCTTTGATTCTCTCGCCCATGTAATATCCTCCTACCTTCTTCTGAATTTTCTTCTTCAATTTGGTTGTTTCTTCCCTCTTGATTTCTATTGTCACGTGGATTATAGCGATTTCCAATTATCTCTTCTTCTCTAGGACGTTGTTCTCCATTTAAATCTTGCACTTCTTCTCTAACATTTCTCATTGGGGAATTTTGCCTTGGTTCTTCTCTGAGTGATCTTGAATTTGATCTAACAGTACTTATTGATCTCCTTCTTTGTAACCTCAAATTCTCCATTCTTAGCTCATGATTTTGTCTTGTTAAATTCGCACGTTCTTCTGCCTCTAATCTTCTTTCTTCCTGTATTCTTTGTCTCAAATCATCTACTATTTCACATCCTTCATGAATTAATCCTCCAACCATTTCTTGATTTCTTTCTCCTCCTTCTTCATTTCTCAATTGTCGATTTTCTGCTTCTTCTATAGAATCCGACCTCCAAGTATGCACACTCACTCTATCATAATCCACATTCCTATCTTGTGTTTGTGTTTGTTGATTCGGTTGTTGAATTGAACTTTCTTCTTCATTTCTTATTCTATTTCTTCCTGATCTTATCCTTAAAGATTCTTCCAATTCGCATGTTCCCTCACCTTCAAGTCTTTTACTTCTTCTCACAGTTGTCGGTGGTTCTGATGTATTTCTTCTTCTACTAGCCATTTCTTCGACCTTAACAATTTCTTTAAATCTTCAAGTGGTAATTAGAGATTTCTTAGCTTGATTCCCCCTGTTTCTGGGCGCCAGAATGTAGTTGCAGGAATTCCCACACTACACCCTTGTTAAGATTCTATAGAAATCTATTAGAAATCAATTAAACTTCAAAGATTTAAAGGACACTTTACTATTCAGATCTCATAAATGTTTATAGAATTGGAAGAAATCAAGATTACAAATATTCTCTTGAAATTTTTCTCTCCTCAAGACTCTTTCAACTCTCAAAAAATACATCATCCTTTTCTGGATTTATCGATCCCTTTATATAGGGATTTACATAATGGATGACAACTAAGTTTTCCTCCTATTTCGGATCTATTCTGCGATCTCATCGCGATCGCTACAATATTCTCTATCGCAAGAATGATGACCATCGCAGGATCAATATATTCTTCCTTTACTTCTTCCATCGTCAGCTTCTTTTGGATATTCTGTGACGCTCGTGAAACGTTGTTAAAGAATTGGCAGTGACGCTCGCAGAAACGTTGTTAATATCGCAGGAATAGTGTTATAGCGATATTCTGGTCCTACAACTACTCATGGATGAAAAAGATTTTCATCGAGATCTTTAAGAAAACCCCTTTGTATTCTTTTTATATCTTCATATGTAGATCCATACATACAAGATAGCAGCCACTCTTCTTCTTTAGCAGGATTAGAAGTAATCAGGACATGAATTATATTATCTTTGACACACACTACATCACAGGGGAACCCATTTTTCCAAAGTAAAATAAGACCTCTAGCCTTGCCTTCTGAGCTGACAAATAAAGTGTTAGAGTAGCAGAATGTTTGAGTGAGAGTTTTTGCCTTGCTTTCATGAATTTTAGTTTCACTAAAAAAAATTATGTCCGGATTATGATCTTTTATGATGTCCCCTAGGCGATCTTTAGTGTCCTTAGATGAAAATCCTTGGACATTCCATGCTAATACTTTCATTGTATTGATTCTAATTAAACAAATATGCAAGGTAGAACAAATGTAATAAAAAATACAGGATGTAAAAGGGTAAACAAAATTCAAATTAAATCGAAGGATGAGATAATATTGTACCTTATCACCAGTGATAGATGCTCTATTGCCGAGATTCCTCGAGTAGTTTTGCTCTGAAACAGTCCCATGTTGTGATGGATAAGAATTTGGGGAACAGTTTGAATCATCCAGAATTACATGGGTATTTTCATAAGAATCAATATTTGTAGAAGAATTAATTTGATTCAATTGATTTTGTTCATAGAGATTGATGAGAGATTGAAGTGGACCCTTTAAGCCTCTAGTAACATGATCAGTTGCTGGATCTATATCCTCATGATTGTAATTATCCATTGAAAGATTGAATTCACCCATTTGTAAATAAGCTCTAATTAAATTAGTATCTAGGGTTCCTTCTATTTCTGGCAAAGACTGAAATGATGGATGAGGAATTTTTTTTTGGACATTGGTATTATCAACAACTCCTAAACGACTCAAAGAGGTATTAATCTCTCTTTGTTGGGGTTGATTGTTATTAGAATTTCTACTTTCTCCCATCTCCATTCTCAGTCTATTTCCATGCCTAAAATTTGTATGCTCTAAAGACCTGCTCCAACCAACATTAACTCGAATTATACCTTGTATGTCACATCCTACCGAAGTAAATGGAACATTATGAGTCACTGAGTCGACCCATTTATGATTTGCATAATCCATTGAATTTAGTGCAGTCGGACAGATCACTATTTGCATAGAAGTATGAGCAGTATCTTCATTGATAGCAGCAGCTGCCTTTTTTTTTTTTTTTTGATCGATAAAGAAAGAAATTTATTGATCAGAGAATGGGTACAAGAGGCTTGAACCACCTAGGTGAAAATAAAAAAGAAAAAGAAGGTAAAAAGACTTGTCACATCAAGCCAAAAAACCAAAAATCCCCTAGAAAAACTAAGGTGGGAAATATACATTGACCCAATTCTCAACAACTGAGTTAAAAGAAACATCTTCAAATTCCTTAAAAGCTAAAGCCCATTCAAACAAGCTGTACCTGACCATATGAATAACATGAGGCTTATTGTGAGCTTTGTTTGTGAAAACTCTTGCATTTCTTTCCTTCCCGGTACACCAAAGAATTGCTGCTACCAAAAGATTCCAAAGTAACTTCTTTTGATTAGTATTAAAATTCATTTGCCAAGCTAAGAGAGCCGTTGGCACAATAGAAGGCATTGTGAAAGAAAAATTCAATTTTCCCATAAAGTGCTGCCATATACCAACTACAAACTCACACTGTAAGAAAAGATGTGAAGATGTTTCATCACTGTTGCAGAAGAGGCAGGTTGATGATGTTACAATACCTTTACGAATAAGAGAGTCTCTAGTAAGAAATCTAAAGTGACTTAAACACCAGATGAAGAAGGCTACTTTTGGGGGATACTTTTGCTGCCAAAGGAATTTAAATATATCTTAATTTTGATCTTCAACTGTTGCCAAAATCTTTCCATAGCAAGATTTCACTGTAAATTTATTTGCTGCTGTAAGATCCCATTGAAAGATATCTTCACAGTTTGGATTTAGACTGAAATTTGTTAGACTTTCTTGAATAATATCAAATTATCCATTAGCTTCAACTGATAATCTTCTAGGGAGATGTAAATTTTCAAAAAGATCAGATAAAGTACCTGAACAAATACTAATCACAGATTGAAATTTATACCTTGCTGCAGCATAGATATGAGGGAACATATTACAGAGAGCATCATCCATCAACCATCTATCTTCCAGAATCTTGTTTTTTGACCATTGTTAACTTTGAATTTAAGATTTTGTAAGAAAAATTCTTTTATCTGCATAATGCCCCTCCAAACAGAAACACCATAAGTACCTTTTGGCTGCTTAGAAATCCAATCTAAACCATCAGTGCCATACTTTTCTGCAACAATTTTCCTCCATAAAGCTTCAGACTCATTTGAAAATCTCCATAACCATTTAACTAAAAGAGCATTATTCATAATTCTCAATTTTTTAACTCCCAAACCTCCATTTTTATTCCTTCTACAAATTGCATCCCATTTAACCAAATGCAGCTTCCTGTGACCTTTGTTATCATTCCACAAAAAATTCTTCATTATCCTTTCCAGTTTGAGTTCCACTGATTTTGGCATATCAAACAAAGACATAAAATATACAGGCAAACTGGAGAGAACACTATTAATAAGAGCAATTTTACCGGCTCTTGTAAGATAAGGCCTTTTCCACCCTGCAAGCTTTGCATTAAACCTGTCTATTATCCTATCCCACTTGTGAATTCCTTTATACTTATCACCAAGAGGAATCCCCAGATATATGGTCGACAGAACTGAATTGTAGCAGCCTAATAAAGAAGTAAACTCATTCATGTCACCATTATAACCCACAGCAAACAAATGACTCTTTGTGAAATTGATCCTTAAGCCAGTAAGTAACTCAAAACACAACAAGAGAATTCTAAGAAATTTAACTTGATCCACAAAAGCATCCAAAAAAATTAGGGTGTCATCAACAAACTGAAGATGACTAACCTTTGTACTTGAATTAGATACTTGAAAACCATTAATAAAACCATCTTCTTGAGCTTTCTTCATCATTGCAGTAAGTGCTTCTCCAACAATTAAAAATAAAAAAGGTGACAAAGGATCACCTTGCATGATTCCTTTTTTACTTTTGAAGTACCCCTCAGAAGAACCATTAATAAGCACTGAAAACCTTACATGATCAACAAAACATTGTATCCATCTTCTCCACTTCAGTCCATAGCCCATCTTCTATAAAGCTTTATCAATGAAATTCCAATTAACATGATCAAAAGCCTTTTCAAAATCAATTTTACAAAGTAAGCCTGATACTCCACTCTTAAGTCTTGAGTCAATAAGCTCATTTGCAATAATAACCCCATCCAGAATTTGTCTTTGTTTGATGAAAGCTGACTGCTGCTGAGAAATAACATGAGGAAGAGACATTTTGAATCTTTCTGCCAAAACTTTAGAAAGAATTTTATAAACACCATTAACAAGACTTATAGGCCTAAAATCCTTTATTTCTTCTATTACATTCTTCTTTGGAATAAGTGCAATAAAAGTGTTTTTCAACCTCCAATCCGAAAAACCTTTCTCCTGCAGCTCCTTAAAAACATTCAAAACATCAATTCTTATTATGATCCAATTCGTCTGATAAAATTCTATTAGATACCCATCTGGCCCAGGGGCCTTGTTTTTCCCTTAACTCTTAATAGCATTCAAAATTTCTTCTTCCTCAATCTCCCTATCAAGCCAAGAACTCATATCAGATGGAATAGAGTTAAAAAATTGATCATCCATTTAAGGTCTTGAATAAGATTGATCTTGAAAAATATTCTTGAAGTAATCAACAATTCCACCTTTTATTTCAGCTTGATCCATTGTCATCCGACCATTCACTTTAATCTTTGCTATATGATTTCTCCTCCTCCTATCTGAAGAAATTTTATGGAAATTTTTTGTATTTTTATCCATACCTTTCATGATCTCAACCTTATCCATGCTTCTCCATTTTTTAGCTTCCAGAATGACTAAATTACAACTGATGATGCATGTGCTGGATCATTAGGAACAGCTATTGCATGTGAGTTTTCCTGATTAGTCTGCATCTGAGAAGTGCCAACTGATGAAGCTCTAACTCCCCTATTATCGGGGTTGCTCCATGATGGTGGATCAAGGATGGAGGTTGTGGACAAATAACCGCGCTGTTGTTGGAGAAGGAAATCTGCTATTTCTGTGCACTCGCTTTCCTTATAATATATAGTGTAACAGTATCCACATAGATTGAAAGGCTGCTTTTCATAAAAAAACCTGATCCAAACTTCTTATCCCACAACATTCTTCATCCAAAAACCTCGACGTAATGGGTCTCTACCATCAGCCAGCACGGCAGCACCTGCACTTTTTGAACTTTTCTTCTAGGAACAACGCAATCTGGAGGGTCTAAAGCACGGATTTCTCCCATAGCTGCACCAATACTCTCAACAATAGTTGGGATAGCAAATTCAGGCTGCATGTTATATAATCTTAACCAGAGAAGCAATTTTGTGAGATCAACCAGACTTTTGGGAATTTTAGGATTCCATGGCTCCATAAGAAACAGATCTCCTTCAATGAACCATGGTCAAAATTTGAGGACCATTTCATATTCTTCTTGTGAATAAATTTTACCATATGATGATCTGGTTCTTCCTTTTTGATAAATATATCTTTGCATTTGACCCATAACTTCTTAATATCTTTATCTAGTCTACCCATTGTCAAATTCTTTTCTGCATATAGTTTTACTAAGAAACAATGCTTCCATTGTTCAGATCCTTCCAACAAAACTTCAGATGATATCCCCGGTTGTTTTAGAGCTCCAAGTCTGTCTGAAAGGAAGGTAGAACCCATTATTTCCTGAATTTCTCTAACCTGGTTTTCCATAGTCTAGGATGATGAAGAAGAAATAGTAGACCAATTTTTTTTTGCATGTAAGGAATAGACAGAGAAGTAAAGAGAATAACTGGCAGGCTGCCGAGATTTTGATGAGTGAATGTTGTACACATGTTGAAAATCTTGCAAACTTGCAGATTACCAAATATGGTATAGGTCTAGCTACAACAACAAGTTAAATAGCTACTTTAGATAATCAGAAGGGAAATACAAGATTTTCGACAAAGTGGGAATAAATAAATAAAAGCTGAACTTTGGATCTTCTCGTGTAAAGGCTGATCAGAAGATATAAATGATAGAAAAAGATTTAGAATTAGCAATTGATGGATGGGACAAAGGAAAAACCACTCAATTGTCTCAAAAAGCATCCATCATGGTAAGTTGGTACCTAGAAAAAGAAAGCAAACACCAACATATTAGTAGGATTTAAAAAAATAAAATATATCATAGGATTAAACAAGATAGCATTATTGCATGCAGGAAGAGAATTAAAGATTTGAAAAACGAATTTAATGGTGAAGATGGTTGAGTCAGCCCCGATTCATAGGAGAGAGAAACGAGAGAGTCTCATGCGGCTTTCAGCTAGGCAAGAAGATCGAGGATTTGAAACATAATTTACTTGCTTATATATATTTCGTTGCTTATATATTTGGCTATCCGTTTGGATCCATCAAGTTTAACCAACTAATCATTCGTGTGTCGTTGCAATTGATCCAAGATGATAGCTAGGCCTTTGTCTTTATATGTTGTGCAATATTGTTGAAAGCATTTCTGTCTACCTTTTTGGTATATGGTTATATTCATAACTTCAAACCGAGTCTTTAGTTTTGAGTGTGGGTTGAGGTAGAATCCAATGTATTCCCTCGAAGGATATTTCTAATAAACGCTACTACTATTAAAGTTACTATGATTACTAAAATTGAAAAAATACAGATAACTTAATGACTAAGCCAATTTAATCTACGAAATTAAAAGACAATAACTTTGCTTAAAAAGCAAATAAAAACTAATTTAAAATACCCCGGCATTGGAAAAAGAAAAGTCGAGAGGGAAAGCGATTTGGTCAAATGATAGTCAACCTTAGTCAACTTTGATTTCTTCTCATTTATTTTGTTCTGATCTGTTTTAATTTCTTCAATCAATTTCTTCCTGAGTTTGTCTGAATCATTCTGTGTAATTAATTTGTAATTATTTCTCGTTTTGTTTTCTCTTTTTATCTTGTCAAGAATTTTTTAGGTTTTCTATTTTCTCTTTCTTTTTTATGTCAATTTCTGATTGTATCTGAATTTTTCTCTTTTAATGGAAGATTAATTTCATCTCTTCTTGTTGCCATGCACTAGTATTGCATAATTATTCTATCACATCATGGGTTATCACCATAGTTGGAAGTTTCAAAGTTGGCATCTTCAAAGTTGGCTTTTTATTGCATTGGTGCAGAGGTTAAGCTTTATCTCCTTGATTCGATCTTATCTTCAATGGGTTCTTTATGTTGGTTATTATATTTCACCTGTTTGGATAATTGTTCTGATTGTCACCTACACATACTCATTAGCTTTGATTTCTACAAAATTTTATCGACTATCTAGATTTCTTAATCCTTTCACCCATACTTATCTCAATATCAATTTGACACCTCCTACCAGTTTTTATTATAAAACCATTTGCATCCCTTTCAGTTTCTCTTACACCCTTCACTGTTCTTTTAATACTTTCATTTTTTTTCAATAGTATGGCTAGATCAAACATGAATAATATTTCCAATCAAATGGAAGGTGTTTCAATTAGTGATGACCTCTTAGGAGAAGGGTGATTATGCACTCAAATTCTGCTATTTTAGCAGGAGTAAGAGATTGGAGGTTTAGTCTTGCTGGAAAGTTATATGCTCCTAGTATTATGTCATGGCAAGATGCAGATTGTGCTGCTCGTTTTATTTGGCCTCACTTAAGAAGACATAATCAATGGGTTGTTCAGATACGCAGTTTGGAACATAACATCTTTGTTGTCAAATTTCAAATTCATGACGATAAAGAAGCTATTCTCTTTGGAGGTGCTTGGAACTTTGATGGATATTTAATTGTTTTAAAGGGTTGGAATCTAACTATAGACTATCATCAGTTAGATTTTTCAGTTTCTCCCTACTGGTTAGAGTACAAGTATCTTTTACCTGAATTTACTTATGGTGATATTTTAAGAATGATAGGTAATATTATTGGTGAAGTTAGAGTTATTGAGCCTGATGGTATAAATCCCCCTACCTCTTCCAAATACAGAGCTTTGGTCCTAATCAAAGTCATCATTCCTCTTATTGAGGGTATTACTGCTGCAAATGCTGGTGTGACCAGATGGATTGGGTTTTTTTATGAGAAGCAACCCTATCGTATTTTCCCGGTCTGCAAAGTGGTAAACCATGAAGAAAATAATTATGCTGACATGTCTCATAGAAGAACTTAAATAAAAGAAGTTGTTCGAGGATTCGGTTTTGTTGACCCAAAATTACCTCCTCAAAGAAATCCTCAACAAGAAGCTCAGCTTTTCTTGCAGCATGGGTCTCAAAGGCGCAACAGATTAAGACAACTTGTTGACCAAGCACAGCCTCGGACTTTTGATGGTATGAGAATCTCAATCTTCTCAGCTACTGACTCTGGAGCTTCTTCTTCTTACAATAATCAGTCTCAACCTTCTTCGTCAATTAGGCCCGAGTCTACTTTGACAAGAGATGAATCTAATAGTAGCGAGGTTAAAAAGAGATATCGTAAAGCGCCAACTTTGGTAATTACTTCAGAACCTTATGTTGATGATGCTAACCTAGATACTTCAATGGTTACTTCTCTTGAGAATGAAACTTCCTCTATGCAAGATGATAATACCAAAATTATGCAGAATGATGTGTGGGACATTGCTGCAGCTAATGCATATAATACTCAGAACCATACTGATGCATGGCAACATGTGTTTTTCTCAACTCTTTTTTATTTATTTAAAATTATTTTCACTTCCAGTCCTTGCATTTTTATTTGCCTTTTCTTGATTAATTTCTTTGGTTTTCATACAATGAACCTTTTTTCTTGGAACTGTTAAGGAATAGGAAACCCTCATACTAGAGACTATATTCTTTTTTGTTTGACCAACAATGATCCCGATATTTTCTTCTTATCGGAAACTAAGGCTCAAGCTAATAATATGAGACTTTATCTATCCCATACCAAGTATCCCAATTTTTGGTTTGATCATTCTCTAGGTTTATCTGGTGGTACATGCTAAAAGCAATTAACCATATTTACCAAGTGCTTATTCCTAAAATTCAACACCCTAAAACTCCAGCAGACTACATACCTATTAGCCTCTGTAATGTTAGCTATAAAATTATTTCGAAAATTTTAGCTAACCGGTTAAAGCCTTTGCTATCAGATATCATCTCTCATACTCAAACAACATTTATTTCTGGAAGACATATTCAGGACAATATCATTATTTATCATGAAATCTTGCACAATATGAAGATCAAAAAGGTTAACCAAGCTCTTGTAGTTTTGAAATTAGACATGTCGAAGGCGTTCGACTAGGTGGAATTGTCTTTTTTGTTATCAATCTTTAGGAAGTTGGGTTTTCATAATGATTGGATATCTTTAGTTGAGAAGTGCATTTCTACGACTAATATTTATTTGCTCATCAATGGTAGTCCTAGTTCTACTTTCTCTCCGACTCTTGGTCTTCGACAAGGTGATCTGTTATCTCCATATTTATTCTTGTTCATTATGGAAGCTTTTTCTAGATTATTGCAGCATAGTGTTGATTCGGGCCTACTAAAAGGCATCAGAATTAATCAATTATGTCCAAAAATTAATCATCTGTTTTTTGCAGATGATTGCTTATTATTTTTTCAAGCTACTAATTCTCAGATGGTTCATCTTCAACACTTGCTTCATGTTTTTGGTCAAGCTTCAGGGAAGGTTATTAATATGCAGAAATCTACTTTGTTTTTTGGTAAGCATACTTCACTCACTCAAAAAAATAGTATTTCTGGTATATATCCTTAATATGAAAGAGATGGGTTTGGGTGAAAAGTATATGGGTATTCCCCTTTTACTTCATTGTTCAAGATAGAATAATTTTCAGGGAATTATTGATAACATGAATAACAGGTTGCAAGGTTGGAGTAGAAAGATAACTAACCAAGCAGGCAGAACTACTCAAGTGAATGTTGTGTTGAGTTCAATGGGAATGTACCAAATGCATATTTTTAAACTTCCAGATTCAACTATTAAAGGCATGGAGAAAATCCAGAAGAATTATTGGTGGAATAACTTCAACAATACGCATTCTCACCATTTTATCTCTTGGAATAAGGTACGATTTCCTAAAAGACTTGGTCGTTTAGGTATAAAGAATTTATCCAATTATAATCTAGCTTTCTTAGCAATGCTTGCTTGGAATATGCTGCACAACCAAGAAGCTCTTCGGGCTAAAGTGTTAAAAGGTAATCATTTTCCTCACAATAACTTACAATTCTCCCTCCGCCATCAAGCAATAACTCCAGCTGGGTTTGGAAAAGCATCTGTTTTGGTCTGCGTATTGTTCTTCAAAATGCTAAGTGACAGGTTGGTAAAGGTAATCACATTAACATATGGACCTCCAAATGGATACCTTCCATGCAGTCATCTATTCAAGGTTGGGGTGATCTTAATAAAAATTATTACCAATTGGTATCTGAGTTAATTGATCCTATATCCCAACAATGGAATGTGTCTCTTCTTCGACAATTATTTTCTGCTAATCAGGTGAATTCGATCCTTACCATTCCACTTCAATTAGATCAAGAAGACAGATTAATATGGCCTTTTACTTCTACTGGTATCTTCACAACTGCTTCAGCTTATAAAATGTTGTGTGAGAATGAATTATCTACTGATATGTCAATAGGTTTATCTCCTGCTTTTTGGTTAGGTTTTTGGAAATTGAAGATGCCTTATAAATAAATACTTGATTTTTCTTTGGAAGATTATTCATGATGCAGTCCCTCTTAAAACAACACTCTTTAAACACATGAATGATTCAGATCAGAATTGTGTTCTCTGTGTTTTAAAGCAGAAGGAAGACTTGAGTTACATGTTTATGTTTTGCCCTTTTTCTCAAGCAATTTGGCAGGTGTTTTTCCCACATCAATTTTCTTCTATTATGCAACACTTATCAATCCTCTCTTGGATTCAAAGTTGGAAGAAGAAGGATTCTACTTTCTATATACAGAACACACCTCATTCTCTTCACTTAATAGCTTGCATACTGCATTTCATATGGAAACATAGATGTAGAGTCATTTTTGATAAAATTGCACCAAATCACAACAATGTCATTCATCATGTAAAGTTTTATATCTATTTTCATCATTTAGATAATTACCCTGTTATACATAGTATCCCTCCTAATGATAATTACAATCTAGTTAGGACTTAGAAACCTCCTCCTTTATAGTTCCTAAAGATTAACATGGATGCTTCTTGTAATCATAGTTCTCTTTTTGCTAGGATTGGTATTATAACACGAAATTCTGCAGGAGCATATGTTATGGGAAAATCTCTAGTGAAAAGAACTGCAAGTGTCCAGCAAGCTGAAGCATGGGAAATGTTAGAGGCTATGGAAATAGAAACTGCAAATGGTTGGTCTCATGTTATCTTTGAAACAGATAACATATGTAACAATACGTATTTACAACAACAATACTCTCTTTCTCAATGGAAGTGTATGCCTCTTCTTAGAAAATGTGTCAATATGTGTAATATGAATCCAATGTGGTCATGTGTGTTTATGTATAAAGTTTGTAATAAAGTTGCAGACGCATTGGCAAAATCAGCTAGGAAAAACAATGTGTGTGGGGAATGGTGGTCTCAACCACCTAGCTTGTTAATTCCCTACATCACTCGGGATGTAGCCATCCTTTCTATGTAATATATTGGTTTCTCTTGTTAAAAAAAAAAAAATAACAACTAATTTGGAAAAAAAACTTGTCGAGTTGGGCATAACTTTGGAGCCACAATATAATTTCTTCCACGAGGAGAATTTTGCAAGGCTGCTAATGGGGTATCAATTTGCTTGGGGTGTATCAACCCCAAGGCAAATGACGTTTGTCTTATTAGCATTTTGGTATACCCCAAACAAAACCAGTCCCCCTATTAGCAATCTTGGAATTTTGGATCAAAAAACAAATATTGGAACACATTGATCGTGAAAACAAAATTTGAATCACGTGGCACATATAAAACCACAGAGCAACGTTTGGTCCACATTTTTTTTGGGACTCCGTACATTTGGGGACCCCAACAGATATATTTGCTTACGGGAAGACACTGGTTCATGAGGCGGCTTTTAGGTGACAGTGAAAACTTTAGGGAACAGGGGCACACACAATCAAGATAAAGGCTACAATTATTTTTATTTTTTATTTTTATTTTGCAAGATGAAAACTACCAGGCTAGATAGATTTTGGTTGGGACTTGGAAATACCAAGGCCATGTCGTCCTAAGATGAATTAGGGAACAAATTGAAAACTATATAGAGAGCACTTAATCTTGACTGAGAACACAAAGCAAAGGAACAATGAATTTTGTTTCAAAGAGAGAAAAGTGAGAGAAGAGTGAGAGATGACGTGGCGGCGACTGTAATTGCGATTTTTTTTCAGATCTAGATTTTTGAATTTCACTCCATGGAATCGTCATCTACTCCTCTTAATATTAATAATTCAGTTCATATTTCATCAAAGGCTGATGAATCCGGCTTGGATAATACTGATTACCCTACTCTTGTTGAATCTTATGGTTCTAAAGGAAGTAGTTTGGTAAACACTAAAAATGGTGCTGATTTTAAATCGGGTTGTGATGTTGTTGTCATTCAGTCAGATCATCCAAAGTTAAAGAATGGGAAAGAGGTTGAGGGTAAACAAATCGGTGGATCTTTTGAAATTGAGGGTTCTACAAACCAAAATTCAAAAGATTGGAAAATCCTTTTCCCTTCACCAAAACCAGTCACACCACAACCTCCATTGAAATTTACTCCTCCTATTGAGCTAAATGGTAAGAGGGGAGTGGATTATTCATCAGTGAATTTTTCTGCAGGAACCAATCGATGTACAGAGTATCTAGTGGGTTTTTGCGTAGGAAAG
The DNA here is from genome assembly GCA_023529315.1 of Papaver bracteatum. Taxonomy (NCBI): domain Eukaryota; kingdom Viridiplantae; phylum Streptophyta; class Magnoliopsida; order Ranunculales; family Papaveraceae; genus Papaver; species Papaver bracteatum. The sequence goes on along the minus strand of JAJJWX010001481.1, from coordinate 355,485 downwards.
AGACTCTCCTTTCCGGTAGTCAAGGAAGGTGTAAGCAATTACTGGAAACTCAAGAATGAGGTGAGTATCAAATTACATGGCAATTGTGCTTTTATCTTTGAATTTAAGAGTGATGAAGATCGTAGAAGAGTGCTAGAGCTGGGTTCTTTCTATATCTCTAACAGTCTCTTCACAGTGAGGCCTTGGTCTAATTTGATAGAATCCTCAATTGCTAGCATTAGGACATTACCAATTTGGGTTTTGATCTATGGGGTTCCTCTGCATATGTGGGAAAGTGAAGGATTGGGTTTAATCTCTAGCTTCATTGGTAAACCATTACTTGCTGATGATTACACACTTCAGAGAACAAGACTATCTTATGCTAGGGTTTGTATTGAAGTAGATGTTGATTTCGATTACCCAGCGAGTATCCCACTTTTTATGGATGGGAAGGTTGCGTTGGAATTACCCGTCGAATATCAGTGGAAACCTCCAAAGTGTGAATCATGTAAGGTGTTTGGACACTCTTCCAGTAACTGTGTAAAGAAGCCGAAGAATAGATGGAATCCAAAAAAGAATGGTAAGATTCTCGAGAAAACTCATTCAACTGCAGTTGACCGCCAGGCTTTTGCAAATTTAGTGGAATCACAAGTGAAGTCAGGAGACAATGGGGATAAAGCCGCAACTTTGAAAGTAAATGAGTCGATAGCAATCTCTTGTACAACAAAATTGGCAGACACATCGGGGTCAGGGGTTATGAATGTGGAGAACGGATCAACATTGGAAGTAAATGATTTGAGATCAAACTGCGGTGCATCTGAATCGATTGTCTCAACAAGTGCAACTGAACAAGGTCCAGCAGTTTTGAGTTCTGTTATGGAGATTAATGAGGAGGTTGTTCTTACGGGAGAAGTTATTTCAACTGTAGGACTTGGCCTTAAGGGAGCAGTAAAAAAGTCTCTTGAAATAGATAAAAAAGCAGACAAGGATTCCAACTTGGTAAAGAAACCAAATTCAACCAGTGACAAAGGAGTTTCTGAGAAGCAAGCTTCACCGGTAAAGAATCCTATCAAGACAACAAATGAAAAGTCTCCAAATGGTGGGCAAAAGAAGTTTGATGGTGTATCTAAACCATCAAATGGGGATTCTTGCAGTGGGACAGTTTTGGCTCCAAATGTGGTGAAGACCGTGGAGAAAGAAGTCAGTGCAAAAAAAGGAGTAATGGCCAACAATTTGGCGTTAGAAGGAGACAGTGATGGAACGACCAATTTGGGTTTTGGGGAACGACCAATTTTAGTTTCTACCGAAACAAATGGGTTTTCCTCTCCAGGTGTGATGTCTGATTCTATTGTGAAGGTGAATTCGGAGGAGACTATTCCAGAAGATTTGAGTTGGATTACGGTTAGGAAAAAGAAGAAGAAAAAAATTTCCCCTTCTCCTAGGCGGTTGACTCAAGATAATAAGGTTAAGTCTGCTACTCGCTCTGCTACTGAGGCCGAAATAGATTCTCAAATCGCTTTTAACAAATTGATGGGTATCTCTGACCATCCTTTGATGTGATCAATGTGTAAGAACATATTGGAGAATTCTAAGTCTCATTCAGAGATGGAAGCACCTCCCTTTGAGGATGATGATGGTTTGAGAGATTTCGACCCCGACACCGACAATGATGAGCAAATTGATGCGGTCAAATGTTCGTTTCAAGATGAAAATGAAGATTTTGAAGATTGATTCTATTGGGTTTCCGGTTTGTCAAGGTTCCAAAGTTTGGTCTTTTGGGCCGTAGGTTTGAAGTTTTTCTTTGGGTTTGTGTTGAGTTTGCTCCTTCGTGGGCTTGTTTTTTTCATTTTTCTTTTCTTTTTGTATCTTTGGTGTCACTCTTGGTGACATCTTTGTTTTTTAATTAATTTGCCCTTCCCCCGTCAAAAAAAAAAAATGAATTAGGGAAAATCTTAGCTACCATTGGTTAAAAAAGAAAAAGAAAAAAAAAACTTAATCTGAACTTAGCTACTCCCTCCGTTCCATTTTAGATGATGTTTTAGGGTTATATTTTTGTTCCACAATATTTTTCATATTTTTCCACAAAATTACCAATTACACCCTTATATTTTGTCTTGGAATTATAATTTTTTTTAAATGCACTAATAGCAATTAATGTTTGAAGACTTTTTTCAAGGGTATAAATGGAAAACCTTCGTATCTTTCTCTATTTCTTAATCTGCGTGAAAACTCCAAAAATATCATCTAAAGTGGAACGGAGAGCGTATATTTTTTATTTTTATGATAAACTTATTTTCATTCAAGCTTGGTAAAGGGGCGTCATGAATCGGTAGAGGGGCGTCAAACTAATAAGACAAAAAAGGTCATTAGAAGTAAAATCAAGTGCCCCTTATCAATGAAAATATGTAAATGACTAATTAGCCCTTATTATTAATAATCAAGATTAGTAATGATAATCAAGATTAGTGTTAATTATCAAGATTAGTTTTGATAATCAAGATTAGTGTATTATAACTCTAAAATCAGATTTTTAGAGTTATAAAAAAAAAAAAATTGAGGAGAAGAAAACTTATGTGATATTTGTGAAACCCTAGATTTTGATTCACTCAACCAAAATGAGTGATTCCAATTTAAATTTGAGGTGGGTGAATCTCTATATGATAGAGAAAACAAGTACTAGTTCCATTAGCTTTTTGTTGTTTAAAATTCTCTAAAGTATGTAAAAATCAAAATTTTAAAAATTTTAAGAACATACTAAGTTAGTAATTAATTGTCACCAACCGTATATGTGAGATACTGGTTGGTAATCAGCTACCAAATCAACCGTAATCGTTCAATTTGGGGAAAACCTAAATAATACCAAGCATTACAGTTTATTAATTGTTACCAACCGTATATGTGAGATACTTGGTTGGTAACTGTTTACCAAACCAACCGTAATCGTTCAATTTGGGAAAACCTTAAATAATACCAGTTACGGTTGGTAAAATTTATTCTATTACAAACCGTAGGTTAATTACGGTTGGTAACTTTAATATCATCCTCAACCGTATGTAGATACTAAGCAGTAACTAACTCGAAAATATGAGCCGACGAAAAAAAACTAACATGCGTGACAAAATACTGTTAAATCTGCTTAAATTACCAACCGTATCTGACCAAAATTCTTAGAACCAAGAACATACGGTTAGTATTTGATATTTATTTAATTTTTACGAACCGTAAAGCATAGATACGGTTCGTAACATAACCAATTCTAACCGTATAAAGAAAAAATGCATCATTCTAAAATTTGATTTTTAACCTAAAACTCCAATTTTTGATGGAGAATACACTTCAATTGAACACAACAAAAATACTAAATGGGTTTTCGAATATAGACTTCAATCAACAATTATTAATGTTGCGAATCACCGATTAATCACGATGAAATTTTCGATCGATTTTAATGGAGCTTATGGTTAGAATGGAAATGGAGGAGAAGAGAAGATGAAGATGAAAAAAAAACTGATTTGATTTTTTTTGAATCATTAGGCTTAAAAAAAATTGATTTGATTTTGGTTGATTTAAGGTGAAAAGGGTAATCTAGTCAATTTATACCCCTATAAGACACCCCCTAACCAATATGAGGGTCATTGCTATCACACTTGACGCCCCTCTACCGATTCATGACGCCCCTTTACCAAGCTTGTTTTCATTTGCTCCCATCTTTCAAGGATAAAACTAGAGTTCAGAGCTAATTCACAAACAAATACTCCCAGCCTTGGTGTTTTGGCGCAAAAAAGTTGAGATATTTTTTCCTCGCATAATCGGGGACTGTTGCAAATAATTGGATGAGTCGGTTCACAAGTTGGTCTGCCCGGTCCAACACGCTTTTCAACAAATTACATGGTCAATGTTGAATCAACTCCACTTATTTCTCTCTAAGGATTTATGTTGTTATTTTGTTGATTTTTGATTACATTTCGAAGAAACCGAAGACGACTTTGCTTAGACCATCTAAAAAAAATCAACTCATAGTCAATAGAATTGTGAATTACTAAAATGATCTGAATATATACATCAGGACCAAAGGGTTTTCTCTCTCTTCCGAGTCTTGCTCTGCAACTCGGTTTATCTGAGAGTGTAAAAATTTCAACCGATCCATCATTATCAAACCCTATCTGAGCAACCAAATGATCTTCCCAGTCCTAAATCTTCTATCAGTAATCTTCGTATAATCCTGTTTTTCTATTAAGCAGCTTTGGTTTAAAATCTGTTTATTAAAAGTCGATTAGGAAGGAAATATGGTTGTATGCTTGATGTGGAAGCTCTGAGAGACAAAGATTTTTGTTTCATCATCACCATGGAATTTGCTTCTCCAATTGAAGCTCTGTTGCAGAGTTGTGCTAACATGAATTTGATTCGGCATCAACGTCTGGCGAAGCCTCTCTACACCCGGCAAGAAGGATTACAGGTGAAAGTTATGGAAAAAGTCTTACCTCAGGTTTCAATCACTAGTCTTACCTCTCTACACACACAAGACTAGTGAGAGGAATCACTCAATCAACTAGTCTTACCTCTCTACACACACAAGATCTGTTTGTTTCAATCACTCAATCAACTAGTTGAATTTTCTGGGAAACTAAACCATGCGATTCAAAACAAAACAACAACCAGTGAGAGGAAAAACCCATCTCTATCATCCTTTTGGTTTCAACAATGGATAACTTCAATCAAAACCCCAATCGGAGATCAAACTCATCAGCTTTGACCAAAATCAATTAAGCAGAGGGATTTGCACCAAAGACGATACTGATGAATCTGCAATTGACGATTCAGTGAGTAAACTGAAATCAACTCAATATTGTTCTGCTGTAATGATCCTAAATGCCTGGACAATGGCCTTCTCAGCGCATAACTACAACTTTGATATCTTTGATGGTCTTGACACAGCCATTAACAGCAAAATATCCAAAACAAAGAGTTGCTTGAGTTTCTATGCATCAACTCGGTTCCATACCGGGTCAATTCAGGGATTCAGGCGGGTTAAAATCATTGGCTCAATGGTAATAATGTTGACAGCGTCCAAGGGCACAAGGATAAAAAGACATGGCATAATGATGGGTAGGACAAAAGTTGTTTACTGTCAGCAGGATAAAGCGGAAAAGGAGATTGATAACGTTCTAAACAAAAGTTATCCAGAAACAGGGAAATCTTGTCTTGTATGTTTAATAAATAAATGTTTTAATGTTTTTAGTTTAGTGTTAAGGAAGTTAAAGTGCTTTAACTGCTTTGTGTCTGTCTTAGGTAAATTTGATTACCTTAGTTGTTTTATGTCTGGTTTAGGGAAGTTTATTTACTTTAGTAGTTATGTGTTTGTTTTAGGTGCTATGTATGTAAACATGTACGCAACTATGTGTATTAGTAGTCATAAAAATCTAGATTCAGGTGATAATATCGAACATGGTCGGACATCGATTCACTCTGCAGGGTTAAGATCCATTCGACTCCAGAAACGATTCTACATCGGCTTGCTTCCACAACAACTTGTACATATGCCATCCGCAGCTTCTGTACCAAGCGAACCCTCTTCACGGGGACTCTCTCCGGCGGGTACTTAGTTTACCAACTAGGGATGACGACTGCGAGGAAATTTGGGTTGGTTATCTCCGGCGGGTACTTCGTTTACCGACTTGGGATGACAATGTCTCGGAACTGAAGCACTCAAAAAATCATGGGCTACTCTTGTGGGTAGTCTTTAAAGAAGAGCTAATAGCCTTAGCCTTCGCCTTCTACCACTCTCTAAATAGATTGCTTTACCGCATATCCAACAAGCAGCTGATACTAGAATCAAGACAAAGCCGGGCGTTTCATACAACCAGGCAACCTCATATCACCAACAAAATAGAGGAGCTACTAATCACGTTGTCCAACATGTTAATGTCTAAGTTATGTAAGCTAAGCGTGGAAAAACCGACAAATACCTAACCAAAAAGCGGATATCACCCGACCACAATCTTTACCTCTTAGTCTCTTAGGAGATAATACCCATTACGATATTCCAATTATGTAAGTTCGGTTTCTTTAAATAAATTTCATCCTTCAAAAAAAAAAAAAAAAAAAAACTAAAATGATATGTATTATGCACTTCCATAAACCATGTTTGCGAACTCTTTAGATAACTCATACAAATATGCTTAAAAATCAATATGGATGCTTCTTTTGATGAGAATAACTCATACACATGCATTGGACTAATCATTCGTGATTTTGCATGACATTGTAAAGGCATCAGAGGGAGGTTCATCAATGGAGGAGTAGACCCAGAGTATGGGGAATGTCTAGCCTTCAAAGAAGCTATCATCTGGGCTAGAGAGAGGAAGCTAGAGGGCTGTTTTTGGGCATACCAAAAAATTATTGGGCATACATTTTGTCTAGGTTCGGCTCATAACTTGTGAGCCGAACCTAACAAACCTAGACAAAAAAAAAATTGTGAGCCCAATCTTGAGTATGCCCGATAATTTTTTGGTATGCCCTTAAACATGTCTCGGAAGCTAACCAAAGTAATATTTGAAGCAGACTGTGTAAATATGGTCAACTCAGTAAAGCAAGCCAAATCTTCAGTTCATTGGATGAATGAAGGCATTGTAAATGAAATAAGGCAACTTTTATCTTGGTTTTCTTGGTTTGATATCAGTTATGTCAAAAGACAAGCTAATACTGTGGCACATGTAATAGCTAACAAAGCAAGAACTGGCATGACATCTTTTGATTACTCTTGTAACATCCCTGAAACATTCATGGATGAAATCAGCTATGATAGAAGCAAAGCCAGTCTTAATCATATGTAATCTTAATTTACATTTTAATATAAGTAGATCTTTGCATCAAAAAAAAAAAAAAACTCTTTAGATAAACAAGGCTTGTAAATACCACCCAATGGATGTGTCTCAAGCTTGGATTTAGGAATTTATGTTGCAAGAATTCTAGCATAGAGATGCGAGTACCTCCAATAACGAAGCAGTGAACTGCATTTGAGTTTCTTCATCTATAGTTATGAACGGAGGAACGTGCACAAAGAGAGACTTGATGTTGTTTTCCTCCGCAAACCGAAGAGAATGATAATAGACGTAATTGCACACAAAACGTCCTGCGTCGTTGGACTTGGTGACCCCATACCCCATCTTTGTTAACGCTGCAATAATCTCGTCGACAGGAAAGGCAGTCTGCAGGCAAAACAAACAAATTTCTATATGAGGAGTTGAAATAGTGAGTCTAAACTCCGCTGTTTCACCTCAGTTATCAAGACATTAGCAAGTTCAACCTGAATGTTTATGTACCTCTCTTGTTCTTGAAGTGTCTCCATCAGTAGGAACAATGGGCACATCCTGAAAAACAGAAATTCGATTAAGTTGTTGAGATTCCATGAATTCTAGTCATCATATAAGTTGCAAAGAATCGGGAAGGAGGTGCAAATACTAACTTGAGGTTTCCATCCCATTTCATCAGGGCAACGAAACGTAGCTTCATTAACAGCTTGGCTCTCAATAGCGAACTTTGTCGCGCCGCTGTCGACTCCAAAGTGAAGCTGCTTAAAAAAAATAAGAGTAAGATAACTAAGCAACAATTCAGAAACATTTCGCACCATCATAAGAGATTAACGAAGCAACTGACCCATATAGTCTTCCGTATGTTCGACGATTCAGAATCTAAGCTTTTAACAGCTGATTTTAGTGTTAAATAAAGCGGGGCAACTGCGCCTTCACCGGCAGTTTCAAGAACATCGCAACTCCCAAGTATGAACCCTTTTGGTGAACCCTTTCTCTTAAAATACTGTTCTAGATTACAAACAATTGTTTCGGTTGGATTCTCAGCAACTCCATGGAATCTCTTAAATCCAGTCAAATGGATTGTTACTGCTGCAGGAGGAATTTCAGATCCCATATGATATGACACTATATTGAATTTTCGTATAAAAAAATGGATTCTTATCCGGTTACCTGCAACTGAAAACAAGACATGAGTAAAATTATAAAGAAAATTCAATTGAAAGACATTAAAGAACTTAACCCTAAACGGAAGAGAGAATTCAAACCAATTAGAGAGTGAAGAGTCGAACAAACACCTAAATAACAAAACCGTCGGACTTTATACCGATTAGGGAATAACTTGCACTTGGACGAGAAAACAACACGGGAAATTAACAAGGAATGATTGGGGGCCGGGAGAACTAATTGGGGGCCTGAATAGTAAATCTCTCAATATCACTTTTGTGCTACCCCTTATCCTAATTTTTCGAAATTCCTAAATTACCCCTAAAATAATTAATGTTAATTAAGTTGATTAAGTAAGATTAGTTATTAATCTTTTAAGTTAGATAAAATCTGATTTTGGGTAAATTTTGAGTTTATATAAGAAAAAAAAAAGGTTTGGTAGAGAGGAAAAGAGTGAGTTTTTTGGAAATTTTAGGTTATTTGAAATGAGTGATTGTAGTGGAGGAAATGAGTTAAGTGAAGATTCAACCAACATAAATGATTGTGTTGATGGCGAGATTGTCTCATCTAATCCTATGGATTGGTACTTTAATTGGTCGATTCAAGGACACCATGCAACTACTCAGAGTGAGGGTCGTTTGGTCGGGAGTAATATAATCTAACGACCCTAAATAGTCGTTATGTATTAATGACATTATTTAACGACTCTAAATTTCAGTATGAAAAATCGTCAGTTATGTTCGAACAAACTAACGACTCTCAGATGCCACTATGAAAAATCGTCAAACAGCTTCGAAAATATTGACGACTCTTTTTTTTAGGATCGTTAACACATTATTAATTAATTGACGACCCTTTTATTTTTTTCAAACAAAGAGGTGGTTTGGCATAAACGATGATTAAAAAGGGTCGTCAAAAGAATTATTTTCACCTACACCTAATGGTTAACGACTTATCATGAATGAAACATCCATTTTACAGTACCAAACCCCTATGTAGCCTTTACAGTTCGAACCAAGGTTGTCTTCATTATAGTCTCCATCGACGTTGCTTCCCTGACTACTTTTGAATCAATCCAACACGTACATATTCAAATCACCAGCTCTAACCAACAACTCCACCTTCCAGCAGTTATGGAAACCCTCAATCCATTTCTTTTACCACCTAAATATATCTCTGCTTAACAAAGAAATGGGACTTTCTTCTCTGCGTAAAGAACATGAAATGAGACTTTTTTTCTTTAAACTTTCATAGCAGTGAAAGAATTATTTAACCCGATGAACCCATGATCATCGTCAGTGATTTGAGATGCCATAGTTTGCACGTCTGTATGGACCTAAATTAAACATGGAAGAAGACACGATTAAATCATAGTACCATAAATTAAAGGCCAGGCTAAAGGTATATGATTAGCGTAAATCTCAAATATTATATGAAGTCGTTAACTTTTAAAATGCTATTTGACGACCCTTGTTACTTTTCACATGGAGTCGTTAACTTTTAAAATGGGCACCATTTTTTCCATTTTTTTTTCATGTAGAGTCGTTAATTTCAAAATGGGGTCGTTTAAAAGGATCGTTATATATTTTTATGTTTCTGCAAATTTACTCTAATTTAGAAAAAAAAAATGAAAAACCATGAAAAATCGTTAGACATTCATAATCCTAGGTTAACGATTTCTATCCTGAGAAATTAATTTCTCCGATTCAAACCCTAGTTTTGAGCAGAACATCAAATTCAACTAAAATCCAAGTAAGAGTATGGTGTTCTAAAGGACATACCTTCTAATTGGAGCCATTTGATTGTCCGACGGTTTTGATTTCTTAAGTTTAATAGGAATTTTAGGGTTAATTTTATGGGAAAGGAAAAATAGTATTTTCAACTATATTTTGGAACCCCCTTAAAAATCTGGGTGTGGGTATAAAAAAATCATGGCCCCCAATTAGTTCTCCCGGCCCCCAATCATTCCTTGGAAATTAAACGCAGACCAAAAAAAAAAAAAAAAAATTATTATTAGGATCAAGATTATTTATACATTCCGTGACACCCATAATTATATGAAATTTTGAAAAAATATCTACATAACGGGTTATGAATCCTAATTTTTTAGTGGTATAATTGGCAAAGCAACTTGGATATAACATATCTAAAAAACCGCGCCTTGGAATTTTACAAATTTTACATCGTAGGAAATCGTTTAAAGAGAGCTACACAACGAGTACAAACAATATTTTTTTTTTCTTTTCTAGAATTAGAAACTCAAATTTTTGTTTTTCACGAAAAATCGGAGGTGATCATCATTTTAGGGAAAAATTTCGAAAACTAACTACATATTCGTTATGGAGCTTCCAAAAAAGATGCATAACACAATATACATACACCACAAAAGATGCATAATACGTTATGCAACCATATTTTTGTTCATGCATCAATTATTTTGGTTATGCAGCCACTAAAACGCTATATATGCTTGAAGCAGACGCATAACGAATTATGTAGCCATTTTCTCGATTGCATAACAAGTTATGCATCTATAACAAGTTATGTAGTCATTGTTTTGGTTGATTTTAGTGTGTACAGATAAAGTTGATGCATAATGCATTATGCAGCCATATTTTCAGATGCATAACAGGTTATGCATTCGTTTTCACGATTGCATAACATGTTATGCAAATATTATTGTAGGTGCATGACAAGTTATGGAGTCTTTTTTTATTGCTGGTTTCGATACTAACAAATAAGTTGATGCATAACGTGTTATGCAACCATTTTTCGGATTGCATAACAAGTTATGCGACAATTTTTTAGATGCATAACAGGTTATGCTACCAATTCCGTAGCTGCATAACAGATTATTCAACCACACCTATTTACTTCTATCACCAGAAATCACACAGACCACTCACTGCAACAGCTACAGCCTTGAACCCCAAATTCTCAATTTCATCTCTCAGTCACCAACTTAAACCATTAATAAATAATCCATAAGCATTATTAGCATAGTAGAAATCAAACAATAACGAAAATAATTGCGAAAGAAGAAGCTATTCCATATCGATTGTAAGTTCATACCCCGGGCTTTGAAATCACCCATATCGATTCCATGATTCAGTCACGGCAAATCAGCTTCAGAACCCCCTTCTTTTACTGACCTTCACGGTTAAATGCAACAGCCAAACTCTTGCAGCACCTTGTTTGTCTTCAGCTTCTAAATTGAGTCAGGATTCTTCAATCATGTTCACACTTCCCTGGCAACAGTTTTCACCACTTCAGTTATAGTAGCAACTTCATATTTCTTCTCACACTACTCATACAACTTGTATTGCCGTCTTTACTTCCTCTCTTCTCAGTTGGTGTCGAGAACACCAACTAGCCAGTGCTAAACATCCCCCTTGCACATCCATCAAACCATTTCTAGAAGCTGCAAACAACTTAGGCAGAAGTGGATCAGGCATTTACTCGAACAGGTTGTATGCCATACTCATCTTGTTATAGCTTCCAAACTCACCCAGATTCATTCTCTTGAATTAGCATTACAGTTCCATTTCGTTGTACTTCTGAAATGTATCCTAACCCCTTTGGAAAAAAAACACCACAACCATTAATTCAACACCACAAAACCCATTCAATGCATCTATGAAATCAGTCACAGTAAAGACGTGTTTCCATCTGAATTTCATCTCAAGAACAAGCTACATCTCTTCCAAATCGAACCAACAGAAGCCACTAAAATCAATGCAACAGATCCCCTTTGTAAACACCTTCTAAAATCACTGCTAGGTTGGCGAAAAATTGGCCTCAGCAAGAAGAAGTATCGACACCAGAACCTTAGTCCAACCCCTACAGCTTTTGTATCTGTAACTCTTCCATTCGCTACTCAACTAATAGCAACAACAAACCAATTTCAATGGAATTTCATGCCTAGAACACCAGCAATTCACTCCGTTCTTCCTTCTTCTTCTCGGATTCAGGGAGAAGTAGTGATCCATGGTGAATTCCCATCGAATCCATGGCCGGCGTCTAGGAAAAAAGTGCAATAGCTCACGATTGGAATTTGAGAATAAATTCACAGTAGAGAAGAAGAAGAAAAATGATTCCAGAAATTATGGGTGTGACGGAAATTTTAACCCAGAAAATGGGTACGCGCCTGAACTTTTCTCGGCGTGGGTTTCTTAGTGTAAAAAATCTAAAAAATGGGTGTAGCAATAGTTTTCACAAAACAAAACTAATACCTCGCCAAGACTAAGCCCATGTAGCCAGCCCATTTAGAATTCCAACACGTACACGATCCATCATTACTAATCAAGACTTACCTAATAACTTAGCCAGTAGATATCACTGTAGTCCACTGGTAAAGCCATTGGGTGATGATACAACTGACTAAAAAATAGTCTGGTTTAATATCCTTGGTCAAACAGTTAAACCCAACCTCTCCAACTCACTTACCAGAATTTACAGGACGTCATACCAGTTAGTGATAAGATCTCCAACAAAATGGCGCTAAACTAACCAGACGTCATTTATCCCTACAAGAATAACAAGTTAATGATTATTGAGTTAGTGTTCTTTGGCATCTTATCATGATGTCATTTATTTCACACAATATGGTCCAAATTACCAGCATTATGACCAAACTCCTACAACTTTCTTAATAACATTAAGATCCAGAATATCAGACTAGTTAGTGATAAGGTTTCCAAACAAAATGGCGCTAAGCCAACCAGACGTCATTAATCCCCACAAGAATAACATGTCAATGATTCTTGAGTTAGTGTTCTTTGATATCTTGTCATCTAGTATGATGTCATTCCTTTCACACAAATGGTCCAAATTATTATAAAAAGAAGTTGGCTCCAAAATTTTCTTCTCAACTTCTTCCCTCAAGACTTAGGTACATGCCACTTGAAACTGATCTTGTAGAAAGTTTACACATTCACTAAGAGTTGAAGTCATCTATAAAATAGTTTAGACTTCTTCTTCTGCTCTCCACTTCAATAATAGGTGATTCACATCTTCTTCAAAGGAATTGCAAATGAAGCATCTCTTACTGGTGATTTCATACCCTTTTCTGTTCAGTTGTCTATTTCGGGAATTGCATTTTGCAACGTTGAGCATTCACCCATATGAATTTAGGAGATATCGACATTAGTGTTGTTTGTTTCTTGCCTATCTATTGATAGCAGTCTTTAGTAATGAATCTTGAATTAGAATGGCATGAGATATAATCTTCTTTTGCCTCTGACAAGATGGGAGGATCTCCGATTGCAAGAAGTAACGCGTTGAATTCTATTGTCTCCCTATTTGATGAATGCCCCTTTAATTGGATTTTTCACCGCCCATTAGCAACCAAATCACCCACTTTAGCAAATCTGTTTTGTGTGATCTAGAAAACTCTTGAGAATGATAAATAAAATGGTGTGCCTTCTTTCCACTTTTCATACCAGAATTTCATAGACCCCTCATTGCCTAGTTTTACTTCATAAATCAGTTCCACCAATGACATCTCTTTTTGAATGCCTGTCCAAAATACTCTCCCTTGAGGTATAACATATTATTTAGACGATAAATCATTGATATCTGACTTTGTTTTTTCTTAAATATTTTCCTCCATAAGGCATTATACTCTACTGCATATCTCCATCTGTAGTTGGCCAACATGGCTTTGTTGGTGAGCCGACGCCTTAAGTTTATTACAGATAATCCACTCATCTCATTGGATCTAAACAATTTTCCAAACCACCCAAGAGATATGTTTATTATCTCATGTGGAACCCCAACGAAAGTATATCCTCATGTTAATCATTTTCAATTATATTTCAAATGGCATCTGAAGAAGAGACATAAGGTAAACTGGAAGGCTGGCCTGAACACTATTCATCATGACAACTTTTCATGCCTTGTTAACAAATGTTCTTCTCTATGGAGCCAAAAAAATTCTTTTTTAAAATGATGAGGGTACTAAGTACACCATAACATTTTTGTATCAAACCTATACATAAACACCTATCTAAGGAAATTCTACGAAACCAATATTTGCCAAAGAATTACTTCCAATATTTGCCAAAGAATTACTTTAACATGATGTAACTTGGTATATAATTAATTTCGTGATCGAACTAGCTATGGGATCGTACCAAGTGGATTAATATTTTAGTACAATTACTTAACTGTAGATATATAGAACGATAACTATAATTTGGAAAGTAAAATAATGGCGAGACACGCAAGATTTTGTTAATGATAAAAAATTTCTGGCATAAAAACCCCGGGACCTAGTCCAGTTTTGGATACTCTCAGAAATAAGACGACATACAAATCGACTATCGCAACTTCGTATAGTTGAGACCAAGTACCTACCCCTAGTTACTCAGTTCCTTCAATATCCTTGCATCCACGCGTGTGAATCCCAAGACAAAGTCCACTATCTTGAGTCACTTCACCTACTGTAAGTACTTCCGCTCTCAACTCTTTTGGATCATAACCTGAAAAATCAAATGAATAAATCTATTTTAATACCTAACTCACTTATCAATATTACAAATCAATCTTTAAATCAGATATAAAGTAGAGTAAAGGGTCTTCTGCTTAATCAATATAAACTCATTTGTTCAAAGATACATCCAAAATAGAGATTATCGAAACAATCTATTTCAGTGAACAACATATATCCAAGCAAATTAACCTGCGAGGAAAAGAAACTAGAAAGTTTGTTTGATCTTTACAACAAGTTTTAAGTCTATCGAAATAAACTACTAATTTGGGTCCAAGAGAATCAAGTGTACAAGAAAAATCACAAAGTTCAGAAACTAGAAAAACAAAAGTTTTCAAGTCTTCAATCATCAAAGTAATCGCTGCACAAACAACTTGATTCCTACTAACGATCAACACACACATAACGAAGTTTGTTAGTGTTGATTAATCAACAATTATATCTAAAGATCTTTAATCATGAGATCCGTAATAGTCAATCCTCAAACAACCTAGAGTGGCCATATATATCATAAGAGAAGGACCATAGAATACAAAAGTTTGATCTATCAAGGATTAACTTTACTATTAGTTCTTCATGAAATCAATTAATCGAAAAACTAAAATAACAATACAATTTAGTTTCTCACCAACGATACTATTAGAATCTTATTGACCCCAAAGAAAGCTTTAAACGAAGGAAAGGAAAGATGTTTCACCTAATTAGGTCACTCCTGTATCTTAACAAGTTATCTTCCATACAATAAATCAAGTAATATGTTCAAGGGATAAGTTTGTAAGAATACAAGACTCAACTATCTATAGTGTTATGACCAAGACTTGAATGAAATATAAGGTATTACCATACCCAAGAATCCTTAAGATATACAATGCATATTAATTTTTGAATTTAACAAATACCAATTGTATCCCGACACATAAACCGAAATCACTTATAGTTGACAACTAATATTATCTAGCACACTACTATGGATTTTACTAATATAGTAACTAGAGATATACAAACCTCTGGGATATGGTAAGCATATATTTTCGAATATCTAAATGATATTGAATTTTTGGTTTTGAGGATCATGCCTTGAGTAACAAAGGAAATACTTGAACTTTAACTTATTAGAGTTTAGCACATGTTCAAATTATTATGTGAATATTTCCATTTTAACTAAAGTGCATCTCAATGTCTATAGAAACCCTAATATGGTAGACATATAAAAAATATAAGTTTCAATGATATTAGGATCGATCCAGACTTAGATCCTTGTAAGGGATTGTTTTTCTGACATAGATCCTTAGAATCAGTCATAGTAGAGATCCTAGTTAGGGACCAGTCCTAGTAGAGATCCTTGAATCACCCATTCAACTATGAAACAAGTTTCACAAAACCATTCCCTTAAACTATGAAGTTAAACACAACTCCAAGGTATGGACTTATCCGGAAGTTCAACATATTAAATAATAACAAATTACCAATTAGCATTATGTCGTGTCTACGAAGACCATAGATAAACTATAATTCGTAAATTAAATTGTATAAAACAACTTGTATATAATTTCTTGATACTTTGATCACAATATAATGACCATGTCACCAATATACTAAAATAATTGTGAACAAACTTTAGTTTGTATGTTATGTTCCATAAATATTTACTAGAAAGAACAAATGATAGGAATGAAACAAGTCAAGTCTATTTTTACTAACCTCGATCTGAAGGATGATGTCTTCGTTAATGCCGATACATCTTCAGGTTCTTCATGAGTAACAAGAGCTTGTTTCAAGGTTTTTTTATGTTCCTGTTGTAACCTAACGAAGTTGACTCCTGTAATCAAATCAAGCGACTTCGAGTTTCGGAACTAAATTTGAAAACTAAACTTGGATAATCAACGCTTGGTGGGTTCAACCGAGAAATGCCCTAAAAATTCTGAGACTTTTCTAGAATCACTTATAAAACTAAAGTTTGCTTACAAATGGAGCCTAGAAGCAATGCCTAAATACTTCACCAGGAGTTTCTACACTCTTTAGTTTAGTATCTTTGTTATAATGTTTGGTCAACATCAATGTTGATGACTAGTTTTTTCCCCAAATTGATCACTTCGAGTCCTGTGATAAATTTATACACCTGTAACATAAACAAAAAGTTTTCAAATAATTTTTATTTGGCATCTAAGAATATCAAAGTGTCATCTAAAAATTGAAAGTGAAACACTTTGATGTTGATATTGACATAAAATATTGATATTAGATGCAAATTATCAGCCGTTTTAATATCTCGGTGAAAATTTCATCCATTAGGATGCAGAAAAAATGGTGACAATGAGTCACCTTGGCTAAGGCTCTTGTAGATCTAATTCGTGCGCTAGATAAATAACACTAGATCCATGATCCCGTTTCACCCACAACCTGAACCTTCCAACAGATTACCTTTTCAATTCCTAGTTTTCCCATAACCCAAAGATTTTTTTATTTTAATCTAGCTCTTATTAGTTCTCTTATAATGAAATCTAATTTTGAACATGTTTACCTTTTACAAAATTACCTTGATGTTCTGATATCAATTTTGGTAATATTGTTTTTGAATCTATTAAGCTAGAATTTTGGACAAAATCACCAAAATAGTGGGTGTGAAGTGTTAAGGCCTGCAAACTCCGTCTCTTTTAGTTATTTGACAGATAAAAGAATAACTAATTACCAATTGAGTCTCTTCTCAATATAGAATCATAAACTACAACCACAAAATCTTGTTTAAATAATGAGTATACTACAAATTAAGAGTCTTATTTTTGGAGCAGAAATAAGAAAAGAGGGGTATCACCAGGTGTTATAATGGCTAGTTGGGATTTGTTTTTGTAATATAAGTTGCTTGTTCTTTTTTTTTTCTTTTTTTTTGAATCTTATGGTGTTCTGTCTTCTTTAATTTTTTTTTAATTCTCTCTACGTTTTTTTCTTTTTTGAGTTTCTTTTGATTTTCTCTAGAGTATGTAAGCTCTCTGAGCTCTTTTTTACTTACTTCTAACAAGTTTTTTTCAATCTAATTTGTTACTTTTTTCGTTAAATTTTTAATGCCATAAGATTTACGAATTTCCAATCGCTAGTTTGAGAGATGTGTCTATTCAAATTTTTCTTCAAATTTTAAGATATAGGGGTATAAACGATTTTTTTTCAAAAATTACTACTTTTAATTGTTTCCTTAAGAATTGTGCAATTGGGAAAAAAAAACTCACCATTTCAGGAACAAAAGAGATATTAAAACTAACTTACAGAGCTTCAATGACCACTTGCTTAATTGGACAAATAACTAGTTAATTGTTGATAAGTCGAAAGGACCGATAAAAATGTAGTTATAGAAGAGTCTACCACATATTGCTTTACAAGGAAATAAAAAGAAATTTCATTTCAATTACACCTTCATTTGGTATTTTGAAGTAGACCACACGAGTGGGAACTAAAGAAAGTTTTCTTTAGGAAAATCAAAATCATAGTGATATAAAGAATTTTAATGTTTACTTTTATATAAACACTAAATGAAAACTCTATTTTCTTACTTACTGTTTTAGATTTTGTTTTTCGTAATATCAAAAAATCTACATAATTTATCTAGTATGACTATCAATGATGATTGTCACTTTCACTTTTATTTTTATCTTTTGAATTTGTTTTTGCTATTTCACGTTTTTTTGAGGAAAAAAGGATATATTAAAGAGAAAAAAACGGGTATTTACAAGTGACTATACAACATGATCAGAAGATCAAACCCAAAAAATAAAAATAAAATCAATTACATAAAATAACTTCATCCCAGTTATGAAGGATTTGATTCATTGAAAAGTCACGAAAATATGCGTATCCATGCTCCACAAACAGATATTTAGCATTACCTTGAATTCCAATTCGTCTTTAGATTTATATCTTCCTCCATGCACTCTGTTATTTCTCTCCAACCAAACCACCCAGAAGATCGAGAAAGGCAGAAGTTTCCATACTATTTTACTTCTTCTTGTTACACTACAGACAATCTAACTTAGTAATAACTCGTTGACATCCCCCGGCAGAACCCACAACACCTACAATGAGCTGATAAAATTGTACCACAGTTGCCTGACCCAATTACCGTGTAAAAACAAGTGGTCGACAGTTTCTACTACCGCACTGCAAAATACACACATGTCCGATTGAACCTGAACTCCCATATGCTGAAGCATACTTCAAGTTGGAATAGAATTGTGCAGTGATTCCCAAGTCAGAAACAAAACCCTTGGAGGAACTAACTTGTTTTTCAGAGCCCTAAAATAAACCCACTCAGGATCGTCATCTGTGATCTTGATATAGAGATATTTCGCAGTGTATTCCCCTTGTTAGAGAATTCCTCGGTCGAACTCGCATGCGTTTCTATCTCAAGCATGTTTGTCAATATTAGTAATCAAAACTATATGTCTTGATTTCTAGTTTACTTATGACTAAGTCTCGATCTAGGATAGTTAAGTATAGTTGAGCTCTAGATTCCATGGCTATGAAGACGAAGAATTACTCAACTAGTGGAACTTCATCCGACCAAAAGGTATGTAGAGACTTGAACTTATATATCACTCAAAAGTCTATCTATCTCCTACTCTTGAGACAACAGTCGTATAAGTATGATAGTTTTCATACATTCACATTTGCTATTCGAGCCGAGTTTACTTGCCTATCTTTTTCTCGAAATATGTATTAGTAATCTTTCACTTTAACCACTTTTCATCTTTACCCATGACAAAAGTCGTGATGACATTTCAATCTTGAAAATAGCTTCGATGACGATAGTCGTGAATAACGATTGTTATAACATTATAGAAGAATGTTTCAATGATTGAAATATAGAGTTGAGATTATGTAACCATCTATATGGATATAAGAAAATATAATGTGTTCGCACATTAGTGTATAAATCCATGTACCAAAAACCAAGTGCGTGCATATGTGTGCATACGGTATTGGTGAAGGCGACAAGTTAGGTACGCCTACTGGCTGAATTTTTCGAACCAAAAATTTCTGCTAAGTTTGTAAGTTTGAAAATGGTCAAACCAGTCACTTAGGTATGTGTACCCATACGTGTACCCACGGAATTTTTCGAACCGAAAATTTCTGCTGATTTTGTAAACTCAAATCCGGTAGCTAAGGTACGCATAACCGTACGCATACCCAAGCTGGTTATATTTCTCAAATCGGTAAGCTCATGAACTTAAACAATAAATCAATAAGGAATGCAATCTCTGCAAACTGTGGCTATATTGTTCATGAATTAATTCGAGTGAATCAAACCAAATTTTTTTTCAATAGTGTCTATGTATAAAGATCTAAACACTCTTCAACTAGTTCTTTTGAGTCATTTGAACTAGTTGTAAAGAAGATGAATATGGCTGATATGAAAGTGCTCATATGGATAACCATTGGTTAAATATTTGTGAACCAACCAAATGTACATATTTAGGTACTGTTACTCAAACCTAAATGAAATACATTTCATTTGTGTGTGACAATCTAAGTTTCGATCTAACGGTTGAAAGATATTAGCTTGGATAAATCCGGGTTTTCAACTAACGATGAATATGAATGCTTTGTTACCAAGGTAACTTAGATTGCAAACCCTAATTTGAAAATTATATAAATGAGTTGTCTACCAACTGGAAAAACTAATCCCCACACCTCCTGTGTGATACTAGTTGGTTCTTGTAAAATCGATTCTCCTTTAACCATAGGTTTGTTCTCGAGACCCTGTCGGTTAACGACTTAAAGACTTCATTGGGATTGTGAAGCCAGATGAAACTACTTCTCTTGTAGTTGAGCGATCTGATCTTGCTATTTTATATCGTACGAGTTCAATGGAATAATTGTCTTGAGATTATATCTCCGATATGGCAAGATAAAAATAAATCACAAACATCTTCGTCTCATCGTTTGTGATTCCGCAATATCTAGATTCGCTACCATACGATTTTAGATTATTGTGAGGTAATCGATAATTCTAGGTTGTTCTTCGGGAATATAATTCCGGGTTATTGATTAGTTCCTGTTCACCTTGATTTTATCAAAAGACGAAACAAAACTTGTAGGTTTATCTGTGGTAGACAAATTTATCTATTATCGTAGACTTTTATGTGTGATACAAATTTGGTTATTAAAGTCTTCGACTTTGGGTCGTAGCAACTCTTGTTTGTGGGTGAGATTAGCTAAGGAAATCAAGTGTGTAGTATCCTGCTGGGATCAGAGACGTAAGGAGCGCAACTGTACCTTGAATCAGTGTGATATTGATTAGGATTTAATTACAGTCCAGATCGAAGTTAGTTTGTAGTAGGCTAGTGTATGTAAAGTCTTAATATAGTGTGGTGTTCAATCTGGACTAGGTCCCAGGGTTTTTCTGCATTTGCGGTTTCCTTGTTAACAAAATTTCTTGTGTCTGTGTTATTTCTATTCCGCATTATATTTTGTTATATTATATAATTGAAATATCACAGGTTGTGCGTTGTATCGATCAATTGTGAAATCCAACCTTTGTTTGTTGATTAGAAATTGATTGATCCTTGGATATTGGTCTTTGGTACCATCCAAGTTTATATCTCTTGTATTTGATAAAGACTCGCAGATTTCTATTTGCTTGAGTATAGATTAAATCGGGAGTTGGAGATATTAACTCCTTGATATACTTTTTATTAAGATTAAGTCTGACTATCTATTTGATTCTCTTAAAAGTATATTAAAGTTAGTCCATATAGATTGCTAATCAAAATATTGGGTGAGGTTGTTAGATCCCCGCTTTTTCAATTGGTATCAGAGCAGGCAAACATGTTTAAAGACCTTATCAGTCTGTGTTTGTAGCGATCTGACTCTATGGACATAAGCAATATATCTGATAAATGCGTCACCAGAAATAAAGTCTATGTTTCTAATAGGTCTATTAAAGAGTAAGATCCCTCAATACTAGTGTTAAAATGAAACAGTCTAACACTGACATGTGTTATCCTGGTGAATTTGACTCTGTTGTTCAAGAGGATACAACTAGCGAGAGTAAACTAATTCTAAATCTTGTTAGAATTCAAGATGATAGATTCAAATAGTTGAAAAACCATGTCAATGTCCTTCTTGGTGTAGTAAAAAATTGTGGCTCCAGTGAAAAGGCTTCTTATAAGGAAAATCCTAAAGTTCGATCAACTCGTATCTTACTTGAGGAAAAACTTAAAAATGATGCTTTAGATGTTGAACATCTCATGAGTAAACTCTCCATCAAGGATGTTCATAAAAGTCTGCTATACCATCTACTTTTATTCAAACTGAAAGAGCTCCAGTTTCAGAAGTAATCTCAGATTCTCTTCTCACCCAAACCATTGTGTAGGGCATTCACACATCATTTTGAAGAAAGACATATCCAGACGATTATGTTAGGTCTGAAACCTCTAATCATTCTCGTGATCAGAAAATGTACTTTTTTGTGATTCAAAAGGGTATATAGTTCAAAAGAGGAAACCCGAGTTGAAAAATAAATCCTTGGTTCAACTTCAACACACCTTAGAATTGATTATTAAAGGTGTAACTGACATTCGTATGTCTAAACTAATTGGTTTTAGTATGCATCCTATGTTTCTTACCAGGAAGGTCAGCTCAATGAGTTTCTCAAATGCACAAAATCATAATAGACCTTTTGACAAATATCGTCCAAGAAGAATGCATGTTCTCTCTCATGTTAAAAATGGAGATAATGATGTGAATAATGTATCAAGTGAAAAATGAAGATATGAGCATATGGATGACAACACAAAATTGATTATTATTGAGGGATACAAGGAAATCATCAACAAACTTTGTAGTTCATCCAGACAACATTCTTCAGGTGAAAATCCTTACTATGCATCGTATTATGATGATAGTAAATTTTATGATGACTTTTTCACATCATAACAGTCTTCCTCCAAAGTATAGAAGGAAGAGGTTTAACCAAAAACAATATTCATTCGATGAGCTAAAAGCTCATACTTGTGCTACTTAATCACAAGGTTGAAATCTCTCACACACAAAATCCTGGTTGAGAGATATGTTAAGGTATACTTGTTAGAATGGTATTTTCAGATTCTCAAGCTATTTTCTTATCGTCTTTAGCCTGAGTATCCTTGTAAAAATACTTGCACGAGTGTTTTGTCTTGATGTTGTCAAAAAAAATAAAAATTGTTGTCTTTTGGTTAAACAAGGTGCTACTCATGTACTCTAAAAATTGCTTCTCTTATGAGACATAGATTTTTGGAGTCATCATGATGTTTCTCGTTTTGCAAGAGTTTTTAGCGAAGTCGTGTGCGTACGACTCTTGTTATGCACTTGGGTCGAAATTGAACTTGTACAGTTTACCCATGTGACTGGAACGAATTAATTAAGGAAACCCTAAAACTTCCTTCTCTAAGAAACCTTTAAGTAGCCGACCTATCGATTTACGTAAGTCACGTACGCATACTCTAGGTTATTTTCTGGGTTATCAAGAATGTCATCTTCTTCATCTCTCCATGGTGATTTTGCAAAGTGATTTCTTGAGAAAGGTTTTGGTTTTGAACCAAAAGGAAGGAAGAAAAGAACTCTTGTAGAAGAAGGTGCACCTAATGCCTCATTCTACTATGCCCACTCACACCAAAATGTTGAGAATGAGGATATGGTTTCTGCAGAAGTGGTTCATGACTTTCTTAAATGCTTTGAGGAAGCAAAACTTCAACTTGTTGATATAATGAAGGATTTTGATGTGATTAGAAGTGAGTTGAAAAAGGTTACTACTGAACTTGGTCTCATAAAGTCACATGTTAAATAACTTCTCAATGAGGATATCTTCTCCGAAGACGCAGTTGATAATATGAATCACAAGCTTAAAAGTCTCGAAACCCGTGAAGTTGCCGAACGTGAACTTTAGCTCATGATCGGTTTCTATTAGATTTGTTATTTTGTCTAGGAAGTCATATTATGAGAATTTTATTCTTGTGTTTTAGGAAGAATAACTAGAGTTTGGAATAGCCATTATTGTGAGTACACATAGTTATGTCCAATATTTTTATCTTTGTTTCTTTTAGATTTATTTATTTAAACTCTAAAATTGTTTGGAAGATGATTTTCGAAGTATTAATATTTAAGGTTTTATATATTGCAATATGTTATGGGATATGTGTGTTTGCATCTGTGAACTATTATTGTCCCACACAAGGTCAAAAGTTATCTCTTTTATATGTCGATATGCAAGTATTGATACAAGATCGATGAGCTTTTGACAAACAAAAATTGAACCTATTATGTCGTTATGCAAATAATTAATGGAAGATAGGATGAATTTTTTTTTACGAGGATTATGTCTATTGTATGTCATTGTGCAAATAGTGATGGAAAATAGGATGAATCCTTGTTTATTCCGCAGTATTGATCTTCCACGATCCATATTTTATGTATTTACTGTGCAGCTCCATAAGTCTTCTTGTGTGAGCATTCCCAACTAGAGTAATCATAGATTCGTTTGTGGTTATTTTGGTTGTGTATTCTGATTAAATTAATCATGGGTTTTCTTGTGATTAGTTTAATTGAAAATTTTGGATACAAAATCATTTTTGTGGTTTTTGATGTCCAATAAAATCCTTCTTTTCTTGTAAAAGTAAGGTCGCTCTTATTGTTCTCTCGGGAATGACATCAAATAGGGGAGAGTTATTTTGAACTTGCGCTTAATTTCCATATCTTTGTGGGGAGTGCGGATGTGGAATTTTTTAGGGGTTATCTTATATCTTTATAAACTCCTTGATGAATGCATTTAGCTTCGGATTTATGATTGCATCTAAACAAAGTTGATATGTACTTTTATTTGGTGTTGAAGCATTTTCATGGAATTTCATTAGGATCTCGTTTTCGTACCTTTGCCAATTTTATTGATAAAAACGGGAAGAATTAATATGTAGTTCACACTACAAATACATATGGTTTTCAGATCATTATGTAAGGGGGAGTGGTTTTCGTGTTGAGACAAAAGTATTGACTAAGTGGAAATGATACATATCACCATAGTATTGTTGTCAAGGTTGTGATATAAGAACTTTCATGTTGTTTAATAATACTATGACACTGTATAACAATGATCGAGAGTTTTTGTTTTCTTATTGTTATGGCTATGGATCTTTAACAACTATGATGCCGAACTGAACATCTATGGAATCATGGGAGTACTTGGAAAAGATGAAGTTTTCTAGTAATGTTGAAGCTCCAAGGAGATCAAGCATGTGGAGGAGAAGCTACAAAGTTTTATCTATTTTGTAATCCATATGTATTGATAGTTTTGTCACTAAAATTGAGAAAGGGGGAGATTGTTAGAGCATTGCCCGGTCGAACTCACATGCCTTGCTATCTCAAGCATGTTTGTCAATATTAGTGATCAAAACTATATGTCTTGATTTCTAGTTTACTTATGACTAAGTCTCGGTCTAGGATAGTTAAGTATAGTTGAGCTCCAGACTCCATGGAGATTATCTTATGAAGACGAAGAACTACTCAAGGAACCAGTGGAACTTCATCCGACCAAAAGGTATATGGAGACTTGAACTTATCTATCACTCAAAAGTCTATCTATCTCTTACTCTTCAGACAACAGTCGTATAAGTATGATAGTTTTCATACATTCACATTTGCTATTTCGAGCCGAGTTTACTCGCCTATCTTTTTCTTGAAATATGTGTTGGTAAGCTTTCACTTTAACCACTTTTCATCTTTACCCATGATGAAAGTCATGATGATGTTTCAATCTTGAAAATAGCTTTGATTACGATAGTCGTGAATAACGATTGTTATAACATTATAGAAGAATGTTTCAATGATTGAAATGTAGAGTTGAGATTACGTAACCATCTAGGGATATAAGCATATATAGTGTGTTCGCACATTAGTGTATAAATCCATGTACCGGAAACCAAGTGCGTGCATATGTGTGCATGCGGTATTGGTGAAGGATACAGGTTAGGTACGCTTATCCGTACGCGTACTGGCGAAAGATTTCGAACCAAAAATTTCTTATGAGTTTGTAAACTCAAATCTGGTAGCTAAGTTACGCATACCCATATGCGTACCCAAGCTGGTTATATTTCTCAAATCGGTAAGCTCATGAACTTAAAAAATAAATCAATAAGGAATGCAATCTTTGCAAACCGTGGGTATATTGTTCATGAATTGATTCGAGTGAATCAAACCGATTTTATTTCAATTGTGTCTATGTATTAAGATCTAAGCAATTTAAAAACTCTTCAACTTGTTCTTTTGAGTAATTTGAACTAGTTGTGAAGAAGATGAATATGGTTGATATGAAAGTGATCTTATGGCTAACCATTAGTTAACTATTTGTGAACCAACCAAATGTACACATTTAGGTACAGTTACTCAAACCTAAATGAAATACATTTCATTTGTGTGTGACAATCTAAGTTTCGATCTAACGGTTAAAAGATATTAGCTTGGATAAATCAGGTTTTTCATCTAACGGTGAATATTGAATGCTTTGTTACCAAGGTAACTTAGATTGCAAACCCTTCTTTCAAAACTATATAAAGGAGACGTCTATAAACTATAAAAACTAATCCCCACACCTCCTATGTGATACTAGTTGGTTTTGCTAGAGTCGATTCTCCTTTGACCGTAGGTTTCTTCTCGAGACCCTGTCGGTTAACGACTTAAAGACTTCATTGGGATTGTGAAGCCAGACTAAACTACTTTTATTGTAGTTGAGCGATCTGATATTTCCATTTTATATCATACGAGTTCAATTGAATAATTGGCTTGAGATTATATCTCCGATAGGGCAAGATAAAAATAAATCACAAACATCTTCGTCTCATCGTTTGTGATTCCGCAATATCTAGTTTCGCTACCATACGATTTGGATTATTGTGAGGTGATCAATAATTCTAGGTTGTTCTTCGGGAATATAAGTCCAGATTATTGATTAGTTCCTGTTAACCTTGATTTTATCAAAAGACGGAACAAAAATCGTAGGTTTATTCGTGGGAGACAGATTTATCTATTATCGTAGACTTTTATGTGTGATACAAATTTGTTTATTAAAGTCTTCGACTTTGGGTCGTAGCAACTCTTGGTTGTGGGTGAGATTATCTAAGGGAATCAAGTGTATAGTATCCTACTGGGATCAGAGATGTAAGGAGCGCAAATGTACCTTTAATCAGTGTGATATTGATTAGGATTCAACTATAGTCCAGAACGACGTTAGTTTGTAGTAGGCTATTGTATGTAGCGGCTTAATATAATGTGGTGTTCAATATGGACTAGGTCTCGGGGTTTTCTGCATTTGTGGTTTCCTCTTTAACAAAATTTCTGGTGTTTGTGTTATTTCTATTCCGCATTATATTTTGTTATATAATTGAAATATCACAGGTTGTGCATTATATCGATCAATTGTGAAATCCAACCTTTGGTTGTTGATTGGAAATTGATTGATCCTTAGATATTGTTCTTTGGTACCATGTAAGTTTATATCTCTTGTATTTGGTAAAGACTCGTATATTTCTATTTGCTTGAGTATAGATCAAATCGGGAGATAGAGATATTAACTCCTTGATATACTTTTTATTAAGATTGAGTCTGACTGTCTAGTTGATTATCTTAAAAGTATATTTCAGTTAGTCCATATAGATTGCTAATCGAAATATTGGGTGAGGTTGTTAGATCCCTCTTTTTCACCCCTTTTATTCCATCTTCTTCGTCATCAACCAATAACACATTCCTGATATCATGCTTAATCTCCAAAAGATCAATTCACTCTGCCGGATTTAAGTCCCTCGAAAACAGTAAGTTCCAATTTGAAGTCTTCATATATATTTGAAATTATTTCCTGCTTTTTTCTACTGATCTTGTATAATCACAAATACTTCTCTTTTAAAGATTTCTTTTTGACCCACCAATCATGCCAGAATCGTAATTTTCTTCTACTTTTAACCTGAATCGACACTGTCTCAAAAAAATCTGCATTAGCCCTTCAAAGTTCAAATCACATACTCCTTCCAGAGAATTTTTTGTCTGAATTGTGATCATAAACCGCTCATCAGAGTTTGATTTTTCACACATTAACTTCCTCCACCATGCCGATGTTTCCTTACAGTATCGAGCATCCCATTAATCTTCCTTAAAATTAAAATTCCCAGGCCTCCCTTTCTAATTGGTTTATAGACAGTCTTCCAAGCAACCTAACTTATCTTCTTATTATCCGTGTCCATCCCCCCCACCCACCCCCCACCCATCCCATAAATTTTTTTTTCATTATCTTGTTCAGCTTCTTTTCCACAGCCACTGGTAGGAAATATAAAGACAAGGAGTACGTAGCAATATTTTCTAAACAAATTTTCATTAAAATCACCCTAGCAACTTTGTTCAAAAACTTTCTTTTCCAATGAGCCAAATTTTTCTCCATTCTTTGAATAACCACATCCCAAATCGCCAAGTTTCTCCTGTTTGCTCCAATCGGCATGCCCAAATACGTAATTGGAAAGGCATTCACCTTACAACCAGTTTCCAGAGCAAGCTCCAGAACAAGATCATCTGCCTCTATACTCGTTATTGAGATCTTTTCTAAATTTATTTTGAGACCCGTAAGCACCTCTAACATCAAAAGAATGATGAGCAATCTTCTAACCTCCTCCTTAGTAGAATTGAGAAAAATAATTGTGTCATCTGCAAACTGTAGATGTGAGATTATAAAGCCACCTTCCACCATTTGAAAATCACCAAGCCTGTTTTCTGTGACAGCCTCATTAATCAAGTTAGATGAAACCTCAACTACCAAAAGGAAAAGAAAATGTGATAAAGGGTCACCCTGACGAATCCCTTTTGAAGGCTTAACTCTGTTTATAGATACTCTATTCACCAAGATTGAAAATTATGCTCCTTTGACACACCAATTTATCCACTTCAACCATTTTTCGCCAAATCCATTCTTTCTCAGTATGGCAAATAAAGAATGCCAGCAGACGTTATCGAAAGATTTTTCCATGTATGTTTCACACAAGATGCATGGATTCATCTATCTCAACCTACTATCGGTATACCCATTGGCAATTAAAATGTCATCTAGGATATGCTTATGCTTAACAAATGCACCTTGTGCATTAGAAACTAAACCAGGCATGACTATCTTCATCCTTTCCGCAAGAAGTTCAGCAATTATTTTATAAAAGCTACTAATCAAGCTAAGTGCTCTAAAATCCTTCATTGTAGCTGAATTTTTCTTCTTCAGAATTAACTTAATGAAAGACAAGTTTAGTCGCCAATCAAGTTTTCCTTTATCATAGAAGCCATAATGTTATTCTTCCTGAAGCTCCAACAGGCTTTATAAAACTCCAAATTATAACCATCCGATCCCGGTGTTTTTTTTTTTTTTTGACACACATCCCGGTGCTTTATTCGCTCCACACTTCTTGATATCACCCAAGACTTCCTACTCATCAAATTGTCTCTCTATCCAAGTTTATTGTGTGTCATCTATTCTCTTGAATTTCACATTTTCAAAATAAGGAGATATCGACGAAGAGGTTGTAAATAAAGTTTTATAGTATTGTTGTATCACCTGCTTAATCGTGTCCTAGTTAAAAACATCAACACCTGCAATTTCCAGTTTAGTTATACAATTTCTTCATTTTTTCGAATTTGCAATACTATGAAAATATTTGTATTCTTATCCCCCTTCTTGAATCCTTTCACTTTTGCTCACTGAAATGTCATTCTAGCCCCTGTCATTTTCACTATGTTTACCCTCAATAACAGATTAGACATCTCCTCCCCCTGAGCATCTGATAGTGATGTAGTCTTCTCAATCAAATTTAATGACTTTATCTTGTCCGTCAGTTCCTCTTATTCCTTTCTAACACTGCCAATCTCCGACCTACTCCAACTCTTAATGAAGAACTTCAGATTTTGTAGCTTTCTAAAAAGAACATACCCTGGTGTACCTACAAAAGATAATGAATTACACCAATTCTCCACCAACTTTATGAAGTATGGATGTTGCAACCAATGATTCTCAATTTTGAAGTTAGAAATATTGTAAAAATCCGGTGTTAAATCCAACATATAGCGTTATGATCTGAGATAGTTCATACCAGGGATGTCTCTGTTGCGTTACCAAACCTAGTATCAAACGAGGAACATACAAGAAACCTATTGAGTCTGCACAGAGTCGGATCCGCATGCTTGTTTCTCCAAGTAAAATCCCCACCATTCAGAGGTAAGTCTAGAAACTCCTGATCCTCAATGAACTCATTAAGAAAGTTCATATTCCTAATGTCACCACCGGGTTTATTCCTCTCTGCATCACTTCGCACTGAATTCCTTAGAAACACCATACCTCTAAATCCCAACTCCTTATGTTCGCAAGGTCAAGCCAAAACTCTTATCTTATGTTAAAATTATACAGTGAATACTGCATTTTTGCAATGAATTTGAACCCATTGCTTCTAAATATAAAAGATAAGAAATTGAATTCATCCCAACCCTCTTATCCAGCAACTCCATATTTGCACAATCACAAATGGTTAATAACCCTCTACTATTACCAACACTTCCCACCGAAGGAATGAATTCCCAACCAAAGTCAAAATCATACCGCAATTGCCTTACAAACTAGCTTGAAAAATTCTGAATTTTAGTTTCTTGAATACAACAAACTACGCATTTATGAGGTACTATCAAGTATTTTACTGCAATCTGCTTGTCATAGGCATTGAGTCCCCATATATTCCACGAAATTATCTTCGAACCTATTAAACAGTCATAATCACCCTGGAAGAAACTTTATCTGAACCTATTTGTGGAGTTGGTAGTGTCATTTGAATCACAAATGTCTTGGACTTTTTTCCCTTCTGCAATGGATTTATACCTATATTTGTACTTAAATAATACCTCATCTATAACCTCTTTAGCTTGCTGCTCATCTTTAGCTCTAATCACCCCCCAACCTGCAACATAGTTCAAATATCATCGTCGACGTGGAGAATATAACTTCATTTGATTCAACATAAACTCCCTAGAGATCACCTAGTCTGATAACTATTTTTTTTTTCCTCCACATTAAACAAGCTCTTATTAACTTCCTGTGACGGTGTAGTGTCTAGGATCTCCAATGGACCACTATTTGCGCATGCACTATTCTCACCCTTCTCCTACGACACCATTGTAAGGTCTTCAAGCATTCCTAAGGTCACAAACCCTTTAGAGTGAGCCTCAGAATTATTATCACCAGGGTTGGTTAGATATCCCCAACTACCTCTCTACCAACAATAGGCGAATGACAACCCATGCTGACTGTTTTCAAGCTGATATCAGAATGCTTGGGCACCTCAACCTCAACTTTTCTTCCAACCACATTCATGAAACCACTTGATCTCCGCAGCTAAAACACTATCAATAATTTCCAATCTAGATGAGGTGGGAGATTCTTCTTCACATCCACCATCTATCTACCAAGACATGAAATCTACTGACAATAGGAGTAGTGTTTCTATCCCGAGAGTTTAGAAAACTATCACCTCCAAAGCTCTCTATGACAGACTCATTACATCCATTCTCCAAAGACTTTATGACAATTCCATCTTCTTTCGCATTCAATCTTAGAAAAATAGGAATCTGATGATCAACCATCTGATTTGAAACCTCTTTTAAAGAAGCATTTGAGTTGTAGCTTTAGACTTTTTGGTCAAGTCAAGACCTGACTCAACCATTTGAAAGTCCTGATTCAACACCGATTCTGAGATTCTCATAGATTTGCCCCAGAATAAGCGGGAGGAGATATTTTAAATTTTGAAACTTGCAGTTTGTTATCAAACTCAATCAGCATCTTATTATACTCCTCCAAAGGTGCCTTAATTTTAGGCAAGAATTTGAAATCCCACTCAATAGAAACAGCCTAACTTTGGTCGCCATCCTCAACCATTAGAATCACCGGGATATTAAAGAAATCTCCCTTGACCGAGATTCTGAAAAAGTTTGTAGACTCCTTTAGAAAAGTGCTAGTTGCTACTTGCATTAAACCTCCCAGAGAATCCCCAATGGACCTAAAAAACTTATAGATCCAGATCTGATGAGGAATGGCCCTTATTTTTAACCATTTCTCATATCTTGACATGGCTTGAACCGGAATCACAACATCCTTACAATGTTTTGGCTTGGTCACCTTTTTTTCACCAATAACCAGATAGTGTTATGCCTGGTTATGCTAACCACACAATTATTAACCAAAATTTTCCTTGTCTCCATAAATCGAGTCAGTATTCCTTATGTAAAATAATTTGAGCAGACTGCTCATCAATGATTTCCAAGTCTTCAAAAGAATCCTACTACATTTGATTCAACACTTCTCTCGCAAGACTCGACAAACGAACAAAACCCTCCACCCTAATAAGTCCTCTAAATGAATTTAGCAGGACTTTCTTACTTGGTAATACCTCCTGGAAGTCATCTGCAGAAGGAGTTTTTTAAGCTGTCTTCTTCATCACATGATGTTCCTTCGTGTAGCCAAGTAATAACATCCCTCACCACATGGAACACCAAGAGCATAAGATTTATCTGCATCCTCCCTTCTTACTCTTGAGATTCTGAAGTACATGCCTACATCATTCTCCCATATCTCACAAAGAAAAGATGCTTCTCCTTCTCTCATAGGACATCTTGTTCTAGCGCACTGTGTGTCCATCGCTTCCCCCATAACATCTACCAACCAATTAGCTGTATCAGCTGAGAATTGAATTAATAATTGAAGCCTTCATCTTTTCTTTCTTCCAATCGAATACCTTTCAAGTTTCCTTGAGTTTCCATGGAAACCATGGAAATACTTCACGTTATTTTGAGGAAGAAGTATTTCCCAAAATATTATGAATATCTCGATGTTTTCTATTAATGCACTAGGTATCACCGGGGTCTTACGACCCCAGTTCAACCTTTCCTTTTAGTGTTCACGGTACATACTTTAGGTACACAGTTCTAACAAAAATATATCTCAAAACAAAATTATCAATCAATTAAATAGATTAATAAGGAATAACAAAAACCAATAAATTCACACATGAATCAACGGAAAAAGAAAAGAATGGGTTTCTCCCAAATTGTTACCTAATTCAAGTTACCTTAGATCGCATAAGAGACTTGACAGAAAGGTAGATAAGTATATCTTCTACTGGTTTGCATTATACTCTTTTGCAGTGTTTTTTGTCAACTTTTTAAAATTTTATATCGCATTACTTTTGCCATTGAATGCAACTACATTATATGACTTGCTAATTGCATAATGCATAAGTTTACTTCTACATTTTCAATAGTATTTAAGCCCATAGATAGACCATTTTCTTAAGAAAAAATAACGTTTATAAAATTCGAACATGTTACTATTTGTTTTCTAATTACCTAATTTATTATAAGAAGCTAATTTAATTTCTCATATTTTTTTGGAGCGGTTGCATGTTGATATGCTAAAAAGATAATTAACGATTGTAGCAAGTTTCTAAAGTTTTATTCAACCTCATATAGAACTCATTCAACTTAAGTTAATATGCATATTTGGATCATATGGTCATAAGAATCCATAAAAAAGAATTGTTGGAAGAACCAAATATGTAGTTCATCATTCTCTATGGTACTCGATAATCCCATGGATTCGAAGATTTTATAATTAAATTGAAGTTATATGAGAGTAAACATGTAGCTTTAAAAATAAAAACAAAAATAATCATAACGTTGAAGATCGCCCAACAACTAACACAGAAAAAATAAGGAAATAAACAAAAAAAATATAACCACACCAGCTTACACATAAAAACTGAGATATCGATCTTCATATATAATTGTCCTATTTTCACTAAACATATAATAAAATCTCATTCACGAAAAAATAATATCTTTCCCACCAATTTCATCCACGCCCATCAATCAATATTATCTGGATAATCTTGAGCAGCAAAAATGACGTTGATTTTATCTTCCTCGGCCTTGATCTTGTCTTTTGTTGCTCATTTTCCAAAGCATCCCAAGTGGTTCCAAAAAGTAAGTTCACCATGTTTTTCTATTATATGATTGAGTATCAAGCCCCTCTGAATCCAATTTATTTACTAATTTTTTGGATTCCTTTAAATTGGTAGGCTTGTTCTTTAATATCTTCTAACTCGGTCGGTCGTTTTTGGCCTCCTTTAACTCGATTCTCTTTTATTTCCTATCAAATTTCATGTTATTGATTTTATTTTATTTTATTTATTTGATTAACTAAGTGTGGCCGTTTTTTTATTTTATGTATTGCTTATTTTGTTTTTTTGACTCTAAACCACCGTCTTAAATATCTAACGTTTAGATGAGATAAAGATTAAAATATACATTTTCTCAATTTTTGTTTATCTTTTCTAATTTAATAAGATTTTTATTTCTTAGCTTTGTTATGTTTATAAGAAGTCGTAAACCCTGTCTTTCGTTACCATAACAACCCAAGTCGTATTATTACATTATTCGAAATATCACCATATTTGCTAAGAATTTTGCATATGATGAGTAGGACCTACTATTTATAGTTAAATACGCAACAGTTAAATCTTGTTTACCATTTTGCAAACTAATTAAAATTACTACTAAGATATAATTTTATATTGTTTTGTATGTGTTTCACCAGTCTATATAATGATCTAGAGGTGTAAATTGGGACGGGCCAACACGTTTATGGTACAACACCGCACGTTAAAATTCGAGCACATCACGTTAATATTCGAGCACAACACGACACAAAACGTGACCGGCCCAGCATGGACACAACATGTTTGTTTAATGTGTTGTGTTGTGCCAGAAAAATAGGCACAGTGGCAAGTGTTAGCACGCTGCACAACACAGCACGCGAAGAAAGCACGCCATGTCATGCGTAAAATACTACACAATACATCACATTTGATGCATATTTCACAAAAATAATATTTGTTTTATCCAATTTATGACATTTTATTTTCGTTATGTTAATTTATTTCTGTAATAATACATGTACTAACTAAAATATCTCAAAAATATTTATTTTGAAGAACATAAAATAAGTGTTCTAGCACAGCACAACCCAGCACGGCACAACACGTTTATTTTTCTGGTACAACACGACACACCATTTAGCACAACACATCACAACACGTCTGAATCTCTGGCACAACCCAACCCAACCCAGCACGCTAAGCACGTGAATTCGTGGGCTGGGCTGTGCCGGCACATTTTACACCTCTACCCGTACCCACTGGAGCAGAGCAGGGGTCAATGTTTTGTGGTGGGACCCGCAAATTTGTGAGAGGCCTGCGGGATTCTCTGCTCGGTGCGTTTATCATTTTCGCGTCTTGTTGCCTATTTCTGCTGGTGAAATAATGTATGATGTCATCTCGTCATAGATTGACCGAACTTTTATCCCGCGAAAAGCCACCCTCTGAGACATGGTGTGGGACCCACTAACAACCATTACCAACCTGATGTTATAATCATTTCCCTAATACACCGTTACATCTCTCGGGTTTTCTCTCGATACCAAGTGCGGTGAGTCTATCATCACCCTAACTTTGTATGCCTTTTTTCTGTTTAATTGTGCATAAGTTAGTTTTACTTTTTTTTTCCTAGTTCTTTAGATGTATGAGCGATCAACAAAATTACATATGGCTTAAAAGTAAAAACAAATGTTAGCAACAAAGCAATTAATCAATGTAATTGCAAACAGCCGTTGGTCCACAACCAAACCTTGCAATGATAGTTAGACAATAGACAGTAACATTTTTTTTCAGAACTTTAAATTATTTGTTCCAAGTGACTTTTCATCTGCTTAGATGGATGCATATGCTCAGTAATTTACTTTATTTCACATTCACTTTTCATGGGTTTTTCAATCCCCAGATAATCCAAAAATTTCATTGGAAATCAAAAAATTATTCCCTGGATTTCTGAATATCAATTCTTCCCTTTTAAACATGAATTAGGATATATGATATATATACTTAGAGAGTTAATTTTTTGAAGTAAGTATCACATGACCCTAAACCATTTTGTTTGTGCCGACCAAAGAATGAATCATATCCATACCCAAAAGAAAATTGGATCGATAGTATGAGTAATATATCATCTTTCCTAGAGGTACCGCTGATAGCTTCTAATGAGTCCAACTCAATCATCGGCTATGTAGCGCCCCCTAAGCTAGCAGCTGACTAATCCAACAAATTGACTAAATAAAGAGGCACTAAAATCTAAAACATGCACTTAAGCATTCAATTAAGAAATGCGATACAGAACTTAACCCAAAGCTAACCCCGCTCAGAAATATATATACAAGATCTTCTCTCAAATGATACATATGTAATAGTCATTTGGTTTTTAAAATAAATATACAACATAATAAATATAACAGAAGTTAATCAACTAGCGAAGTCAACTTCTCGGATCTTTAGCTGCGCAACCCTGATCTGTCACAGAAACTGAAGTGGAAATAATTAACATTTAACCTTCTAAGTAATCATAGGCAAGATTTGGAAAACAATACATGTTTTTCCGAAAACATTAAAAAGTGACTAAGTCACTGAAATAATCATACATGTATATGGACAAACTCCTTCTTCAAACAATGTATAATATGGTTGTAAATACCTACCCAGAAATTCACACCTAATAGCTATGGATGCCACCAAGACCATGATGACCAATACTCTAAACAATAAAAGCTGAATTAAAGTAGGTATAAATGTGAAGGAGCGTATCCTATATACCACAAGTGGAAATTATCATTTCCCATAACAATTCATATTGACCACAAACAATACAAGTCCTTTCCACATCGTGGAAAGATTCACAAAATCGACAGGATTATCATAATGCATTTTAAACAAAACATGGAATGCAGAAACAAACAATGCATGAGTTCGTTAATCATAAACTTTTATAAAAACAACAATAATGAATACAAAGAGTTAAATGCATTCCCACACCTTTTTTTGATGACAGGCCACGCCTACCTCGAGATCCATGTTCCACTGGTTCATCCTTTGAATCGGTCGTTGTTAATGGACTAACTGT
The DNA here is from genome assembly GCA_023529315.1 of Papaver bracteatum. NCBI lineage: Eukaryota > Viridiplantae > Streptophyta > Magnoliopsida > Ranunculales > Papaveraceae > Papaver > Papaver bracteatum. The sequence goes on along the minus strand of JAJJWX010001481.1, from coordinate 318,957 downwards.
TAACCACACAAGAACACTAAGATTCTAGCCACAAAGGCTCACACAAGAATCATATAGTTCTATCTCACAATTGTAGGCCCATTTATGTTTCTACACCTTTTCATTATCTATTATTAGCAAATCTAAGGTTTATTAATTCAATTAGATTGGTTCTATAATCTATTAGCTAAGTCTTATGAATGTCTACAACTTTGTAGAAGAAGCCAAAGGTCAATTCGGATCATAAGTGGTCCAAAACATCAATATAAGATAATTAGTTTAAAGCCCAAGCCCACTTAAACAAACCCATTAATAAGGGCCTGGCCCAACTGGGTCAATCTAACGGTCATTAACGGTTGAACTAACAGTCCAAGGTCAACTTAACAGTCAACGTCTAAGTACATGACAAAGTCTAGTCAATGGTCAAGTCCAAGTCAAAGTCAGGTCAACTATCTAACTCGGTCATGGTCAACTGGTCAAGTCTGAGTCAAACCGATTTAACTCAGGTTACTGGACTAACTCGACTCAGTCAGATGGTCTGAGTCTGGTAAGTCAGCTAGACTGACAAGGATACCTAACAGACCTAAACTCAATTTACATATCAAGTTTAACAATATTTCTTATATTCTCAACTTCTAGATTAACAAAGCAACTTCAATCTATTCATTGCAATAATTCATTCATTCAAATAAGCTTTGAATTCCAATAACAAAAGCATACTAAGTTTACCTGCAATTGCAGTAGCAGCAGGCTTTCAAAGACACTATCAAACCTTGATTCTACACATCATTCTTACATAATTTCTACTCTCCCAACTCAAGATACAACAATACTCTACGCCACCAGTTACATCTTCACAGGCAATACTCATTTCATCCCTATCACAGACTGTCTCAAATCCAATTACTTCAACCACTACAAATCAGAATATCACAACCCAATTTCAAACAATACTACTCCCTGCAACATTACTGACATTGTACTCCCATAGTTCAATCTTAGCTTAACACAATCAACCATCCACCAAATTTATCACAACTCCCTGTGAACAAATCTCCAATTTCTCCCCTGCATTCCACAACACCTCAACATCAATAATAACACCACTACTACCTGTAATCCCCATTCATACAACATCTACTCAAGAACCCAATCATTCTTAATTTAATTACCAACTGCATATACTCAATCAATCAATAAACTAAATAACTTTACTAAATCAACTCAGAGAACAATTACCTCAAATAAGCCTCTTTCAATCAACATGAATTCAATCTCTTCTTTGTTCTCAGACTAAATCCCAAACTGAAGCAGATGATTCACTCTCTACTTAATCTTCTCATAAGAACAATTGAACCCTAGTTCCATCAGCAATTTCAAATTTCCCATTCACATATTTCAATAATGAACATGAATAATTCTTTTAAATCAATTAAGCAACACAATTACCTCAGAATGGATTCAATCAAGCATTTGAGGCTGAATTCTTCTTTAACTATCTCAATTCAATAAACCATCTCAAACCACCACCATAGTTCATTTTCTGTATCTGTGATTTCTTAGTTCATTCAAATTCATACAACTCAATAACTAAACTAACTCAAATCCAAAATACTAAAATTCAGATTAGTTAGAGCTTACCCGAAACACTAGCATCCTCTGATTTCTTACTTCACCACTTGCTTCAATTGAACCTTAGAATTATCGTTCTAGACCTAAAGTTCATCACCATCACCAGTTTTATCATCTGAGACTTTGATTTTACAAACAATTCTATTCTAATGCTCCCAATTCTTCAAAACCCATCTCTAAACCTTCTATTCCAACTATTAATTCTTCTCTGAGCCTTCCCGTGAATCTCTATTTATCAATTTGAGGAAGAACATGAAACCCTAACTTCTTTGATTCATCTCTACAAAAGCTTAACTTCATCGATTTAACAACAACCCCTTTCTTCTTCATCCATCAACATCTCAATTCACTTCTCAATTCCACATAAACCCTAACTTCAGAAATCATCTCTTCAATTTACAGCAACAACTCTAACATGTTCATCCCGTGCTCAAACAACTTCAACATCATCACCAATAATCAATACTCGATCTGTATCTTCTTTCCTCGATCTCAAAACCACTAATTTTATTTCTCAATCATCTCTCGACTGAAGAACAGAAGAAGCAGAGGAGAAGAAGAAGAAAAAGAAGAATGAATTCTTCGATCGGGTTTTTGGGAAGATAAGGCCCAAGGAAACACTAGGAATCGCACTCAATCTGATAAGGGGAAGCCACAACGTGTCCGTGTTGCATCACTAGCGGGTTTTCCATGAAATGATGATTTTACCCTTCATACTAAATCGATGAAATCTTCTTCGTCCGATATCCGATTGACATGTTTGAGTAGTCCATTCTGCGTAACTTCCTGAGACCTATTCAACGGTTCTAGTTTCGTAGCTAGATCGTTGTTAGATTAATTTCTAATAATTAACATTGAGTTAAACTAATCGAGTTATTATCGGTTAACACGTTTCTTGACTGGTCTAATAGCGTTGACGAGCTCGAAGGTCCTTACATGCTACATCATAAACTACTCAATATATTTGTTAGCTAGTCAAAAATGATGTAGAAAATGACATCCAATTAAAAATATGGGGTAGAACGATACTTGAATAAATTCTAGAAGCAATTATTAATAGTTACCAAATTTAAGTAATTATTAATAGTTCATATAATCTTCATGACATGCAACAAATTAACCATAATTTTAGTGAATTATGTTTTTAACAAATTTCGGATCCCCATCCGTGCTAGGACTTATAGTTTTAAAGATACTTTGAGTTTCAGTTTAGCCTCCTTCTAGTACAGGGTGCTCTGCAAACTGGGACTAACATCTCTATCTCTCTCCCCGAAGACCAAACATGTGAGGGAGCATGACAGCCCTGTTTACATATGCTCTGCTCACACTCCCATAAAGCAGAATCTCTATTATATGTTTTGGAACTGGAATACCTTTCCCAAATCACATATCATGTAGCACCCATGAATTGATGGAATGAGTGTAATCTCATCAAGAAATAATTTATTCTAATAAATTAATCTAGTCATTGCGCGTTCAGTCTTCCCTGTTTTGCAAACTCCTACAATACTTATATTCAAGATTTCTAGCACTGAACACCTTGGAAGCTCTCATTATTCTTCATCCCACCAAAAGTTTCAATACCCATTTACACCATCTCTCTTAAAGTAGTTCATGAACAATATTGTACTGCAAATAACCTAGTCAAGAGTATAAATTTAAGTTCTCGCAAAACAACTTATAGAATATAAATGAACTTTCGCTCATTACTTAATAGGAATAAACCATTGTCCTAAATGTCAAGAGGAAGATAATATCAACCTAGGAGCTTCTTTGATGTACCAACTAATCCATGTATTGTAACACAATATACAGAGAAATGAACCCCACATTTTTTTCCATTTTCCTAACATAGTCTTCCACTTCATGTGCATTCTTGTATCCCCTCTAATGGGCATGTCTTTGGAGTCATTTTATATAATTTAGATGATCTCAGAAATTTCTTCTTGTAGAGCATCACTGGTTTCACCAAAGAACTGAAGGACCTAAACAAACATCATAAGAAAGATTTATCATCACAATAAATGGACTACAAATTATGGCGAAGAGAATTATAATACGATTGCCCTAAATGGGTGTTGCAGCCTGGCTATAATTGTAGGGACAGAATATCGCATGACATAAGGTTACGAACATAGTAACAAATACAAGAGAGAAGTGTCGCAAGATAATGCGATAATAGAAGAAACACGGGAGAAGTGTGAAGGGTTTGCGAATATAGAACAAACTTACGATCAGAGGTTGCGATACTTCGTAGGTTATATACAGTTGTACAGATTTCACTATAAATAGTAGTTCAAATGTTAAATTTGGAGAGGTTATTCAAGTGAGTGTTAGAAAAAGTCTTAGGAGAGATAACAGAGAAAGTTGTAACTGTTCTAATCTCCATTAACATATTTCTTTGTAATCAGTTGAGAATATTAATCAAAATTGTCATTCTTCATCAAGAACTTCTTAAAGTTTTACAAATTCTACTGAGGGTGTAGTTGTAGGATTTCCTGCAACTACATAATTGGCGCTAGAAATAGGGAAATTTGAAGGAGTTTTGGAAATTTGAAGATCAAATGGAGTCAGTAGATGAAGATTGCAAAAAAGAAGAATGTAATATGATCAAAAAGACAATGATTGATGAATTTCATAACAACATGAAGGGAAGGATACACAAACGAGATTATAGAGGGAGAAAGATCATGGAAGTGGAGAAAATAACAACTTTGAAAGAATGGGAAAATCAGAAAATCACATTTTCTGTAGAGGAAATTCCAAGTGAAGACTTGAACCACACTTCACCATTAGTAGTCACAATTCTGATCATGCGAGAGGAAAAGAAAGCTACAAAATCTATAGAAAAATGGAAATTAAACCGAGTTTTGATTGATACAGGGAGTTCTGTTGATATTATATTCTATCATGCACTTAAGGGGATGGGGATTAAAGATGAAGAGATCACAAATTCAGAATGTCTTATCCATGGATTGGGAAAATCTACAACAAAATCCAAAGGGGAAATAATGTTACGAGTACCGCTGGGAGAAATCGAAACACACATAGTTTTATGTGTGGTAGATATGGAATCTCCATATAATATGCTTATGGGAAGACCATTGATTCATGCGATTAAAGCTGTTGCTTCGACATTACATCAATCAATTAAGTTTCCTACACCAAGCGGAATACAAGAAATAAAAGGGGATCTTGATAGTGCAAAATTTTGTTACAGATTGAAGTAAAACAGTGTGTAGGGAGAGAAAGAAAGAAACAATTTCGTAGAAAACTTGCAAAAGAAGTGAAAAAGGAAGATGAGTGCAGAGTGTATACAATAAGAGCAAGAGAGGGAAAAGGAATACCAAATGAGATCCCAGAAAAAGAAGGAGAACCAATGAAAGTAATCAAAGAACCAACACCTATGGGAGAGCAAAATCCTAGTTACGTTGCAGCAGAACCAACCAAAGAAATAAATATTGGAACTGAAGAGTAACCTTTAATCTTGCTAATTGGAACTAAGATGGACGAAGAATAAGAGAAAAGAACTATTGATCTCTTACGAGAATACAAACATATATTCGCAGGAAGTGTAGATGAAATACTAGGAATTGATACGTCAGTGGTGTGTCATAGATTGAACATAGATAAAAGCGTAAGACCATTCAAACAAAGAATAAGAAAGATCTCGCAAAGTTATCATGTACAAATAGAAGAAGAATTACAAAATATGATGGATGCAGGAATCATAAGAGAAGCAAAATACCCAGAATGGATTGCGAATATGGTCATTGTTCCGAAGAAGAGTAAAGGGATAAGAATTTGTATAGATTTCACTGATCTAAACAAAGCTTGTCCCAAAGACAGTTTTCCATTACCATACATATCACAAATGGTGGAGTCAGCTGCAGGTCATGATAGAGTCACTTCACTCGATGGATATAAAGGGTACAATCAAATATCACTCGCAGAATAAGACCAAGAACATACTGCCTTTTTTGATCTAAGAGGTTTATATTGTTATGTGAAGATGCCATTTGGTCTGCGAAATGCGGGTGCTACATATCAAAGAATGGTTGAAAAGGTGTTCACAAAGTGGATACATAAAACCTTATAGGTGTATGTAGATGATATGTTGATAAAAAGTAAAGAGGCCAAAGATCATGTGCAAGATTCGAAGGAAATATTTGAGCAAATGAGAAAATTCAATATCAAATTGAATCCTGAAAAATTTGTAATTGGAGTTGCGTCAGGAATTTTTTTGGGATACATAGTATCAAAGGAGGGGATACGAGTCGATCCATAGAAAATACAAGCAATTCGTGACATGCAAACACCTGCAACGGTAAAAGAAGTGCAAAAGCTAAATGGACTCTTGGCTTCACTTGGAAGATTTATTTCGCGAATGTCAGATAAGTGTAAACATTTCTTCAACATACTTAAGAAGGGAGCAAAATTCAAGTGGACTGATGAATATGAAAATGCTTTTCAAGGAATCAAAGAATATCTTGCGAATACATCCATATTACAGAAACCAGAGAAAGATGAAGAATTGTTGGTATACCTCGCAACAACTCAATATGCTTTAAGTGCAGTTTTATTGCGAACAGATGCAGGAATAGAAAGGCCCATTTACTACATCAGTAAAACTTTTAACACAGCAGAGAGAAATTATTCTAAAATGGAGAAGTTAATCTTAGCCTTGGTTTATGCATCATTTAAGTTGCGAATATACTTTCAAGCGCATGTGATAAAAGTGGTAACCAAAGTCCTGATTGAGTCAGTCATGAAGAACACAAAAAGATCAGGAAGAATAGAAAGGTGGAATGCACAAGTAAACCATTATAAGATAAAGTACGAAGTGTTATCATCGCAAAAGTCACAAGTTGTCGCAGATTTCTTGGCAGAATGTCCTTTGGAAGAAGATGAGGCAGTAAAAGAAATGATGGATATTGAAGAAGAATTTGGGAATCCAAAAGACCTATTAACAGAACCAAATAGATGGGAAATTTTAGTAGACGGATCATCCAACAGAGAGGGGAATGGAGTAGGAGTTGTGTTGATTTCATCAGAAGGAGAAAGAATATCATTCTCATTCAAATTAGAATTTACATCCACGAACAATAAAACAGAGTACGAAGCTGTAGTGCATGCATTGAAGATCGCAATAGAAAAGAAGCTCGAAAATATAAGAATAACAAGTGATTCTCAGCTAGTAATTTGTCAAACTAAAGGGGAATATACCACAAATGAGTCTTCTTTGAAGAAATATAAGAAACTCGTTGATGAATTATCTACGAAGATACCAAAGTTAAAATGGAGGCATATAACAAGGAAATACAATCGACTCGCAGATGCTTTTGCATTCATTCCAAGTATGATGACAAACCCTAATACAAGAAATATCAAAATCCATACAATTCAACATCCATCAGTAAATAAAGAAGAAGAAATTGAGGAAGCAGTTGCGATGGAAGTAGAAAGGGAACTACCAGACGACATTGCAGAAGATCTCGCATATTGGAGAAAGGACATTCATGCATATCTCGCAAAAGGAAAAATACCTAGGAACAGAATAGACACATAATTTAAAGAGTCGTGCAAAAAATTATGAGTTACGAGAAGGAATTTTATACAGAAAATCTTTCAGCGGACCACCTCTTAGATGTTTAACTCGTGAAGAAGGAGAAAAAATATTGAAGATGTTACATGGAGGAGAAGCTGGTAATCATAGTGGGGGAAGATCTCTAGCATATAGAGCAAAAATACAAGGATATTACTGGCCTTATATGCACACAGACGCAAAATTGTTGGTGAGACGATGCAAAGAATGTCAACGACATGGGAAAAGAACTCATGCACCAGGGGCACCACTAACCTCTTCAACAAGCTGATGGCCTTTCAGGAAATGGGGATTGGACATTGTTGGTCCATTTTTACCTGGATCTGGGCAGAGAAGATACTTAATAGTCGCAACAGATTATTTTACGAAGCTCGCAGAAGTAAAATCAGTACAACATATTCGCGATAAGGATGTTTTTACATTCATATTTGAGAATATCATTTGTAGGTATGGAGTTCCAGCATAATTAGTATCCGAAAATGGGAAACAATTTGAAGGGCAGAATATAGAGATGTTACTCAGTGCTTTTAGGATAAAATGTGGGAAATCACCTCCATTATATCCACAAGCTAATGGACAGGCAGAGGCAACAAATAAAATAATCGCAGATACAATCAAAAAGAAATTAGAAGGACATCTCAGAGGGTGGTGCGAGCAAGTGCCTAGTGCAGTCTGGGCATACAATACAACTAAAAGGGAAGCAACTTGAATGTCTTCTTACTGTTTAACGTATGGAGTAAAAGAAGTATTGCCAACAGAGGTTGTAATTATGACAACAAAGAAAGAAGCTTGGGAAAGAAATTTAAGTGCATGGGTGATATTAAGTGAACTGGATGATTTGGAAGAAAAAATGGAAAAGGTGTTGCGACATATGAAAATTTATCAGGAAAGATTAGCTCGAGAGTATAACAAGAGAGTTATTGAACGTGAGTATCAACCAGGTGATTTGGTCATGCGAGAAACACCTCCCTACCAGAAAGAAAATGGAGGAAAACTAGCACCAAAATGGGATGGACCATATGTCATTAAAGAGGTTGTGGGAAGTGGAGCTTATCGGCTGATGGATCTAGAAGGGAGAGACATGGGTTTAATACTTGGTCGACCCTGGAATAGATTGTATTTAAAAAGGTATTATCCATAAAACTCATGATAATTTTGCGAATATCATTTACTTCCACAGAAGCTACCAAAATTACAAATTCTTATTGCGATCAGCTTTCATTAAAGAAAGACGCAAAAGTTTATTTGCGATCAACTTTCATAGAAGAAAGCCGCAAACTGTGATCATCTTTCAAAAAAGAAAGAAAGCCGCAGAAATTTTACACAGGCAAACTTTTGTGACGTACACCCTAGTTCGCGAAGCAACATTTCGCAAGAGGCAAAGTCCTAAAGTACGTCATTTAAGGGGGTACCTATAAGCATGGCTCAGGGGAAACGGAACACCACCACGGAACCTGACTACATGGACATTACGGGGTACATAACCCAAAAATGGGGTACCTATCCGGGTAAGACACCTTGGATTCTCACCTAATCTAGAGACATTACGCAATATAAAATGCGGTGTAAGAGGATTTAGGTTGGGCGACTAAGGCATACTGTCTTTCCCAAGAAGTGCAGAAAACGATCAAGGCGTCGAGGTACACGGTTGAGTCAAGAGTGCCGGATGGGTTTGAAGCACATCTGCCATTCTTGACAAGTCTTGGAAAATGATGCACTTGGCCCAAAGATACCCCATAGGGTGCAACCTCGTAACTATAAGCCCTATAGGAAAAAAGGATAAGAGGTTGCGAACAAAAGCTGGTTGTTTGCAAAACCGGATGGGAAGAGCTAACCTTGTATGGTCGATGTACGCTTCCTTGAAGGGGAAACCAAGGGGAATATAAAGGGCAGCACCCTCCATTAGGGAGCTGATACGTGCTATAAGACGCAAATGTCATGAGGCTTTTTATTCGCAAGAACATAAAGGCTTGTCATATTTGTGCAACAATCGTATTTTTGCGAGTAAAAAAAAAATCAATCAAAAATAAATAAATAAATAAATATATATATACTCGCAGAATTAAATACAAAGAAGTTAAGATGAGATCAATGGGTTATTACATGAAAGTGTGATAACGTCCTGCGATTTCATCGCAAGACGATAATGTCACAAGGCTGTATATTCGCAAGTATATTCAGACTTGTCATATTATCGCAAACACAAAAATATTGTTAAGATAAATTCAAGGGGTTAAGGCATGCGAGTGCATCAACGTCATGCGACTTTATCGCAAAAGATGTGGCAAAGTAAGACCTTTACTTAGGAAGGCATGATAAGACCACAGAAACTAATGAAGTCAATTCCAAGGATATTTCATACTCAAGGACAGATATTTCATACTCATTAAATTCTTCAAGGATGGAACACTTTTTATACTTCTTTAAGGATGTTTCATAATTCTTATACTTCTTCAAGGGTGTTTCATAATTCTTATACTTCTTCAAGGATGTTCCATAATTCTTATACTTCTTCAACGATGTTTCATAATTCTTATACTTCTTCAACGAGGTTTCATAATTTTCATACTTCTTCAAGGATGTTTTATAATTCTTTAAGGAGGTTTCATATTTCTTATACTTCAATGGGGAGATTTTTTATTTACTTCGCAACAACCTGAAACTTTGCAACTTAAACGGAGGCAGATATTCTAATACTTACAACAACAATTGATCACCTGAAGAGCAATAATAAGGGGAAAGGGAATACTAAGCTAAGTCTTTAAGATATGTTATTTCTCTTCATATGATCAATTTATTCAATTTATGCAAATCAAGAATGTATTCAACTAGAGAAAGGTCAATTCATTATTGCAAAATATAAAATATACTTCTTAAGAAACATAAACAGTAAGCAGAATTATTCGTAAAAAGAGAACCAACAGTAACCAAGAGAAAGAGTTCAAAAGAAAGAAAAACAAGAGGATTAACGATAACTTGGGAAAAGAAGTTTATCATGCTTGGTGCTCTCCATCAACACTTTGTGTTGGATCTTTAAGATGAGTAGGATCATCAGTAGTGTTCAATTCTTGCGAAACATTACCCTTTGAAGAACCCTCAACATGAACTTCTCCTTGAGGGATAGATTCTTTTCCACCATCAATTTCTCCATCATCACTCTCGTAATCAAAGTCACTATCAGGATCACGAGCAACTTCATCATCAGATATTTCCAGAGGTTCAACTTTTACTGGAGGCAAGGATCTTGATAAGAGAATGTTGTTTATGAAGACTTGAGCTTTCAGATGACTTTCACGAAGTAGAGCTTTCTGATGGTTGATATCTTCAATATCTTTGGCATAAGAAAGATGGTTGAATCTCCGATTGGCACGATCACGAGAATTGATCAAACAAGTAGAAAGCAAAGCGTTCTTCTTACGAAGCTCAGAACAGGTGGTCTCCAATCCAGCTTTAGCATTGCGAAGATTATTCTCAGATTCTGCGAGTGAAATAAAATTCAAAGAATCAATTATGCGAATATAACAAAATTGAAAGGTATATCAAAGGCAGTCAAATTTTGATGACTACCTTCTCTTTGTGAAGTAAGAAATTGAGCTAAAGATAGACAACAATTCTTCATCTGATCCATAGCTTTATCAAAACCATCACCAACTAATCCTTCAAGTCTGGATTGAAGCTTTTGATCTTTGGAAAGAAGAAATTTCTTATTCTTCGCAAGTTTTGTATTAAGTTTTTCTAGTTGGGAATAATCTTCTTTAAGTTTATTCCTCTTAGTGCTCAAGATTATATTCTTATTAAGAAGGGATTCCTTCTCGGCAGCAAAAGAACTTCTCTATGCATCTGAAGACTTCTTTAATTCCTCAAGTTCACCTTTTAACAAATAAAGGAGATTTTCTTGATCGCAACATTTACTCTGAAGAATATTCAATTGTTGCGAAGATACGGCCATTGTATTCATACGAACATATTTTTTCTGATAAGGTTTTATTCTCCTCTAATAGGGTTTCTATTCTTAAATCAGCTTTAGTTAAAGAAGAAGTGAGCTTAGATATTTCATCGTTCAAAATTTTTTGATCGTAAATTAGTTGGGTATTCTCTTGGAAAAGGGCATCTAAATTATCAAGAGCACATGAATGAAGACTAGATATATGGGAAAATTGGTTCAAAAGACTTTCATGCTTGGCTTGATATTCTTCTGCGTTTGATTCATGATGAAGTACCAACATTCTACATTCCTGGATTGATTCTATAAAGGGGAATGGGTTTTAATGGGTGTTTCAAGCATGCGAGGAATAGAAGCAAACAAAAGGAGAAAATATAAAGATAATAGCAATACCTTTTAATGCGTCATTCCTCTTACGAAGGATTGCACAATCTAGAGAATCATTTTGAAGCTGATGATTCTCTTTACGAAGATTCTCACACTCTGCTTTCAAAGACTCCTGAGTTTGGCGAAGCAATTCAACTTCTTTTTCCAGGGCTTGACATGAAATAGAAATATCAGGATTGATGAAGTTGTTGAGCATTTCGCAAAATTCAGACTGCGAGCGAACATTTGAAGATCTCGCAGTATTACTTAAAATATCAGATAACATCTGAAAAGATGAATAAATTCCATCTCGAACTTCTTGAGGAAGGGGAGAAGAATTCGAAGGAATAACAGCAAGTTGTAAATTTCTTGGAGCAACGGCACTCAAAGGATTAGGAGCTAAAATGGGTTTTTCACGAGAAGGGGTTGAGAAGGTAACTTGCAAAGGTTGATCTTGAAGAAGTGTTGATAAATTGACAGGGGTGGGAGACTGAAAACTGGGTAATGGAGTAGAGGCAGGAGTTTGCGAAGAAGTACTTTCACGAGGAGGAGAGGGAAATTCTTTATCCATCACAGGAAGGAAATCACTGATTGAAATTGATGTCCTGGATTCGATATTACGAGATCTCTTGGTAAGGTTGGATTCTTCACCGACCTACAAATCAAAATGTAGATTAAAAACTGAGGCAACAATATATTGTTTCAGAAGGAAGACAGAGTATTTTAACTACCTTTTGATTCTCGGATCTTCTTCTTCGAGGGTTAGGGTTTGAGCTTTTAATTGGAGATTTCATTTGAGAAGCAATTTTTCTGAAAGAAATCAAAGTCAAATAATGGATTAAACAGAAATAAAAGAGATAAACAAGTGAAAGGTGCAAGAGATAAAAGAAAATTACCTCGGAGAACTCATGATGGGATTAACAGGAAGAGAAGGCAATAACCGAAGATGTAATGTGAGAAGAAGATGAAGTTGCAGAAGTAAAAAGAGAAGGTAAAAAAGATAAGAAAGGGAATAAAAGGAGTATTTATAAGGGAATATTTAGGAAAAGACGGTTACAAGAGACGTGTTCGAATTCCAAAAAGAATAAGTAACGGTTATATTCTCACGGTCATTACTTTTTCGCAGAAATAACATGAGAAGAGGCAAGATGTAGGGACAGAATATCGCATGACATAAGGTTACGAACATAGTAACAAACACAAGAGAGAAGTGTCGCAAGATAATGCGATAATAGAATAAACACGGGAGAAGTGTGAAGGGTTCGCGAATATAGAACAAACTTACGATCAAAGGTTGCGATGCTTCGCATGTTATATACAGTTGTACAGATTTCACTATAAATAGTAGTTCAAATGTTAAATTTGGAGAGGTTCTTTAAGTGAGTGTTAGAAAAAGTCTTAGGAGAGAGAACAGAGAAAGTTGTAACTGTTCTAATCTTCATTAACATATTTCTTTGTAATTAGTTGAGAATATTAATCAAAATTGTCATTCTTCATCAAGAACTTCTTAAAGTTTTACAAATTCTACTGAGGGTGTAGTTTTAGGATTTCCTGTAACTACAATAATGAGCACTACAAATATTTAGACCTTGATCATGATTATGCAGTGATGCATTTATAGCTTGAATATAATTAGGCATTTCCACAAATAGGTAACATACACTATGTTATATAAGAAAACATAAGTCATATATAAACCAAAATCAACTGAATTTTATAGAAAGTAAATTAGTTTGTCTGCAATGAATAACCCAAGATGATAAGTTACGTGAGTATAGCTACATAACTATCTATTTTCCCCAAATTCATGAATGAACCAAAGTTTCCAAAATATACTGAAATGAATTTGACTGGCTCAATTGAACGATGAAACGACTATGTCAAAAACAAAATATATATTCAGTAGCCTATGGTTACCGCGTGACAATCCCACTGATGAATTGCCAGTGACTGCCACTGAGAACGAACCCGAAATTTGCTAAAGTGACTTCCATTAAGTACAATGATGCTTGACGAAGTGTGATCTCTATAGTAGCACCGCCGCACGACCAACTACATAAAAAGAGAAAATAATTAATATTCTGGTACGTACACAGGATATCAAGAGGGACTTGGCTTACATTCTCATTGAATTTTATTGTGTGAACAGTGTTATCTTCCAAATACAGAAGAGAATCAAACTTAATGATGATTCACAGAACCAACCATGGGGTCCAGTTCCTGGAGGAAAAACTGAAAAGGGTAAGTATAAGAGGTAGTAGAGTGTTCAAAGACGAATAAAATTTGGGAAATAACTACAACATTCTTGAAAAGTAAGTGACCAATAAAGTAAGTAACTACAGATCTTAAAAAGGTTGTCCATTTCATTGATCCAATAAAGCTTATGTTCTGAATACGTTTTTGTTACACATATATCGATAGTGTTATGAATTTAAAGATAAATATGGCGAGAATCGAACACGCAACCTTCTGAGTTGGACTCAGATGCGCTACCATTGCACCACAGATCCATTACTAAACAACCTAGCTACCACGGAATGCAGAATCATCCAATCTTTCAAACAGGTTGCATCCAGAATGTACTTAACTCAACTGAAAATACTGTCAATCGGTTACTGAAATGCTTAAGGGGTAAAAAAAAAAAATTAGGCTGAAATGATACAAACCTTCCCCAATAAGAAGCTCATGGTACTGCAAGTAAACATAAAATATCATTCTCGCATATCATTGTTGCTGAAATGTAATTATAATCAGTAGATTTTCTTGGATTTAACCTACAAGGAAACTAGATTAAGAACCAAAGTCAAAAGAAAAATCGGGCCAATTCGTTCAACTAAGTAGGTTCCCAAATTACAAAATGAAAAAGCATAATTGAATTTAAATATGGGCATAATAATTTACGGTTTTGAGTGAAAATTTATAAAGGTATTGAACGACTATGATGTACCATTGTTCTTCTATGGTCCACGACTAATTACATCATCTGCACCCCCAAGAGATTCTAGAAAGCTAGACTTAATTTCGTCAAACATACACACATCATTAGGATCTCATGCATCAAATTATATATATATATATATATATATAAGTATACATACACTGATTTCAATGGGTGTGCAAATGAATCACATAATTTACCACTGCATATAGTATACAATATCGACTTTATTAGGTTTTATCTTGACATAATCTTTTTCGAAGGAAAATATATACAAACCCTTACTCTCCCTCCACAAATTGCAAATGAGTCAAATACATACTCATATACACCTGTCGGGTAACAATTTCACGAATTGCAACCTCATTGTTAATTTTAAAGCTAACTACTAATATAGTTATGCAAGTACTAACAAACCTACATAATGCAAACAATTCAGAGATTCAATTAAGTTATGGGTAAAAACCCATTTGCTCGAGGAGAAGTTTAAATTACATCATTTTTGTGCAAATAAACCATTGTCTAAGTTGTTGTAAATAACAACAATTTTTTTATATCACTAAGCTTTCATATTTACAGAATAAACAAAGCTAAAAAAAAACACCCAAGTGTGAAATATTTTTAAATGTGAGTTCCACTATATTTGGCTTGCTCATCTCCCTAGTTGGGATACAGATGTATTTATTATTGCTTGTGATGGCTACCGAGTTAGATTGGGTTATCAGGACTGCAGTATTTGACACAAAACTTATGGAACTACATATCCATCATTGCGTATGATCACACCCTACATGTGCATATTTCAATGTTTTAAATTATGAATGAGAAACGTTAAGCTATTAATGACTTATTTGGATCAAACACTACCTGAGAATTCCCAAAAGCAGAATGCAGTGCAGATGGGGTAGGAGGAGTGAGAGTGGAAATTTTGGAGCTATAATAGAGATGCACACAAAGGTCGATTAAAAAAAAAGTAGGTTAAAAATTGTCCTAAAAAAGAGAAAAGAATTGAGAATCAAAAATATAGGGCTTACCCCGTGAGAGAGAAATGTGGTACTACCATCATCATATATAACATCAAACTCTAGTCTCTAGTATTCATCAGAATCACAACTACCTCTGGAGTAACCAATACCACCGCTGTTATCCATTATCACCGCCTTAAGGCGAACACCCTAACCATCACCACCCCCGCCATTATGGAAATCACCATATCATTACCTCCTTCATGGAAACCACCATAATCACCACCGCAGTATCCATCTTTAAAAGGAGAAGGATAATGGTTAACATATAGTTATAGAGATATGATCACGAATATAATCAACATAGCAAGACATGTATAATTGTAATAGTAAAAAGGGAATCCTAGGCTGTCTGTGGAAAATTGTAGATTAATTAAATAATAGCGATATACAATGACCTTTGTTTGTCAGACATGGATGGAATGATGCATACACCCATCACATAGTACCCTGTAGATGATGCAATAAAGGAGAACCAGCTAAACCAACCCATTTCACAGTGTATACCCCTTCCAAAGAAGCTGAAGATGTCTCTCTCAAACGCTCTGTCAGTTTGTCTATTGGACCTTACCCCATAGCCCTTGCAGTTGAGGATCAATCGTGAAAATTGAGATCTCCAAATAACATAGAGAACTGCCCATGCCTAAGCTCCACAATCAACCGATAAATCCATAGGTATAACCGACGCACACATTTAAGAAGGCAAAGATTTTCATAATATCAAAGTATATTTTAGACCTCTAACTATGATTTTCATAGTATATTTTAGATTTTCATAGATGTTGATTTCATACCTCTACCTTCTCCCACTAATTCTCTGAGGTTGTTCAAATAGTATCCTAGTCCAATCGGGAGTTCCGTTGAATGGTAAAAATCTAACTATGCACGGATGCCCCAATACATTAGTTAGTAGTATTACTGCTTGTTTATGAAAATGCAGAGACCTTAAGATGAAAATATGAGTGACGGAGAGATTCGAAAAATATGAAGCCAAAAGATTTTCTTAAATGGAGAGATTGCATTTACTGCAATTCTACAACTTCTTTCAGAGCGTTCTGTACATAGAAGAAGATCCTTCGGTTAGTATGAATTTATGGCGCCTTATATTCTGCATAGGTTCTTAACCGTAAGTATACTTGGATTTACATAGATCAATTTGTTACTAAAACTTGTCCTTAAGAGCACAAACTGCCCTCTCAATCATGAGTTTGAATTTTGAAGATCAATATTTTTTGAAATAGAACAAACTGAATGCTTTGTGAAAGCATTTTCAGAAGATGATAGGATATCATGGGTAGATACTTGTAAATTGGTGGTTCCATAAATGGAATCACGAATAATCCAGATGAAGAAAGTAGAGAACAAATCAATGGATAATGTCCACACACCAATAAAAAAAGAACAGATTAATCACTGATGCATCTGTGGATTCACAGACCCGGATCCAAACCCAAAAAAAAAAAAAACATGTTGCCTTCGTTTTTAACACAATGAAGATAATAGCCATCAAAAGCATGTTTAACAGAGTTTTAGTATTTTATAATGATAATTGCCACTAATATTCAAGTCATCTCATATGCCTCCTTAGTTTGTTTGTGTTTAAATTAAGTTCTCAGGGATATCGTTAGCTCTAATTATACATAGTCCGGCATCTCTACCCAACCTTAGGTTGAGGGAGTCTAACATTCTTCGATGTGGGAATTCTACAACAACACCCGTTCCCTTAAACAGATGTGACACGCAAAATCTCTTGATCTGCTATCAAGTTATTTATAACATCTCTACTTTTATTTAGATGTTACCCTCACTAACATCAATTCTAAAACAAAAAAGAAATCTGTAAATGTATCAATTTATATTCGCAAGCTCCAGTTTTTAATTATTAGAAACAATTATTATTAGTAATTTCAAAAGTACTTACCTGTCATTTTTAGCTTCCAAAGAATATCTTTGGAAATTTCCAGTTGCAATGAAGGCTCTCATTGTTTTTATTTGGAAGCAATGAAACTTCCTAGTTGGAAGATTCCTTGGAGTCTGTCCTTCCCTTATTTTTCATTTTGTAATACATTATCATGTAAGCTCTGCATTTTCAAGCCCTTGTAAATATATCTCGGAACAATTATACAAATGATTGATGATGCCATTAATGAAAGCTAAATCCTGTAAGAAAAAACTAAAATCTAGTTTGTAAGGGGTGGCCTTATGAGTTCGTCTGAAGGCTGAAGTAAGGAAAAAATAATACTTACCGGAAAGAAGAATTGTTTTTTTATGCAAGGAAAATAAGTTGGTAAGTGACCCAATGCAGCACCCTCGGAAGTTAGCATCTTCAAATCAAGAAATGGTTAGCTCAAAATATACCCTTACATGTACATATGTGGCATAAGACCCCTGGTAAGCCTATTTATGCGGCAATGCCTTTAAATCATAAAAACACATCATCAAAGTGAGAAAAAAGGAAAAAATTACCCAACCAAAAGGAACAGCGTTTACAGAAGAGCATAAAAATCTTCAAAAGAGTAAGACAGACCTTGCTCTTGAGAAGGATAGAGGCCAAGAAGATCAGAACGCTAACCAAATAAATCTACAAAGATACCCAAGCTAACTAAATCCATAGTAACCATTGTAAGGAATCTCCACATGGATGTCAAAGTTCGAAGTGTTCCGACGAAATTCCACTTTACGGATTTGCTCCCTTCTTGGAGGTATAGCGGAGTGGTGC
The DNA here is from genome assembly GCA_023529315.1 of Papaver bracteatum. Classification (NCBI taxonomy): domain Eukaryota; kingdom Viridiplantae; phylum Streptophyta; class Magnoliopsida; order Ranunculales; family Papaveraceae; genus Papaver; species Papaver bracteatum. Next base: position 300,750 of record JAJJWX010001481.1, on the reverse strand, counting down.
TTCCTTTTCTGGAAGAAAGTCAGTGTTCATGGAGGCGGGTTGTGCTATTAGTTGTGGCCATTTTCCATCAAAAGCACTATAAAATGCACTTATTCTTCAGGATGGTGACCACTTCTTTAGAATAAGATAATACAGTTTAAACATGAGCCAATTCCGTGCCATAACCCATTCTAGAATAACATTACCTGGTTACGATAGTTGTCTATGATATGTTTTTGGTTCGAGTTGGATGAGTTCTCAAAGTTTCTTGTTTCAACAGGTCAAGCTATCTGAAACAACCGTCAAAAAAACATGAAATTAGACAATCAAATCAGGTTACATAAAAATAAAAGAAGTATATGCAACCATTAAAAATATGAGGTGTGGAACAATAGTTGAATATGTTCTAAAATTCCACGCATTGATTTATTTTTCATTTATTTTCCAGTTCTTTTTGGGATCTTTCAGCTTGTACCAAGGACTTATAAATCCAAGAATGAATATATAAGAGATAACATTAACCAAAAATATCAGAGGCTTGATCAAGCATATACCTAGATTGAAGATTTACAGATGGATTCATGAGCATGAATTAAGGAACCCACGCTACCATGGGTTCTTTGAATTATTAATTTACATCTTTTATGACTGATTGTTTAAAATTTTGTGATGAGTAAGCTTATCAACTCGTTCACGTAACTGGTTGGTGTAAATATATAAAAGAGTTAAGGAAGATTACCATTCACTTCAGAGTATAGCACCTTTTTGTTTTACAGATGGATTCATGAGCATGAATTAAGGAACCCACGCTACCATGGGTTCTTTGAATTATTAATTTACATCTTTTATGACTGATTGTTTAAAATTTTGTGATGAGTAAGCTTATGAACTCATTCACATAACTGGTTGGTGTAAATATATAGAAGAGTTAAGGAAGATTACCATTCACTTCAGAGTATAGCACCTTTTTGTGCGTCTGGGATTAGCTAATGCAATCTCATCAAGTTTACATTAGACTTGTCTTCTCCAACTCAGCTGCAGCAAACTTGCATGCTCCAAACTCCTACAGACTATATACTGCAATGAGGTAGAAATATCGCAGACATTAGTCCATCACTTCCTGCAATTCCCTAGATATTTAGCAGTTCTGACAATGTGTATATGTAGTGTTAGGTATTATAATTTGGTCGCACATTCTAAAAATTCTTTCTAAATCAAACACAAACAAAAACACCAACAACCTCTAGCAATCTTCAGATTCATCCTTAGCTTCTCAAATATCTCCTAACCCATCACCCATACCGACATGAACTATGGTAACGATGTCGATTCAGAGACAACAACGTAAGCAAGCTTGGTCAACAGGTGGTTTAGAATTTTTTTCAAACACTTGCCATGTATTATGTTGTTGGTGGAGATATGATGTTGATGTCGATATCTAAGCCATTCTATATCTCCTTCCCTGCAAAAACACGAATTCAACACAGACCCATATTACCAAAACCATTCACCATTCATAATATTCACATTTCAAACATACAAAAATAATCTTAATAGAAAAACAATAATGAGTTAAGATTATGTATGATTAGTATTCTCGGAAACGCTTGAATTTTTTACACGCCACCATCTTTGAAAAAATCTAACCTGTATTTTTGTGTTCGAACGAAATTTTCCGAGGGAGGCGAAAGAGGGAAAGAGAGAGAGCGTTTTCAGTTGAGCTAGATCTCCATATATATCACGAATTGGTATTACTTTTGAATTACCGTGAGTCTTTCGTAGCCGTCTAATGACTACTCCATCCGGAGCTTCCCGGCCTTCGGATCGGGCCTAAATTAAATGTCGTCCGTCTGATAGCTTTAGTCATCATTGACATAAACCTCATACCTTTTTATAACAATGATAATTGAAAATAACTCAATCAAGCTCATTTTAATAGAATTTTTATTATAATTTCTTCAAATTTTAGGAAGTAAATAACTAGTTTAAACTTTAAACCAGCTATAAGCCTATAAACCAAAATGGATCGGTTTGTTCACTGATTTGACCAGCCTCTCACCCGATTCAGCAAATCAAACACAATTTTTTGAAAAAAAAAGTACTGGGTCAATGTGGAATTAACCCAGTTTTTCTACTGGTTCTCCGGTCCAACTGGCCAACCCGGTCTGCTAGTAAAATTATAAGCTATATTCAAGTGGGAACGTTTTAGATGTTTTTTGAAGAATTTGAAGAATTTTTGAAACTTGAAATTTGATATCTTCTTTAACTTAAATGAAATTGCTGAAGAGATTATCAAATCCTACCAGCCTAAAGGAGTTCTCTAAGGATTTAGGTTGTCATTTGTTGATTTTGGTTACATTTTAAAGAAACGGAAGAAGGATTTCTCAATTTTTCTCTCAACTGAATAGAATGAAGAAGAACTTACGGTTAGCTGTGAACCGACTACTAAAATAGAACATACTATATGTAACTGTAATCATTTATTCCATACATAATTCATACAATGTAACAACCACCCATGTCTGATTGGTATGTACTCCCATATAGCAATGCTTGTAAATACCACCCAGTGGATGTGTCTCAAACTTGGATACAGGCTCTCTTTCGCAAGAATTCTAGCATAAAGATGCGAGTACCTCCAATAATGAAGCAGCAAACTGCATTTGAGTTTCTTCATCTATAGTCATGAACATAGGAACGTGCACAAAGAGAGACTTGATGTTGTTTTCCTCCGAAAACCGAAGAGAATGATAATAGACGTAATTGCACACAAAACGTCCTGCGTCGTTGGACTTGGTGACCCCATAACCCATCTTTGTTAACGCTGCAATAATCTCGTCAACAGGAAGAGCAGTCTGAATGCAAAACAATTCTCTATGTTAGTAATTGAAATAGTGAGCCTAAACTCTGCTGTTTCACCTCCCTAATCGGCATCAACAAGTTAAACATGAATGTTTATGTACCTCTCGTGTTTTTGAAGTGTCTCCATCTGTAGGAACAATGGGCACATTCTGAAAAGCGGAAAAAATGACAAAAATTTCGATCAAGTTGTGTAATTCTAGTCATCATAAGTTGCAACAATTTGCAGGAGAGGGTGAAATACTAACTTGAGGTTTCCATCCCATTTCGTCAGGACAACGAAACGTAGCTTCATTAACTGCTTGGTTCTCAATAGCGAACTTTGTCATACCGCTATTGACTCCAAAGTGAAGCTGCATATAACATAACAACTTCAAGTAAGATGACAAAGCAATTTACACAGATTTTCCCACCATCATAAGAGAAAAACAAAGCAAACTGACCCAAATAGTCTGCCCCAAATTCGACGATTCAGAATCCAAGCTTTTAACAGCTGATTTTAGTGTTAAATAAAGCGGAGCAACTGCGCCTTCACCGGCGGTTTCAAGAACATTGCAACTCCCAAGGATGAACCCTTTTGGCAAACCCCTTCTCTTAAGATACTGTTCTAGATTACAAACAATTGTTTCAGTTGGATTCTCAGCAACTCCATGGAATCTCTTGAATCCGGTCACATGGATTGTTACTGCAGCAGGAGGAACTTCAGATCCCATTTGACACTAACTAAGCTGAGTTTTCGTTGAAAAAAATGAATTCTTATCCAATTACCTGCAACTGAAATCAAGACATGGGTGAAAATTATATAGAAATCTCAATTGAAAGACAATAAACAGAAGAGGGAATCCAAGTCAAATGAAGAATTAAACAAACACCTCAATAACTAAACAACCATAGAATTCAAACCAATAAGGGGAAATAACTTGTACAAGAAAAGAAAACAAGAGAGACTTCATTTTCTTACCAATAATGCGTTTGTTAAGAAAGTGATAAGATTATTATTAGTTTTATTGATGCGACAAACAAAGCAAAAAGAAGTTCGGATTAGAAAGAGTCTCTTTGTATTTAATACTACTAATAATACAAGAAAGAATAAATACTCAATTACGGATAGAACAACAGGTTACAGGTGCATTATTGGAACTATATTATTCTTATTCTCTGTGCCTATAGACCTCCTTAAAAGGCGGTTTCAAAATGGTCCATTTTAACCGTTCTAGGCAAGGCAAGTTTGCATCATTTCCTAGATATATCGCACTAAATAAAATGCATCAGATTGGTACGACTATCACGACTAAAATCAGCGACAGATTTGCAAAATGACACCATCATGAACTTTAAAAGATGATTTGGTCTTTGAGCGGTGAAATTTGATCTCTCTATATTTTTCACTTTAAAGCTTTACGGAGAAAAAGCTCAACCTTCAAACCCCAGCTTTCTACTTCTGTAATCAGTTGGAGAATAAAGAATAAAATTTGAAGAAAAAACTTGAATTTATAACCAATAATGTTAATTCCAAATGGATCAAGGCTTGATTTGTAACCACCCTTACCAACCAAGTTTATGTTGGTTGGTTGGTGCAGCATCATCTTAGCCTCCAATAATAGTTAGGTCTTGCTTATGCATTCTGCTCAACCATACAGACCCGACACTGACTCCTCAGAGCAATCTGCGACTAACCAAATCTGTGTTACATCTTAGCGTTACCAACAAGTCATGGTCACAGTTTTACAATTTCACAGTTCTACTTGACAATGCTGCAGTTTCACAATTTTACATGTCATCCCCAAACTCTGATGATTTAGAATGTCTTGTTGGGAGGGTAGTTCTGGTTTTACAGCAACAGAGGTGAGTGGTAGTGTCTTAGGGAAGAGAACATTTTTCGTCATCTATTACTTCCTGCAGATCCCCTTACTCTTTGTAAAACACGAACAAATTCAAAAAACATGTTGGTGTCGAGATCTGCATCTACTGCACCATTTGAGCTTCCAGACATGAGAGCACATGGGTTTTGACAAACTACAAAGTCAAAACCTCCATATTCTTTCGTCAGACACTCGATTCTGCTACTTGTCATTTTTCCAATGCCTTCGATCTGCACTAGTTTTCCAGTTTGTCTAGTATTATCCCACCACCTCTTGAGAATCCTTCGATTAGTTTCGGAGTCTTCAACGGAAACAACACATTTTAGGCGCACTCCAAGACGGTGTAAAGCAACTTCAACCCCACCAATGCCGCTGTATACAGACAACATATTCAACCCATGTGGATAAATTCTCTTCAAAGCTGAGAGATGATACCCGAGTGTGTCTGTTTGAAAACTATATTTAAGTAATTTAAGCCTTTCCACCGGATCATACCTCATTATATCAGTATGGTTTGCTGGATATCCCAATATTTGCTCAATGTATTCAGGATCTATAGGACTTAATTTGTTTTTACCTGTCCAAACAAGATTTAGGGTCTTGCAGTGATGAATGATTTCTGACTGTTGAATCTTCGAAGGAGCCCCTCGTGTATCAGCTAAAATCCTCCCTAATCTTTCACACAACTGATAGATGCCTGTGGCCTCTGCATTAATCCATGATAAATGTTTTCGTGTGTCCCATGATGGCCACCATGGCTTTGTATGAGCCATCACACCTTCAATTGTCATCGCCGTCTTCGGAAGAATATAAGATCTATTTTCCGTCGGAAGGTTATGCACATAACCTTCCTTCCTACTTAATGCAGAAAAGAATTCAGTATTCACAAATTCCTGAGCAACACCATACAGAAATTGTGTTATTCTGACCCAAGTACTGTTGGAGATGGCCAAAATGTTCCCATAGAAGAAATAAGGGGGTTTAGCAACGGATTCAAGAAGACGACGTGAAGGAGCGGTACTGTGAGAACTGATAGGAACTTTGTAGTCATCAAAAGATTCTGATATTGATATGGGTTCAGTGGATTCAATTTTTGGTCTTTTTCCTTTGACACTTTCCTTCGAGTCTGTGTATTCTTCATATGGATTAAAACTTGAACTTGAAGCATAATTCTGAGACATAGATGTTTCAACAGCTCGGCGTCTGATACTTTCCTTTGATAGACTTTCTACAGTAGTCCAACCATTCCCAGTCTGTGAACGACTCCTACTATCATCATGATGATTTGTAAGACTTTCATATGGACGTCTGATAGTCTCCCTTGATAGACTTCCTATGGTAGTCCATCCATTCCCAGTCTGTGAACGACTCACACTATCGTCATGATGATTAGTGGAACTTTCAAATGGCCTCCAACCATTTTCAGTGTGTGAATGGTGCATTACATCAGAGGTTGATTCTTCCTGCACATAGTAAAGCCAGTTTCCAACCCATTGCAACAATATGGATCAAAATTCATGTGCAATAAGTAAAAACAAATGCAGATATCCTATTAGTATTAACATATAATGGAGATACTAGCTGGTACCTCTGTTTTTACAACCCAGGTATCACCATTTTGCTTTGCAACTATCGAATCAGCCAGCTCCTGAACTGAGATATCTCCACCTACAAAAACAAAAGGAGGCGCCAGAAATTCTGAAGGCTCAAACAAAAGTATTATCTTGAGAATACCTAGGACTTATTCCATCGATCTGCACTGCAGTTCTCTACTGCTAGATTTCAATTCACGAGTATAAAAACTTTCAACATACAAAAGCACGTAGATTTGAAGATAATCTTGAAAGCCACTCACCAAATCTTTCAATAGCAGAAGATATTTCTTCTTCAGTGAACCCCATTTCAAGCAAACGAAGTGTCCGATCCATAGTCGCAAATAAGGATGCAGTAGTAGCTTCCTGGAGAAAAACAAAGAATAAACTAGAGGTTAGATGCATACCAAGTAGCTGGTTTAAAGAATCAGCAACCTCATCATAACACACTGTAGTACTTAAAGTCAGCCAGAAAAACTTTAAAAATATGCAGTCAGGTTTTCATGCTTGCCGCAACCTCATTCTTTGCCGCGCTCTCAGCTATTTGAGTTGCAACAATGTAATCCACAAGCTCATTTACAGGAGCATGTTCACCTGAAACAAAAGAAGGAGTGTGAATTACTAATAGTAAACTTAAACTAGAGCAGAATTCGTAATCTTAAACAAAATCACTCAACAAAACCATTTAAGATAAACAAGAAAATACAGAAAAGCTGAACATACCGAGCCTTTCTATAGCGGAGTCAACTTCTTTTACCGAGAAATTCATGGTTAACAAATAAGCTCTTGTATCCTCAATAACTTCAGATTTCACCTCGAGCTCCTATAGAGGTGTATGAGAGCAATAAGTAAGTTTATACAGCATCATTGATTCAAAGCCAAAGGAAACATGGAAGTAAAAGTAGTGCCAGAGATTACCTCTATTTCAGCACCGTCAAGGGAAAAATCGCTGTCATCAGTAATGGGACTCGATATTCTGTCAGAAGAACCTGCGGGTTCAGACTTCACATTTTGGGGAGCCTAACAATTTCAATGGACACAGATAAGCCTTCAAAGGTTCAATTAAATATAACACAACACACAAAACTATATAACAACAATGATATCTTGTTCACCAGACCTATATAGATCAAAGATAAACATAATCAAAATTATATATCATAGAGAAAAGCTTCACTTACAGAATACTCAAAAAGACTTTCCAATAACAACTCGACATTGTCTCCATCTATATTTAACAGAAGAGTACATAACTGTTACCAACAACGCAACAAGACCTATGTATATCATACGTGAATTCTTTTCATATATAAACCATGATATACCCACCGTTTTCCCTTAATACTCTGCCAACAAGAGCTGGTGAGAACCCCATCCCTATAAAGTATTGCCTCAAATTATGCCTCTGAGATGAGGCTGGAGGATTCACCTAGTTAAGAAAACCAGGAAATTTGTCAGAAAAGGGAAATAATTTGTTTATTCAACGGTTCTTTAACGAATTCAATGTTTCTTTATTTAACACTACACCAAGGGTGACTATCAAAACAAAAACGCAACATAAATGGGGAAGGATCCCTTGTCACGCTTAGATTGATACTATCTTTATATTTTGGAGATCTATCTTTTTTTAATAACGTTTTGGCGCTCAAATGAAACCATTTTATTATTTATTATATTGTGCATTTCACTATAATAAAAGCCATTTTTTTATTTTTTATTTTTTATCAGCAACCCTTCAAAAAAAAAAAAAACTATAATAACAGATTTATGCATTTCGTTATGTGTAACATCACCATCTATCGGTTCGAATTTGAACCGTTAGTTATGCACAGCTGGAATTTAAACCGGCAGACGGCAAAGTAAAAATAAAAACGACTCCATTAGGAATAACAGTAGAAATTATCAATCAAAAATAGAAAAACAAACATCCAAAGTTGTTCAACTACAAGGGAACAAGCAAACAAGGTAACATTCAAGATCCGAACACAACAAAAATAAAGATACCTATTAACTACTAAGTCATTATCATTCATAGCCAATCATAACGTCTTAAACTAGAAAACCATTGTAATTCTAATGAAAGTCGATTCAAGTTTAATTTAAACCCTATAAAAATTAAAAGTTTAAGGTCAAACTTAGAGCTGTTGGCTTTTATGGTTTGCACAATAAATCTAAATTCGTCTAAGCTAATCTTTAATTAGATTTAAGTTTAAGTCATCTTAGTAGTAATCCATATCAAAGTTTGTTAATGGTCTAATATTGCATTAAGACTAGCTTAAAGTTAATGCTAGATTAAGTTAAAGCTAACTAGTGAGCTGTCCCATGCAGCCATGAGGTGTGTGTCTCTAACTCATGATGGAAAAGTTAGTAAGACCTGTGGCAAGCATGACAAAGACTCTCATATAGCCTCTCTTGCAATAAAATGGGAATCAGCTTTATCCATCATTCAGCCATGAGGAAATAGAAGTGGAAGTCCAAGTCAAAAAACTAAATATGTTAGTTTCCTTGTCTTCTTCGTGATGATGTTTTATGTGTTATTCATGAAATTGAGTGTACCATTGTGATACTGTTCAATTCAGTTGAAGTAAAAACTGAGTACATGGTTCCCCTTGGTCTGTAGAGACTGAATAAGTGAAAAGCTATGACTGTTACTTAATTCTATATAAAGAGTATATAATCTTTTTTGATATGTGTGGTGCATGCTATGTATGAAGCTCATTTTGTGAGCTATAGAACATAATTGTAGGGTTAGATCTGTTTTCAACATATGATTAAGTTGATTTCATGTTTAGGTCTAAGTAATAATGATTAAAGAGCTAAAAATCTAACAGAAGGATCAACAACATCCGTGAAAAACGGGATAGAAAAATGATTCAAGTCAAACCCCCAAAAAAACTGATAAGTTTACTCTCTCAACGAGTTACTCGGCGACTCGCAATGTCAAAAAATCCACCTTACTCTATTTGCCAATCAGTTTGGGATACATGTGATTTCACGAGTACTTGCGAGGAACTCAAGCGAGTTAGCTAAGTTTATATACACTACGAATAATACACTTAACGAAATGCGCTAATTTTTGTGAGAGTATAGTGCACAATCAAAACATTCCACAACAAAATTAACTTGTAAATTAATTTTTGTTTAAACACCATGAAACAATAATCCCAAAATGATACGTAAAGATAGTATCAATCTAAACTGGTCAACAACAGGTCATATAACCGATAAAAATCGAAAATACTATTCACCTTCCTAAACACCTCGCTACTATCCTCCCTATTCAAGGTGGCATTACATTCACCACTTATTTCACCATTCCCCCAAAAATTTTACTATTTCCAAAATTTTAAGGTTCAGTAGATAGTGACACCTAAGGTTGGAGGAGAATATGAAGATGCTTAGGGAAATAGGAATTGCAATCTTAGAAGCTAACCGACTAAAATCATGTGTGTTGGGTGTAACGACCACTTGTCTTTCCTCCAACCAGTCTATCAGGAGCATTACAAATATAATAGGATCCTGAATAGATACAACTTACGTAGAAGAACACAATGTAGCTAAATACTCAGCAGGAAAAAAAAAGAACCTACCTCAACTGGTCTCCTGGATGTTGTGCCTGATGGCGAACCATCGTCAAATTCACCAACTTCTGACTTAACCAAGGGATATCCTGTTTCTTGGCTGTGACGACCACTTGACTGCCCTCTCTAATTTTTCCATTTTCACAGTCTATTTAGAAGCATTATACATTTACATGCATGCTAAAACTTTGAACGGATATAGCTCAATATAATGACAATTAGGATGCAGCTAATAACAAGCCAAAAAAAAAAAAATGAATAAAAAACCTCAATTAGTCTCCTGGATGTTGTGGCCACTGAGGATGAACCTTTGCCGAATTCATCAACTTCTGACTTGACCTGAACGTTACATTCTTCATCTGATGAACTCTCACTGTCCGAGAGTTCAATCATTTTAGCCTAAACAATAATACAAACAGAAATAACAATCAGAGAATGATCAATTGATGTAAAAAAAAAAAAAATTTAACCCTGGGCGGATGCTACTAATCGCCCTTAGTGACCAACAATTATGCGCTTTAACATGTCTTCTTGATGTAATCCATACCATAGGTTAAAAGAAAGAAAAGAAAACCTCAGCAAAATAATGTACTATAGTTGTTTGTTAAAATACCGAAGAGAAAAATGTGGCAAGAAATTCTTATTTTCGAATTTCCTACCCTAAAAATTAGTCAAACTTCAATATCCTATTGTAAATCGATCATGTTGCCGACCAACTTCTCAGAGAAATATGCTTATAGAAAATCAACTAACTAATTTCTCACCTGGGTTTCAAGCAATTCCTTTCCTTTCCTTTCCTTCCGGAGAGAGTGAGATTTTTAGCTAGGTAGTAAATAGTAATTTACAGAAGAAAGAATATTTAGAAGCTTATATTTATGGAAAATAGGACGAAAATATCCATTTATGATTTTCCATAATTATAAGAGATCTCGTAGTTACCTTTAGTAGGAGTGAATGAGTGATCTGTGAATTTGGGAACCCGAGCTCTGATTGTCGGAGAAATCTATGCTGACTGACTGACACCAGTCACTTTCAAATGTAACTTTAATTTGCCAGGTGGCGTGATTCAGACCACTGATTGCCCTGTTCGAGGACAGTTGTTGTTGAACTAATGAATAGCATGCGTAAACAAAACCAGTTATGAATCAACGTGTTTGGTTCAAAGAAAGAAATTGTAGTCGCCGGAAATTCCACAACTACACCCGCTTGATAATCTATTGAATAAACTATGAAATCATGATGAAGAATACTTATAAGAATTTTATTAAATCTTAGAAATTAATACAAGGAAAGAAGATAAAACCCAAGCTTGGGAAGAAAAACACTTTCTCTCCCCTAAAGTTCTATCTCAACAACTCTTAAAAAGATCTCCTTCAATACAACGGTGGTTGGTCCTATATATAGGAGTTTACATAGTAGAAGACAGCTAATAAACCCCATATTTTCGGATCTGACGTGCGATGTCTTCGCACGCTTATACTGGACCTTCTCGCACATGCTCTTTAATTTAGCACAACTTTCACACTTTACTCGTGACTTCATGACGTCATTGGCTTCGTCATCCGGGATATGCTATATGCGAACTCCGTTCGCTCCTTTATAATACCATCGCTTCGCATAATTACTTGATGTGCGATATTTCGTCCCTACATTTTGCCTCTTCTCTTAGCGATCTTTATTCTGAAAGAGCGATGAGAGAAATTCTTCTTAACCACTTCTTCGCACCTTTGCATGCTATTTGTCGCACCCTATCATCTTTTCACCTTCCTTAACTGACAATAATCCAGGATCTCGGACTAGGCTGTTCCATGTGTCGCTCTCATCGGTTTACCTCTTGACACGTCGCGATTAATCCTTTCAACTGTCTCTTCATATCTTCTCACCCATTAATGCGTAGGATTTCGAAGAAGGGAAAGAGAATCCTTTATATACCCCCTTTCGTTTTCATCTCTCTCTTTTTACTCTCTTCTTTTTTTCTTCAACCTCTGCAACTTTTCTTTTCTTACTGTTACTGTTCATCTGTTCGATCTTGATTCTCAATCCCTTTCACCTTTCACCTCTCATCTTCTTTTTCATCTTCACTCCAACTATTGTTTTAATCTTCCGTTCATTGTATTATCTTGCCCCCTGATCATCTTGATTATCTTAGTATTTGTAATCCCCTTATGTAAGAACAACAATGGGGCATAAAGCAGGGTGGAAAATGGTCCAAGACTTTAAGAGACTTGAAGTTGAATTTAGGGATAAAGGTTTTAGATTATCCGTTCCTCCTTCATCTGGACCTACTTTGACACTTAACCCTAAATGGTTCGAGATTGACCACTGGAATGATCAAAAAATCATCATCTCCTTAAGGCAAATTCTCTCTGGCCTTCCTATACCTATCTTGGACCCTCGAATTCCTTTATTTTATAAAATTTTATCTCATGATAGCTTCAAGTGTGCGATATTTCAGTTAGTCAGGACGATTGATTGAATTCTATGTGTTGACACAGAGTTCTTTTAAGTTTATTGCCAGATAGTAGCATGCTTTTCTGATTGAATACCTTATGCAAAGATCTTATCTTTGATATTTGGAGATTCGTGCTACTCTGCTGCGGGTGAACACAAATCGTCATGCCATATCAACGTTAAGAGTTCAGTCGGAGAACATAACAAAGAAGGCATTCAGAAGAACTTATATTAAGTGAATATACGCGAGGCGCCGAAATTTACAGAACATCTGGGATGGTTGCTACATTCGCCAGTCTAGATAAATTTCATGTAAGTATATTGAGCGGCTCAATAAATTTTTCAGTGGAGAGGTTAGCTGATAGACGCATTTATGTGTCTATTTTCATCTCAATTATGTGTATTGTTATTGCTCGATTTTATACTTATTTGATTTTTTTTTTGTAGGTATTTTTGGAGAAATAAGCCTTTGCGGAGAAATTGGCTCGAGAAGTGGCATTTGGACTGCCGGGAGGAATTACTAAATGCACCTCGAAGAAGTGTTATTGGCCCCCGGAGAAAGTTATAAAGGCACCACAAGTTTTGGTTATTTTCACCCCAAAAATTACTATTTCCGCCCCAATTGCTAAATGGAGACCAGTCACGGATAAGGGGAGGTCATCCCCCTCATTTTGAATTTCTGATTTTGGCGGGAAAGTATGTTCTTCATGACAGAATTAGGGTTTCGATTTCGGACGAGTTCTGAGGAGATTAAATCACTTGATTCGGCTGGATTGGACTTGGATTGAGAAAACAAGACTGGTATGGTTGATGGGATCGATAAGAATTGGCTAGAATAGCCGGTTTGGAGTAAAACAGGGAAGGAAGCTCTCGAGTTTTCTGTTGGACTTTTAGAAGAGTTGCAGCGAGATTCAATAACCTATTTTTGTCGGGATGGGCCTGTTAAGACAAAATAAAGATGATATGAGAGTTTGGATAGATTGAAATGGGATGGATAATCAGTTCTCAACAACGCAGGGGAGGATAGTTTTCTCGGGTCCTGGGAAAGATAAGAGAGGACAGAAAATAATCACAGAGAGAAGCAGCAAAGTTGCAGTCGAGAGGAAGAAGGAGAACAAAAACCGTCACCTTTTCTTTTAAACTGTAACAATTTTTCCAACAACTATTAATGTTAGTACCTCTCTGTAACAGTCGGCCTATAACAACGAGTTCTTTAACAATTATATCTGTTACAAACTCGATTTTTCTTCAATAAAACACCTATTCAGCCATGCGTTATTATTTTGAGCGTGTTTTTGATATGAGGAGCTAAACCCCATCACTGGGACGACGGAGGAAGCCATATTTCATGCATGTGGTAATTACATTTAATTCTTTATGACTACTTGCAATATTTTTCAATCGTTTTATGATTTTTCTTAGTTGATTGTGATTTTGTTTGATGACGTATGCTTGGTCTTATTATTTTTGATACGTCATGCTTGTGATTTACAGTCAATATTTTATAAAATCTACCTTGGAAAAGAATCAGAGTCAATATTATTTTAGCTATAATTGTTTGGAATAAATATATGAATTGCATGAATGAGTTTATGGCGGAATCCTGAGTCTCACTACCTCTCGAGATTGTGACAAACTTGTGTATATTTTTTTTTTATTTTTAGTGTTTTCTTAAATCAAACCTTTACAAGCCCGAGTTAAACGAACTTCTTCTTACCACTTTACAATAACAATTAAAATCACATTAGTTTTTGGCGCCACCGACGTGGACTTGTATTTAGATTTGTTTTAGGTTTTATTTTTATTATTTTTGTTCTTTTTTACGCATTTTGGTACTTTCTTTGCTTTTAGATTTGGAGCTAAGCTAAAGAAAAGGAAAGTGATGAAAAGAAAGGCAAAGCCCAAAAAGGAAAGAAAAGAGGAATCCAAAAGGAGTGAAGAAGAAGATTTTGTAAATAGTTATTTTATTTTATTTTTAGACACTCTAAATGGGGTTTTATTGTTTTGTAATCTTTTATTTTTGGACTTTTTGAACTTTATTTTTGGGACATTGGACATTATTTTTAAAACCCTAAGGAATGGTTAAAAATTAAATAAAACTGTTTGCAGGGAAGGACGATAGTTACGATACTGTCTCGGCGCCTCTGGTTCGTACACTGGCATATGAGTCGGTGGCCTGAGTCGACTTCAACAGTTCATCGCCCGTCTGGTACGGGAGGTAAGACTCTATCTACTCATGAATCCCCTGTCAGTGGGTTTTATTTTGTGTGACAACTCACACCCGTGCTTAAAAGAATGTCGAACTGGTGTTACAATAGCCAATACAATGAATATCTGACTGATTATCAAAATGGACATTACTTTGACCATAGTGTGAATAGTTGTTGGGAATATCAAACTTTTGAAAGTGATGTCTCATACCATGGTGATCCCAATTACTATCCACATACGCACCGGTCATACGAGCAAGAAAATAAGGAGTATTATAGTTCTAGTTCCTCGCCTTTGGACAATACAATGAAAATGTTGAAAACTAGTCCCTATTATGATCCTTCTGAACCTGTTCTTACTCTAGAAGAGTCTCTTAAACAATTAACTAAGAATACAAATAGGTTTGTGTTGGAAACAAATAAACAAAATGCATCCATGAGTGAACCTTCTATACACAATACCATAAGGAAGTCATTTGAGTCGAGTCACGATACCATAAGGAAGTCATGTGAGTCGACACAAAAGCTTTTGTTAGAGGCCCAGAACAATTTTGCTCGAAATAATCTTAGTGTTTCCAATAGTACCCTTGAAAATGAGGATAGTTATTTGCATAATCAAGATGACGAGGTTAGAATTGGTAACACTACCTTTTTAGATGAGGTTCGACCATTTTCATGTTATTATAAGGTATATTTTGACTTTAGGTCACATAAAAGTGACCAGTTTTGCGTTTGGGTCACCTCAAAATTTTAATTAAAGTTTGGGTCACAAGACCGTCGTTGACCATCTTGACTGTTTGGAAAGTTAGTTAAATACTAAAATGACCAGAAAAAAAATTAGAGTTTGATATATTTACTAACCAAACCATCAAAATTTCCGTTTAATAGTTGTATGGTTCCTAATAATTAACAAATGCACGGTTGAGATTTAAAACGTGTGTGGCCAAAAGAAGTGACCAGATTCTCATTTCTCACTTAACCAAAATCGAGCTTTTAGTTCTAGGGTTCACTTCTCTTTCCTGGTGTGACTGCAGAGGAGATTTGGCCTAAAATCTGAGAGTGTGTATTGTGTAATTGTGGAAATGGTTGATTTCAGTTAGTATTAGTTCTTATTATCGCCGATCTACAAGGATTTCGTGGTAAAAGTTTTGTTTCAGTTGAGGCAAGTACAAAAATTTCCCTAATCGCTTAATTTAATTTGGGGGTTTCATTTTTCTGCTTTTTAATGATACCTATGATTGTTATTCTTTGCAGAAATAGTAATTTAATGGGTCAATTTTGTTTTCCCCTTTGTTTTTTAGGGTTTTGTTTTGTTCTAGAATTTTTTTAGGTTTTGTTTTTAATTCCCTTTTCACTTTTGTCAAGCGGTGCTTTATGATAAAAATTGGTACAGGTGGGTAAGAGATATTGTGGTCCTAGTGATGGCTTAAAGTATATAATTGTATGAACATTTTAGGAACTGTGATTGTTGTCAATAGAAGTATTCTTACGTGTTTAGTCTCGGTAAAACCAAGTTGCAGTGGTTCTCACCCTCCATACTTAAAATATGTATGAAAAGGTATATACATCCAAAACTGAAAGTATTCAATGATGTCCTTTTCAAAAATTTATACTACTGTCTCTTTTGCTTAATACCCTTTTTTGTATTTTCTTTTTATTTTTCTTGATTTATTTGTTTATTGAGTTTGTGTAATTTGTTATATGTACATAGATTGAGCATAGTTGTCCATTTTCCCCTTTTGTTAATGAAGATACAGAAGAAATATTAAAATTTAAGTCTAATTTTTTGTTGATTAGTCCTTCTAATTTTGTTTGTTTTAGTTTTGATTTTTTTTTGTTAATTCTTCCTTCTAATTTTGTTTGTTTTAGTTCTAATTTTGTGTTAGTTTCTTGTTCAAATTTTGTTTTTGTTGGGTGTAATTTTGTATTGATTGAAGAGAAACAGACTAATTTCAAGGAAATCAACATTTATTTTGTTTAAGTTCCCTAAGCAACAATCAACCGTTTTTGGTTGGTCCATATACATTAGTATGTATATGGACCAGCATTAGTACGTATTCTGGCGTGTTTAATCTGCTTATAATTTTAGATGGTTGAATTGTTATATCGAAATAGACAGGAGCAGCATTAGTACGTATTCTGGCATGTTTAATCTTCTTATAGTTTACACCCTTATGGTAACTCATGCACCCAAGTAGCTGGCATTTTAGACTACTGTTCTAGCCGATTTTCATGTTTAGTTTGCGTACATTTATTGGAGTAATTTCTTGCAGACAAGTGGGTATGTAAGGTTTTAATTTTGGTGGTTGTGTGTATTTAAATGCAGGTACAATGAATGAGTTATTTAGATACTATCCCACTAAAGGTGGTTATGTTGTCGGAAAAAGTGCAAGGGCTGAGCATCCTAACATGGAGAAGATGCCTGACTATAGACCTGAAGAAGATTTGGATTTTCTTCCCATTTTGGACCCAAAGAAAACTTCTACAGAGGCCATTCAAGTGGAGTCAAGAATCTACAGTTGTTGACCCTAATGAAGTGATGTCACAGCTAGATGATGAAGATATATTTGCATGTATGTACAATGAAAGCAACTCAGCAAATGAGATAGTAAATGTAGATGATTTTGTTGATGAACCCGATGAGAGTGATGATGAAGAACTTCTTTATGAACCTGAGATTGATGACGATGAAGAGATCAACCTCACTTGTCAAATTCAAGCAACACTAGAGTCAACTGAAGAATTCAAGGAATATGTTGTAGAAACTGACAACATAGATGGAGATCACAAGTTGTCTGAAGGCCAAGAATTTATGGAGAAACTGTTTGTTGGGCAGCAATAGTTGAGTAAAGAACATTGTAGGGAGTATTTGAAGGATCTAGCACTTGACCTGAATCATTCCATTGTTCAAGTGAGAAACAAGAAAAAGCAGCAAGAATACAAATGCAAAGATGAGACTTGTCCATGGAGGGTTTACTACTCTGTACTTTCTGATAAGCAAACATTTGAATGAAAAAAAGGTCAGTAATTGTATAATGTAAGATTTCCAGTTATATATGTTTAATGTAACTTGTTTAGTTTAGGATTGGGCATGATATAACTTGTGTATTGACTCTAGTTTGTGCTGTTTGAATTTTCAGGTCATTTCATCCACACTTGTGAGGCAATTCATGGTCTGAAACATCCTTTGGCCAATGCAAGATGGGTATCCAAGGTGATGCTTGAATCTTTCAAAGAAAATCCAAACTACAAGCCCAGGGACTTCTAGACTGAGGTAAAGAAGAATCACAAAATTGAAATTTCATTCTATACTGCTTGGCATGCTTATCATCTGTGTAATGAGAAAATTTTTGGTAGTTTATGAGGAAGGGTATTCATTGCTGCCTGCATTATGTGACCAACTTCTTAAGGATAATGCCACAAACATTGTTAAATTAACAACATACCCTATGACTAAGAAGTTTAAGTTATTGTGTGTGGCATATAGGGTTTCATTAGATGGTTTTGTGAAGTCTGCAAGACCTATTCTAGGACTAGATGGATGCCACTTGTCTGGAAAATATGGTGGTACTTTGTTGGACATCACATGTCTTGATGGCAACAATGGAATTTTTCCCATTGCTATATACATCTGTGAGTCTGAGTGTAAGGAAGAATGTATACATTTTCTAAGTCTAGTTGCTGAGGAATTGAAGGTACATCCAAGGGCTTTGACTTTTATAAGTGACAGGCAGAAGGGTTTGATTAAAGGTGTTGTTGTAAATTTTAGTGATAAAAATCACTATCATAGGTACTGCATTAGACATCTTTACAAGAACTTTAAGAAGTTGCATCCTGGAAAGCATCTTGATTTTATGACATGGAGAGCAGCAAGGTCATTTAGTGAGGTATGTCATAAAATTTGGATGGACAGGCTAAAGGAGGCAAAGGCATCTGTACCAGAGTGGTTTCACAGAGAACCAGTTGAAACATGGGCAAGAGCTTACTTTGATAGGTCATCAAAGTGTGAGCATGTGGCATCAAATTTTTGTGAAGCATTTAATTCATGGATTCTGATTTAAGGAGGTTGCTTGTATGTAAGTTAGTTCAAAAGTTTCATTTGCTTATGATGAGAATCTTCTATGATAGAGAGCAAGTGGGTAAGACAATGCCTGATGACGGAGTGGTCCCTAGAGTGACTGAAATTGTGAAGAAGCACTTGTACTTCAGCCATCAGTTCACCACACAACCTTCATCTGTGAATATTTGGCAAGTTTTTGACACAAAGAAGGACATATCATGGGTGGTGAACCTGGAAAAACATACTTGCACCTGCAATTCATGGCAAGTATGTGGATTACCATGTGTGCATGCTATCTGTGCAAGTTTACGATCCCATCCAAAGAGCTATAAGAAGTAAGTTCCATTCTTGTTATAATTTTTTAGCATTTCAACTACTGAATTACACCTTAGGTATGTATATTCTTACATGTATGTACATTTGTTTGCAGGTATGTACATTCTTACATGCATGTTGACACATACAAATACGTGTATGCTCCTTCAATAGAACCTCTAAATTACCAAGCTTTATGGGCCAAGGTAATCTGATTTATTTTATTTCTTTGAATTTTACTGTATAATCTGAAACTAACATCAGACTACTGCAGAATTCAAGGGAGGTCAATCCTCCTAAATGTGGTAGACCACCAGGTAGACCTAGATGCCTAAGTAGAAGGGACAAGGATGAAGGTGGCAATAGCAGAAAATACATGTATGGGAGACGTTATGTGTATGGTCATAACAGGAGCACTTGTAAATGAGCTGCTGCTGAAGATCAACATCAAGGTAAAATTGTTGGGCTTATTTTTGTATGTTATGCTACTTTAGGCTTATATGGTTAGGCTTATTTATGCATGTTATTGTTGTTTCAGCTCCATCAACTTACACATGACCTCATGTGAGGCCTGATCTAGTAACTGGGCCACCACCACCTTCAATATCTGCAGATGAACCTACTGCAGCACCATCTCCAAGGAATAAACCAAAGACTAGAGGTGGTGTTATAAAGAGAAGAGGTGGAGCTACTGCACCACATGTATCAACTTCAACTGCTGCTGCACCATCTTCAACTGATGCTGCACCATCTTCAACTGATGTTGCACCATCTTCAGTTGCAGCTACTTCATCAGTTCAACCTACATATGAACCAGCAATACCAACTACTAGAGGAAAAGGAAATAAAGGAGGCAGGGGTGGAAGAGGAACTAGGGGATGAAGAGGTGGAAGGGGAACTAGAGGAGTCAGAGATGGTGCTACTGCACCAGTTCAAGTTGCAGCTTCGACAACAGTTGCTTTTGGAAGAGGTAATTCGATGGGAGGTGCACTGAGAGGAAAAGGGGCAATAAGCAGGGAAAGAGGGAAGATGGTGCACATAAGAAGTGGTAGAATTGTAGGTGTGGGAATAATGCAAGATGAAACACCAATACAGGTTTCTTCATTAACTTTTTGTTTGTCTTGAATTTGCAGTTGCTTGTTGGTTATGAACTTGCAATTTGTGTCTGTTGTGAACTTTCAATATCCAACTTGTTGTTCAATATAGGTAAATCCTATACCAGGACTAGATGGATGCTTCTTGAGAGGTAATTATGGTGGGAGAGGAGGTGGATTAGTAACTATAGGGGGTGGTGCATTTTCTTCAACATCTGGAAGGGGAAAGAGGCCAAGGATGATGGACTGGTTTGGCACACCAGAACAGTGGGCCAATGATGAAACACTTCCATGATGAAACTTGTGGTTTAATCTCTTCCCTACTGTTTTTTCTTAGTGTTTTTATGGATCTTTTGCAGACATCTCTTCATGTTGCGAACATGTTACTTTCTGTAGAAAACATGGCATGTGTTACTTTAATCTCCTTTTATATAAAGTACTTCTTTTATTTACTCTTGGTGTGTGTGAATATGATTATGAATGTAAATTACCTCATCTTCTTGTATGTCTTTTTTCTTCAATTTTTCCATGTCGAGATCTCTGGATTCTGTCAAACAAAAGTGCATAAAACTGTCTGCAGGTGTGGAAATGGTGGAAAAATGGAAGGAATTATGGGTAGTTATAGGAATTGAACATCAGACATGCGAGTTAGATGTGCCTCAGTAGAATTCTAACTAACACGTGTGAGGCACGTGCTAACGGTACCTAACGGTGTTAAGTAAATAAAATAATTTTTTTAAAAAATACATTATTTACTAACAGTCAAGATGGTCAACGACGGTCTCGTGACCCAAACTCTATTTAAAATTTTGAGGTGACCCAAACGCAAAGCTGGTCACTTTTATGTGACCTAAAGTCAAAATATCCCTTATTATAATGATGATTATGATGAGGATTGTGTTGATGAAGAATTTGAAATAAATAGGCATAGTGATCAGGAATTTTCTGCTCCAATTGAGATTTATAATAATAAGGTTATTTCTGGTTCAGATCCTAATAATTTTAACAATTATTCACATATTCAAAAGGACGAGGATTTGACTAGAGATACCCCCGTTTTAGACGATGTAGTATTTCCTATTTACGAAGTCGATAATGGTTTAGAGGAGCGGGTTTATCCTGAGAATATTATTTTAGAGTCTAACAATTTAAAAACAATAGTCTTAGACGAAGAAGATGAACTCGTAGAGCTTTTAAATATGAGTGAGGATGCATCACCTAAGTATAATATACACGAAGCAATTGACCATTTTCACGATTCTGATGATCTAGAAATTAGGGAAATTGTATCTAGTCTATCTAGAGACACCGAAAACTCTAAGTTTGGGGGTGATTATCATTCTCCTTGTTCCTTAATTTTATCTCTTACAGAGATCCCTCACTTGGGACTTGACATATGTGCCTCAACTATTTTACAAGATTATCTTCATACACGTTTTCATGAACCTAGTGATGTCCATAAGGAAGTTCAGTTGTTAGAAACCCATCCTCTGGTTGATGTGGTTTTCCCAGGCTATGTTACCCATATTTATTTTGTTTTCCCACCAAATATTTTTCAACCAATTGTGGGAATGTATGAGTTTAAAATGTGTCAGTTATTAAGTTCTGAGGCTAAACCTAAGTACTTTAGGAGATTAGAATCGACACATTTTCTTAAGAATGGCCACCACTTTCATTGTGGTCAACTTTGTGAGTCAAACCTGGTTTACTTTAAGGATCTGCAGTTATTTAGGTTATTATTCCGTTCTTCTAAGTTTTTACTTGAGTTTTTCCAGACTCTAATACCTGAATCGGATCTTAGCTACGAGGAAATGCAACCCATGAAAATGTTTTATTTGGACCCAGTTATAGAGCCTGAACCTGAACCACAGCTTGATGTAGTTGTCTTAAATAGGAAACTAGACACGGGTGTGCTTTATTTGTTTATTTTCTTGGTAGGTTGCAGATTTATTTTATTCGTGGTATATTTATTTGGTTTTGATGACCCACAGATATTCCAGCTATTACTTTATGATTCTATTAGGTGACTAATCCTTTCTTAGTCTGGATGAAGACGTTAAACTTAGCACTTCTTGGGAGGTAACACATGATCATGCAACAAGATAATATCTTTCCTTAACTCTTTTACTTCAAATGGTAACAATTTCTCCGTGTTCATGTTTTTAATTTTATCTTTAGAACATTGAGGTCAATGTTAGATTTAAGTTTGGGGGTATGGGAGAAACTTTTTAGTTGCAATAAATAAACTCCAGAGCCTAGAAATTTATGATTATTAAGGATGGTACTAACTAATCTAAGTGGATGGAAGCATCTTGATTGTAGGAGTTGAGGAACCAATCTGAGTAGATGGAAACATCTAAAGAGTCTATTCATAAAAGCACGGAGCTCAAGTGTTAACATGGTAGTTTTTCCATATCTCGTTGAGTCCTTTTCACTTATATTTTATTTTGTTTTCTTTAAATTATATTTCTCTAAGTGATTAGGTGGGGCTCACGATTCAAGTTATTACCACTGCTAGTGTGAAATAGAGTGATTGAGATATGAAAAAAAAAAAAAAACCCAGACCATTAGACCAACCGGAATAAAGTCAATAAAATCGACCACTGGTTCCCTTGTATATGCCAGTTGTGTTGATATTAGTCATACCAGTATACCAGTCCATTAGGATAGGTTCATTTTGGCAGTGGCCTTCAGACAGATATGATAATCACCTTTCACCTAGTCAACATCAAAACCATCTATGTTTTTCTCTATATCCATCTCTTAATCTATCCATGTGATTTGTTAACTCTGGATATTGATGTCCATAGTGCGACTATCTGAGTAGATCTCTGTCATTTATATATGAATTTTAGTATGCTTGAGTGTAAACTCGTGTACAACAATTGGAATTTCGTATCATGATACTTCCTCTTGTAGTCAATAAGTGTATGCCAACCAATGAGGTTCTTTAGTGATATTCCAAGGTTATGTGTAGATATCTAAGGTCTGGAGTAAAGGTTTTGTGGGTACATCTCTAGTAAGCCCTCCCGAGACTATAACTCGACCACTAGGGCCACCTAGGGGTTTAAAGGCTTATTGCATACGCTAAATGCAATCGACGATGCCTGTGTCAGTGAGTTGGGATTTTATTTTCTAGATTTGATTTGCTCGAGGACTAGCAAATAATAAGTTTGGGGGTATTTGATAGACGCATTTATGTGTCTATTTTCATCTCAATTATGTGTATTGTTAGTGCTCGATTTTATACTTATTTGATTATTTTGTGTTTCTGTAGGTGTTTTTGGAGAAATAAGCCTCTTCAGAGAAATTGGATCGAGAAGTGGCATTTGGACCGCCGGGAGGAATTACTAAATGCACCTTGAAGAAGTGTTGTTGTCCCCCGGAGAAAGTTATAAAGGCACCCCCAAGTTTTGGTTATTTCCACCCCAAAATTACTATTTCCACCCCAATTGCTAAAAGGATACCAGTCACGGATAAGGGGAGGTCATCCTAATGTACTGATATACTGGTCTGACTAATATCAACACAACTGGCATATACAAGGGAACCAGTGGTCGATAATCCTAACTCTAGATCAACTCAGTTGGCATATACAAGGGAACCAGTGGTCGATTTTATTGACTTTATTCCGGTTGATCTAATGGTCTGGTCTCTCTTTCGACTAGGATGCTTGCTACAATCGCCAGTCTAGATAAATTTCATGTAAGTATATTGAGCGGCTCAATAAATTTTCCAGTCTACATTCGCCAGTCTGAGAAACACCGTTCACCTAGTATTTCAATTATTTCGGCTATTACTTTATGATTCTATGAGTTGACTAATCCTTTTTTAGTATGGCTGAAGACGTTAAACTTAGCACTTCTTGGGAGGTAACCCATGCTCATGCAACATGGTAATATCTTTCTTTAACTCTTTTACTTCAAATGGTAACAGTTTCTCATTGTTCATGTTTTTAATTTTATCTTTAGAACATTGAGGACAATGTTAGATTTAAGTTTGGGGGTATGGGAGAAACTTTTACTTTAAGATTGGCGAGTGATATGGCATGACGATTTGCGAGTGAACACAAATCGTCATGCCATATAAACGTTAAGATTTCAGTCGGAGAACATAGCATAGAAGGAATTCAGAAGAACTTATATCAAGTGAATATACGCGAGGCGCTGAAATTTACAGAACATCTGGGATGGTTGCTACATTCGCTAGTCTGGATAAATTTCATGTAAGTATATTGAACGGATCAATAAATTTTCCAGTAGAGAGGTTAGAACACGTGGCTCTGTTTTTTAACAGAGTGACGTCACATCAGATGTAAGGTTTTTACGATTTTAACCCTAAGCTAAAACCACCATCAACATTAAGTCCCATGCTTAGCTCGGAACAGTGGCATTGTTGCGGGGTAAGCATGAGATGGTTGGTAGGATCGGAAAGATACCTACTATTGTGTATACTGAAAGTGCACAGTGTCGACAAGCAACACATGGCAAGCACATGTCGAACCACAGAGACTTGGAGAGTGTAGAAGTTTGTTCGAAATCCTTACTAAGAACTGATTCAGAGAGTAACCAAAGGGGGTTTGTTTTTGTCGATACGACGAGATATTGGAAAAGACTTAAACAGAAAGTAATTTGAATTAAAATATGAAATTAAATCAAGGTGTAAATATTGAGAATATGGATACTAGGGTATTCAAATCCACCACTAACCTATGATATGCATTCAACTTGTAATATTATTCTTGTCCTTACAACAGATTCAAGTCTACCGTATATCTAAGGTGTTTCTCCAATGGATAATTTAATCACAACTAAAGTATTTCTCCAAAGCATTAACTGTCTAATTAAAGCACAACTAATCTGAGGATCAATATTTGGTTAAGCATGAGTTGTAGCATAATCAACATAGAGATATTCTAACTACAATGGATACATGGAATACATTGTGAGAGCAAGATGTTGACAAACTTGGATTAAATTATATCTTTAAACAATTCTAAACTTTCAAGAACAAGATACAAGATATGAATACATACCAATGAGTTACGGCTTCATTTAAACCCTAGAAAATGAAACTAGAACATGAAGAACATTACAACAA
Organism: Papaver bracteatum; assembly: GCA_023529315.1. Lineage (NCBI taxonomy): Eukaryota > Viridiplantae > Streptophyta > Magnoliopsida > Ranunculales > Papaveraceae > Papaver > Papaver bracteatum. The sequence goes on along the minus strand of JAJJWX010001481.1, from coordinate 275,647 downwards.
AACTTAAATTTGATAAACTAACATGAACAAGCTATTCTTGGATGGTTTTTCAACACAACAACCCTCTCTATTTATACACAAAATTCCCTCAAGCACTTGGATTCGAAATTTGGAAAGCATCCACTCAACAAAACATGTTTTCTTAATTGATGGATTGAATGGAATATATTTGGTTGTGGGAAACAAATTGGGAGTGATTGAGTGAGAGAATGGGGATGTTTTCTTTAATTGATGGATGAAATGGAATACAATGGGGGTGAGGTGGATGTTTTGGAAAGAATCCAATGGGGATGAGGTGGATGTTTTGGAAAGAATCCAATGGGGGTGAGGTGGAAATGGATTTGGGTCTTGGGTTTTGGATCATGGGTTTTGGATCATGGGTTGTTTAATCCCATGAATTTGTAAACAAAGTTGCCATTGATGCGCGAAGCGGTTACAACGCTTCCAACTTTCTTCTCTTTTGTCTTCTCAATTCTTCCAATCTTTATTTAGTACTTAAAAACACAAAATTAATTAATACAAATATTTATTCTTGAAAATGGTAAAAATGCAGAATTTGGGATAATATATGACTTTGAAGCGCGAAAGATGAGTTAAGTGCCAATGAAAAGGTGTATGAATATGCAATATTTGGCACTCATCAATGGTGATAGACAAGGATAAAATCGAAATAACAAGTCAAGAAGAGATTGTCAGGAAGATTTGGCTAACCTTTAGCGGAAGGCATAAGGAATCCGTGATCCTTGCATTGTCCTTTGCGTAAATTCGTCTTGGTCGTGGGATATTGGCTTCAACGTCGCATCTTTTTCTACTGATTGGCAGAGGTGGCATTGCAATTTGGTCCATGAAATGGTGAATGGTGTTAGCTGGCTAGGTCACGAAACTTATGGAGATGGCGCTGATTTGAACGGCTAAGATTTCGCTTCCTTGGCTAGTGGAGATGGCGCTGCTTCGAACGGGTAAGATGGCGCCTCCTTGGATGTCTACGGAAAGGTGAATGGCGCAGCTATCTTGGAAGGGCCGATGGCGAGGCTAGCTTGGAAAGGCCAATAGAGAAGCTAGCTTGGAATTTCCAATGGTGTGAATGGATTGGAAGGGCCAATGGCGTGGCTAGCTTGGAAGGGAAAATAGCGTGGCTAGCTTGGAAGGTCCGTGGAGAGGTAAAGGTAGACCCACAGGGCGTTGGCTTAGAACGCGGAGATGATGGCGCTGGTTAGGGCCCGGCTGTAATGTGGAGATGGTGCTGCTTCAAACGGCTAAGATGGCGCCGCTTTGGTTGGCTACAGAAAGGTAGATGGCGCGGATAGCTTGGAAGGGTCGATGGCTAGGCTATCTTGGAAGGGCCAATAGCGAGGATAGATTGGAAGGGCTAATGGCATGACTAGCTTGGAAGGGCCAATGGCGTGGCTAGCTTAAACGAGAAACCTTCCTCTACTCTAATTCCAAAAAGTGTTGTGCTTATAAAAGGAAACGTTCTTCCACCCAAAATCCAAAGTAATATATATGTATATAAAAGGGGTCGCACATCTTTTATTTTTTATTTTTTGTAATATTAGATTTGTTTTCACGTCTCCGCGTTAGCAGCAAAGCATAGGAGTTGGAGAGCGTACTCCAGGTATGTGCTCCAGCGCTTCTCCTCCGTTTCCTTATTTATTTATTTATTTTTGGTGTAAACCCTAGCCATAGACATATCATCCATAAACCCTTACAAATACTTTTGTATGAATGATTCTTCTATGCTAGCAGTATCGTAGTAATATTAGCCGTCACATTGATAGTAAGGAGGCCAATTATTATACAAAGTAGGCGTGCATGGATGGGTGGCTGCCATTAGTTCTTCTCCCATGAAAACCTAGCTTTTAGGGTGTCGTTTTCCTCTCGTGACCGTGTGTACAATTTACGTGGCCATGCATGACTTGGACGAGGTCATACTTTCCGAGGCTTCACATGTTCCCCGCGGCATTGTCTAGTTTTGGCCAAGGGTGTACTTTCCGCGACGACACGTGTATCTTGTTGAGCAGACATCAGTCCCCATTCCTTTTAGCCATGAGTTCCATGACATGTGGCCAAAGGAGAAATTTCCGTAGCAAATGTGTTGTCGACTCTTGATTGTGGTAACCAATTTTTGATAAAATCTTCATGTATGCTTTTCTTCAAAGTAGTAATTTTTTCTTTCCGCTTTGCTTCGTTGTAGTTACATCAAAAGCATAAGGAATTTTGTTAAGATGTCACATGAAAGTAGTTCCGCCGCCGCGTTGGGAAGTGTCAACAACTCCAAAACGAATAAATATGATGAGTTCTTTACGGAGTTTTTTACGATTACAAAGACCCATCCCAAATTCGTGGAAACTCATCTGACTGATTCAGAGAATTATGGAGAAGTTCAATCGGTCACTCCAGGGCGTATAATGAGGTTTTACCTTCAGAAGAAAGAGTATCCAGCTTCTCCCATAGATTTCAAAATCTGCCTTATTCCATTGCGCTCTTTTGATAAATGGATGAAGTTCATGATGAGCCGCGACCACGTAAAGGCTAACTTAACTGAGGCGCAAACCATGCATGATGTCATGGCATTTGTGACACTTCAAATCAGAAAAGATATTTCAGGCTTGATCACTTTCATCTCTAAATGGTGCCCGGAAACTCACATGGCTATATGTAGATGTGGTGAGATGACTATTTCTTTGGAAAGCGTATCCGTTATGTTGATTCTTCCAATAATTGGGAAACTTGATGTTTTCTTGTCTGAGGAAGAAGAAGAAATGCAAGCCGCTTTGGTCACAAAAGCAGTGGAATATGTTCGAAAGAATGAAGAAAGGTGTTTCTATAACTGGTGGGTGTTTGAGTGTTTCCTTGATGAGCCGGAGTCGGATCAAGTGTCAGATGATACACTCCATGTTGCTGCATTTTTAATTCTGTGGTTATCCAGAGATGTTTTCGATGATGGCTCTGGTAAGAAGGAGATAAGACAGAAGATCATCAAATTTGCTATCAAACTTGCGAAAGGCATTGCTCTTCCCATCGGAAGTTTGTTTCTTGGCTATTTGTACACTCATCTGGATCACTTAGTAGAAGACATGTACGTCTCTAATGGGTATATGAAATTGGACTCGTATATCCACGTCGCCTTTCTTCAAGCGTGTTTGTTGGAGCATTTCAAAAATTACACTCCTAACCCGAGAACCTTGTTTCCTAATGCATATGGCGGTTCTAGGATACTCCATTGGTTGGAGAGGCGTCCAAGACCTGGCGCAAAGCTCATTAATTTTCTTGATAACTCGTATGCAGTTAACTGTCATCCTTGGTCCCTGGTCCATGCCTCAATAGTTCAACCAGATACTTTTACTTCCGCACTAAAAGTGATATTGCGTTCCGCTGACGGGAATATGAGCATTGGAGAAACTGTGTTCTTGCAAAGTTGCATATCTGGGTATGTGCCATCTTTTTTTAGAGGATTTTGTGGAGTAATCTCTTAAAATATTGACAGGGCTGCTCGACATATGGGCTTTGACCTGGAAGTTCCATTATGTCGCCCGCTGACAGCTCCAGATGAACCGTGACCCGTTATTCTTGATTACAACGTCTTTGCAACGGATAAAAGTCTTCCCTTCTTTCTCCCAGAATGAAAACCTGTGATGACTCCTAAATATAATATCTTCTGGCAAGCTGAGTTCCTCGCCATTCATCAGTTCGTGCAGGATGTTGTGACAAATCCACGTGGTAAACCTTCCTCTGTGTTTCTAGCGAAGCATAAATTATTGAAAGAGCTTCCTTCGGGAAAGCAAAACTCCTCTAGCTTGGATGCAGACAGTCTCCAGAAAATGGAGCAAAGGTCAAAAAATCGTGCAGGTGGTTTCCAATCGGATTCGATAGCTCTTGTGACTTTCAGTTCTTTTAACACGCAGGTGTGTGTGATTCCCTCACTGACTTGGATGAATTACATAAGTTTTCCATTTCGTCACTGATTTTTTTTTTCTTTTTTTACTTAGGGGCTTGGTAACTCGAATATCTTTGCCAGACTTGCCCACGTCCAAAAAATAACGCCTCTTAAGAAATGAGGCAACGAGACTGAATCTCTTGGAGAATAATCCGAAGAGGAAGAAAGCTCGAGATCCGGTGATGAGAGGAGCACTTTTGAATATAACTGCAAGTCTTCTTCAAGTGGACCCACAAATGAGTCAGTGAGTTTTTCACACTTTTCTCTTGGATTATTTATTTACACCGAATAAATGATTAATTGGTGATATTATAGGAAGAGGCTGCTTCCAAAAATAACTTTGAGATAGAGATCCACGACAATGAGGGTGTAACAGTGTCTCCAGTCATGGAAACCGTACCTGTTTGCAACCCAGAGATGGAGATTGATCATCGTGAAGATGCCGTTGTGCTTCATATGATGGAAAAATCCCCCATGACTGCAGGCGCGATTGTAGCCAAATAATCCTTGTTGGTTGCGGAATTGATTGCAGGCGCCACTTTCGACCCTCCGTTCTTCACTCCTCATGAAGATCACGTGTTGATTGGAGTCTTCAGTGTACCGGCTAATTATGCGGAGTTGTATACCGGGATATGGGAAAAATACAGACACATTGCCACGACCAAAAAGCTCACTAGACGATTTGCGTTGGTCAAGCGTGTGGAAGAAGCTTTATCCTTGATTTACGATATGGGCAATGTGACCGGCCATACCATTTCTAGAGATTTTATCTCAAGCTGTAAGTTTCACCGGGACATGTGTGTAAACTTTGAGTTTAACGCCTCCTGGTTCTGTGAGGGATTTTCCGAGATCCAAATGCTGCAGGCTAAAGCGGTTGATGGTCCTTCAGCGGATTTGATTAATCAACAAGAGGCAGAAGTCGAGAAGTTGTCCCAGGAGTTAAAGCTGAAGCAGGCGGCTCTTCAAAGGATAAAGGACATTTTTTCCAAGAAGAACGAGTCGTTGTTAGACAATTTTCCTTGAATACTTTTATTTTCCGAACTTCTTTTCTTAGGTTTCTTTTTAAAAGGCAAAAGAAACACCTAGTTTATGGTTTGGTTTTCTGGTTTTTGGATTGATAGATGATTGCTTTTTATAAAAGTTTTGGATTATTTTTAAAGTAATGGCTTTTTGCTTAATTGATATGTCAAAATCTGAATTACGAATGTAAGTAGCAAAGTCATTCAGGACCGTGAACTTTGCATGAGAAAGGGAGAGATATGAAATCTTGGGATTATTGGGTCATCGGCTTCCATGATAAATATGAAAATCCAAACAATAGGTCGTGTAAACATCATCTGGCAAACTTACTCGTTTTAGGGTCTTTCATCAGAACTGAGTCTTCAGGTAGTAAATCCGAGTCTTTACGTAATGCCCTTCTTGCCATGAGAAGTCCCCGATAGTTCTTTATTTTCAGTGGAACATCTTTATGTCAATCAGTGGTAAGGTGGAGAATCCCTAGTCCCCATATATAGTTCTCCTGAACCCATATTTTCTTGGACAATGCGCTTCCAAGCATGGAATTAACTGGTGGGATGATGGAAACGAGTGTTGAATTTGCAACCGATAGATTAATCTCCCACTGTGGTCACCAAACCAATACCCTGATGAGTATCCCCCAGTTTGTGACATGTTTTGATGTCTCGAGTGTTTTCGTAGAAAACATGTAGCACTTTGCTACATGTGGCAAGTTAAAATTGAGAGGTTTGCCACATGTAAATATCGTATGTGATGCTAGGCTCGTTTTTGGGATAGTTTCCTAAAACTTGTCATGAGCTTACCGGATTGGTGGCAAACTTCGATGGCCGAGATCGCATCTTATGAATCAGGGTAGTCGTTGATTGTGGCTACCTTGCGTTGGTGCCTTTCAATGGCGCGGCGGCATGGCTGGCATGAATTATGCATGCCATTGGCACAGTTGCGTAAATGGTTCCTGGCGTGGCCAAGGCGTCGTTGAAGGATTCACCGTGGAAGAATTAGGGCTTGGCATGGCCAAGGCACCATGGAAGAATTTTTCATGAAAGAATTAGGGCTTGGTATGGCCAAGGCGCCATGGAGTCGGACCCACATGTGGCGTGGCAACATTGGCCATGTTTCCACGCCAATCCCATTGTTGTGGGAAACATTATTTGGCTTTGGTAGAAATTTTCCCAAATTAGGGCATGTCGAAACCCTAATTAGTGCACGTGGCACGCGGCTGCAGCATGGCGCTACTTTTGTGCAAATGGCGCCATGGCTATGCCAAAGAAACTATGGCAAGGCCATAGTATGGAAACGGCCACGGGAGTAGGTATTGCCGTGGGTGGATATTTATGGCAGGTTGCCACGAAGTGGCATGTTGTGAGTTAGCGTGTTGGCATGTTATCGCAGCAAAGTGGCGTGTTGGAATATTACCGCGGTAGAGTGGCATGTCGGCATGCCGATCGATATGTTGTCGTGACAAGTTTAGAGCACTAATTAGGGCAACTTGATTGTCCACCAAAGGGGGCCGGACAAACATAAGGCGCGACCACACTTCTGGTGAGAGTGTGGTGGCTTTAGAACGACCTGATTAGTCGATTATAATTAGGGCCTGCAAGCACCATGGGGCCGGCCTCATTCAGAATGTGTGGGGAGCATTTAAGGCAACCTGATTGGTCAATGGGAAATAGGGCCAGTTTAGGATGGGGCGTGGCCAATAGCGCCATCTGGCCTAAGGCATGTCCACGCCTCTCTTTGCTGATGCGGCTCCTTATTTCTCATATTATGGGCGAGGTTGAACTTGCCAATCCATGGAGGATTAATTGCTTAGTTTGTTTAGGCTTAATTTTGACAAGCAAGGTCTAGTATATTGTGCGAGGCTTGAAACCCTAACTTCTGCAAGTTAGTCAGGATGATTGATTGAATTCTATGTGTTGACACAAAATTCTTTTAAGTTTATTGCCAGAGAGCAGCATACTTTTCTGATTGAATACCTTATCTTTGCTATTTGGAGATTCGTGCTACTCTCATGCGAGTGAACACAAATCTTCATGTCATATCAACGTTAAGAGTTCAGTTGGAGAACATAGCATAGAAGGCATTCATAAGAACTTATATTAAGTGAATATACGCGAGGTGCCGAAATTTATAAAACATCTGAGATGGTTGCTACATTCGTCAGTCTGGATATATTTCATGTAAGTATATTGAGCGGCTCAATAAATTTTCCAGTGGAGAGGTTAATACACGTGGCTATGTTTCCTTTCAGACTGACGTCACATCATATGCAAGGTTTTTATGATTTTAACCCTAAGCTAAAAACCACCATCAACATCAAGTCCCCTGCTTGGCTCGAAACAGTGGCATTTTTGCGGGTAAGCATGGGATGGTGACAGACAAGGATAAAATCGAAACAACAAGTCAGGAAGAAATTGTCAGGAAGATTTGGCTAACCTTTAGCAGAAAGCATGAGGAATCCATGATCCTTGCATTGTCCTTTCCGTAAATTTGTCTTGGTCGTGGGACGTTGGTTTCAACGCCGCATCTTTGGATATTGATTGGCAGAGGTGGTATTGCAACTAGGTCACAGAACGTATGAAGATGGCGTTTCTTTGAACGACTAAGATGGCGCTTCTGATATGTGTCTAAAATACCTTGATGATTATATATAGTTTATGTTTTCTTTGCCAGTTTTCTTGTAAAATATGTATCTAATGTTTGCTTTTGAGTGTTTAGGTACTTTGGAGTCATTTGGAATAAAATGATAAAAAACGGGGAAAAAGTGTTGAAGGCGGATTAATTCTCATTATTTGTTTTTATTTCTTCATCTCTGGCTGAAAAGCACGTCGGCTTTAGTGATGCATATTTTGTCTGAAAAGCATGTCAGCTTTAGTGATGTATAAAAATTGAAGAGATGAAGTGGATTTGAGAAGTAAGAGTCGGCTGCGGTTGGTGAAAGAATTCAAAGAAGAATAAAGTGTGTAATTGGAGCGAAAAGGAGAAAAAAGACCAATTCACAGGCGGGTGAAGCTAGCTATAGTTGAGCAATAAAGAGAATAGGCATGTCAGTTCTCTGGAACCAACAACCATTTCTTAAACTGGTTATCCCATATCTTAGCTGCTGGGTACCACAGTCATTTTTACTTTTTATTACCAAACCTTAGAATTCAGTGAGCATTATTTCCCAATCATTATTCTCAAACTCTGAGAAGAAAGAAAAATTGTTGCGGCTATTATTTGAAATTGGGGGAAGGTTTGATTCTGCTGGTGATCAATTGAACCACGTAGAGAGATTGTTCACCTGAAATTCAGAGAAGGGAGATATGAATCTGTTTCTTTTGGTTATGAGATGAGAAAGAGATGAAGAACTGAAGATTAAATGAGGGTTTTCTGCTGGAAATTCAGAGATGAAATTAAGGTTAGGGTTTTGCTATGATGTTGATATTCATGGGATTAGAGTGAAAGAAAAAAAAGAGGAGAAGTCTGAATTCAAGCTGTCTCGGCTAAGATGATGCTGCTGGTGGAGATTTAATTAGGGAGGAATTGAGAGAAGATCTGGTTTGTGTTGGTCAAGAACACAAGATGATGAAGAATCATAGCTGTACTGTCAAAATTGAAAGGGTATTTATACGGTGTAGATGAATGGGTTTCTTTTGATTTCGGGTTTGAATCAGATGGAGATGAGTTAGAAATTGCATGGTGGTTGAGATGTGATAAGGAAATTGGTTCTGTTGCCATTGAAGCTTGAGAAGAAATGAACACAGAAGCTGTGAGCATCGATTCTGTAGAGAGACAGAAGAGATTTGGGTGAAATTGTGATGGGTTCTGGTTATACGGATCTTAAGAAGAATGGGTTTGGTTTGAATTTCTGTTTCATGAAAATGGAGGGTTTAGCTGCTGCCATAAGCTTCACTACTGAAATGGAGAATAAAGTTTGTGTTGATGTGACTAGTAAATAGTGATAACTAATTGAGTGAGAGGTGGAATTCAATGATGTCGTGTAGCAAAGTGAAGCCATGGAGGTAAGTTGAGTGGGATGGAGTTGCTTCCATGTGCAATACAATGGAGAAATGAGTTTGCAGAGATGATTGCTTGTGTGGTGGTATGGCTTCGCTGTGTGTTGGTGGTGTGATGCTAACACTAGGTGAATTGGTTTTGAAGCTATGGCTAGCAACATATGGAGTTGAACCTGTAGCATAATTTAAATGGATAACAAGGCAGTAAGAGTAGAGGTTGAGTTGGTAGTGATATGCATTGCAGCTGGTTAGATGAATAAATTAGGAAAGCATAGATCCTGGTGTTGCAGTGATGAATTGGATGTGTAGCAGGTATATGGAATTGGAAAGGGTATTGGCTTATGCTACTGTTGGAAATTGGGATATGAAGCCGCTGCTAGTGAATGTGTTATTGAACTTGCTTGCATATGCATGGGTTTTGGTTCAAATGCTGGGATGAAGAAGAGATTACATAAATTGACAGATTTGGACTCAATCTTGGCAGTAGTGGAGTATGTGGTTGTTGGTTCGGATAATGGGTGCAAGATAAACTGATAGGAGATGCAGCTATAGTTGTAAATGGGAGTTACTCGTGATTGCAGTTGAGATCACAACGAGTGGTATGATGGTGGTAACTGGAATGGATTGAGTAGTTGGTGCAGTGTGCTTTATAGGAATGAATGAAAACGCCTTTGGTTGTAACTGTTGTTGTTGGTTCAATGGAGCTGAGAAATTGCAGTTGTGGATCTACAAGAAATGGTCAAAGTATCAGGTAAGAACTTGTATTGTTGCGAAATAAACTTGTTGCAGCTACATTTGCAGGTGATGTGTTGGCTCAGATGTTATGTGTTTGAACTGAGAATGGTGGATGTGATGCCTTGTATTGGTGATTGCAAGCAAGATGTTGTTATGCAGATGGTTCTGGTGGAATGAATGATGTTGCAGTGGTCAATCAGTTGAGAAGATGATGGTTCACGATGAACAATGACATGGTTGAATGGTTTGGGGTGGTGCAGGTGCAACAATGGCTATGTTACAGAAACTGATGTTGCAGAATATGTTGAGAATTTTGGTATTGAACTCATGGAGGTGCGGATATGGTTTTGTAGCTGCAGAGGCAATGGAACTGTGCTTGAGAATAAGTTAGAAGAGGTGGTTATCTTGTGATGTTGATGTGATGCAAAGCTAGAGTAGTGGATATGGAGGAGATGGGTACTGGTAGCAGTAGTTCCAGTTGGAGTTGAAGATGCACACTGAAGTAGTGTAGCGCCAAGATGGCGCAAGATTGAACAAGACCAGTGCAAATTCCTAGGCCAAGGAAATTCAGTTGAGTCAGTGAGCTGAATATGACTAGATCATCTGACTAACCACTGTGACTCGTGACATCACTGAGTCGAGTTCGTTGACTCAGTTTACTTCCCGAACTTATTCGTTGACTGGTGACCGGGTGGAGTTCGCCATCCACCTGAGGTATTTTCAGGTGCCGAATTCCGGCCAACTTCTGACGCTAGTGCCAGTTTTCCAGTTACCACTTTTGGCAGAGATTTTTACTGGGTTATCTTCACACATGGGTTTAGTGGGCTTGGTGGACTTTTTGGTGATGGACTTTGAATACTAGACCTAATTTTAGAAGTGGGAGAAAAAATGACAAGAAGGAAAAAGTTTTCTACAACTTTGAAATCACGTATTTTCTTGGAGCTCTGGGAGATAGATGAAACTAGGGTTTGCTTTCGTATTTAATTTTCATCTTCTTTATTTGATTATTGATTATGAAGAACTCCATAGCTATGAGTAGCTAAATTAATATTATTGGTTAAGGATGTAGTCCTATTTCTAAAACTTGTGCTTGATTAATGCATTAGTTTTCTCTCTTTATTATCGTTCAAATCTCTACTGTTTTTAATAATCACATGATTGATGTATTGTGATAGGACTTAGATGTTTGGTTAGTTAAGTGGCCAATTAATTGAACTTGCTTGCATCCTTGTCCATAGCTATTTTAGGGTTTTCATCGAGCGATAACCCCAAATACATGTAGCATGATACGATTATAGTTTGTAGTGATACACTCTTGTAATCATATGTAGAGTTTGACCCTTGTATGAATTGTCATGCGCAATGTATGACAGTTGCATTGATTAGACTATTTCCCAAACTTAATGCTCCTTAGAATTAAACTTAATTAGCGCAAGGCGTTAGGTTATTCTTTAGGTATAATTCACACACGCAGCTCTAATGTGTGTGTTGATAAATTTAGGAAATTATTGGATTATCTTGCTCTCTTGATATTCTAGGCTTTTGATAAAAAAAAGATTAAATTTTAATTCTAATTATTGCAAGCACATGTTTAAGATTGAAGATGAATTCCTTGACTAATATCTTTCTCTCATTGATTACTTCCAATTATTTACTTTGCTTTTAATTTACTTTTATTTCTTGCAAAAACAAAAAAATCAGAAATCCCCCCTTTTGGTTACTAAGAAACTAGAATTTTATAACAACAATTGCCTCTCTGTGGAAACGAACTCTTCCTTACCTTTTACTTCATATATATTTTGTTGAGTAAGAAAGTAAATTAACGCATACGACTGCGATCAAATTTTGGCGCCGTTGCCGGGGAGGCATACGGATTGTTATTAAGTTTTTAGTTTCTTTTTATTATTTTTCTGCTTGCATATTTGCTTTTCGTTTCTTGTCTTGTTTCTCACTTGTTTGCGAGAATTGTTTTTCAGGTACTAATCCCCGGCTCCCAAGAATTGGAATTATCAAAGGTGCGGGATAACTACTCGGGAAGGAACAATACTCCAAGCAAGAGTTGACGAGGCGGAAGAACTAGAGTTGGAGGTAGTGTAAGAAGTTGTAGAACAAGAGGTTTTGGTTGAAAAAAACCACCTTTTGAAGAAGAAGAAGAAGACGAAGCAATGGGTGATGCAAATCGTACACTCAAGGACCTTGCTTCCCACAAGCTCGATATATAATAGGGGTGTATTAAAATAAACTCTACTTTCGAGATCAGGCCGGGGTTGTTTAGAGAATTACCAAAGTTCCATGGCATGGTGAATGAAGACCCAAACTAGCATCTTATGGACTTCCATACCATTTTCATGGACATGCTTCCAGCGGATACTGATGCGGATGGCGCAATGTTGAAAGTTTTTCGATTCTCTTTGGCGGATAATGCTAAGGATTGGTTGTATTATTTGCCTCCCGGAAGTGTCACCACATGGAATTGGTTGAAGAAACACTTTTTAGAGAGATATTTTCCTACATCAAAGGCTACTCAAATTCGCAAGGAGATTTGTTGGATGAAGCAAAATATGGGAGAATCTTTATATGAATATTGGGAACGATACAAGAGATTGGTGGCAAGCTGCCCTCATCACAAATTTAGTGACGCAATGATTATCCAATACTTTTATGAATGTATCTAAGCAAGTGATAGGGATCTTATTGATGCGGCAAGTGGTGGTGCACTTATGAACAACATAATGACACAAGCTAGAGAGTTGATTGAGAGTATGGTAGCAAATTCTCAACAATTTTCAAGTCGTAGATCATAACCACATACCAAGGGAGTTAATCAAGTTGATGAGATTATTGAATTACGTCAACAAATGAGCAATATGATGGAAATGATGCAATAAATTGCAGCAGTGGTTGTAAAACTATCACGCCCATCTTATGAGAACGTAGAGCATGTCAATGCTATATTCTCAACTCAACCATATGGTATTTACTCCAACACTTACGAGCAAATTGCAAGTGCAAGTTCTGGTTACATCTATCCGAATGAGTTCCAACAACAAGTGCAACAACCACAACAAGGGCATAATCCATAATTGGAAAATATGACTACTTTGGTGGAGGCTCTAATGTCCGTGGTACATCAAAATCAACAACTAGCGAACTTAAATCAACAAAAAACGGATAATGCAATTAAGGAGTTGCAATCACAAGTTGGTCAACTGCAACAACAACAATTCCAGCAACAACAACAACCACCTCAACATCAAGGGTCCAATATGGAAGAGTTGCGGAAATATTTTTATGCAAAGAACGGAGGGTGCGATCAAGAACTTGCAAATACAAGTTGGTTCAATGGTCGAGGAGATTAATAAGTTGCATGGACAAAATGGTGAGAAACTCCCTTCCCAACCTCTTAACTCAAGAGAGGGTGTCAATGCTATTACGTTGGGAAGTGGTACACAACTTGTGCAACCCGAAGTTACTAATTAGGGTGAAGAAGAAGCCCCAAAGGAACCAATTTTGGAGGAAAAGAACGCATATTTTTCCCAAACTCCCGAGGTAACTAAATTCAACTCTAAACCTCTTGTTTATACTTATGTTCCTCCTCTACCTTTTCTTGACAGGTTTTCTAAAACTAGTAAAAAGGTGGAACAAGATAGGGATATTTGGGATGTTTCTAAGAAGGTCCAAGTGAATATTCCACTTATTGAAGTAATTAGGCAAACTCCTCGATATGCAAAGTGTGTAAAGGAATTGTGCACTAACAAGCACAAGCTAACCGGTAATGAGGTAATGAGTGTGGGGGAAAACGCTTCGGCGTATCTTAAAAAGAAACTCCCACCTAAATTGAAAGATCCCGGTAGTTTCACTATTCCATGCACTATTGGTAAAACAAGGTTTACAAAAGCTATGTTAGATTTAGGAGCGTCTATTAATGTTATGCCTACTTCGATTTATGATGCTTTATATCTTGGTCCTCTCAAGAAAACCGGCATAGTTATTCAACTTTCCGATAAATCTAATGTTTACCCTAAAGGGATTGTTGAGGATTTTTTGGTACAGGTAAAAGGACTAATATTTCCAGTGGATTTCTACGTTATAGACATGAGTGATATGAATTCATCCTCGTCTACACCTTTACTGTTGGGTAGACCATTTATGAGTACCGCTAGAATGAAGATTGATGTCCACAATGGCACCTTGACTATGGAGTTCGATGAAGAAGTCATACACTTCAACATCTTTGAGGCGAGGAAACACCCAAGTACCATTCAATCAGATTTGCATAATGTGTTGGAAGCCGGCTAAGGCGTAGAAAACAAGAAGCAAGTCGGGCTGAAGACTTTAAACCAAGCGCTAAGTGGGAGGCAACCCACCGGTTTTGCATCTTTATCTTTTTATTTTTCAGCATTTTATCTTTGTTTTTGCATATCATTTGCGGAATTTCCCACCTTGAGCTTTACTTTCAATGACTAAATTTTACATTGAGGATAATGTAAAGTTTAAGTATGGGGGAGCATTTATATGTTTGTATAGTTTGTTTGATGCCTTAAGTAAAAAAAAAAAAAAACAAGAAAAAAATTTATTTTATGAACTCCGAAATCTAGAAACTTGTGCATTTAGGATGACACTACCATAAGTGGATGGAACCATCTTGATTGCAGGAGTTGAGGAACCAATTAACTAAAATGACGAACATAGCTTAGGAATTAAATAACATGATAGTTGTTACCATATCTCGGAATATCACCATATCACCTTCTGTTTTTTATTTTTGTAACTTTTTGTTTATCTAAGTGATTTGGTGGGTCACTAAACATCGAATTTTTATTACTTCTAGGATGAAATAGAGTGATTGAGTTACTAAAAAAAAAAAAAAGACCAATTAGACCAATCGGAATAAAAATGACACTTGGATAGCAATATGTGTGTGTTCTCCATGTCTCCGTCACCTAAACAAGCATGGAACACAAGATCCAAGGGAATTATCATGTAATCTTCTGACAAGAAGCATGCGCTTGGATCCAAAAGATCTAATCATGTTGTCAAATAAAAAAAACTATATATTATTATTGTTTAATAAAGTCGACTCCTGGTTCCCTTGTATATGCCAGTTGAGTTGATGTAGAATTAAGATTGTTGACTGCTGGTTCCCTTGTATATGCCAGTTGTGTTGACACTAGAATTTAGACCAGTAGCTCAATCCAATAGGATGCATAGGTTCATCTTGGCGGTGACCTTCAGACATATATGGGAAACACCTATCACTTGTTGACATTCGCAAACATCTACCTCTATAACCATCTTCTTAATCTTTTCATTGTGATTGTGGTTAGTTAGATTCCGAGTATTGTGGTTTGTTCGACTTACTAAGAAAAACTTTATTCACTTATATATGAATTGAATGTGCATCAAGGTACCTCCTCATGTAGTCATTCTGGATTCATTCATAGATTCTTCACAGGTAGCTGAAATTTGGAGTAAAAGGTTTTGTAGGTACATCTCTTGTAAACTTTCACGAGACTAAAACACGTCCACTAGGGACACCTAGGGGTTCAAAGGCTTGTTATTTATTCTAAGAGTAACCGTAGCCTCGACGACACGGAGTTGTATGTATGTTATATAATTATTTTGTTTGATTTGCTCGAGGACTAGAAAAGTCTAAGTGTGGGGGAATTTGATAGGTGTCCAAAACACCTTGATATTTATCTATATTTTATGCTTTCTTTGCGAGTTTTCTTGTAAAATATGTATTTTATGTTTGCTTTTGAGTGTTTAGGTACTTTGGAGTCATTTGGAATAAAAGAAGAGGAAACGGGGAAAAAGTGTTGGAGGCGGAATAATTCTCATTATTTGTTTTTATTTCTTCATCTCTGGCTGAAAAGCACGTCGGCTTTAGTGATGCATATTTTGTCTGAAAAGCATGACAGCTTTAGTGATGTATATAAATTTAAGAGATGAAGTAGATCTGAGAAGTAAGAGATGGCTACGAGTGGTGAAAGAATTCAAAGAAGAAGAAAGCGTGTAGTTGGAGCGAAAATGAGCAAAAAGACCAATTCATAGGAGGGTGAAGCTAGCTGCAGTTGAGCAATAAAGAGAATAGGTATGTCAGTTCTCTTGAACCAATAAGATATTTCTGAACTGGTTATCCCATATCTTAGCTGCTGGGTACCACAGTCATTTCCACCTTTTATTACCAAACCCTAGAATTTAGTACGCATTATTTCCCAATCATTATTCTCAAACTCTGAGAAGAAGAAAAATAGCTGCGGCTGTTATTTGAAATTGGGGGAAGGTTTGATTTTGATGGTGATCAATTGGACCACGTAAAGAGATTGTTCACATGAAATTCAGAGAAGGGAGAGATGAATCTGTTGCTTTTGTTTATGAGATGAAGAAAGAGATGAAGAACTGAAGATTAAATGGGGGTTTTCCGCTAGAAATTCAGAGATGAAATTGAGGTTAGGTTTTTCTATGATGCTGATATTCATGGGATTAGAGTGAAAGACAGAAGAGAGGAGAAGTCTGAATTCAAGATGTCTTTGCTAAGATGATGCTTCTGGTGGAGATTTAATTAGGGAGGAATTGAGAGAAGATCTGGTTTGTATTGGTCAATAACACAAGATGAAGAAGAATCATAGCTGTACTGTCAAAATTGAAAGGGTATTTATGCGGTGTTGATGAATGGGTTTCTTTTGATTTCGGGTTTGAATCAGATGGAGAGGAGTTAGAAATTGCAGGGTGGTTGAGCTGTGATAATAAAAATGCTTCTGTTGCCATTGAAGCTTGAGAAGAAATGAAGAAAGAAGTTGTGAGCATCGATTCTGTTGAGAGACAGAAGATATTTGGGTGAAATTTTGATGGGTTCTGTTTATAAGGATCTTAAGAAGAATGGGTTTGGTTTGAATTTATGTTTCATGAAAATGGAGGGTTTAACTGCTGCCATAAACTTCACTACTGAAATGGAGAATGAAGTTTGTGTTGTTGTGACTAGTAAATAGTGATAACTAATTGAGTGAGAGGTGGAATTTGATGTTGTTGTGTAGCATAGCGAAGCCATGGAGGTCAGTTGAGTGGGATGGAGTTGCTTCCATGTTCCATACAAGGGAGAAATGGGTTTGCAAGATGATTTCTTATGTGGTGGTATGGCTTCGCTGTGTGTTGGTGGTGTGATGCTAACACTGGGTGAATTGGTTTTGAAGCTGTGGTTGGAAACAAATGGAGTTGAACCTGTAGATTAATTTAAATGGAGAACAAGGTAGTAAGAGTAAAAGTTGAGTTGGCAGTGATATGCATTGCAGCTGGTTAGATGAATGAATTAGGAAAGCATGGATCCTAGTGTTGCAGTGATGAATTAGCTGTGTAGCAGGTGTATGGAATTGGAAAGGGTATTGACGTATGCTACTGTTGGAAATTGGGATATGAAGCCGCTGCTAGTGAATATGTTATTGAACTAGGTTGCATATGCATGGGTATTGGTTCAAATGCTGGGATAAAGAAGAGATTACATAAATTGACAGAGTTGGACTCAAGCTTGGCAGTAGTGGAGTCTGTGGTTATTGGTTCAGATAATGGGTGTAAGGGAAACTGACAGGATATGCAGCTGTAGTTGTTAATGGGAGTTACTGGTGATTACAGTTGAGATAACAACGAGTGGTCTGATGTTGGTAACTGGAATGGATTGAGTAGTTGGTGCAGTATGCTTTATATGAATGAATGAGAATGGCTTTGGTTGTAACTGTTGATGTTGGTTCAATGGAGATGAGAAATTGCAGTTGTGGATCTACAGGAAATGGTTAGAGTATCAGGCAAGAACTGGTGTTGTTGTGAAATAAACTTGTTGCAGCTGCATTTGCAGGTGATGTGTTGGCTCAGATGTTATGTGTTTGAACTGAGAATGGTGGATGTGATGCCTTGTGTTGGTGATTGCAAGCAAGCTGTTGCTATGCAGATGGTTCTGGTGGAATGAATGATGTTGCAGTGGTCAAGCAGTTGAGGAGATGATGGTTCGCGATGAACAGTGACAGAGTTGAATGGTTTGGGGTGGTGCAGGTGCAACAATGGATGTGTTACAGAAACGGATGTTGCAGAATATGTTGAGAATTGTGGTATTGAACTCATGGAGGTGCGGAGATGGTTTTTTAGCTGCAGAGGCAATGGAACTGTGCTTGAGAAGAATTTAGAAGAGGTGGTTATCTTGTGATGTTGATGTGATGCAAAGCTAGAGTAGTGGATATGGAGGAGATGGTTACTGGTAGCAGTAGTGCCAGTTGGAGTTGAAGATGCACACTGAAGTAGTGTAGCGCAAAGATGGCGCAAGATTGAACAAGGCCAGTACAAATTCCTAGGCCAAGGCAATTCAGTTGAGTCAGTGAGATGAATATGACTAGATCATCTGACTAACCACTGTGACTCGTGACATCACTGAGTCGAGTTCGTTGACTCAGTTGACTTCCCGAACTGATTCGTTGACTGGTGACCGGGTGGAGTTTTCCAGTCACCTGAGGTATTTTCAGGTGCCGAATTCCGGACAACTTCCGACGCTAGCGCCAGTTTTCCAGTGACCACTTTTGGCAGAGATTTTTACTGGGTTATCTTCACACATGGGTTTAGTGGGCTTGGTGGACTTTTTGGTGATGGACTTTGAATACTAGACCTAATTTTAGAAGTGGGAGAAAAAATGACAAGAAGGAAAAAGTTTTCTACAACTTTGAAATCACGTCTTTTCTTGGAGCTCTGGGAGATAGATGAAACTAGGGTTTGCTTTCGTATTTAATTTTCATCTTATTTATTTGATTATTAATTATGATGAACTCCGTAGATATGAGTAGCTAAATTAATATTATTGGTTAAGAATGTAGTCCTATTTCTAAAACTTGTGCTTGATTAATGCATTAGTTTTCTCTCTTTATTATCGTTCAAATCTCTCCTGTTTTTAATAATCACATGATTGATGTATTGTGATAGGACTTAGATGTTTGGTTAGTTAAGTGGCCAATTAATTGAACTTGCTTGCATCCTTGTCCATAGCTATTTTAGGGTTTTCATCGAGCGAAAACCCCAAATACAAGTAGCATGATATGATTATAGTTTGTAGTGATACACTCTTGTAATCATATGTAGAGTTTGACCCTTGTCCGAATTGTCATGCACAATGTATGACAGTTGCATTAATTAGACTATTTCCCAAACTTAATGCTCCTGGGAATTGAACTTAATTAGCGCAAGGCGTTAGGTTATTCTTTAGGTTGAATTCACACACGCAGCTTTAATGTTTTTGTTGATAAATTTAGGAAATTATAGGATTATCTTGCTCTCTTGATATTCTAGTCTTTCGATAAAAAAGAGATTAAATTGTAATTCTAATATTGCAAGAACATGTTTAATATTGAAGATGAATTCCTTGACCAATATCTTTCTCTCATTGATTACTTCTAATTATTTACTTTGCTTTTAATTTACTTTTATTTCTTGCAAAAACAAAAAAATCAGAAATCCCCCCTTTTGGTTACTAAGAACCTAGAATTTTATAACAAAAATTTCCTCTCTTTGGAAACGAACTCTTCCTTACCTTGTACTTCATTTATATTTTGTTGAGTAAGTAAGTGAATTATTTTTGACGCATACGACTGCGATCATCTTCCTTGGCTGGTGAAGATGGCGATGCTTCGAACGGCTAAAATGGCGCCTCCTTGGCTGGCTACGGAAAGGTGGATTGCGCGGTTAGCTTGGAAAGGTCGATGACGAGGCTAGATTGGAAGGCCCAATAACGAGTCTAGATTGGAAGGGCCAATGGCGTAACTAGATGGGAAAGTCCAATGGCGTGGCTAGCTTGGAAAGGACAATGGCGTGGCTAGATTGGAATGGTCGTGGAGCCACGAAGCGTTGGCTTAGGACGCGGAGAGGATGTCGCTGGTTAGGTCCCGGCTGAAACGTGGAGATGGTGCTGCTTCTAACGACTAAGATGGTGCGGCTTTGGTTGGATACGGAAAGGTGGATGGCGTGGCTATCTTGGAAGGGCCGATAGCGAGGCTAATTTGGAAGGGATAATAGCGAGTCTAGATTGGAAGGGCTAATAGCGAGGCTATCTTGGAAGGGCCAATTGCGTGACTAGCTTGGAAGGGCCAATGGCGTGGCTAGCTTAAACGAGAAACCTTCCTCCACTCTAATTCCAAAAAGTGTTGTGCTTATAAAAGGAAACCTTCTTCCACTCAAACTCCAAAGTAATATGTATATAAAAGGGGTAACACATCTTTTATTTTTATTTTTTGTAATATTGGATTTGTTTTCACGTCTCCGCATTAGCAGCAAAGCAGAGGAGTTGGCGAGCGTACTCCACGTATATGCTCCAACGTTTCTCCTCCGTTTCCTTTTTTTTGGTGTAAACCCTAGCCATAGACATATCCTCCATAAACTTGTAGAAATACTTTTGTATGAATGATTCTTCTCTGCTAGAAGTATCGTAGTAATATTAGTCATCACATTGATAGTAATGAGGCCAATTATTATAAAAAGTAGGCGTGCATGGATGGGTGGCTGCCATTAGTTCTTCTCCTGTGAAAACCTAGCTTTTAGGGTTTCCTTTTCCTCTCTTGAACGTGTGCACAATTTTCGTGGCCATGCGTGACTTGGCCGAGGTCATAATTTCCGCAGCTTCACATGTTCCTCGCGGCATTGTCTAGTTTTGGCCAATGGTGTACTTTTCGCGACGTCACGTGTATATTGTTGAGCAGACATCAGTCCCCAATCCATTTAGCCGTGAGTGCCATGACATGTGTCCAAAGGAGAAATTTTCATAGAAAATGTGTTGTTGACTCTTGATTGTGGTAACCAATTTTTGATAAAATCTTCATGTATGCTTTTCTTCAAAGTAGTATTTTTTTTTTGTTTTTTTTTTGCTTTGCTTCGTTGTAGTTACTTCAAAAGCATATGGAATTTTGTTAAGATGTCACCTGAAAGTAGTTCTGCCACCACGTTGAGAAGTGTCAACAACTCCAAACCGAACACAGATGATGAGTTCTTTACGAAGTCTTCTACTATTACAAAGACCCATCCCAAATTCGTGGCAACTCTTCTGACTGATTCAGAGAATGATGGAGAAGTTCAATCGGTCGCTCCCGGGCTTATAATGAGGTTTTGCATTCATAAGAAAGAGTATCCATCTTCTCCCATAGATTTTAAAATCTTCCTTAGTCCATTGCGCTCTTTTGATAAATGGATGACGTTTATGATGAGCCGCGACCACGTAATGTCCAACTTAACTAAGGCGCAAATCATGCATGCTGTCATGGCATCTGCGGCATTTCAAATCAGAAAATATATTGCATGCTTGATCACTTTCATCTCCAGATGGTGCCCGGAAACTCACACGTCTATTTGAAGATGGGATGAGATGACTATTTATTTGGAAAGCATAGCCGTTATGTTGATTCTTCCAATAATTGGGAAACTTGATGTTGTCTTGTCTGAGGAAGAAGAAGAAATGCAAGCCACTTTGGTCACAAAAGAAGCAGAATATGTTCGAAAGAATAAGGAAAGGTGTTTCTGTAACTAGTGGGTGTTTGAGTGTTTCTCTGATGAGACGGAGTTGGATCAAGTGCTGGATGATACATTCCATGTTGCTGCATTTTTAATTCTTTGGCTATCCAGAGATATTTTCGATGATGGCTCTGGTAAGTGTGACAACTTATTTTCCCATAGTCTATGTAAATGTAAATAGTTCTGAGGATCGGATACTAAGTAGTATCGATACCTCTGTTGAACTGATAATGCTAAGTAAATAAAGACGTGTACGGTCACGATAATAATAAAGAACACAAATATAAGGTAAAAGCATCTAAGTTATCATGAGACACAAGAGATAACGTGGTTCGACATTCATCTACGTCCACGAGGGAAATGAGTGATTATTATTGTATTAAGTTGTAGTGGTTACAAAGATCTTAAATGCTTTTAGATCTTGCAGCTACTTAAGTTCTAAACATTAAAGAGGTATAAGCTTAAGACTAGATCTTCCTCTTCTTCTAGGTTATGAATTGAGTGCCTTTAGTTTGTTGGTAAGGCTTGGTATTTATAGTCCCTTCTGCTCCTGGAATATCTTTGCTGCCTCTGGGTTTATCGTCCACTGATATACCTTAAGTGTCAATGGTACCTTCATTCACCACGTACTTGCTCTAGTAGAATCATGTCATCTCAGCTAACCCACGTTCCTTCGGGAACTACCCATCCTCTGTGTAGGTTGTACCTTCGTTCACCGCCTGATTCTGCCAATGGGAGCTTGCCACGCTTCCTCTCTCCACGTGCCTTGGTATATGCATTTAGATAATAGTTTTGTGCATTTAATGCTGATTAGATACGTCATCCACCTCTGTCCCCTTTCCAGCTGCGCTTTGTGGATTTGACTTGTACTTCTTTCATCACTACCGCCGAGGTCTTCTTTCTTGGGGAGAGATAAAGTAGATCTGCGGAGGTATCCTTTGCTGCTTAGGTTCCTTTGTCCAGCGAAGGATATATAGTTCAGTTATTGTGCGACCACTAAGATCGTGACACGTTCTCCATAGAATATTGGTATTCACAGTTTTCCCCTTTTCTTTCATATTTAACCGTTTGGTTGAAGTAGAAGAAAATTTCCCTTACGCCGCTATTTTTGCACATACTGCTTGGGTGGTCCCTACATGTCCTTTCATGCAATAACTTCCCCTTGGATTTTGGGACCTCCAAATTTTTGGATTCTTCAGCCGCCTATAAGAGGAGAATAAATAAAATGAAT
Organism: Papaver bracteatum; assembly: GCA_023529315.1. NCBI lineage: Eukaryota > Viridiplantae > Streptophyta > Magnoliopsida > Ranunculales > Papaveraceae > Papaver > Papaver bracteatum. The sequence goes on along the minus strand of JAJJWX010001481.1, from coordinate 253,200 downwards.
TTTTCCTTAACTCTTATTCCACTTTCTCGAACTGTCGCTCTCCTTTTCCTCCAAATTTCTTCTTATGCCGCTAACTGCTCTTCTTGATTCCGCGTACGATCTGGATTCACGACTGATTATTCAAGTAAGTATTGTTTATCTTCTTCCCATATTTGGTTGCATGTCTCCTGCTTAGACTAGGGGTTCTGTTGATGTTGATGTTGTTGATGCTACTGTTTTCGCTCGTATGTGAGAATTGTACTCTTGGTTCGCTTGTCTGCATTGTGTTAAAACTTGGGTTTTGCTTCATTTTGATCCTTGATAAGGTTTTCGCCATGATTATCGTATGCCCAAAATCTTGCTCCTGTGATGTATGATGTTTGTTTTTCCCTTGTAGTATAATCAAACCGTTTCCCCTGGTTGGTTTAGTGAAACCCATTCCCAAAGTACTTTAGCTTTTGCCCTGTTTCATTTTTGGGTGATCTGCTAATTTCTGCTGCCATTGTTGATGGGGAAAATATTCCTGCTGGTGTCAGGTATTATGAGACTCCCGAAGAAGCCTACGCGTAAATCCATGAAGGTATATTCGTCGACGGATCCACCTCCGTGGATGGATCATCCAGATGCTACGCCTTCCCATCCTCCTAAGGATTCCGAGGTTCCTATCGATGCTGAGATGCCTGCGGTTGCTGAGGAGGATGTAGTTACTGATGAGGCTGTTGTTGGTGGAGATCTTCTTTTTACTTCTCCGCATTATGAGTTTTCAAGGATCCAACTTCGTGAGAAGGATAGATACGCACATCGGACTATTGATGAGATCTCTAAGTCTTTCTGTCTTCACAAGTTTGAGGTCTCCTTTGTTAATGGCCCTAACGTTCTTACTGAGACTCTCATCCAAGAATTTCCTTATGATGATAATAATCTTCTCATTAGCATTGGAAAGTTATTCACATGTATTCTCATCCCCCTGTTCAGTATAAAGGACCCCTTCTATTACGATGTTTTGTCTTCGAGGGATGATCCAGCAAGTAAGACTCAAGTCAGAGGAGTCATGAAATATACTGGAAACTTCTGGCGTGCCCTTCATGAGTGCTGGTACCGTAGCAAGGGTAAGACAACCATGGAGTCTTATGACCCCTTTGCTGAAGGAAGGTCTAAGCGTGAGGATTAAACCCCTGCTAATTTCAATGCTACGTATGCTGATGCGATTCAGAAGACTGATATTATTCCTTGGAGTGTTGGTCATCATCGTATTCATGTTACCGCTAGGAAGATTAGGGAGGGTAACAGCCTTCGTTTGTTGGAGGAGATTGACAAGACTGGTTTGACTACCATCCCCTACTCTTCTAGGTTGTCTTTGCCGAAGAATGACCGCATCCGTCTTGCTCATGATGACCGCTGGGCTCGTACTCCTATTCGTATAGTTGGTCCTTGGGATTATGGTTTCACCACCGCGTAACTTTCTATTCCTTGTTCAGCTTGCTCTTTTCTGGAGAAGTATGACAGATATCAGCCTTGGGTCTTTAATCTTGCTGCTTCTCATGAGGTACCTTTGCATGTTCTATCTTTGATTAGTTCGATATCATTGCTTACTATGACGTCTTCGTTTACTGAGGGAACCTTTGTCCGCTTTTCTGATGATTATGTTTCACAGTCTGCTCCTGCTTCATCTGATGGGGATGCTTCGGGGTCTGCTGGTAATTCCGTAGATGCAAGGACTAGGAAGATGAAAGCTTTGGCTGAAACACTTGCAGAGGTAAGGATTATTGTCATACCTTTGTGTTTGTAGGTTCTTCACTAACTTGCCCCTAATTCTTGGCTACCGTATGTGTTTCTTTGTAGTCTTCTCAGAGGAAGGGTAAGTTGAAGACCATCATCGATCTTGATGCTTTGGAGGAGGAGGCTAAGTCTGTTGGTGAGGACATGGAAGACGTTGAGGACACTGGCCTTAGCTCTCATCTAGATGATATCGAGGTAGATTTTTCCAAGGGTATACCTAATCCTAATCGAGCTCCTTCAGTTGAGGGTGAGAACCTTCTTGTTGGTATCAGTGCTCAGTTTGTCAAGCCTGTTAGTGTTGATGTCCCCGCTGTTACATCGTCTTTGAAGATTCCATCATTTTCTGCACATAACGTAACATTCCCCGCTACTTCTGTTGCTGCTGGAGCTGCTGTTGTGGCTTCGAAGATTTTTCCTTCGTCTATGGCTAGGGATGGTAGTTCAGATTCACAGTCGAAGAAGAAGGTTGTGATTTCACTAGGCATCTTCTCCTTCAACGTTACTCCCCGTTCGCTTGGGAGTGCTCAGTATGTCTCCACTTCCCCTGTAAGCAAAGCTGTTGGAACCCCCCCCCCCCCCCCCACCCTTCGTCACAAGACTGGATCGTTCTTGGTAATCTTCCTTATGCTGGTGAATTGGGTTTGAGTAGTTCCGTAGGTCCTTTTTCTGTTCCTAGCTCGTCCATCATGCCGTATTTTCTTCGAGGTGAGGGTTCGGCAGTTGTGCCCCATGTTGGTGTTGAACCAAGGCATGGAAAGCTGCTGGAGAGCTTGAGCTTAGGTAGCTCCGATGACGCTATTCTCGAAGATGTTTTTCGGGATTCCAAAGGTCCCTTCTATGGTGGAGTTGATCATCATCATCTTGAAAGTTCTATTGAAGTTGCTTCACAGTTGTATGTGATGACTGTGTAGTACCGCGCATCTAAGGACTTGTTCTTTGATCCTGACTGTCTTCGTTATAGACAGAGCTTCGGGGAGATCTGCCGGGGTATCATCCACGAGATGGAAGCTTTCATGGACACCTACGCCACTTTCCTTCCTCGTCTCGCAGCCTTTTCAGTAAGTGATTCTTACCTGATTGTTCTTCTCTTTAATTTGACCTTTCGTCCGCCCTTATGTTCCTTTGTTTGCAGCTTTGTAAGCAGATCAATGTCATCTATACCTTATTCAAGGTTTATAGGGCCAAGTGTACTTATTTGATTGCCTTGTTGGAACATGCTTACCAAGAGTATGCACTTGCTTTTGCAAAGCATCCTTCGTCGAGTGACGCTGCTTCGGTTACTAGGATAGCTTCGCTGGAAGATGATTTGAGGAAGACGCAGAGGTCTCTGGAGGCATGCTTGTTGTCTCTTAGGAGGGATAATGATGCCGCCAAGGTTGCTGAAGATGGTCATAGAGCTGCTGATGCTGCTTTTGCCGCTGAGGCCTCCAAAGCCATAAGTTTGTTTCTTCTCCCTTTTAGCTTTTTCTTTATCTTTGCTGGTTGTGTAGTCCTGAGACAACCTTCGTCTTCCAGTCGGTGGCTCAAGTGAACTTAGATATCTCCGAGATCAAGTCACCAAGTTAACCTCTGATGTTTGGTATTACCAAAAGAAGTCTGATAGGTTGATGAGTGTAACCATTCACAATGAGGCTCAACTCTCTCTTGAGTCTGCTCATAATGCGGATTTAGTGAAGCAGATGGCTTCGCTTTGTAAGGAGCATGACGAAGCCCTTAGATGGAAGGAGAGTCTTATTTTAAAGCAAAAGGGGGATATTTCCTTAGTTGAGAAACATCTTTCATCCCAAGATATCATTCGGAAGAAATATTACACAGATTTTGAAGATGCTTGTGCATCCTTAGATAAGGTTACCGCAGAGTGTAACGTATTATCTTTTGAGGTTCGTTCTCTTAAGGATAAACTCGTCAATGTTGTCTCTGAGTCTTCCTCCATGTCTTATGCATATTTATCAAAGAAGTTTGAAGAGTTAGAAAATGTGTACTAAGCTTTGTCTTTTGAGAATGCTTTGCTCCAGATAGATGTAGATGATCTTCGGATGGAAAAGGATACCCTTGTGGAAGATATTGAGGCAGCTGAGGTGGACCTTGTTGAAGCCCAGCATAGTCTAGAGGAATCCCATAGCCATGCTAGAGGTAGATTAGGATGTTCATTTATCCATGGAATCCTTCGTGTATTTATTTATCTCTCCTTGTTTCTGATACCCTTTGCATACGCAGGTTTCCAGGAGCAGTTGGTGGGTGCAAGTGCTAAGATCAATTTTCTCGAAGGTCAGATATCTACGTTGGAGATATCTCATCAGTTTGATGCTGCTGCCAAGCTTAAATCGGAGTCTCTTCAACAATCTAATGAGCATCTTAGTTCTCAGGTTGTGGAGCATCGTCAAAAATTGGCTTCGGACTCCGAGGCTCAGGATTCTCGAATGGAGGAGCAATAAAAGCGTTTTTCCATTGATTACATCAATAATGTATTTGCTGAGGCTGAGCTCCAGGCCGAAGGAGTTGTCTTTTATCGTCATACTTATCCTTGATCATGCTATTTCTGCTATAGTTTCAATTTGAACTTCTTTGTTTGTTTTTTTTCCCCCGGCTGAGGGGTATTTGATGATTCTGGAGCACCCTTCATTACATTTTAGACCTTCGTCACCTGCAACTGTTAAGACATGTTAGTTGTGTTTTGGTAACACTTTTTATGGTACCTTCATTGTTGTATGAAAGCATGTAGACAAATCGTTTCTAGTTATTCGCATATTCTTGCTTGTAACATGGTGCTAAGGTTTTGTGTGACCTTGGGACGGAACATTCCACGTCCTACCAGGATATCCTTTGGCTAGAAGGTACCATAGCGGAGAGGGTCCCTACGTGGGATGTAACCCTACGTATCCAGCGATGCTGCTTTACTTTCGACAAGGTATCTCTCTATATTGGATATATTGCTTACATTCTGCCTTTTGAGGGATACCTTCGCCCTTAGGATCCGAGATTGACATATGCGCAGTTATGCCATGCCTTTCCTCATCGTCAATTTAGACGGAAATTCTGATGGTGGGTGTAATTTCTAACCCAAATTGTATTTTAATCAACTCTTACTTTTCTTTAGCAAAAAGTTTTTTTCATTGATTAGTTAAGGTTGTACTACCTCTGTTCATGGATAGAACATGGTGGATTGTAGCCCTCTCCCTTCTTCTCCCGAGTGATAACCGTTCACTTAGGGGTAGTACTTCCTTAGGTACATTGCATTCCAAGGGTGTTGAAATACTTCTCCCTTGAGGTTCCTCAGGTAGTATGACCCTTTTCCAGCGATGTCATGTATGATGTAGGGTCCGTCCCATGTAGGAGCTAGTTTTCCCCATTCCTTGTTCTTTTGATATGGTGGTATTTGACGTAGGACGTATTCTTCAACCACAAAGTTTCTAGGAATTACTCGTTTGTTGTATACACGAGCTAGCCTTCGTTGGTAGTTCACCATTCTTTGCAAAGCTACTTCACGCCTTTCTTCAAGGTCGTCCAGCTTTTCCATCATAAGATCCGTTGTTAGGTTTTTTTCCCATGCCTCCTTTTTCATTGTTGGAAGCATTATCTCCGTTGGGATGACTGCTTCGGCTCCGTAGGTTAGCAAGAACGAAGTTTCTCCCGTGACCGCCCTTCTTGTGATACGGTAGGCCCATAAGACGTTGTGTAGATGTTCGCACCATCTTTTCTTGTATGGTCCCATCTTTTTCTTCAATTTCATTGTTATCGTCTTGTTTTTGGCCTCCGCTTGTCCATTTCTCTTAGGGTATATCGGAGTAGACTTGTTTTTCTGAGTGTTGAAAGCGTTGAACAGCATGTCGATGTTCTTTCCTTCCAGCTTCTTGCCGTTGTCAGATACTATAGCCGCCGGTATTCCGAACATTTATATGATTTGCTCAAACAATAATTTATAGACATATGTGTCCCTGAATCTTGCCAAAGCCCTTGCTTCCACCCATTTTGTGAAATAATCCGTGGCTACTATTAGATATCTCCTTTTTGATGTCCCCTCTATCAAGGGTCCAACAATTTCAACACCCCATTTGGAAAATAGCCATGGGCTGATGACCGAGTTAAGCTCCGTTGCTGGTGCTTTAATTAATCTTCCTGGAAAAGTGTTGGCATATTTCACAACGCCTTGCTACGTTCTTTGCGTCTTCGTCCATGCATAGCCAATAGTATCCTTGTGTTTTGGCTTTGATTGCAAAGGACCTTCCTCCGATGTGATTGCCAACTTCTCCGCTGTGTATGTCATGTAAAATTCTCTTTCCTTCAGTTTGTGAGAGGCACCGCATCAAAGGTCCGAGGAATGACCTTCTGTATAATATCCCATCCCGTAGGCTGTACATTGCTGCTTTTGACTCGATTTTTCGAGCTTCTTTGACGTCTGCGGGCAGGATACCTTTGTCAAGGTATTGGTGTATTGGAGTTCTCCAATCATCTTATGGTTCACCTTTGTTGCTTTCATCTGACATTGATTGGTCTTTGTCAGATTTGCAGGCATCGTTATCTGGCTCTTCGGATTTTTCATCTTTCTTTGCTTTCTCCGCTTCCCTCATGCCCCTGGTCTAGACGGCCAAGGATTCTTCTACTGAGGTTAGTCCTTCTATCGAAGGTTCATAGATTCTCCCTATTCGGACGGAGGTGGTGTCTCTGTCCCTCATCATCGATGATATGAATGTTAAGGCATCTGCGTGTCTGTTGTATTTCCGACAGACATGTCTGAATGTCGCCTTTTTGATTTTTGATGCATGCCCCTATGCCAGATTTAGGTACGAATCTACTATTGGATCCATAGTTTGGTATTTGAGTTCTATTTGTCTAATGATTAATTGTGAGTCACTAGTCAGACGAACATCTGATAGGCCCATATCTTGTGCTAATCTTAGGTCGTGTATGACCTCCTCATACTCCGTGATGTTGTTGGTGTATTGTTTGAATTCTAACCTGAATGCATGGATGAGCCTGTCTCTGGTAGGGGTAGTTATCACAATCCTTATTCCTGCGCCTTCTCCGTTGGAAGAGCCATCTACGAATATTTCCCACATTAGTGAGCTTTTGCGGTTCCAAGATGTCTTCTGGTTTCGGCTTTTCTTCCTCCGTTCATGGGATGTCTTCTATCTCTGTTTCGTCATTCAGAGGTAGATCCGCCAAGAAATCTGCTAAGATTTGTGATTTCTCTGCCTTCCTGGTTTCAAAGGTTATGTGAAACTGCTTGATCATGGAATTCCATTTTTCCACTCTTCTAATTTTCTCCGTGCTGTCGAGGATCTGATTTATCTAAGCCTTTGTAAAAACTCGGATGGTGTGCGTATCAAAATATATCCTTAGCTTTTGTGTTTCCACAACTAAGGAATATATTAGTTGTTCCACCTTGGTGTAATTACGCTCCGCTGAACTGAGTGTCTTGCTGATGTAGTACACGGGTTTTTCTCATTTCCCTTGATCTCGCACCAATACTGCGCTCATAGTGTAGCTTGTTGCTTATAGGTATAGGGTAAGTATCTCACCTGGATCCGGCTTCTATAGGATTGGTACGAACGCCAAGTATTCTTTGATCTTGAGAAATGATTGTTGGCACTCTGTGGTCCATGTGAATCTGCTTCCTTTCCTTAGTGTGTCGAAGAATACCTTGCACTTGTCTGATGATCTGGATATGAATCTCCCCATAGAAGCTAAAATTCCGTTTAGCTTTTGCACTCCTTTTAAGGTTTGTGGTGATGGAATCTCCATTATAGCTCTGACCCTTTCAGGGTCTACTTCTATTCCACGCTGAGTTACTACATATCCCAGGAATTTTTCTGTGGTAACTCCGAATGTGCATTTATCCGGGTTCACCTTCATGTGAAATATCCTCATGACTTCGAATATCTCCCTAAGGTATGAGAGATGGTCCTTTGCTTCCTTGATTTTGACGAGCATGTCGTCCACGTAGACCTCTAGTATCTTTCATATCCATGGTTTGAATATTTTGTATACTAATCGTTGGTATGTTGCCCCCGCATTCTTTAGTCCAAAAGGCATCCTTGTATAGCAATACAGGCCTCGTGGGGTAAGGAACGTAGTATGCTCCTGGTTTTCTTCTGCAAGAGCTATCTGGTTGTAACCTGAGTATCCATCCATGAAGGATAGTCTTTGATGGGCTTCTGTTGCGTTGACCAGTTGGTCAATATTTGGCAACGGGTAGCTGTCCTTGGGGCACACCTTGTTGAGATTGCTAAAGTCTATGCAAATGCGTATGCCTCCGTTCTTTTTGGGAACGATGACCATGTTGGATATCCATGTGGGATATTTGACTTCTCATATGAATCCTGCTTTGAGTAGCTTTTGCAACTCCTTTTCTACCCCTTCGTGGTAGATGTCCGCCACTTTTCGTACGCGCTGCTTGAACGGTGGTGTCTCCGGTTTGATCCGAAGGTGGTGTGAGACCAAATTCGGGTCAATTCCTGGCATGTCCTCCATTGACCATGCGAAGACATCTGCGTATTCTTCTAGGAACTGTTGTAGATGCACCTCCTCTTCCTCCTTAAGTAAAGTTCCAATGCTGAGTATTTTTTGCTCTGCTTTTGTCCCAATGTTGATCTTCTTTGTTGGTTCCACCGGGGAGCAGATTTATTGTTGAGGTCATTGAGTAGTGCTTTTCTGTAATTGTCATTTGGTGGAGGTATCTGTAGTCTTAGTTGCGGAGATACCTGCTTCTGGTGCGGAGGTGCCTTCGGGGACTAAGGTCTCACTGTGTTGTACCTTTTTTTTGCTTGCATTGAGTTTCTTTCTTTCCAGCTATTGAGCCATAGTTCTTTCTTCGTTGAGTTTGATTTCAGCAAGGTTGCAGAGCCTCACGTCTTGTTGGTCACCTTTGATCTCCATTTCGCCTATAGGTGTAGGAAAGCGTAGGTACTGATGGTATGTCGAAGCCGTTCCTCGTAATTTGTGGACCCAGAGCCTTCCCATGATGAAATTATAGGGCGAAGGTGCTTTTACCATGCAGAAGCGTGTGTTGGTTACTAAGGGTCCTGCATGTACCTACAAAACGATTTCTCCTCTTGGTCTAGAAACTTGCTCCTTCCTTGCTTAGGATATGAGAGAATTTGTATTCAGCTTTGTGTAGAATTTGTCGATAAATTATTCTCTCCTCTTGCCTCTTTTGTCATCTCCGTATTTGGAACATTTGTCTTGGTAGCTCGCTCTGCCCCATCTTCATTCTGTCGCTTAGGTATCTCCGAAATTGGTTCCATGGAGTTGGTTCGCTACGGAGCTGCTTCTGCCTTTGCTTGTGCCCTGGGGTTATCCTTCTGGATATCCTCGATCCTGATATAATGATCTTGAATGACCCTGAGCTCTCCTTCGGAATCGAGGGCTCTGTTGTGTAGTTCCACGAAGATGGCTGAGGTTCTATCAAGTCCGTACTTATAGCAGTTGATGCTAATTTCTGGATTGACTTTACCTATTGCTTGGCATGTATTTTTCCACCTGTCTGTGTACTGCATGAGTGTTTCCCGGGGTCCGATAGCTAAAGCAAATAGCCTATCTAAACCTTCTTTTGTTGCTTTGTTGTACATGTATGTCTCCAAAAAGACCGTAGAAAACTGCTCAAAGGAGTCAATTGAGTTTGCCAGTAGGTTGTCATACCAAGTAAGTGCTGATCCTGTTAAGATTTCCGGAAAGTACCTACAAAGTACTACCTCATATCTTTCCCAGTGGGCAAGGACACGAGTGTAATACAGTAGGTGGGCTGTGGGATCTGAGGTACCATTGTATGCCTGGAACATAGATGCCGGGCACTTCGGGGGAATGGGTTCCCCTAAAATGCGAAAAGATAATGGGGACATTGTTGCCTCCTGTAGTGATTCCTCTAGCCTTGCGCCTGTGTGACCAGTTTTTAGGCCTCGTATATCCCTCCGCATTTTCTCCATTTGCTCAATCACCATGTTCACGTTGTGAGCATCTTTGGACAACACTTTGTTGTAGTATCTTTGAGAGGGTTTGTATGTTGAGTCTACCTCCTCCTGATCGTGGTGCGGTTTTCCAACTCCATTAGGTTGATTAGTCGCGTTGAGATTCAACCTTCGTCTTCCTGAGATAGCTCTGTTGTCCTGCCTCTTTTGCGGAGGGCGGGCTTGGGAGCCTTCGATCTGTATGTCCAACATACCTTTGAGATTCTGGTTCTGTTGGGCCATCTTTTGTAATGCGTCTTTATTTTCCTTGTTGCGGAACATCAGGGATGCTACTTGTGCCGCCATCTAATCTTCGTTGTGGGCTCCACCTCCTTGTGGAGTGATTTCGGCTGGATCTTCAAAGTTTCTGCCACGTCGTCTATGATGGGTGCGTCTGGATATATCTGGATTGGTGTTAGGTTTCCCAACCCTCGTCCCGTAGGTACCAAGGTTCCTGGTAACCCTGCGTTTGACGCAGGTATATTCGTAGTTGCTGGATGCTCTGGTAACGACATGTCGTAGATAGGTTGAGCTCCCGATATATGCCCCATCCCCTCAGTAGGAATAGGTATCTTTGTAGCAACTATTCTTCTTGATATCTTAATTTGTCCGTATTCTTCCTCGTTCCTTTGGTTTGCTTGAGACGGCTTTTGGGATCTTCCTCTTGTGAGCGTTGATCGTGAGCTTGTTGGTACATCACCTGGTTTCTGCATGCCTTCGGTCTTTTGATACCTTGTGGTCACAAAAAAATTAAAGAAATCTTCTACTTGGGTACCTTCGTCAAAAGTAGCAATATATGCTCTGACACGGAAGGTGGCCAAGTCGCTTTTTCAGAAAAAGGTACTGAAATGATGTCTTTGATAGACATGTTTTTAATGCTTATGACACCCTTGGAAAAAACAACCTTAAAATGTTGAAAACCGAAAAAGGGGGTGTCAGACCTCGGAAAGAATGAGGTTATTAAATGCTTTAGAAGTTCTATCTTCCTTAAAAACTTTTACTGAGATTACTCTGTCAGTCAAAGGTTCTCAGATCTAGAATAAGTTTTTCCAAAAAGGGCTATTTTAGCATGAAACAAAGATTTTGGCATTTTTGTGGATACACTTTTTGTGAAAAAACTTTGTAGATCTATAAAGACGTGTGTTTGTAGAGGTTATGAACTCCAAAACATACACGAAAAACAAATGAATGAGTCACTTAGAGAGTGATATTCATCTTTAAAACATGGATCCCTTCGTTTCCGAAGATGCAAATAATTAAAAAAGAGAAATTATGTCTAAGCTCACGGTCGTGAGAAAGAACACGGTGGGCGCCAAACTGTGACTACTTATTTTCGCATAGTCTACGTAAATGTAAACAGTTCTGAGGATCGGATACTAAGAAGTATCGATACCTCTGTTGAACTTATAATGCTAAGTAAATAAAGACGTGTACGGTCACGATAATAACAAAGAACACAAATATAAGGTAAAAGTATCTAAGTTATCATGAGACACAAGAGATAACGTGGTTCGACATTCGTCTACGTCCACGGGGGAAATGAGTGATTGTTTTTGTATTAAGTTGTAGTGGTTACAAATATCTTAAATGATTCCCAAAGTAATAGAGAGAACTCAAGTTATGGTAGTTACTTAAGTTCTAAACATTAAAGAGGTATAAGCTTAAGACTAGATATTCTTCTTCTTCTAGGTTATGAATTGAATTCCTTTAGTTTGTTGGTAAGGCTTCGTATTTATAGTCCCTTCATCTTCTGGAATATCTTTGTTGCCTCTGGGTCCATCGTCCGATGATATACCTTAGGTGTCAGTGGTACCTTCGTTCACCGCGTACTTGCTCCAGTAGAATCATGCTACTCATCTAACCCACGTTCCTTTGGGAACTACCCATCCTCCGTGTAGGTTGTACCTTCGTCCACTACCTGCTTCTGCCAATGGGAGTCCGCCACGCTTCCTCTCTTCACGTGACTTGGTATATGCGTGTAGACAAGAGTTATGTGCATTTAATGCTGATTAGATGCATCATCCACCTATGTCCCCTTTCCAGCTGCGCTTTGTGGATTAGTCTTTTACTTCTTTCATCTCTACCGTCGAGGTCTTCTTTCTTGGGGCGAGATAAAGTAGATCTGCGGAGGTATCCTTTGCTGCTTAGGTTCCTTTGTTCAGCGAAGGCTATATGGTTCAGTTATTGTGCGACCACTAAGATCCTGACACGTGCTCCATAAAATATTGGTATTCACAGTAAGAAGGAGATAAGACAGAAGCTTGTCAAATTTTCTATCAAACTAGCGAAAGGAATTGCTCTTCCCATCGATAGTTTGTTTCTTGGATATTTGTACACTCATCTGGATTACTTAGTAGTAGACATGTATGTCTCTAATGGGTATATGAAAGTGGACTCGTATATCCACGTCGCCTTTCTTCACTCGTGGTTTTGGGAGAATTTCAAAAATTACGCTCCTAACCTGAGAGCCTTGTTTCCTGATGCATATGGAGGTTCTAAGATACTCCGTTGGTTGGAGAGGCGTCAAAGACCTGGAGCAAAGCTCATTAATTTTCTTGACAACTCGCATGCAGTTAACTTTCGTCCTTAGGCCCCGGTCCATGCCTCCATAGTTCAACCAGATACTTTTGCTTCCGCACCGAAAGTGATATTACGTTCCACTGACGGGAATATGAGCATTGGAGAAACTGTGTTCTTGCGAAGCTGCATATCTGGGTATGTGCCTTTTTTTTAGAGGATTTTGTGGAGTAGTCTCTTACAATATTGACAGGGCTACTCGACATATGGGCTTTGACCTGGGAAAACTATTATGTCGCCCGCTGACAGCTCCATATGAATCGTTACCCACTATTCTTGATTACATCGTCTTTGTACCGGATAAAAGTCTTCCCTTCTTGCTCCCAGAACTAAAACCTGTGACGACTCCAAAATATAATATCTTCTGGAAAGCTGAGTTCCTCGCCATTCATCAGTTCGTACAGGATGTTGTGACAAATCCGCGTGGTAAACCTTCCTCTGCGGTTCTAGCGAAGCATAAATTATTGAAAGAGCTTCCTTCGGGCAAGCGAAAATCCTCTAGATTGGATGCAGACAGTCTTCAAAAAATATAGCAAAGGTCAAAAAATCGTGTAGATGGCTTCCAATCGGATTCGACAGTTCTTGTGACTTTCATTTCTTTTAACACGCAGGTGTGTGTGATTCCCTCACTGACTTGGCTGAATTACATAAGTTTTCCATTCATCCACGGACTTTTTTTTTCTTTTTTGACTCAGGGGATTGGTAAATCGAATATCTTTGCCTGACTTACCCACGTCTAAAAAGCGACGCCTCTTGAGAAAGGAGGCAATGAGACTGAATCTCTTGAAGAATAATCTGAAGAGGAAGAAAGCTCGAGATCCGGTGATGAGAGGAGCACTTCTGAATATAACTGCGAGTCTTCTTCAAGTGGACCCACAAATGAGTCGGTGAGTTTTCCACACTTTTCTCTTGGATTATTTATTTACACCGAATAAATGATTAATTGGTGATATTACAGGAAGAGGCTGCTTCTGAAAATAACTCTGAGATCGAGATCCACGACAATGAGGGTGTAACAGTGTCTCCAGTCATGGATACCGTACATGTTAGCAACCCAGATATGGATACTGATCGTCGTGAAGATGCTGATGTGCATCAGATGATGGAAAATGTCCCCACGGCTGCGGGCGCGATTGTAGCCAAATAATCCTTGCTGGTTGCAGAATTGATTGCAGGCGCCACTTTCGACCCTCCGTTCTTCACTCCTAATGAAGATCACATGTTGATTGGAGGCTTCAGTATACCGACTAAGTATGCAGAGTTGTATACCAGGATATGGGAAAAATACGGACACATTGCCACGACCAAAAAGCTCACTAGACGATTTACGTTGGTCAAGCGTGTGGAAGAAGCTTTATCCTCGATTTACGATATGTGCAATGTGACCGGCCATACCGTTTCTGGAGATGTGATCTCAAGCTGTAAGTTTCACCGGGACATGTGTGTAAACTTTGAGTTTAACTCCTCCTAGTTCTGTGAGGGATTTTCCGAGATCCAAAGACTACAGGTTGAAGCGGTTGATGGTCATTTCGCGGATTTGATTAATCAACAAGAGGAAGAAGTCGAGAAGTTGTCCCAGGAATTGAAGATGAAGCAGACGGCTCTTCAAAGCATGAAGGACATTTTCTCCAAGAAGAACGAGTCGTTGTTAGGCAATTTCCCTTGAATACTTTTATTTTCCGAACTTCTTTTCTTAGGTTTCTTTTTTAAAAGGCAAAAGAAATGCCTAATTTATGGTTTGGTTTTCTGGTTTTTGGATTGATATATGATTGCTTTTTATAAGATTTTTGGATTATTTTTGAAGTAATGGCTTTTTTCTTAATTGATATGTCAAAATCTGAATTACGAATGTAAGTAGCAAAATCATTCAGGACCGTAAACGTTGCATGAGAAAGGAATATATATGAAATCTTGGGATTATTGGGTCATTGGCTTCCATGATAAATATGAAAATCCAAACAATAGGTCGTGTAAACATCATCTAGCAAACTTACTCGCTTTAAGGTCTTTCATCAGAACCGAGTCTTCAGGTAGTAAATACGAGTCTTTACGTTATGCCCTTCTTGCCACGAGAAGTCCCCGGTCATCCTTTATTGTTAGTGGAACATCTTTATGTCAATATGTGGTAAGGTGGAGAATCACTAGTCCCCAGACGTAGTTCTCCTGAACCCATCTTTTCTTGGACAATGCGCTTCCAAACATGGCATTCACTGGTAGGATGATGGAAACGAGAGTTTTGCAACCGATAGATTAATCTCCCACTGTGGTCGCCAAACCATTACCTTGATGAGTATCCCCCGGTTTGTGACATGTTTTGATGTCTTGAGTGTTTTCGTGGAAATAATGTAGCACTTTTCTATTTGTGGCAAGTTGAAATTGAGAGGTTTGCCACATGTAAATATTGTATGTGATGCTAGGCTCGTTTTTGGGCTAGTTGCCTAAAATTTGTCACGACCTTACCGGATTGGTGGCAAACTTCAATGGCCGAGATCGCATCTTATGAATAAGTGTAGTCGTTTATTGTGGCTACCTTGCATTGGTGCCTGTCAATGGAGCGACGACATGGCTTATGCATGCCATTGGCACAGTTATGTAAATGGTTCCTGGCGTGGCCAAGGCATCGAGGAAGAATTAGGGCTTGGCGTGGCCAAGGCTCCGTGGAAGAATTAGGGCTTGGCGTGGCCAAGGCATCGTGGAGTTGGACCCACATATGGCGTGGCAGCATTGGCCATGTTTCCACGCTAATCCCATTGCTCTAGGAATCTTTATTTGGCTTTGGTAGAAATTTTCCCAAATTAGGGAATGTCGAAACCCTAATTAGTGCACGTGGCACTCGGCTGCGGCATGGCGCTACTTTTGTGCAAATGGCGCCATGGCTACGCCAAAGGAACTATGGAAACGGCCACCGGAGTAGGAATTGTCGTGGGTGGCTATTTATGGTAGGTTGCCACGAAGTGGCATGTTGCGAGGTAGCGTGTTGGCATATTGCCGCCGCAAAGTGGCGCGTTGGCATGTTATCGCGGTAGAGTGGCATGTTGGCATGCTGATCGATATGTTGTCGTGGTAGAGCGTTTGGATTGTTAGTTTGGCATGGTAGTGCGGTGGGGTTCGTTTGACCTTTAATGTATGGTGACAAGTTTAGAGCAACTTGATTGGCCATAAAATGGGGCCGGACAAACATAAGGTGCGACCACACTTCTGGTGAGAGTGTGGTGGCTTTAGAGATACCTGATTGGTCGATTAGAAGTGGGGCCGGTAAGCATCATGGGTCCGGCCTCATTCAGAATGAGTGTGGCGCATTTAGGGAAACTAGATTGGTCAATGGGAAATAGGGCCGATTTTGGATGGGGTATGGAAAGTGGCGCCATCTAGCCTAAGGCATGGTCACACCACTCTTTGCTGATGCGGTTCCTTGTTTTTCTAATTCTGGGCGAGGTTGCACCTGCCAATCCATGGAGGATTAGTTTCTTAGTTTGTTTAGGCTTAATTTTGACAAGCAAGGTCTGGTATATTGCATAAGGCGCGAAACCCTAACTTCTGCAAGTTAGTCAGGATGATTGATTAAATTCTATGTGTTGACACAGAGATCTTTTAAGTTTATTTCCATAGAGCATCATGCTTTTCTGATTGAATACCTTATGCAAAGATCTTATCTTTGATATTTGGAGATTCTTGCTACTCTGCTACGTGTGAACACAAATCTTCATGCCATATCAACGTTAAGAGTTCAGTCGGAGAACATAGCATAGAAGGCATTTAGAATAACTTATATTAAGTGAATATATGTGAGGTGCCGAAATTTACAGAATATCTGGGATGGTTGCTACATTCGCCAGTCTGGATAAATTTCATGTAAGTATATTGAGCGGCTTAATAAATTTTCCAGTGGAGAGGTTAGCACACGTGGCTTTATTTCCTTGTAGAGTGACATCACATCATATGCAAGGTTTTTACAATTTTAACCCTAAGCTAAAAAACACTATCAACATTAAGTTCCCAGCTTGGATCGGAACAGTGACATTGTTGCGGGGTAAGCATGAGATGGTGACTCACAAGGATAAAATCGCAACAACAATTCAGAAAAGATTGTCATGAAGATTTGGCTAACCATTAGCGGAAGGAATGAGGAATCCGTGATCCTTGCATTGGCCTTTGCGTAAAATTGTCTTGGTCGTGGGACGTTGGCTTCAACGCCACATCTTTGGCTACTGATTGGCAGAGGTGGCATTCCAACTTGGTCCACGAAATGGTGAATGGTGTTAGCTGGCTAGGTCACAAAACGTATGGAGATGGTGCTTCTTTGAATAACTAAGATGGTGCTTCCTTGGCTAGTGGAGATGGCGCTGCTTCGAACGGCTAAGATGGCGCCTCCTTGGCTGGCTACGGAAAGTTGGATGGCGCGGTTAGCTTGGAAGGGGTGATGGCAAGGCTAACTTGGAAGGGCCGATAACGAGGCTAGCTTGGAAAGGCCAATAGCGTGACTAGATTGGAAGGGCCAATGGCGTGGCTAGCTTGGAAAGGCCAATGGCGTGGATAGATTGGAAGGGCCAATGTCGTGGATAGCTTGGAAGGGCCAATGGTGTGGCTAGCTTGGAAGGGCCAATGGAGTGGCTAGCTTGGAAGGGCCAATGGCGTGGCTAGCTTGGAAGGGCCAATGGCGTGGCTAGCTTGGAAGGGCCAATGGCGTGACTATCTTGGAAGGGCCAATGGCGTGGCTAGATGGGAAGGGCCAATGGCGTGGATAGATTGGAAAGGCCAGTGGCATGGCTAGCTTGGAAGGGACAATGGCATGGCTATCTTGGAATGGCCAATGGCGTGGCTATCTTGGAAGGGACAATGACGTGGCTAGATTGGAATGGCCGTGGAGCAATGAAGGTAGAGCCACAGAACGTTGACTTGGGATGCGGAGAGGATGGCGCTGATTAGGGCCCGGCTGAAAAGTTGATGGTGCTGCTTCGAACGGCTAAGATGGTGCCGCTTTGTTTGTCTACAGAAAGGTAGATGGCGCAGCTACCTTGGAAGGGCCGATGGCGAATCTAGCTTGGAAGGGTCCATGGCGATGCTAGCTTGGAATGGCTAATAGCGAGGCTAGCTTGGAAGTGCCAATGGCGTGACTAGCTTAGAAGGGCCAATGGCGTGGCTAGCTTAAACAAGAAACCTTCCTCCACTCTAATTCCAAAAAGTGTTGTTCTTATAAAAGAAAACCTTCTTCCACACAAACTCCATAGTAATATGTATATAAAAGGGGTAGCACATCTTTTATTTTTATTTTTTTTAATATTAGATTTGTTTTCACGTCTCCACATTAGCAGCAAAGCAGAGGAGTTGGCGAGCGTACTCTAGGTATGTGCTCCAGCGTTTCTCCTCCGTTTCCTTTTTTTTTTTATTGGTGTAAACCCTATCCATAGACATATCCTCCATAAACCCGTAGAAATGCTTTTGTATGAATGATTCTTCTCTTCTGGAAGTATCGTAGTAATATTAGCAGTAACATTGATATTAAGGAGGCCAATTATTATACAAAGTAGGCGTGCATGGATGGGTGGCTGCCATTAGTTCTCCTCCCTTGAAAACCTAGCTTTTAGGGTTTCCTTTTCTTCTCGTGACCGTGGGCACAATTTCCGTGGCCATGCGTGACTTGTCCGAGGTCATACTTTCCGCGGCTTCACATGTTCCCCGTGGCATTTTCTAGTTTCGTCCAAGGGTGTACTTTCCGCGATGTCATGTGTATTTTGTTGAGCAGATATCAATCCCCATTCCCTTTAGCCATGAGTTCTATGACATGTGACCAAACGAGAAATTACCGTAGCAAATGTGTTGTTGACTCTTGATTGTGGTAACCAATTTTTGATAAAATCTTTATGTACGCTTTTCTTCAAAGTAGTAATTTTTTTTTTTTGCTTTGCTTCGTTGTTATTACTTCAAAAGCATAAGGAATTTTGTTAAGATGTCACCTGAAAGTAGTTCCGCCGCCGCGTTGAGAAGTGTCAACAACTCCAAAACGAACACAGATGATGAGTTCTTTACGAAGTATGCTACAATTACAAAGACCCATCCCAAATTCGTGGTGACTCTTCTGACAGATTCAGAGAATGATGGAGAAGTTCAATATGTCGCTCCAGGGCGTATAATGAGGTTTTTCTTTCAGAAGAAAGAGTATCCAGTTTCTCCCATTGATTTTAAAATCTTCCTTAGTCCATTGCGCTCTTTTGATAAATGGATGAAGTTTATGATGTGTCGCGACCAGGTAAAGGACAAATTAACTGAGGCGCAAATCATGCATGCTGTCATGGCATATGCGGCACTTCAAATCACAAAAGATATTGCAGGCTTGATCACTTTCATCTCCAGATGGTGCCTGGAAACTCACACGGCTATATGTAGATGGGGTGAGATGACTATTTCTTTGGAAAGCGTAGCCGTTCATTTGATTCTTCCACTAATTGGGAAATTTGATGTTGTCTTTTCTGAGGAGGAAGAAGAAGAATTGCACGCCGCTTTGGTCACAAAAGCAGCGGAATATGCTCGAAATAATGAGGAAAGGTGTTTTTATAACTGGTGGGTGTTTGAGTGTTTCCATGATGAGCCGGACTAGGATCAAGTGTTGTACGATACACTCCATGTTGCTGCATTTTTAATTCTGTGGCTATCCAGATATGTTTTCGATGATGGATCTGGTAAGAAGGCGATAAGACAGAAGCTCGTCAAATTTTCTATCAAACTAGAGAAAGGCATTGCTCTTCCCATCGTCAGTTTGTTTCTTGGATCTTTGTACACTTATATGAATCACTTAGTAGCAGACATGTATGTATCTAATGGGTATATGAAAGTGGACTCATATATCCACATCGCTTTCTTCAAGCGCGGTTGTGGGAGCATTTCAAAATTACACTCCTAACCCGAGAACCTTGTTTCCTGATGCATATGGCGGTTCTAGGATACTCCGTTGGTTGGAGAGGCGTCCAAGACCTGGCACAAAGCTCATTGATTTTCTTGACAACTCGCATGCAGTTAACTTTCGTCCTTGTGCCCTGGTCCATGCCTCCATAGTTCAACTAGATACTTTTGCTTCCATACCTAAAGTGATATTGTGTTCCGTTGACGGGAATATGAGCATTGGAGAAACTGTATTCTTGCGAAGCTGCATATCTGGGTATGTGCCATCTTTTTTTTAGAGGATTTTGTGGAGTAGTTTCTTACAATATTGACAGGGTTGCTCGACATATGGGCTTTGACCTAGGAGTCCCATTCTGTATCCCGCTAACATCTCCAGATGAATCGTTACCCGCTATTATTGATTACAACGTTTTTGCACCGGATAAAAGTCTTCCCTTCTTGCTCCCAGAACGAAAACCTGTGATGACTCCCAAATATAATATCTTCTAGCAAGCTGAGTTCCTCGCCATTCATCATTTCGTGCAGGATGTTGTGATAAATCTGTGTGGTAAACCTTCCTCTGCGGTACTAGCTAAGCATAAATTATTGAAAAAGATTCCTTCGGGCAAGCAAAAATCCTCTAGATTGGATGCAGACAGTCTCCAGAAAATGGAGCAAAGGTCGAAAAATTGTGCAGGTGGCTTCCAATCGGATTCGACATCTCTTGTGACTTTCAGTTCTTTTAACACGCAGGTGTGTGTGATTCCCTCACTGACTTGGCTGAATTACATAAGTTTTCCATTTCTCCACTGACTTCTTTATTTTTATTTTTTGACTCAGGGGCTTGGTAACTCGAATATATTTGCCAGACTTGCCCAAGGCCAAAAAACGACTCCTCTTGAGAAAGGAGGCAACGAGACTGAATCTCTTGAAGAAGAATCTGACGAGGAAGAAAGCTCGAGATCCGGTGATGAGAGGAGAACTTCTGAATATAACTGTGAGTCTTTTTGAAGTGGATCCACAAATGAGTCGGTAAGTTTTCCACACTTTTCTCTTGGATTATTTATTTACACCGAATAAATGACTAATTGGTGATATTACAGGAAGAGGTTGCTTCCAAAAATAACTCTGAGATGGAGATCCACGGCAATGAGGGTATAACTGTAACACCCCATGTTTTTAGCATGGCGCATGCTAAAAGATGCGCCATGGGCTGAGATGAAGCTTCATCCAAAGCTTCCATTGGTTGGTAAGAGGTAGGTTGGCTTAAGGACAATATCGCGCCAAAATGGCGCATTATTTTTGGCATTTGGCCAAGAGCCAAATCTCGCACCAAGGGTGCTTCAGTACAATTAGGTAGATGGCCTTAAGAATGTTCAACCATCCTGGCCGGACATTGTAACTGGCATGTGAGCCAGAACTGAATGTACAACCATCTTGGCCGGTTATTCAGGAAAAATATATGGCAACGTCTATGAATAGTAAAGTGGGGAGTTGATGAAAGATTTTTGGTCCCCCAATTGAAGTTGTAAAAATGCCATTTTTACATATATAGGGATAGGTAGTTGGTTGATGGTGCATATGCGGACTATGCACCAAGTTAGCTTCGTAGCTTAGCCGAAAGAGTATCAATGATGCCTAAGGCTCATTTATAGTTGTGTAGCCTCGTGAAGAGGGCATTTTATGCGTAGGAATCATTATGCCATATTTCGGACCAAACATGCATCGCTTTGATGTATTTCGACAGAACGACCTATATGGACTAGGCCATTTCCATTATTGCTTGGCCATGTCCATGCAAACGAGTTGGCTTAAGTTTCTGTCCCTTCGAAGATGAACTACGGTCTGTGCTTGATCCCTTTAGAGTAGGGAAGGGTATGTAGGCAGTCGCAATGAGTTGCAGCATTGCCGGTCCAGCACTCTGTCGCTCATATCATCTAATTGGGAGATGATTGCGACATTCTGGCCCCTCATATCATCTAAACTCAGTATCTTGACACAAGAGATGACTGTGGCCATACTTGATGAGGCAAGTTGCATGCCATCCAGTGGATGCTCATACTTCCTATCAAGGCGTTCGACATAGGCTAAAAACCCAAGTGTCGTAATTTAGCTAAAGAGAAGTCCATTTTCATGGGTTTCGGCCCAAAGATCAATATATGTTGATCTATAGATCCACATGGTCACCAGAATTTAGCCAAATTCCATCGTTTAGGGCCTCAAAAGACCGTTTTTTCCATATTAGGAAAGTTTTTATTTTCTTGATAAACCCTCTGCGGAATAAGGGTAAGTTGGAACGTTGTGGAAGCTAAGTTAGATGCATCATGCTCCAAGAGCATGCTTGCAAGGGCACATGAGCGTGCATTTGCCTAGATTTAAGGCCCAGATCGTAGCATCATCATGGTGCATCGGGGAAGTTACGGCCAGCGGGGAAACAATCCAAAGGCGTAATTTTCCGGTCCGTCACAGTAACAGTATCTCCAATCATGGAGACCATACCTGTTAGCAACCCATAGATGGAGACTGATCATCGTGAAGACGATGTTGTGCTTCAGATGATGGAAAATTCCCCCACGACTGCGGGCGCGATTGTAGCCAAATAATCTTTACTGGTTGCGGAATTGATTGTAGGCGCGACCCTCCGTTCTTCACTCCTTATGACGATCATGTGTTGATTGGAGGCTTCAGTATACCGTATAAGTATGCGGAGTTGTATAACAAGATATGGGAAAAATACGGACATATTTCCATGACCAAAAATCTCACTAGCCGATTTGCGTTGGTCAAGCGTGTGGAAGAAGCTTTATCCTCGATTTACGATATGTGCAATATGACCGGCCATACCATTTGACGAGATGTGATCTCAAGATGTAAGTTTCACCGGGAGATGTGTGTAAACTTTGAGTTTAACGCCTCCTGGATCTGTGAGGGATTTTTAGAGATCCAAAGGCTACAGGCTGAAGCGGTTGATGGTCCTTCCGCGGATTTGATTAATCAACAAGAGGCAGAAGTCGAGAAGTTGTCCCAGGAGTTGAAGCTGAAGCAGGCGGTTCTTCAAAGCATGAAGGGCATTTTCTCCAAGAAGAATGAGTCGTTTTTAGGCAATTTTCCTTGAATACTTTTATTTTCCGAACTTCTTTTCTTAGGTTTCTTTTTTTAAAGGCAAAAGAAACTCCTAGTTTATGGTTTGGTTTTCTGGTTTTTGGATTGATAGATGATTGCTTTTTATAAGAGTTTTGGATTATATTTGAAGTAAGGGATTTTTGTTTAATTGATATGTCAAAATCTGAATTACGAATGTAAGTAGAAAAATCATTCAGGACCGTGAACGTTGCTTGAGAAAGAAAGAGATATGAAATCTTTGGATTATTGGGTCATCGGCTTCCATGATAAATATGAAAATCCAAACAATAGGTCGTGTAAACATCATCTGGAAAACTTACTCACTTTAGGGTCTTTCATCAAAACTAAGTCTTCAGGTAGTAAATCCAAGTCTTTACGAAATGCCCATATTGCCACGAGAAGTCCCCGATCGTTCTTTATTGTCAGTGGAACATCTTTATGTCGATCCGTGGTAAGGTGGAGAATCACTAGTCCCCAGATGTAGTTCTCCTGAACCCGTCTTTTCTTAGATAATGCGCTTCTAAGCATGTCATTCACTAGTAGGATGATGGAAACGAGAGTTGAATTTGCAACCGAGAGATTAATCTCCCACTGTAGTCGCAAAACCAATACCCTGATGAGTATCCCACAGTTTGTGACATATTTTGATATCTCGAGTGTTTTCGTGAAAAACATGTAGTACTTTGCTATGTGTGGCAAGTTGAAATTGAGAGGTTTTCCACATGTAAATATCGTATGTGATGATAGGCTCATTTTTGGGCTAGTTGCCTAAAACTTGTCACGAGCTTACCAGATTGGTGGCAAACTTCGATGGCCGAGATCGCATATTATGAGTAAGGGTTGCCGTTGATTGTGACTATCATGCGTTGGTACCTGTCAATGGTGTGGCGGCATGGCTGGCATGGCTTGTGCATGCCATTGGCACAGTTGCGTAAATGGTGCCTGGAGTGGCCAAGGCATCGTGGAAGAATTCGTCGTGGAAGAATTAGCGAATGGCATGGCCAAGGCGTCGTGGAAGAATTCATCGGGGAATAATTAAGGCTTGGCGTGGCCATGGCTCCGTGGAGTCGGACCTACATGTGGCGTGGAAACATTGGCCCTGTTGCCACGCCAATACCATTGCTATGGGAAACGTTATTTGGCTTTGGTAGCAATTTTCCCAAATTAGGGCATGTCGATACCCTAATTAGTGCACGTGGCACGCGACTGTGATATGGCGCTACATTTGTGCAAATGGCGCCATGGATATGCCAAAGGAACTATGGCAAGGCCATAGTATGGAAACTTCCACGAGAGTAGGAATTTCCGTGGGTGGCTATTTATGGCAGGTTTCCAGGAAGTGGCACGTTACGAGGTAGCGTGTTGGCATGTTTCCGCAACAAAATGGAGTATTGGCGTGTTGGAATGTTACCGCAGTAGAGTGTCATGTTGGCATGCCGATCAATATGTTGTCGTGGTAGAGCATTTGGCTTGTTAGTTTAGCATGGTAGCGCGGCAGGGTGCGTTTGTCCTTTAATGTATGGTGACAAGTTTAGAGCAACTTTATTGGCCACAAAAGGGCCCCGGCAAACATAAGGCGTGACCACACTTCTGGTGAGAGTGTGGTGGCTTTAGAGCGACATGATTGGTCGATTAGAAGTGGGGCCGGAAAGCATCATGGGGCCGGCCTCATTCAGAATGTGTGTGGCGCATTTAGGGAGGCTTGATTGGTCAATGGGAAATAGGGCCGGTTTAGGATAGGGCGTGGACAGTGGCACCATCTGTCCTAAGGCATGGCCACGCCTCTCTTTGCTGCTGTGGCTCCCTATTTTTCTTATTCTGGGAGAGGTTGCACCTGCCAATCCATGGAAGATTAATTTCTTAGTTTGTTTGGGATTAATTTTGACAAGCAAGGTCTGGTATATTGCACAAGGCGCGAAACCCTAACTTATGCAAGTTAGTCAGGACGATTGATTGAATTCTATGTGTTGACACAGAGTTCTTTTAAGTTTATTACCAGAGAGCAGCATGCTTTCTGATTGAATACCTTATGCAAAGATCTTATCTTTGATATTTGTAGCTTCGTGTTACTCTGCTGCGAGTGAACACAAATCTTCATGCCATATCAACGTTAAGTGTTCAGTCGGAGAACATAGCATATAAGGCATTCATAAGAACTTATATTAAGTGAATATACGCGAGGCGCCGAAATTTACAGAACATCTGGGATGGTTTCTACATTCGCTAGTCTAGATAAATTTCATGTAAGTATATTGAGCAGCTCAATAAATTTTCCAGTGGAGAGGTTAGCACAGTGGCTCTGTTTCCTTGCAGAGTGAAGTCACATCAGATGCAAGGTTTTTACGATTTTAACCCTAAGCTAAAAACCACCATCAACATTAAGTCCCCTTCTTGGCTCGGAACAGTGGCATTGTTGCGGGGTAAGCATGAGATGGTGACAGACAAGGATAAAATCGAAACAACAAGTTAGGAAGAGATTGTCAGGAAAATTTTGCTAACTTTTAACGGAAGGCATGAGGAATCTGTGATCCTTGCATTGTCTTTTGCGTAAATTCGTCTTGGTCGTGGGACGTTGGCTTCAAAGAAGCATCTTTGGCTACTGATTGGCAGAGGTGGCATTGCAACTTGGTCCACGAAATGGTAAATGGTATTAGCTGGCTAGGTCACAGAACGTATGGAGATGACGCATCTTTGAACGACTAAGATGGCGCTTCCTTGGATGGTAGATATGGCGCTGCTTCGAACGGCTAAGATGGCGCCTCATTGGCTGGCTACATAAAGGTAGATGGCACGGTTAGATTGGAAGGGACGATGGCGAGGATATATTGGAAGGGCCAATAGAGAGGCTAGCTTGGAAGGGCCAATGGCGTGACTAGCTTGGAAGGTCCAATGGCGTGGCTAGCTTGGAAAGGCCAATGGCGTGGCTAGCTTGGAATGGCCGTGGAGCAGTGAAGGTGGATCCACGGAGCGTTGGCTTGGGACGCGGAGAGGATGGCGCTGGTTAGGGCCCGGCTGAAACGTGGAGATGGTGCTGCTTCGAACTGCTAAGATGGTGCCGCTTTGGTTGGCTACGGAAAGCCAGATGGCGCAGCTAGCTTGGAACATCCGATGGAGAGGCTAGCTTGGAAGGGCCGATAGCGAGGCTAGCTTGGAAGGGCCAATAGAGGCTAGCTTGGAAGGGCCAATGGCGTGACTAGCTTGGAAGTGTCAATGGTGTGGCTAGCTTAAATGAGAAACCTTCCTCCACTCTAATTCTAGAAAGTGTTGTGCTTATAAAAGGAAACCTTCTTCCACTCAAACTCCAAAGTAATATGTATATAAAAGGGGTCGCACATCTTTTATTTTTATTTTTTGTAATATTGGCTTGTTTTTACATCTCCGCGTTTGCAGCAAAGCAAAGGAGTTGGCGAGCATACTCCAGGTATATGCTCCAGTGTTTCTCTTCCGTTTCCTTTTTATTTATTTTTTTGGTGTAAACCCTAGCCATAGACATATCCTCAATAAATCCGTAGAAATACTTTTGTATGAGTGGTTCTTCTCTGCTAGCAGTATCGTAGTAATATTAGCCGTCACATTGATAGTAAGGAGGACAATTATTATACAAAGTAGGCGCGCATGGATGCGTGGATGCCATTAGTTCTTCTCCCATGAAAACCTAGCTTTTATTGTTTCCTTTTCCTCTCGTGACCGTGTGCATAATTTCCGTGGCCATGCGTAACTTGGCTGAGGTCATACTTTCTGCGGTTTCACATGTTCCTCGTGGCATTGTCTAGGTTCAGCCAAGGGTGTACTTTCCGCGACGTCATGTGTATCTTGTTGAGAAGACATCTGTCCCCATTCCCTTTAGCCGTGAGTGCCATGACATGTGGCCAAAGGAGAAATTTCCGTAGAAAATGTGTTGTCGACTCTTGATTGTGGTAACCAATTTTTGATAAAATCTTCATGTATACTTTTCTTCAAAGTAGTAATTTTTTTTTTGCTTTGCTTCGTTGTAGTTACTTCAAAAGCATAAGGAATTTTATTAAGATGTTACCTGAAAGTAGTTCCGCCACAGCATTGAGAAGTGTCAACAACTCCAAACCGAACACAGATGATGAGTTCTTTACGAAGTGTGCTACTATTACAAAGACCCATCCCAAATTCGTGGTAACTCTTCTAACTTATTCAGAGAATGATGGAGAAGTTCAATCGGTCGCTCCAGGGCGTATATTGAGGTTTTGCCTTCAGAAGAAAGAGTATCCAGCTTCTCCCATAGATTTTAAAATCTTCCTTAGTCCATTGCGCTCTTTTGATAAATGGATGAAGTTCATGATAAGCCGCGACTACGTAAAGGCCAACTTAACTGAGGCACAAATCATGCATGCTGTTATGGCATCTGCGACACTTCAAATCAGAAAATATATTGCAGGCTTGATAACTTTCATCTCCAGATGGTGCCTGAAAACTCACATGGCTATATGTATATGGGGTGAGATGACTATTTCTTTGGAAAGCATAGTCGTTATGTTTATCTTCCAATAATTGGGAAACTTGATGTTGTCTTGTCTGAGGAAGAAGAAGAAATGCGCGCCGCTTTGGTCACAAAAGCAGCGGAATATGTTCGAAAGAATGATGAAAGTTGTTTCTATAAATGATGGGTATGTGAGTGTTTCCCTGATGATCCGGAGTCGGATCAAGTGCTGGATGATACACTCCATGTTGTTGCATTTTTAATTTTGTAGCTATCCAGAGATGTTTTCGATGATGGATCTGGTAAGAAGGAGATAAGACAGAAGCTCGTCAAATTTGCTATCAAACTAGCGAAAGGCATTGTTCTTCCCATCGGCAGTTTATTTATTGTCTCTTTGTACCCTCATCTGGATTACTTAGTAGCAGACATGTTGTAGATGGGGAAAAACGAGTTGCTAGTTTTTAAGAAATCGAGGAGACGACCGTGCGGAGGAAACTCCTTGAACCGAGCGAACTGTCAAACCTCACACAGATGTACTGCAAGAAGTAAGTGTTTTGAATTCGAGAGATAAATCTGTAGTACTCCGTCCTAAACCAAGATAATTTCCGTTCCAGAGTAAATTAGGTCACATGAAAGGATAGGTCGATCTATAGGAGGGAAGCTGAGAAATGTATGAGATCAATGGTGATCTAAATTGTAGGTGTGTTGTGTATTCGGCATGAAGAAATAAGATAATTTCTAAATAATTGAATTCTAGATGTTAATCTCTTGTTTCTGTTTTCAATCATGATTCAGAGTTATATTGCTAGAATTGTAAACACCATGATCCCATGAAGTGTGACAATTGATGGAATCAAAGAGTGGAGAAGTGGAAATCATGTTAAAACCAGTTGCTCAACGTGCGGAGACTTTCCATCCACTACTTTGTTAACTCCTCCAACTGATTGCACAACTTGCTCACATTCTCATCGTGTGTATGAACACACGTGTCGTAGACCGCCAGACCAAAACCCTAGTTAATATCCCCCCATGTAAAACAATTGATGTCTCGTGTGATTGTGGAGTCTGCAAGGCAGACATGTATTTAGTTAGTCAGTTGCTGAATTCATGACTTCATGGGATGATGAGTCCTTGTATTATTGAGTCGAACGTGATTTGAAAATGTTCTGAGACCCATGAATTGAACATGTCCGTTGAGACAAAGGTATAATTCTCGAATAAATGTTGATAGCTAAAGTGAACAAATATTGTTCATTTGATGAGTCGTTGAATATTGATAGTTGAACCAATATTCCTTGATGTGAGCAAATGCTACTCATTTGATGAAATGTTGAATATTGGCAGTTGAACCAATATTCCTTGGTTTGAGCAAATATTGTTCGTCTGAGCAAATGTTGCTCTTTTGATGAATTACTGGTAGCATGACCAAATAAAGTATTAAATCATAATACTGGCAACTGAAACGAGTATAATTAATAAAATATTGGTCATGAGATCAACGTAAAATTAGTAGCGTTTGAATCTGGAATTATAAACCATGAACTCAAAACCCTAAATTGATCAATTGATGATTTATTGAAAATAAACCACAGAATGTAGGAGGGACCGGCTACTTGGGATTATGGGTCGACCATGTAGCGCCCATATGCTCACGTGAGCCAATACCAAAGTCTCTTGAAGACTTGTTGATTTGTTGATGAAAATACGATTAAATGCTGGTTTAATCATTAAAATAATGCTCATCTGAGCTTTCAGTTATAAAACCTAATCAATTATGAAGAGATGAGGGACCGACCAAGGGGTCATGAAACTGGCCCTGGGTGGTTACGGGATAGAATAATGATCGTTCCATGAAGCTCCAAATTGTTTGGAAGAGTTTTGGACCCAATACGTGCAATTGCGCAAATTAGGTCAAATTGTGAAAACTCATGGGACTGGCTCCTTACGATCCAAAGAGCCAACCTTGGTCGGTCAAGGTAACATGCTCACATCACCAAATTGTTCGTATCTCAGTTATGGGAATTTTAATATTTTCTGATGTGCGTTTGAGCAACATTTTAAGAAAATATGAAGAAATCAGAGTTTTTTGCTGATACCGGGAAAACTTCATGAGATGAAGGAAAATAATAATAAAGAATGAAGGAATCATGAAGTGTGGGAACGGCTATGGCCAAGGCATGGCTGGCCGGCCAAAGAGCCCAGTCCCACTACATTTTTCCTAATTTTATAATATTTTCATGAATTTAGGGAAATATGATAAAACCAAGGAGTTTTGTTGAAATCAAGGAGTTTCCATGAGATAAGGAAAACAAAAATGTTAAGAATAATAAAATAAGGGCATGTGGGACCAGCTTGGGCATGGTTGGCCGGCTAGGGCCCGGTCCCGTGAGCTTTCCCTAATTTTATGTATTATTTCATGATTTGAAGGAATTTTCATCATTTGAAAAAAAACATCATGAAATCAAGGAATTTCATGGGATTAAGGAAACATAAAAAATAATAAAAATAAAATAAGGGCTTGTGGGGCCATCTAGGGCATAACCGGCTGGATAGGGACCTGTCCCACAAGTTTCCCTAATTTTATAGCATTTTTCATGATTTGAAGGAAATATCATGAGATTAAAGAGTTTTCATGAGATTAGGGAAATAATAATAAAATATTGAGGAATCATGAGGTGTGGGATTGTCCATGACTAGGGAATAGCCGATCGGCTAGTAGACACGATCCCATGACACCTTTCCCAATTTTATATTATTTTCTTGATGAGAAGGAAACACCATGAAACTGAGGAGTTTCCTTAAAACGAAGGATATTTGTTCAAATGAAAGGATTTTCATAAGATCAAGGAAAGTAATAAAAATATGATAAAATATAAAATTAGGCGTGGTGTAGGACCAGAATATCGCTACAACATTATTCCTGCGATATTAACAACGTTTCTGCGAGCGTCACTGCCAATTATTTAACAACGTTTCACGAGCGTCACATAATATCCAAAAGAAACTGACGATGGAAGAAATAAAAGAAGAATATGTTGATCCTGCGATGATCATCATTCTTGCGATAGAGAATATTGTAGCGATCGCGATGAGATCGCAGAATAGATCCGAAATAGGAGGAAAACTTAGCTGTCATCCATTATGTAAATCCCTATATAAAGGGCTCGATAGATCCAGAAAAGGATGATGTATTTTGAGAGTTGAAAGAGTCTTGAGGAGAGAGAAACTTCAAGAGAATATTTGTAATCTTGATTTCTTCCAATTCAGAACATTTAAAAGATTTGAATAGTAAAGTGTCATTTAAATCTTTGAAGTTTAATTGATTTCCAATAGATTTCTATAGAATCTTAACAAGGGTGTAGTGTGGGAATTCCTGCAACTACATTTTGGCACCCAGAAACAGGGATAATCAAGCTAAGAAATCTCTAATTACAACTTGAAGATTTGAAAAAATTGTTAGAGTTGAAGAAATGGCTAGAAGAAGAAGAAATACATCAGAACCATTAACAACTGTGAGGAGAAGTAAAAGACTTGCAGGTGAGGGAACAGGTGAATTGGAAGAATCTTTAAGGATAAGATCAGGAAGAAATAGAATAAAAAATGAAGCAAAAATTTCAATTCAACAGCCGAATCAACAAACACAAACACGAGATATGAATGTGGATTATGATAGAGTGAGTGTGCATACTTGGAGGTCGGATTCGATGGAAGAAGCAGAAAATCGACAATTAAGAAATGAAGAAGGAGAAAGAAATCAAGAAATAGGTGGAGGATTAATTCATGAAGGACGTGAAAATGAAATAGTAGATGATTTAAGACAAAGAATACAGGAAGAAAAAAGATTAGAGGCAGAAGAGCGTGCGAATTTAACAAGACAAAATCATGAGCTAAGAATGGAGAATTTGAGGTTACAAAGAAGGAGATCAAGAAGTACTGTTAGATAAAATTCAAGGTCACTCAGAGAAGAACCAAGGCAAAATTCCCCTATAAGAAATGTTAGAGAAAATACTCGAGGAGAAGTGCAAAATAGAGAAGAAGAGATAATTGGTGATCGCTATAATCCGCGTGACAATAGAAATCAAGAGGGAAGAAACAACCAAATTGAAAAAGAAAATTCAGAAAAAGGTAGGAGGATATTACATGGGCGAGAGAATCAAAGAAATCAAAAAATGATTGAATAAGAAATTGAGAGACATTACGCTGAACAAGCACGTCTTGCCCGCGAGAGGGAAATATTAAGGGCAAAAGTAGAAGAACATGAATTTCGAGAAGCAGTGCGACAAAATAATCATGAAAATCGAGAAAGGAGACGTACGCAAAATCGCTACAATGGTAATATTCAGGAGGAGTGTGATAGGATACAGAGGAGAATAGAGAGACAGCGAAGAGAAATGAGGAGAAATGAAGAAATCCGCAGAGAAGAAGATAGGCAGTTACGATATCAAGAGGGAGATGAGAGATAAAATCGCAGAGAAAGACGAGATGATGAGCAACTCAGCTGAGAATGAGAAAATATTGAGAGAATTAGTAGAAATGCGAGGAATGATAAACAATAGAAGAGAAGGAGGTAGAAGGCAACTTGATGAAGCTATTGAAGAAGCTGCGAGAACTCCATTTACTCAAGAAGTAAAGTTAAGGGGGATACTTCCAAAATGCAATTTACCAGCATTAACCAGCATTTTTGATGGAACTACTTGTGATGTTCAACACGTCAAAGCTTATATTAGATGTATGCTACAGTGGGAGAATCATGATGATGTGTTATGCAAATATTTTGCATCTAGCTTAACTGGCGAGGCGTTGAAATGGTTCGAGGGATTACCAAAAAATACCATAACTTCTTTTGATCATTTACAAGCTACATTTTTAGGAGCGTATATTAGCAACAATTCATCGCGGCCGTGTATTGAAGATGTGTTTGGGTTAAAACAGAGAGTTGGCGAAAGTCTAAAGCACTTAACCATAAGGTGGAAATCAATATGCAGCGAGATGGCTGGAAGAGTAGATGAAAGATACCTGATCTTATCCTTCATTAATGCAATGTTCGCGACTAATCTGCTGTACATTCAAATTTTCAGAATCAAAAATACAATCACCATGACAGAATTATGAGAGTTACAAGAAGAATACATTGCTTTGGAGGATAAACAAAATGAGATGGAATCATACCCAATCGCGAACACCATCTCACTATCGGCAAGTGGAAGTTTGCTCCCTAAAATGATAAATAATGTGGCGAGCACCTCGCAGTCACAACAAGAGAAAGTAGAAATTGATAAACAACAAAAATTGGTAGCGATGGGCAGTCGAGATCAAGAAGAATATGAAAGTGAGAAGAATTATTACAATCGCGGTGGAAATAATAAAATTCAAAGACTTGATCAACCACAAGAAACTTATGGAGGACAAAGGCAGAATAACTTTAGAGGGAAAGGAAATCAAAAGATAATATGGGTAGAAATTAAGATACCACCTCTTAATGCTAGTATAGAAAAAATTTGGGAAGCTATCATTCTGATGGAAAATATACCATCACCATGGAACATGGGAAAAGAACCACATCCAAGCAATCGAAGTCAAGAATTTTTTCCTTACCATCACTTTCATGGCCATTCAATAAATGATTGTAGGAATGTAAAGAGGATAATTTTGCGGATGATTGATCAGGGGAAGTTAAATCACTTTCTAGTAGGACATCCATAACCTCATCAATTACCGCCAAAGCACTTAAACTCGCAGAGTGAATGCTTTAAAAGGAGCAGAAACATTTGTGATAGAAGTGGGGGCTAAAGCAAAGAATTTGTTTTCTAACTCCATTGTACATTCATACAGAACTGTGTAAGATTTCCATGATAATGTTTTAAGTAGAGTCTTCGCGAGAAATATAGATGGAAGAGAGATAATGAATATAGCGAGAGCCTCGCCATTAGAAGAATAGCAGAAACAAACTCTATCTTTCACCGCACAAGATGTACCAGATATGGGCGATCAACATGACAATCCATTGGTGGTACGATCAGAGATAAAACCAAAGAAAATGAAAGAAGAAGATGAAGAAAATGATGGTAAGATTGAAGACTCTTGGGCCATCAACAGAGTCTTAATAAACACCGGGAGTTCAGTTGATATATTATTCTATCATACCTATAGAACAATGGGTGGAAGATATGAAGATTTGATACCATCAACGTATAAAATCTATGGATTTAATGGTACAACTAACAAACCAAAGGGGGATATTAAAATGCAAATACCGTTAAAAAAGAATATCTTCAAAAATCTTATTCTGTGTTGTGGACATCGAATCACCTTACAATGCTTTGATAGGACGACCTTGGTTACACGGGATATTGGGAGTAGCATCTACTTATCACCAGTGTATCAAATTTCCTCATCCTAAAGGTGTTGGATTTATTAAAGGAGATTGGGGAGAAAGCAAGAAATGTTATGAAATCGATATAAAGTCTTGCGAAGAAAGAGCTGAAAAGAATAGAAATTAGAAGTACAAAATCAAACAACAACAGAGATGTGAAAGGTTAATGATTGATACAATAGAGCGGAAAGAGGATGTGAAAGCTGATGGCGAGCGTCTCGCAGAAAAAGAAACAACAGTAAAACGTAGCAGAAAAGCAGAATCAGAAAATAGTAAGTAGAGAGGTAAAATAATGAACTTTAGAGAACTCTATGAATTATTTGTTTGAAGAATATGTAACTGAACATCATATTTTTCTTGAAAGAATCGCAAGATTTTACAAAAAGAAAGAAGATCAAAGTTATGAAATTCTATCAGAGTTACAATACTCATGAGAAGCGCGAATAAAATTTCGCAGAGATTAAAGAATGGGACGAACCTTTATGGCGTGCACCCTAGTTCACGAATAAAATTTCGCAAGAGGCAAATGTAAGACCTAATAGCGCGTCATATGAGGGGGTATCTCTCGACATGATTCAGGGGTAAGGTTATTGTAGTTGCAGGATTTCCTACACTACACCCTTGTCAAGAATCTATGAAAACTAAGTCATAATTGTGGAAGAACAACAACACTTTTATTAATTCACTTTCAGGAAGATTTACAAGAAAGATCAAAACTTAGAAGTACAACTTTCTTTCTGGAGTTTCTCTCTCCTTAAAATTCTCTCATCTCTCAAAAATACATCATCCTCTTCTGGATCTATCGTGCTCTTTATATAGGAAAACATATAGTGGAAGACAGCTAAGATTTCCCCTTAATTCAGATCTACTCTGCAATCTTATCGCGATCGTTACAATATTCCCTATCGCAAGAAT
Source organism: Papaver bracteatum (assembly GCA_023529315.1). Lineage (NCBI taxonomy): Eukaryota > Viridiplantae > Streptophyta > Magnoliopsida > Ranunculales > Papaveraceae > Papaver > Papaver bracteatum. Next base: position 219,185 of record JAJJWX010001481.1, on the reverse strand, counting down.
GCTGGCCATCGCAGGATCAACACATTCTTCTTTTACTTCTTCCATCGTCAGTTTCTTTTAATTGTTCTGCAATGCTCGTGAAGCGTTGTTGAAGAATCGTCGATGTCTTCATGAAAACGTTGTTAATATCGCGCAGAATAGTGTTGTAGCGATATTGTGGTACTACATCTTGCCTCTTCTCATGTCTTTTCTGCGAAGAAGAGAAGATCATGAGAATTAAGAATGCCATAATCGCTTATCTTTTCTGCTTTCCCATTCTTACACGTTTCTACGTCCTTCGCTAGCTGTTTTCACGAGTTTCTTTCTACCAATAAATTTTTGACACGTCTTCTGTAACCGCTGCGATCTGACCATCCACGTCTTTCCTTTGCATTAATTTCCTTCATCATTTTCGAGAATTTTCTTCTTCTATAAATATTCTTCTCATTCCTCTTCTTTTCTCTTTTGTTTTCTTCTTCCTTCTCTCCATATTCTCTCTGCAATTTTTACTGTTCTTCCGCAAATTGCGCTTCTATAACCGCTATGATTTATTTCTTCTTCTCAACTTTTTCCTTCATTCCCATACTCAAAATGGTTGCTTCTGGTGCTAAAAATTTGAAGGCCTTCAATAAAATGCGCGAGAGACTTAGAACTAAAGGTTTTAATTTGTCTTTAATTCCAGATCAAGATTTTAAATCAAAACTTTCCCTTAAACTGTTCACTGATGATCAATGTTCTCGCAAAAAAATCGTAGTATCGCTAGGACAACTTGAAGATGGTCTTCCCATCCCTCTTTATGATCCTGAGCTTCCGATGTTTTATCAAATAATCTCTGACGAGAGATTCTCACGAGCAATATACCAATTGGGTGGGGATTGCATCAGATTACTACTTGAATATGCTTCTCGTGGTGCTGGTAAAGGAACTCGCTACCCTAAGGATCCAAAGAATCCTTTGTTCACAGATGTCCCCATTGTTTCTTGCGATTATACTATGGACAATATTTTTGTAAACTATAGGATTGTCCCTATGAAGAGGGATAGTACATGTTGGGGTGTTCGTTTGAAGAAAGAGAAGGTTACTATTGACAATGCTCTTATGATGGATATTGACTTTCATACATCTACTAACCAAGGTCCTCGTCATTCTAGCGACGATAAGTGGTTCATCTTCCCATTAAGTCTTGAAGGTCCTTATATATCTGGTTCTCGCGAAATTCCCAAGAATCTCGCTGAGTATCAACCCTGGGTCTTCAAATGGCCTGAGAGAACTAAAGAAGTATATTCTCTCAATTTTTCATATTATTAACGTTTATCATCTTCTTTATATTCTCGCCAATGTCTTCTTTATATTCTCGCTAATTATTTTGGTTTTTCTCAGATTGATAGGATGAAACTCAGTTATAAAGCTCTTAGGAAACCCAACATACGTCTGGCTTTGATGTCTTTCACAGATGAAGTAAGAAATATTTCTTTATAAGTTTTTACAATATATTGTTGCCCCTATTTCTTATCTTCATCTGTGCTCGCAGGAAATCGAAGAGTTAGAACCATTGCCTCCTGCAAATATCATGGATAATTATTCAAAGGAACCATCTGGGAAACCTGTAAAAGAAAAGTCTACTACTTCTTCTAGGGGAAGATCTTTTGCCCCTCGCAATGATGAATCTAGTGATCCTCCGCTAAAGAAAAGAAAAACTTAACCTTCTTCTACTTCAACTCCTCCATTAATTCCAGAAAATCCAAGTGTTGGTTTTGACGAGGATTTTAATGCTGGTGGTTTTCCTTCAATAAGAAATTCTTCTTCTTCTGATTCCTCAATGACTCATCTGTCCAGAATTTTTAGCAACATTTCCCATAGCATGACCTCTAATAGCGAGGATCAAATTATTGAAAAGACATCTCAAGCTCTCGCTAAAGTTTGCGATGCTCCTATCTTAGTAGATAATGATTCTCCCCAAGGAATATCTAGATCACTGACTCCCAGTCTCTTGAATTCTCTTGGTGCTTTGGTATGTTTTCTCTTCTTCAGTTTGTTTATACTTTTTCTATCATTAGAGTTTGATTTATTTCTTTTCTTCGCAGGTTGGAAGAGCTTCTTTTGCTGTTGCTTCTGACTTAGATAAAAGATGTGTCAATGCTGAAGAAAAAGCAGCTAAAGTTCGCCAAGATAAGGAAAAACTAGAGTCTGAAGTTATTGAACTTCGCAAGAAGAATAAGCAAATGGAGACGGAAGCTTTCGTTGATAAGAAAAAGATCGCTAATCTTGATAAATCTAACCAACAACTTTATGGTATGACTGATTTCCCTTCTCTCTTAATTCCTTTTATTCTCTCGCAGGTTATTCAAGCAATCACTATTAACTTGCAGATGTTTATGGTCTTACTGACGAGGTTATAATCTTTCAAACTTTTCCTGAACCTGTAGATGATCATACTCTTCTCGCTAGTCTTAATAATTCCTTGAGTAACTTCTCAGATGATAAGATTAATTCCCTCTCCATAGATGAACTTAGATCCAAGTTTAATCTCTTAAAACTTGAACACATATTCAATTTAGGCTTGACTGACAAATATAGACGCCTTTATTTTGATTCAAAGAAAGAAATAGATAAATTAAGGCATAAGATTAGCGATCTTATTGACGAGAAGGATCTCGCCATAAAAAATGGAGCTAAAACCTTAGCAGATTTTCATAAAACTCTTCTTGAAGTTCAAAAGGTTAAAGATAAACTTATCCGCGAGAATGAAGATCTTCTTGCGAGGGAGACTCAAATTCGATCTCGTCTCCTTATTAATAGCGATGACGAGTTTTCCTGGGATGTGAAGGTTCTTGATAATGCCAGAAATGACTTAGGTGTAAATGTTAGCCTTCAAGTCGAACATGCGGCTCTAATTAGAGATATGATTTCTAACAGAGAAGGTTATTGGATACTCTTCTTCTCGCTAATTTATTGTTTTCATTATTCTCTTTTATAAAATTTCTAACTTGTTGTCATATTCTTGTAGAAGATGAAAAAGGTTATCTTGAAAGGATCAAGGAGCTTGAACAAGAGAAGGATCAGCTCGCGAATACCATTACTGCTCGCAATTACAAATATTCACAACTGAATAAGCAGTTTGGCATCACCAACGCGAACTTCAATAGATCTCTCATTGTCGTTCGCAATGATTCTGTTAAATTAGTTTGCGATGACCATGGAATTTCTCCTTCTATATATCCTGATCTTGCGAAAGAAGTACCCGCAATGATTTCAAGTCTTGACATTTCTGATAGTGAGGCTGAAAATTCTGATGAGGATGAAAAAGATAGTGATGACGAAGGTGAAAAGTCTGGTGGAGAAGAAAATAATGATGATAATGATGAAGGGGAAGAATCTGGCGATGAAGAGAAGTCTAATAAGGAGGATCGCGATGGATCTAACTAGTTTTTCTTTTTCTTTCTCCTTTTTCTGTAATATTGCCGTTAATTTGTAAATTTCTTTTGCCTATTTTGTTTCTACCTGTAAGGATCAGAAAACAGTTCTTTTTCTGCAAGTTAATCAATCAATATAACTATTATTCTTTTAATTATCTGTGTGCTTGTATCTATTCAATTTTTATATGATAGATGAATAATAATTTCATCATTATCATGCATTCCCATACTTGCCTCTATTATTTATCTGCAATATAAAAATTGATTAAAGATTAAAATCAAAATCAAAATTTTACCTTAATATTGGCTATCTTACCATCAAATAATAGTTACGTGAAATCGCAATTCTTATAACATCTGCGAGTATTATTGCAGTAATCTTGTGGTCTTATTGTGCCTTCCTAATTAAAGGTCTTATTTTGCCACGCTTCTTCTTTCTGCGACAAAATCGCAGGACGTCTTTACATTTGCATGTATTGACCCATTGATCTTGTCTTATCCATGTTTCTTTCAGAATCTTTGCGACAATATGATAAGCATACATTCTCTCTCAAGAATTTACCCTTATGACATTGCCGTCTTACGATGAAATCGCAGGACGTTTTTACACTTTCATGTAAAAACCCATTGATATCATCTTAACATTTCTCTCGTGGCTTTTTGCCTCTGCATTATTTACGTTACGCGACAATATGACAAGCCTAAATGTTCTTGCGATCATAAAGCCCCATGACATTGCCGTCTTAAGACACTTATCAGCTCCATAATGGAGGGTGCCTCCCTTATCTTCCCCCTGGTTGCCCCTTCAAGGAGGGCACATCGGCCATACAAGACTAGCTCCCCCCATCCGGATTTGCAAACAACCAGTTGTGTTCGCAGCCTCTTGTCCTTTATGCCTATATGGCTTATAGTTACAAGACTGCACCCTAGTTGGGGTTTTCTTCAGGCCAAGTGCATTGTAGCCAAGACTTACCAAGGATGTCAAGAGAGTTTAAATGCGCTCCGGCACCCTTGGCTCAACCGTGTACCTCGGCGCCTTGGTCATACTTTGAACTTCTTGGAAGAGATTCTCAGTCGTCCAACCAGGGTATAACCATATATAGTTGGAAATCCAAGATCTCTTTCCCGGATAGGTTTTCTTTAACCCCATCGTCTTCATGACTCAGGTTCCAAGAATGGTATAACCTTATCGCTGAGTCATGTCCAGAGATACAACTTTTATGACGCGCTATTAGGTCTTACATTTGCCTCTTGCGAAATTTTATTCGCGAACTAGGGTACACGCCATAAAAGTTCGTCCCATTCTTATGTCTCTGCGAAACTTTATTCGCGTTTCTCGCGAGTATTGTAACTATGATAGAATTTCATAACTTTGATCATTTTGGTAAAGTTTTATGATTCTTTCAAACATAATATCTTGTTGAATTACATATTATTCGCAGAGTTCTCTGAAGTTTATCATTTTACCTCTTTACTTACTATTTTCTGATTATGCTTTTATGCTACGTTTTGCTGTTGTCTCCTTTTCTGCGAGACGCTCGTCATCAACTTTCACATCTTCTTTTCGTTCTATTGCATCAATCATTAACCTTTCACATTTCTGTCGTTGCTTAATTTTGCACTTCCAATTGCCATTCTTTTCAGCTCTTTCTTCGCAAGACTTCATATCGATTTCATAACATTTCTTGCTTTCTCCCCAATCTCCTTTAATAACTCCGACACCTTTTGGATGAGGAAATTTGATACATTGGTGATAAGTGGATGCTACACCCAATATCCCGTGTAACCAGGGTCGTCCTATCAAGGCATTGTAAGGTGATTTGATGTCCACAACACAAAATAAGATTTTTGAAGATATTCCTTGTAACGGTATCTGCATTTCAATTTCCCCCTTTGGTTTGTTAGTTGTGCCATTAAAATCGTAGATTTTGTATGTTGATGGAATTAGATCTTCGTCTCTTCTTCCCATGGTTTTAAAGGTATGATAAAATAAGATATAAACAGAACTCCCTGTATCTATTAAGACTCTGTTGATGGCCCAAGAATCTTCAACTTTACTATCATTCTCTTCATCTTCTTCTTGCATCTGTTTTGGATTAATCTCTAATCGTACAACCAGTGGATCATCGTGCTTCTCGCCAACCTCAGGTACATCTTGTGCAGTGATAGATAGAGTTTGTTTTTGCCACTCCTCTAATGGCGAGGATCTCGCGATATTCATTATCTCTCTTCTATATGTGTCTCTCGCGAAGACCCTGCTTAAAATATTTTCATGGAAGTCCTCTATAGTTCTGCGTGAATGTACAATAGAATTACAAAACAAATTATTTGATTTGGCTCCAACTTCTATGACAAATGTTTCCGCTCCTTTTACATCATTCACTCTGCTAGTTTCTGGTGCTGGCGGTAATTCCTACAATCGTTTACTGTGTGATTTAACTTTCCGCTGCTGGATCCTGAGTCATGCAGATGTTGGGGTTAAAGAAAACCTATCCGGGAGAGAGATCTTGGATTTCCAACTACATATGGTTATACCCTGGTTGGACGATCGAGAATCTCTTCCACGAAGTACAAAGTATGACCAAGGCACCAAGGTACATGGTTGAGCCAAGGGTGCCATGGGCGTACGAAACTCCCTTGAAATTCTTGGTAAGTCTTGGCTACGATGCACTTGTCCTGAAAAAAACCCCACTTAGGGTGCAGTCTTGTAACTATAAGCCATATAGGCATAAAGGACAAGAGGCTGCGAAAATAGCTATTTGTTGGTAAATCTGGATGGGAGGAGCTAGTCTTGTATGGCCGATGTGCCCTCCTTGAAGGGGAAACCATGGGGGAGATAAGGGCGGCACCCTCCATTAGGGAGCTGATAAGTGTCTTAAGACGGCAATGTCATGGAGCTTTATGATTGCAAGAACATTTAGGCCTGTCATATTGTCGCGTGACATAAATGATACAGAGGAAACAAGCCACAAGAGAAATGTTAAGATGAGATCAATGGGTTTTTGCATGAAAGTGTAAAGACGTCCTACGATTTCATCGCAAGACGGCAATGTCATGAGGCTTTGATCCTGTGAAGGAGCTTAGACTTGTCATATTGTCGCAATACAATCAAAAGAATACAGATAAGGCAAGATCAATGGGTCAATACATGCAAATGTAAAGACGTCCTGCGATTTGGTCGCAGAAAGAAAGAGCGTGGCAAAATAAGACCTTTAATTAGGAAGGCGTAATAAGACCACAAGATTACTGCGATAATACTCGCAGATGTTATGAGAATTGCAATTTCACGCATTTATTGCTGGCGATAAGACCGCCAATATTAAGGCAAATTTTATTTACCACTAATATCTAATCTTTAATCAATTTTTTATATTGCAGATGAATAATAGAGGCAAGTATGGGAATGCATGAGAACGATGAAATTATTATTCATCTATCATATAAAAATTGCATAGATAAATGCACGCAGATAATTAAAAAATAATTATTATATTGATTGATTGACTTGCAGAAAAAGAACTGTTTTCTAATTTATACAGGTAGAAGCAAAAGAAATTCACAAAATTGGAGAAACTCACAGCAATGTTACAGAAAGAAGAAAATAAATATACAAGGAAGATAGAAGGAAAAAGAAGAACTAGCTAGATCCATCGCCATCCTCTTTATCAGATTTATCTTCATCGCCATATTTCTCCCTTTCATCATTATCATCACTATCTTCATTCTTATCATATTCTTCTCCTCCACCAGATTTTTCTCCTTCGTCACTATCATTATCATTTTCATCCTCGTCAGAATCCTCAGCTTCACCATCAGAGATGTTAAGATTTGGGATTATTGCGGGGATTTCCTTTGCAAGATCAGGATATATAGAAGGATAAATTCCATGATCATCGCAGACCAACTTAACGGAATCATTACGAACAACAATGAGAGATCTATTGAAATTCGTTCTATCAAGATCAGAGATCTTTTGCTTATAAACTGAAGCTTCAGTCTCCAGCTGTTTATTCTTCTTGCGAAGCTCAATAACTTCATATTCTAATTTTTCTTTATCCTGGCGAAGTTTAGCAGCTTTCTCTTCAGAGTTGGCACGTCTTTTATCTAAATCAGAAGCAACAACAAAAGAAGCTCTTCCAACCTGTGAAAGAAAAATATAAATTAATATCTAGCGATGGATAAAATATATAAACAAACTGAAGAAATGAAAACATACCAAGGCACCAAGAGAATTTAAGAGACTAGGAGTCAACGATCGTGAGACTCCTTGGAGAGAATCATTGTCCACCAGTATGTGAGCATCGCAGACACTGGAAAGAGCTTGGGATGTCTTGTTAATAACTTCATCCTCGTCATTACAAGTTATGCTGTGAGAAATATCGCTAAAAATTCTGGATAAATGAGTCATTGAAGAATCGGAAGAAGAAGAATTTTTTATTGAAGGAAAACCGCTAACATTAAAATCCTCGTCATTATTATCCTTATCAAGATCAACACTTGGATTTTCTGGAATTAGTTGAGGAATTGAAGAAGAAGAAGGTTGAGTTTTCCTTCTCTTTAGTGGAGGATCACTAGATTGTTCATTGCGAGGGGCAGAAGACTTTCCCCTTGAAGGAGCAGTAGATTTCTCCTTTGAAGATTTCCCAGATTTCTATTTTGAAGATTTCTCCTTGGTTTTTGCGGGTATTAATGGTTCTAACTCTTCGATTTCCTGCAAGCACAGATGAAGATAAGAAATAGGGGCAATAATATATTGTTAAAATTTATGAAGAGATATTTCTTACTTCATCCGTGAAAGATTTCAGATCCAAGAAAGTGCTAGGCTTCCTAAAAGTTTGGTAACTGAGCTTCATTCTTTCAATCTGAGAAAGATCAAAATAATTAGCGAGAATATAAAAACGCAAGGAAGATAATGAATAATAATAATATGAAAATTCAGAGAGATTAGTACCTCTTTAGTTCTCTCAGGCCAATTAAAGACCCAAGGTTGATATTCTGCAAGATTCGCGGGAAGTTCGCGAGAACCAGAAATATAAGGACCTTCGAGACACAACGGAAAAATAAACCACTTGTCATCGCTAGAATGGCGAGGGCCATAATTGTTTTTCGTATGAAAGTCAATATCAAGCATGAGAGCTTCTTAGACAGCGAGTTTCTTCAGGCGAACACCCCCAGCAGGTGCTATCCCTCTTCATAGGGAGTATCTTGTAATTTTTGAAAAAGTTTTCTACAGTATAATCTGAAGGATTAATTGGAATATGTTTGTAAATAGGATTTTGAGCATCTTCAGAATAGCGCGATCCTTTACCAGCACCACGATAAGCATATTCAAGTAGTAATCTAATGCAATCTCCACCTAATTGATATATTTCTCGCGAGAACCTCTCGTCAGATATTATTTGGTAGAATAATGGGAATTCTGGGTCATAGAGAGGAAGGGGAAGACCAGCTTCAAGTTGTCCTAGCGATATTATGATTTTTTTCGCGAGAACATTGATCATCAGTTAAAAATTTAAGAGAAAGTTCAGATCTAGAATCCTGATCTGGAATTAAAGACAAGTTAAAACCTTTAATTTTGAGTTTCTCGCGCATCTCATTAAAGGCCTTCAAGTTTTTAGTACTAGCAGCAACCATTTTTGAGTATGGGAATGAAAGAAAATGTTGAAAAGAAGAAAGAAATCACAGCAGTAACAGAAGCGCAATTCGCGGAAGAACAGTAAAATTTGCAGAGAGGGAACAGAGAGAAAGAAGAAGAAAGTAAAAGAGAAAAAGGAAAGGAATGAGAAGAGTATTTATAAAAGAAGAAATTTCTCGTGGGTTGTTATATCACAACGGTTAGAGGAGATGTGTCAAAAATTTATTGGAAGAAAGAATTCGTGAAAACAGCCGGCGAAGGACATAAAAACGTGTCAGAACGGGGAAGTCTGAAAAGATAAGCAGTTATGGCATTTTAAATTCTCATGATCTTCTCTTCTTCGCAGAAAAGACATGAGAAGAGGCAAGATGTAGGACCAGAATATCGCGACAACATTATTCCTGCGATATTAACAATGTTTCTGCGAGCGTCACTGCCAATTCTTTAACAACGTTTCACGAGCGTCACAGAATATACAAAAGAAACTGACGATGGAAGAAATAAAAGAAGAATATGTTGATCCTGCGATGATCATCGTTCTTGCGATAGATAATATTGTAGCGATCGTGATGAGATCGCAGAATAGATCCGAAATAGGAGGAAAACTTAGCTGTCATCCATTATGTAAATCCCTATATAAAGGGCTCGATAGATCCAGAAAAGGATGATGTATTTTTGAGAGTTGAAAGAGTCTTGAGGAGAGAGAAACTTCAAGAGAATTTTTGTAATCTTGATTTCTTCCAATTCTGTAAACATTTCAGAGATTTTTATAGTAAAGTGTCATTTAAATCTTTGAAGTTTAATTAATTTCCAATAGATTTCTATAGAATCTTAACAAGGGTGTAGTGTGGGAATTCCTGAAACTACACGTGGGACTGGTCATGACACGACCGGCCGGCCGGTGGGCCTAGTCCATCAGCGCCTTGCTTAATGTTTTATTATTTATTATTTTATTTCCTATTTTGCATAGGTTCATCGTCTCGTCGTATTTTGAAATACTCATTTGTGAAGTCATGTGCTTTTAATGCATTATTGTCGAGTACATCTGCACCATTTTGGTCGGGGCTTACCCGAAGGTAGCTCAGATGCCCGTGTGTTGGATATTTATTACTAACCCATGGAATTTTGCTGGGAAGAACCATAAACTAAAGTAAAGAAATATTATGAAAAACATTGAATATTTTCTAGGGATTCAGTTAATGAATCTAATAATTTTAAGAATAATGAATTGATGGCTCTATACTAGTATGATCATCTAGTAGCATTAATTATTCAGGAATTGAGTGATATGAGCTTGTTGTAGCGTCATATTTCTTTTATATAGCCAGGGAAAACATTGTTACATCCTGAAGGCGTTATTGCTCTATACTAGTAGGCAAGCTGTCTAGGAGCTGTCCAATCTTCCAATTATATATAGAAGTAATTAATGAAATTTCTCAATATTCATGAGATATGCCGTTGCCTCGGCTAATAGAGTACATATCTACATATAATCTGAGAGACAGTATTCCCAGTCAGAGATTTTGTGGCATGAGAACATCGAGCCTCAATACTTATCTGATTGCTGGATCAGGAGCATATACAATTATGGGTTTATGATTTTAGCCCTTGTCGAAAATCCACCATCTACATTAAGTCCCCTTCTTAGTAAGGGACAGTCATGTTCCTCAGTCAGCACTGAATGGTGATTTTCCGGTTACAAACAATATAAGCAATTGAACTTAGTTATAAGATAAGACGTTACCGGATTTTTGATAGTACGAGCAAACCACGAATTGAATGAAGATCTTAGTGGCATGATAGAGTATCGTCTAATGAGCATAAATTGGTGTTGAACCGCTGATTTTGATGAGGGGATCTTGGTCGTTTTATGATTTGCAGGCCGGGCCCAATAAGGAAATCCATGTAGAACTAGGTTTTGGAAATAAAATATGATATAAAAGGGATTAATCCTTCTTTTTTTTATTTCACCTACACATGACCACCACCTTCACCTCTTTATCATCTTCACTCCATCATGGAGGAGCAAAATTTCCGCCGGAGTTTCCAGCCGGAGCAGCCACTGTCCGATCACCGGCTGGCCATATTCCGGTCGGCGCCGACAGGTACGTGATTATTATTTTTCCAAAAGTTTGTTGAGTTCATGAGTTGTTCATGATTTGATCATGTTGAAATTATATACATGTGCATATATGAGTGTGATTTCTGTTGAAAACCCTTATTTTTATAAAATGTATGTTCGTTCCATCGTTAGTTTGAGAAACTATTAATAATCCTTGACCTAGTAGAGATTTTTTTTTTATGTATAGACCTGTGTCCAGTGATAAAATTTTGTTTATAAGCTTTCTTGAAAACAAAAACTTTATCTTGAAAAGATGTGAGCTTTCACAAAACCGGAATAAACCCTCGTTTCAAAGAAAGACGATCGTACAAAGGAAAAAGATTTCTTTTATAAAACCATAATCTGTCCATGGGAATTTATTTATTTTTGTGAAACCGTGGAATATCCCACGAACTTTATTTAGTGAGCCTTGCTCACGTCAAAATGTTTTTTTTTATTTACGTGAGTTAATCACGTTTTTTATATATAAATGTAAATATATATATATATATATATTATTTTCCTTAAAAAATCAAAACTTGAGTTTTGCGTAATCTTTAGAAGTAAAAAATTATTTATGATGAAATAATGCTTTATTTTTCAATTCCATGGTGAATGTTCACGCAGTAGAAATATTCACGATTTTATGAAAATCTGAGTTTTTCGCTCATCTTTTGTAGGTTCGAAGGAACGAGCAAGTTTTGAAGTGCTAACTCTTACGTTGCAATCACTACCGTTAGTGGAATCGTAAAAAGGTAAGAGTTGAGAATTACCATTTTGTGAAATTGATATATGCACATCTGTGACTCTATGTCTTTGGTTCCATACAATGGTGCCCTCCAGCAGTGATTATTCTTCCAGCTCTTCTGAGGAGGATTCGAGGGTTTCTGAGGATAAAGCACGTGCCAACATAGATCGTGATCTACTGGCAAATATCATGTCTCTTGATAGAATGAAAGCTTCTCATTATGAGCTTTTGAAGAGGAAAGAAAGGGAGGAGATACTTGCTGAGTATCGAGAGAAAAGGTGTAGAATCCAACGAAAAACACAAGAAGCTGAGGAGAGACTCCGATCTCGTCCTTATGGTGTAGCCTCTGATTCAGATGATGGGGATGAAGAAGAAGAGATTGTGTGGGATTTTTCAACACGCAAAAGTAAGTCATATCCACCAGATAGGTATATTGAACGACAGGTTATGGCTGATCTCCAAGATGAACGTGACGATGAAGATCTACATGATGCAATATATGGTGATATCGAAGAAGAAGAATTCCCCGACTCGGAAAGTGACTCCGAGAAAGAGGTTGAAAAAGATTCTTCAGAGGATGAGAAGGATGATGATGATGATGATAAAGATGAAGATGGCGAATCGGATAAATCTGACGACTAGTCTTGCTCATGATATTTTTAAAACATTTGAATATTTATTTTTTTAATCTTCGTAGTAGATATTTCTTTGACGATCTGAACAGCTTCTCTTCTGAATTAGGATTTCCTTTTGAATGAGAAATCCTTTTATTAATATTCATTATTCCCGAATTGAATGAAATAGACCAATGTTCATGCTCCAAAATTCATCACGATACTTGCCTTGGTGATTTCCATTTGCGGAAAATACTAAGATATGTTGCTTGGGCTGAGAAAACACGCATCACACACAAATCCGTGTGGTTTTCTGACCATGTCCAACTTCCATCAGTCCCCAGTTATTTTCATCTACATCTCCAGTATGGACCTTGTTTGAATCTTAGGGTTTCAGTAAAACCCGCAACTGAATTGACTATCCGCAGAAGATAAGTGTCCACCATATTTTGTATATATCCCCAAGACTTAGGGTCTAGTATTTAACCAAATATTTTTTACATTCCTGAGTCAGTTTCATCGTGCAGAGAAAATTTTGATTATCATACCTTTTCATCGCTATGTCCAGCAGTAGTATTTCTTCTCGAAATGAACCTCAGTCGAAGCATGAAGTAGAAGCGTTTGTCTCAGTAAGTTATGTATTTTTCTTCATCTCTGTTTGATCAGAGTTATTGATCATAAGAAGATAATTTGTTGCAGGATAATCAAAAGAATCCATCTTCTTCTCATAATTCAAGACCCAATCGGACTGTTAGAGCCCTTGCCCGATATAGGTCAACTCATGTTGAATCCGGCACATCGGTGAGTAATTCTATGATTTTTTGAGTGGAGTATTATTCGACGGTTTTATCCAATCTTCATATGAAATTAAGACTTCTTCACTGCAGGTTGATATGCATGTTGTCGTTGATGCTAGAAATATAAGGAATGGGAAGTCTACCACTGATGATGATGACGTCGACAAAAACTCTACCAACTCCATGGAGACTGAAATCAGAATTCACTACCCAATAACTGGACTTCCATTTGAGACTCCCGTGATTAATAATTTCTTGGTAATGAAATAGTTGGAGGCTTCGTCGCTCCCAAATGTCACACATGTTTGTATACCAAGATCTGGAGTCGATACAATCACATTGCCACTACAGAAGTGTGGATAAGCTTCTTGCCGACCCTTTTGACTACAGTCATCGTGGTTTTACCAATCATTGAAGAGATGATGAAGACGAATCTGCGAGACGTTAAGAATCATGATCTTCACAGATGGGATGACATGATATCGAATTGCGAGACCTTGCGGTTCAATGTAAGTTAGCTTCTCCGTCAGCTTGAGATGATCAACGTTGATAGGGCGGAGGATGCTGCCGAAGCAATTTCCACCACAACTGCTTTTTTGGAAGAGGATAAGGCACTTGCTTTGGAGTCGGCAAGAGTTGAGAAAGTTTTCCAGGATTTGAAAATGAAGACCAAGAACTTTCAAAAAAAGCTTGACATGGATGTCTATAAGAATTACTCTTTGCTGGATGGTTTACTCTGAGTGGGCATTTATGATTGTTGTTTTTTGAATAGGTTTAGGCTTTAGGTAGAATAATTGATCATGACATGAGGAGATTTTCTTCATTTATGAAATATTGAATGAACAAATGAGCATTTTGCACGCTCTTTGGAGGAATATAAATTACATTCTGAAAATGCTTGAAGTGATGAATGGTGAAAACGAAATCATTTTATATGAATCGGGCGTATTATGCTTTGAGCCATTTACCATTGATTATATTTCCTTTAACTCCTCTATCAATTCTTAAGATTTTGTAATATTCTTTGGATACTGCCTTGATAACTACATAAGTCCCTTCCCATTTCGGAGAGAACTTGTGAGCAGACATGTCTTGTTGAATATGCTTTGTTGTCTTGAATACCAGATCCCCTACTTGAAATGTTCGAGGTCTTACCATTTTGTTGTAGGCTCTGGAGATTCTTTGTTTGTAGGTTTTTACATATTTTTCCCCTTAGCCCTCCTTGACTCAAGCATGTCATGTTCAACAATTCTTAAGTTGGACATCTTGGCTTCATCCCATTGTACTCCACTAGATGTTGCAATCCTTGTTGAAGGAATTTTGATTTCTGCCGGCAGTATGACGTCGGTCCCATAGACGAGAGAATATGGTGAAGTCATATGTATATAGTAGAACCATCTACAGACACTGGTTGGAGAGAATATGGTGAAGTCCTGATTGAGCTCCTTGGCGCTGTTCGATGGGCCCATAAATACATAGGCAACTGTTCATGCCAGGTTCGAGGATTATCATGAATTGTTCGGCTGAGAATTCGGATCAAAGTTTTGTTGGTGCTCTCGGCTTGTCCGTTTCCTTGGGGATAATAGGGTGTGGAGAAAACTTGTTTGATGACGTATTCTTCGAGCAATTACGTCACCTGCTTTTTGGAAAAAGGAGTTCCATTATCAGTTACAATGTGTTTAGGAACACCGAATCTACATATTATGTATTCTTTGATGAAGGATGCAATCGTGACTCCAGTGGTGTTTCGAAGAGGAATAGCTTTGACCCATTTGGTAAAATACTCAGTTGCAATGATGATGTATTCATGCTGCTTCGAAGATGCTGGATTGATTTTCCCGATTATATCCAGTCCCCAACTATAGAAAGGCCGTGGACTATTCACAAAATTCAATGGGAGACAAGGAGTGTGAATGAGATTACCATGGACTTGGCATTGATGACACCTTTGAACGTGCGTAGATGCATCATCTTCCATGGTTGGCCAATAATATTTCTCATGGATCTGGAGAAATAATTTCCTTTTTCCTTGATGTTCTCTATCATGCATCTCCTTCAAAATTGTTTGGATTTCATGCTCAGCTAAGCATCTCAGCAGGTTTCTACCAAAGCTTTTGTGGTATAAGATTTCATCAAGAAAGATAAATATTTTAGCTCTCTGAATGAGTTTGATTGTTTCTTTCTTTTCCAACGGAAACTCATTGTCCCGGAGGTACTTGATGTAGGGTTCCCTCCAGTCTCCAGTGTGATGAGCTGTCAGAGCTTCTAAGTGATGAGGAGGCGTCTGAAAATTGGGGCATGACTTATGCAGAATTCTTGATTGAGTCTCCATGGAAGTCCAATAGTATCCCATTCTTTGAATCTTTATGTAAAGTGTTACCACCAGCGTCTGTCCACATGTTTCTTCATGTATGCGCTTGAGTTGTTCGTCCACTTCATCGTTCCCAAGGCATCGTGATAAGGACCCATCAGAGTTTCGATAGTATAACGCCCCGTGAAGCAAGAAATAATTCTTTAATTCCTTGAGACCAACTTTCCCTTATGAAAGAGAACTGCTCAATTCATGAATAATAGGTTCTCGCCAATCATCTTCTTGAATATCTTCGACTTGAGAAAGCCAGGTAGATGATACATCACGCCTCTGTATAGTGATTATTTTTTCTCCTCCTTCGAATTGCAGCTTAGAGCGAGAGTTGCTAGGCAGTCATTATTGTTAGTTCGTCCAGTAAGGACAATCGTTGCATCAGCGTAGTGAGTTAATAGCCGTTGAGCTTTATTTATGAATGAAGCAAGCATGATTTCTTTGAGGGAGTATGTCCCATTCATTTGATTGAACAGTAGATTTGAATCTCCTCTTATGTCGAGTTGTATTGCTCCTGCTTGCTTGGCAAGGGACAATCCTAGTAAGAAGGCTTCATATTCTTCTGAATTGTTGGTGCAGTGAAAATCCAACTTGAATGAATGTGAGAAAACTTCACCGGATAGGGAGTCTAGCACTATGCCTCCTCCTCCAGTATCGTTTCTAGGGTTGGTAGAACTGTCAAAGTATAAAAGCCATGTCTCTTCTTTGATAACTAATATATCTGGGAACTCACCAGGTACATCTTCATGTAACATTGTTGCGTCCTCTCCTGGAAAAGCAGCGAGCAAGTCTGCAACTGCTTGGCCTTTGATTGCTTTAGGTGGTGTACATGTTATGTCAAATTCTAACATCTGAAGTATCCACTTTTCTGGTATTCCTATCAAGGCTGGCTTTGATAGTAGAAACTTTATAGGGTCAGCTTTGGAAACGAGCACGACTTTGTTGGATAGTAAATAGTGCATGAATTTATAAATTGAATGCACTAACGCTAGACATGCTCTCTAAACCTTTGGGTATCGGATTTGAGCTTCTCGTATTGTACGACTAAAGTAGTAGATCGGTCGTTCGACGCCTTCATCGTCTTCTTGAGCAAGGAGTGCTCCTACAGCGACATCACTAGAAGTTGTGTTGAACCTCTTATTCGATTGATGGTTCACTCTGACATGATTCTTCGGGGCGGGGAGACTTTTCATCGTTCTCCCTTGTTAATTGCTAATAATTGTATCGACGGTAAATGATTCTCCCCTCCGCATCATGACTGGTTATGAAATTAGATCCCTGAGTTGAAACCTGATCCTTGCGGCGCTTAATCGGTGTAGCAGATGACTTAATCGACTTGAAGACTGAGGGTGATGGTTTGTCCGCGACCTCTTTGATGTACTTCTAGCTTGGGAGTGAAGTAATTTAAATCTTATTTGAAGGTTCGGGAATGTTCTTTTTGTAGTTGTAGAATAACCTACAACTACAGCCTCAATAGAATTAGTAAAAACTCAAGAAGTTCTTGATGATGAATGACAATTTTCTTATTAATGTTCTCAATTGATTACAAAGAAATATCTAAATAGAATTAGAATAGTTACAACTTTATCTATTCTCTTTCCTAAGATATTTTCTAACACTCACTAAAAGAACCTCTCGAATTTTACATTTGAACTCCTATTTATAGTAAAACTTATACAGCTGTACATGAGTTACGAAGTATCGCAACTTATACTCGCAAAATTATTTCATCCTCGCAAACCTTCATATTTCTCCGCGCTTCTTCTATCATCGTATCATTTTATAACTCTTTTCTCCTGATACTCGTGAACTATTATCTTGCGATATTCAGTACCTACATCTTGCCTCTTCTCATGTCAATTCTACGAAGAAGAAATGATCGTGAGAACATAACCGTTACTTAGTCTTTTAAAATTTTGACACGTCTTTTGTAACCGTTCTTTTTTAGTTATTCCCTTATATAACTCCTTTATATTCTCTTCCTTTTCTTTTTCTTATTTCCGCAATTCTATCTTCTACTCATACTCTCTATCACTATTTTCTCTGCAATTTTTTCTTCTACTGTATCCTCATGAGTTCTCCAAGGTAACTTCCTTCTATCTCTACGTATTTCATTTGTACTCCTCTTTAATTTCTGTATAATTTGTTATCTGATTTTGGTTTATTTCAGCAAAATAACTTCTCAGATGAAATCTCAACTAAAGAATCCAAGCCTTAATCCAAGAAGAAGAAAATCTGAGAATCAAAAGGTAGTTAAAATACTCTTCCTTCTTTCCTGAACAATATATTGTTTCCTCAGTTTTTAATCTACATTTTGATTCTCAGGTTGACGAAAAACCAAATCCAAGTAAGATATCTCGAATAACTAAACCCACACCATTAATTCCGATTGATGATTTCCTTCCTGAAGTTGATAAGGAATTTTCCTCTCCTCCTCGTGAAAATGCTTCTTCACATACTCCTGCCTCTACTCCATTACCTGCTTTTCAATCTCCTATCAATGTCAATTTATCAACACTTCTTCAAGACCAACCCTCTCAAAATATTTCTTCAACTTCTTCTTTTGAAAAACAACCCTCGCAAAATATTTCTTCAACTTCTCCTTTAGAAAAATCTGTCTTGTCCCCAAATCCTTTGAGTGCTATTTCTCCAGACAATTTGCAGCTTGCTCTTATTCCTTCAAATTCTTCTCCTCTTCCTCAAGAAATTCGAGATGGAATTTATTCAACTTTCCGAATGTTATCTGAGGTTTTGACCAATACTGCGAAGTCTACTAATGTTCGTTCGCAATATGAATTTTGCGAAGTTCTGAATAATTTCGTCAATCCAGACATTTCTTCTTCACGTCAATCCTTGGAAAAATAAATTGAATTGCTTCGCCAATCTTTGAAAGTTTCTCAAGCAGAATGCGAGGATCTTCGTAAATAAAATCATCATCTTCAAAATAATTCTCTGGACTGTGCGATTCTTCGCAAAAGAAATGATGATTTGAAAGGTATGATTACTATCTTCATATTTTCTCTTTTATTTACTTATATTCTTCATATGCTTGAAACATCCATTAAAACCCATTCCCCTTTATAGAATCCATCCATAAATGTAGAAGATTGGTACTTCACCATGATTCAGATGCAACAGAATATCGAACCAAGCATGAAAGCCTCTCAAACCAATTCTCCCATTTATCTAATCTTTACTCGTGTGCTCTTGACAACTCTGATGCTCTTTTTCAAGAGAATACTCAATTAATATATGATCGAAATTTTTTGAATGATGACATATCTCAACTTTTTTCTTCCTTAACCAAAGCTAATTTGAGAATAGAAACCTTATTAGAAGAGAACAAAACCTTATCAGAAGAGAAATGTTCGTTTTTGAATACAATGATTGTTTCTTCGCAAGAATTAAAGACTCTTCAGAATAAATGTTGCGATCAAGAAAATCTTCTTTCTTTGTTGAAAGGTGAACTTGAGGAATTAAAGAAGTCTTCAGATCTTTGAAAGAAATTCTTTTGTTATTGAGAAGAATTCCCTTATTAATAAGAATATAGTCTTGTGTGCTAAGAAGAATCAACTTGAAGAAGATTACTCGTCATTAAAAAGTCTTAATGCCAAACTTGCGAAGGATAAAAATTTTCTCCTTTCTAAAGATCAAAAGCTTCAATCTCGACTTAAAGGATTAGTTGGTGATGGTTTTGATAATGCGATGAATCGATGAAGAACTGTTGTCTATCTTTAACTCAATCTCTTACTTCGCAAAGAGAAGGTAGTCATTAAAATTTGACTGCCTCTCGGTATATCTTTAAATTTCGTTATACTCGCAAATTTTATTCTTTGAACTTTGTTTTATTTGCAGAATCTGAGAACCACCTTCGTAATGCAAAAGTCGGATTAGAAGCCTCCTGTTCGAGCTTCGTAAGAAGAATGCTTTGCTTTCTACTCGCTTAATCAACTCTCGTGACCGTGCTACTCGGAGATTCAATTATCTTGCTTATTCCAAAGATATCGAAGATACCAATCATCAAAAAGCTATACTTCGTGAAAGTCATCTGAAAGCTCAAGTCTTTGCGAATAACATTCTCTTATCAAGAGGCTTGCCTCCTGTGAAGATTACTCCTCCTCAAGATATCTGACGATGAAGTTGCTCGTGAGCCTGATAGTGATTTCGATTATGAGAGTGATGATGAAGATCTTGATGATGAGAAAGAATATATTCCTCAAGGAGATGTCCCTGTTGCGTATTCTTCCAAGGATGATATCTCGCAAAAGTCGAAGGTTGCTAATGACCCTACTGATCTTAAAGATCCGGCACAGATTGTTGATGAAGCATGATAACATTCCTTTTTCAATTTATCATTGACTCTCCTGTCTTTCTTTCTTTTGAATTCCTTTCCTTAGCTACTGTTGGTTTTCTTTTTACGAACAATTCTATTTTTTGAGAAGTACATCTGATATTTTGCGAAGATGATTTATCCTTTCTTTCTGATATTTTGCGAAGATAATTTAACCTTTCTTTGATTAAATTTGCCCCATTTGATCATATGAAGAGAAATAATATATAACTCACAGATAAAGCTTAGTATATCATTTTCCCCCTATTATTTCTCTTTAAATGATTAAACATTGTTTGAAGTATTAAAATATCTTCCTCAATTTATCTTACGAAGTTTCAACTTGTTACGATTGTAGATAAAAAATCATCCCTTTTAAGCATAAAAAGTAAAATATATGAAATATCCTTAATAAGTATACTACATATACAACACCTTTGTAGAAGTATTAGAAGTACCAAATCCATCAAATGAAGAGATATAAGAAGTATTAGAAGTATTAAACTCACCAAATGAATTATTAGAAGTACTCAATTCCCTTTTACGTATTAGAAGTACTCGATCCACCAAATGAAGAGATATAAGAAGTATTAGAAGTACTCAACTCATCAAATAAAGAAATATAAGAAGTATTAGAAGTACTCAATTCACCAACTGAAGAAATATAAGAAGTATTCGATCTGTGAATAATTATGTAACATATGATGAAGTATAATGATTATTTAACCTTCACCAAATGAAATATCCATTAAAGAAGTATAATAAATATGAGATATTCTTGAAGAATTATAAGAAGTATTCAATCTTTTGGAGAAATATTCAATATATGGAGAAGTATAAGAAGTATGCAATTCTCGTAATTTTTTTACGAATATGAACTTATCCATATCTGTTTGTTATCAAAATCGCATCTTTTGTTAAGTTTTCCTTAAAATTCTTCAATGATGTTGTCTTCTTTGGTAGGACTTCTTGTAAAAATTCTTCAATGATATTGACAGAGCTGTCTTCTCTTCAAAATTTCTTGATGTATATTCTTGTAAAATTTCTTCAATGATATTGATGAAGTTGTCTTCTTTTCAGATCTTCATAATGTATATTCTTGTATAATTTCTTCAATGATGTTGATGCAATAAATTTCATTAATTTATGTGGTCTTATCATGCCTTCCTAAGTAAAGGTCTTATTTTTCCACCTCTTTTGTATTAATTATTTGCAATAATATGACAAGTCTGAACATTCTTGCGAACATACAACCTCGTGACATTATCGTCTTGCGATGAAATCGCAGGACATTCTTACACTTTCATGCAAAAACCCATTGATCTCATCTTAACTTCTTTGTATAGTATTTTAGCCTCTTCAGGAATTGTTGCGACAATATGACAGGCCTAAATATTCTTGCGAACATAAAGCCCCATGACATTTCCGTCTTGCAATGAAATCGCAGGACGTCTCTACACTTTCATGTAGCGACCCATTGATCTCATCTTAACTTTATTATGTTCTGCGAGTTATTTATTCTTTTCTTTCTTTCTTTCTCCTCTTTTTTTTTTTTTTTTTAGAAGGCTCGCATAACTTCATTTGTTGCACAAATATGACAAGCCTTTATGTTTTCACAAACAAGAAGCCTCGTGACATTTGCGTCTTATAGCACTTATCAGCTCCCTAATGGAGGGTGCTGCCCTTTATCTTCCCCTTGATTGCCCCTTCAAGGAAGCGTACATCGACCATACAAGGTTAGCTCTTACCATCCGGTTCTGCCAACAACCAGCTTTTGATCGCAACCTATTATCCTTTTTTTCCTATAGGGATTATAGTTACGAGGTTGCACCCTATGGGGTATCTTTGGTCCAAGTGCATCATTTGCCAAGACTTGTCAAAAATGGCAGATGTGGTTCAACCTCACCCGGCACTCTTGACTCAACCGTGTACCTCGGCGCCTTGATCGTTTTCTGCACTTCTTGGGAAAGACAGTATGCCTTAGTCGCCCAGCCTAAATCCTCTTACACCGCATTTTATATTGCGTAATGTCGTTAGATTAGGTGAGAATCCAAGGTGTCTAACCCGGATAGGTACCCCATTATTGGGTTGTACCCCAAATTTTTTACCATGTACTAAGGGCCCTTGGTGGTGTTCCGGTTACCCTTAGCCACGTTATAGGTACCCCCTTAAATGACGTACTTTAGGACTTTGCCTCTTACGAATTATAGCTTCGCGAACTAGGGTGTACGCCACAAAGGTTTGCATGTATAAAATTTTCTGCGGCTCTCTTTCTTTTTTGGAGGCTGATCACAGATTTCGGTCTTTTATTCGCAAATTAATGAAATTTTAATCGGAATATAAATTTTGAAAATTCGTAACTTTTCCCAATTTCCTGCGAGCAAACAATATTCGTAAAAAAATTCATGAGTTTTATGGATAATACCTTTTCAAATATAGTCTGTTCCAAGGTCTACCAAGCCTCAAACCCATGTCTCTCCCTTCTGGATCCATCAGCCGATAAGCTCCGCTTCCTACAACTTCTTTAATAACATATGGTCCATCCCATTTTGGTGCTAATTTCCCTCCATTTTCTTTTTGATATCGAGGTGTTTCTCGCATGACAAAATCACCTGGTTTATATTCACGTTCAATGACTCTCTTGTTGTATTCTCGAGCTAATCGTTCCTGATAAATCCTCATATGGTGCAACACCTTTTCTCTTTTTTCTTCCAAATCATCCAATTCTCTTAATATTACTCCCGCACTTAAATTTCTTTCCCAATCTTCTTTCTTTGTTGTCGGAATTACAACCTCTGTGGGTAATACTTCTTCTACTCCATATGTTAGACAATAAGGAGACATTCCAGTTGCTTCTCTTCTAGTTGTATTGTATGCCCAAACTGCGCTAGGTACTTGCTCGCACCACCCTTTGAGATGTCCTTCTAATTTCTTTTTGATTGTATCTGCGATTGTTTTATTTGTTGCTTCAGCTTGTCCATTAGCTTGTGGATATAACGGGGTTGACTTCCCACATTTTATTCTAAAAGCACTGAGTAACATCTCTATATTCTGCCCCTCAAATTGTTTTCCATTATCGGATACTAGTTGTCTTGGAACCCCGTACACTTAAATGAGGTTCTCAAATATAAACGTAAAAACATCTTTATCACGAATATGATGTCTTCGCTTTTACTTCGCGAGCTTCGTGAAATAATCTGTTGCAACTATCAAGTATCGCCTTTGTCCAGATCCAGGTATAAATGGTCCAACAATATCCAACCCCCATTTACCAAAAGGCCAGCAGCTTGTTGAAGAAGTTAATGTAGCCCCTGGTGCATGAATTCTTTTACCATGTCGTTGGCATTCCTTGCATATTCGTACGAACAATTTTGCATCTGTATGCATATAAGGCCAGTAATATCCTTGTATCTTTGCTCTATATGCTAGAGATCTTCCCCCACTATGATTGCCAGCTTCTCCTCCATGTAACATCTTCAATATCTTTTCTCCTTCTTCGCGAGTTAAGCACCTGAGAGGTGGTCCATTGAAAGATTTTATGTATAAAATTCCTTCTCGCAACTCATAGTTTGTTGCACGACTCTTTAATTTATGTGCTTCTAGTCTGATCCTGGATATTTCTCCTGTTGCGAGGTATGCATGAATTTCTTTTCTCCAATCTGCGATGTTGTTTGATAACTCTCTTTCTACTTCCATCGCAACAGCTTCCTCCATTTCTTTCTCTTTGTCCACTGATGGGTGTTGAATTGCCTGTATTTGGATATTTCTTGTATTTGGATTTGTCATCATGCTTGGAATAAATGCAAAAGCATCTGCGAGATGATTATATTTTCTTGATATATGTCTCCATTTTAATTTTGGTATCTTCGCAGATAATTCCTCAATGAGTTTCTTGTATTTCTTCAAAGAAGATTCATTTGTGGTATATTCCCCTTTAATTTGACAAATCACTAGTTGCGAATCACTTGTTATCCTTATACTTTCAAGCTTCTTTTCTATTGCGATCTTTAATGCATGCACTACAGCTTCGTACTCCATTTCATTGTTCGTGGATGCAAATTCTAGTCTGAATGATAATGATGTTCTTTCTCCTTCTGGTGAAATCAACACGACTCCAATTCCATTTCCCTCACTATTGGATGATCCATCCACTAGAATTTCCCATCTATCAGGCTCTGTTAACAAGTCTTTTGGATTTCCAAATTCTTCTTCAACATCCATCATTTCCTCTACTGCTTCATCTTCTTCCAAAGGAAATTATGCCAAAAAATCTGCGACGACTTGTGATTTTTGCGATGACAACACTTCGTATTTTATCTTGTAATAGTTTACTTGTGCATTCCACCTTTCTATTCTTCCTGACCTTTTTGTGTTCTTCATGACTGATTCAATTAGGACTTTGGTTACCACTTTTATTATATGTGCTTGAAAGTATATTCGTAACTTGAATGATGCATAAACCAGGGCTAAGATTAACTTCTCCATTTTAGAATAATTCTTCTCTTCTATATTAAAGGTTTTACTAATGTAGTAAATGGGCCTTTCTACTCCTGCGTCTGCTCGCAACAGAACTGCGCTTAGAGCATATGGAGTTGTTGCGAGGTATACCAATAATTCTTCGTTTTTCTCTGGTTTCTGTAGTATAGATGTATTTGCGAGGTATTCTTTGATTCCTTGAAAAGCTTTTTCACATTCATCAGTCCATTTGAATTTTTCTCCTTTCTTAAGTATGTTGAAAAAATGCTTGCACTTATCTGACATTCGCGAAATAAATCTTCCAAGTGAAGCCAAGAGTCCATTTAGTTTTTGTACTTCTTTTACCGTTGCAGGTGTTGGCATGTCACGAACTGCTTGGACCTTTTCTGGATCAACTTGTATTCCCTCCTTCGATACTATGTATCTCAAGAACTTTCCAGATGAAACCCCAATTATACATTTCTCAGGATTTAACTTGATGTTGAACTTTCTCATTTGCTCAAATATTTCCTTCAAATCTTGCACATGGTCTTTAGCTTCCTTGCTTTTTATCAACATATCATCTACATATACCTCCAAAGTTTTATGTATCCACTTCACGAACACTTTTTCAACCATACGTTGATATGTAGCACCCGCATTCCGCAAACCAAATGGCATCTTCACATAACAATACAAACCCCTTGGAGAAAAAAAGGCAGTATGTTCTTGATCTTCTTCTGCGAGTGATATTTGATTATACCCTTTATATCCATCAAGTGAAGTGACTCTATCATGACCTGCAGGTGATTCCACCATTTGTGGTATATCTGGTAATGGAAAACTGTCTTTGGGACATGCCTTGTTTAGATCAGTGAAATCTATGCAAATTCTTATTCCTTTATTCTTTTTCGGAACAATGACCATATTCGCAATCCATTCTGGATATTTTGCTTCCCTTATGATCCCTGCATCCAACATCTTTTGTAATTCTTCTTCTATCTGTACATGATAATTTTGTGATATCTTCCTTATTCTTTGTTTGAATGGTCTTATATTTTTATCTATGTTCAATCTATGACATGCCACTGATGGATCAATTCCTGGTATCTCATCTACACTTCCTGCGAAGATATCTTTATATTCTCGCAAAAGATCAGTAGTCCTTTTTTCTTCTTCTTCATCCATCTTAGTTCCAATTCGTAAGAATAAAGGCTCCTCTTTACTTCCAATATTTATTTCTTTAGTTGGTTCAGCTGCAACATAGCTTGGACTTTTCTCTCCCATAGGTGTTGGCTCTTTGATTATTTTTGCTGGTTCCCCTTCTTTTTCTGGAATTTCATTTGGTATACCTCTCCCTTCCTTTGCTCTTATTGTATACACTCAGAATTCTTCTTCTTTTCTTGTTTCCTTCGCAAGTTTCCTACGAAGTTGTTTCTTTCTTGCTCTTCCTCCGCATTGTGTTACTTCAATTTGATAACAAAATTTTGCACTATCAAGATCTCCTTTTATTTCTTGAATTCCATTTGGTGTAGGAAATTTGATTTTTTGATGTAATGTTGAAGCAACAGCTTTGATCGCATGAATCCACGGCCTTCCTATCAGCATGTTATATGGGGATTCTATATCTATCACACACAAGATTACATGTGTTTCGATTTCTCCTAGTAATATTCGCAGCACGATTTCTCCTTTAGATTTTGTTGTAGATTTTCCTAATCCATGAATAAGACACTTTGAATTTATGATTTATTCATCTTTAATTCCCATCCCCTTAAGTGCATGATAGAATATAATATTAACAGAACTCCCTGTATCAACCAAAATTCGGTTTAATTTCTATTTTTCTTCAACTTTCTTATCTTCTAGCATGATTGGAAATGTGATCACCAATGGTGAAGTGTGGTTCAAGTCTTCATTTGGAATTTCTGCTACTGAAAATATGATTTTCTGCTTTTCCCATTCTTCTAAAGTTGTTATCTTTTCTTCCTCCATGATCTTTCTTCCTCTACAATCTCGCTTGTATATTTTTCCCTTCATATTACTATGAAATTAATCAATCATTGTCTCTGTGATCATATTACATTCTTCTTTTTTGCAATCTCCATCTACTGACTTCATTTGATCTTCAAATTTTCCACAATTCCCTCAAATTTAGGCTACCACAATTCTCAAGTCCCCTCCTTCTAGCGCCAATTATGTAGTTGCAGAATAACCTACAACTACACCCTCAATAGAATTAGTAAAAACTCAAGAAGTTTTTGATGATGAATGACAATTTTCTTATTAATGTTCTCAATTGATTACAAAGAAATATCTAAATGGAATTAGAATAGTTACAACTTTTTCTATTCTCTTTCCTAAGATATTTTCTAACACTCACTAAAAGAACCTCTCGAATTTTACATTTGAACTCCTATTTATAGTAAAACTTATACAGTTGTACATGAGTTACAAAGTATCGCAACTTATACTCGCAAAATTATTTCATCCTCGCAAAACTTCATATTTCTCCGCGCTTCTTCTATCATCGTATCATTTTATAACTCTTTTCTCCTGATACTCATGAACTATTATCTTGCGATATTCAGTACCTAAACTTTTGAGACTCAAGGAATTCAGCTTCATAGACCGGGGCGTAAGGAGATGATGAAGCCGCAATACGAACAATTTTGTTATTGATCAGAGCCTTTATGCATTGATGGTATGTTGAAGGAACCACTTTTTTTTATCATGGAGCCACGGTCGTCCGAGTATCATGTGATAATCAGGCTAATGTTCGATCACATGAAATTTGGCCTTTGATTGAATAGGCCTTACCTTCAAGTCTATGTATGGATCTGGATTCCTTCAAATCCTGTCATCAAGATGGGATGGTGAATGATCTTGCTCTGTGGGAACTTAGTCGCTTTGAGAGTCTTCATAGTGACAGTATTTGTAGAAGCGCCTGTATCAATGAGAGCTCTCTTGAATTCATAGTCTTTGATAAAACCAGTCACATATAGGTGCCATGCAGTCCTTTTCTCCAAAAGTGATATTGTTGATCGAACGCTCAGACATCATGGATATTTCTTCGACTACTGGAGACAATGAAGCTACTTGCACATCATATGATATCTGGTTGAGTGCGACAAACATGTTTATACGCTGCTATCTGGAAAAGTGTAAGAATTCACACAAGTTTTCGACCAACTGTGCAACCTCCTGGTCCACCGGATTCTCATAAGTAGTGAAACTGTTAATTTGAGGGTCACCATGTGATGAGTTAGTCCCCGGTGCTGGGACTTCTGAAGCGGAGATGCTTCCTAACTCGGATGTCAGTTTGATGAGAAAATCGAGTATGTGGTTCATTGTATTTTTTATCAGATCCATATTCCTGGCATGGATCTCCAGGACTCGCGCCAACTCAATCAGAGTCAGGATTTCTCCGCCTGCCGTGCCGTCGGATGTAGCGTTAGAAGGAGAAACGTTTCCATTTGAAAGATTCTGGATCAGGTTTGAAGTAGTTGGATTAGTCCTAAGACCATCCATCTTGTGTAAGTTTGAGGTTGCAACCGATAGATTAATCTCCCACTGTGGTCGCCAATCTGTAGATGGGGAAAAACGAGTTGTTTGTTTTTAAGAAATCGAGGAGACGACCGTGTGGAGGAAACTCCTCGAACCGAGCGAACTTTCAAACCTCACATAGATGTACTGCAAGAAGGGAGTGCTTTGAATTCGAGAGATCAATCTGTATTACTCCGGACTAAACCAAGACAATGGACGTTCCAGAGTAAATTCGGCCACAAGAGAGGATGGGTCGATCTGTAGAAGGGAAGCTGAGAAATGTATGAGATCAATGGTGATCGAAATTGTAGGTGTGTTGCGTATTCTGCGTGAAGAAATAAGATAATTTCTAAATGATTCAATTTTAGATGCTAATCTCTTGTTGTCTGTGTCGAAAGATTGTCCCCCTTTTTAATCATGATTCATAGACTTATTTATATTGCTAGAATTGTAAACACCATGATCCCATGAAGTGTGACAGTTGATGGAATCAAAGAGTGGAGAAGTGGAAATCGTGTTAAAACCAGTTTCTCAACGTGCAGAGACTTGGTTGATTTTCCATCCACTACTTTGTTAACTCCTCCAACTGATTGCACGACTTGCTCACATTCTCATCGTGTGCATGAACACACGTGTCGTAGACCGCCAGACCAAAACCCTAGTTAATATCCCCCCATGTAACACGATTGATGTCTCATGTGATTGTGTAGTCTGCAAGGCAGATATGTATTTAGTTAGTCAGTTGCTGACTTCATGGGACGATGAGTCCTTGTATTATTGAGTCGAACGTGATTTGAAAATGTTCTGAGACCCATGAATTGAACATGTCTGTTGAGACAGAGGTATAATTCCCGAATTAATGTTGATAGCTAAAGTGAACAAATATTGTTCATTTGATGAGTCATTGAATATTGATAGTTGAACCAATATTCCTTGATGTGAGAAAATGCTGCTCATTTGATGAATTGTTGAATATTGGTAGTTGAACCAATATTCCTTAGTTTGAGCAAATATTGTTCATCTGAGCAAATATTGTTCATCTGATGAATTACTGGTAGCGTGACCAAATGAATTATTAAATCAGAATACTGGCAACAGAACCCAGTATAATTAATAAAATATTGGTCATGAGATCAACGTAAAATTATTAGTGTTTGAATATGGAATTATTAACCCTGGACTCAAAACCCTAATTTGATCAATTGATGATTTATTGAAAATAAACCACAGAATGAAGGAGGGACCAGCTACATGGGATTATGGGTCGACCATGTAGCGCCCAGATGCTCACGTGAGCCAATACCAAAGTCTCTTGAAGACTTGTTGATTTGTTGATGAAAAGACGATTAAATGCTGGTTTAATCATTAAAATAATGCTCGTCTGATCTTTAGGTGATAAAACCTAATTAATTATGAAGAGATGAGGGAACGAACAAGGGGTCATGAAACCGGCCCTGGGTGGTCACGAAATCGAATAATGATCGTTCCATGAAGCTCCAAATAGTTTGGAAGAGTTTTGGACCTAATACGTGCAATTGCGCAAATTAGGTCAAATTGTGAAAACTCGTGGGACCGGATCATTGCGAGCCAAAGAGCCAACCTTGGTTAGTCAAGGTAACATGCTCATATTACCAAAGTGTTCGTATCTCAGTTCTGAGAATTTTGATATTTTCTGATGTGCGTTTGAGCAACATTTTGAGAACATGAAGAAATCAGGGATTTTTGCTGAAACCGGGAAAACTTCATGAGGTGAAGGAAAATAATAATAAAGAATGAAGGAATCATGAAGTGTGGGACCGTCTATGGCCAAGGCATGGCCTTCCGGCCAAAGATCCCGGTCCCACGACATTTTTCTTAATTTTATAATATTTTCATGATTTTAGGGAAATATGATAAAACCAAGGAGTTTGTTGAAACCAAGGAGTTTTGTTGAAATCAAGGAGTTTTGTTGAAATCAAGGAGTTTCCATGAGATGAGGAAAACAAAAATGTTAAGAATAATAAAATTAGGGCGTGTGGGACCGGCTTGGGAATGGTTGGTTGGCTAGGTCTCGGTCCCGTGAGTTTTCCCTAATTTTATGTATTATTTCATGATTTGAAGGAATTTTCATCATTTGAAGGAAACATCATGAAATTAAGGAATTTCATGGGATTAAGGAAACATAAAAAAATAAAAAAATAAATAAGGGCCTCTGGGGCAAGCTAGGGCATAACCGACTGGCTAGGGACCGGTCCCACAAGTTTCCCTAATTTATAGCATTTTTCATGATTTGAAGGAAATATCATGAGATTAAAGAGTTTTCATGAGATTAGGGAAATAATAATAAAATATTATGGAATCATGAGGTGTGGGACCGGCCATGACTAGGGCATAGCCGACTGGCTAGTATACATGGTTCCATGACACCTTTCCTAATTTTATATTATTTCCTTGATGCGAAGGAAACACCATAAAACTGAGGAGTTTCCTTAAAAAGAAGGATATTTGTTCAAATGAAAGGATTTTCATAAGATCATGGAAAATAATAAAAATATGATAAAATATAGAATTAGGCGTGGGACTGGTCACAACACGACCGGCCGTCCGGTGGGCCCAATCCCTCGGTGCCTTGGTTAATATTTTATTATTTATTATTTTATTTCCTATTTTGCATAGGTTCATCGTCTTGTCATATTTTGAAATACTCATTCGTGCATTCAAGTGCCTGTTAATGCATTATTGTCGAGTACATCTGCACCATTTTGGTCGGGGCTTACTCGAAGGTAGCTCAGATGCCCGTGTGTTGGATATTTATTACTAACCCATGGAATTCTGCTGGGAAGAACCATAAATTGAAGTAACGAAATATTATGAAAAATATTTAATATTTTCTAGGGATTCAGTTAATGAAACTAATGATTTTAAGAATAATTAATTGATGTCTCTATACTAGTACGGTCGTCTAGGAGCATTAATTATTCAGGAATTGAGTGATATGAGCTTGTTGAAGTGTCATATTTCTTTTATATAGTCAGGAAAAACATTGTTACATCCTGAAGACGTTATTGCTCTATACTAGCAGGAAAGCCGTCTAGGAGCTGTCCAATCTTTCGATTCTATATAAAAGTAATTACTGAAATTTCTCAGTATTCATGAGATATGCCGTTGCCTCAGCTGAGAGACTACATATCTGCATATACTCTGAGAGACAGTATTCTCAGTCAGAGATTTTATGGCATGAGCTATCATGCTTTCAATAAGAGACATCGAGCCTCAATACTCATATGATTGCTGGATCAGGAGCATGTACAATTATGGGTTTACGATTTTAGCCCTTGTCAAAAATCCACCATCTACACATGTGTGTCTCTAATGGGTATATGAAAGTGGACTCGTATATCCACGTCACCTTTATTCAAGCGTGGTTGTGGGAGCATTTCAAAAATTACGCTCCTAACCCGAGAACCTTGTTTCCTGATGCATATGGCGGCTCTAAGATACTCCGTTGGTTAGAGATGCGTCCAAGACTTGGCGCAAAGCTCATTGATTTTCTTGACAACTCACATGAAGTTAACTTTCGTCCTTGGGCCCCGGTCCATGCCTCCATAGTTCAACCAGATACTCTTGCTTCCACGCCGAAAGTGATATTGCATTCCGCTGAAGGGAATATGAGCATTGGAGAAATTGTGTTCTTGCGAATCTGCATATATAGGTATGTGCCATCTTCTTTTAGAGGATTTTGTGGAGTAGTATCTTACAATATTGACAGGGATGCTCAACAGATGGGCTTTGACCTAGGAGTCCCATTCCGTCGCCCGCTGGCAGCTCCAGATGAATCGTTACCCGCTATTCTTGATTACAACGTCTTTGCACCGGATAAAAGTATCCCCTTATTGCTCCCAGAATGAAAACCTGTGACGACTCCCAAATATAATATCTTCTGGAAAGCTGAGTTCCTTGCTATTCATCAGTTCGTGCAGGATGTTGTGACAAATCCGCATGGTAAATCTTCCTCTGCGGTTCTAGGGAAGCATAAATTGTTGAAAGACCTTCCTTCGGGCAAGTGAAAATCCTCTACCTTGGATACAGACAGTCTCCAGAAAAAGGAGAAAAGGTCGAAATATCGTATAGGTGGCTTCCAATCAGATTCGACATCTCTTGTGACTTTCAGTTCTTTTAACACTCAGGTGTATGTGATTCCCTCACCAAGGTAGTTAATATCGCATATCGGTATCGTATCGGTCGGGTCCTATACACCTATACAAATTATAATATCTATTTTTACAGGCGATACATCATTTAATATAAAGTTTCAAATAATTATAAAACCATAGTAAAAAATAATAAAAATCATACACATATCTCAAATTTCCAAAATACAAGGTGGTTTATTAGAGCTTCTCCAATGGTCATTGTGTGTGTTTCCTATGTGGCAACAAAAATAAGACATCCTCAATCTATTTTTCCTTAAAATTAGGGAGAAAAAAAAATCCATCTCCAACAGTATTGCATGTAACATCTTCTTTTAATTAGTATAAATTTTATTTTCCATAATTAAGATTTTATTAGAGATAAAAATAGTTAGTTAATATATTAAAGTCAATTCAATTGAGTAAAAGTTGACTAGAATGGTAGACAATGTCAAGGGGAATGTCTAAAACTAGACATTCCCCATGACATTGTCTTCCCAAAGTCATCTATACATTGGTTTAAGATATCAAGGTTGGAGGATGATTTTATAAAAAATAGATGTGTATCCTAGGTGGATTTTGACATTTATCTCCACACACATGCCATTGGAGAAGCTTTTAACCAACGTCGTGATTGTTGTCCCATTATGCCAGTAAATATTTTTTGTTATCCTTCATATTTATCTTTTATATTTCTCTGCCTTGCAATCGAAATATGGTTTCCATCTTATATCCTACCATATAGTCATTGATTTTATATTATAAATATATTAGGGCTTTTACCTTCTCCAATTGACATTGTACTTGTCTGTAAAGACTAGATGCATGTTGATGAAAAAATTATTCACGAAACCGATATTATCGGTGTACAAGTACAAACGATATATCGGTTTATACCGGCCTGTACAACCGATAATATCATTTCGTCTTTGTATCGCTGATATTTTCGATATCGTATAGATATTATCCGATATCCGATAAAAACTTGTAATATCGGCCTGTACAACCGATATTGACTACCTTGTCCCTCACTGACTTGGCTGAATTACATAAGTTTTCCATTTCGCCACTGACGTTTTTTTTTCTTTTTTGACTCAGGGGCTTGGTAACTCGAATATCTTTTCCAGACTTGCCCATGGCCAAAAGATGGCGCCTCTTGAGAAAGGAGGCAACGAGACTGAATCTCTTGAAGAAGAATCCAAAGAGGAAGAAAGCTCGAGATCCGATGATAAGAGGATCACTTCTGAATATAACTGCGAGTCTTCTTCAAGTGGACCCACAAATAAGTCGGTGAGTTTTCCACACTTTTCTCTTGGGTTATTTATTTACACCGAATAAATGATTAATTGGTGATATTACAGGAAGAGGCTACTTCTGAAAATAACTCTGAGATGGAGATCCACGACAATGAGGGTGTAACAGTATCTCCATTCATGGAAACCGTACATGTTATCAACCCGGAGATGGAGACTGATCGTCGTGAAGACGCTACTGTGCTTCAGATGATGGAAAACTCCCCCATGGCTACGGGCGCGATTGTAGCCAAATAATACTTGTAGTTGCAGGAATTCCTACACTACACCCCACACAATATTCCTCAATTACCAACACATATTTGCATATTAAGAACAACACTTTCATTGATTAATTCTCATAAATGTTACAAGAAATGGAAGAAATCAAGAATACAATCGCTCACAAGAATTTTCTCTCTCCTCAAGACTTTCTCAACACTATAAAAATTATCCCCCCTTCTCCAGTTTACTCATCCCTTATATATAGGGTATTACATACTGGATGACAGCTCATAGACAGCTAAGTTATCCCTTAATTTTGGGTCTAATTTGTGATACCTTCGCGAGTGCACAAATGTTAATCCTCACAAACACTCTATTCTTCGCAGGATCTTTATGTTTTCTTCATGTTTCTACCATCGTTATTTGTTACGTCGTTCTTTTAATTTTCTATGCGACGCTCGCCAGTGTCTAAAGTGAAAACTTCGCAAGAAAGTTCTTGCTGCGATATTTTGATCCTACATCTTGCCTCTTCTCATGTATTTTTTGCGAAGTAGAGAATATCATGAGAAACTACTCTTTAAAATATCACAACTGTTTATCTTTCCATATTCTTCTCCCGACAGGATTCCATGAATCACGCTTAATTGTCCACACGTGTTGAATATTCCTTCTTCCACCGACACGTCTACCCGGTCACCTTCTTTTCCCTATTTAAGAGAGATTTAGGAAAGATAATTATCTTCTTTCACTTTTTATTCTTCTTCTTCATCTTTATCTTCTCTTCTCTGCAAATCTTCATCGTCTGTGATTTTATTTTTTATCAAGTTCATATTCTTATTGTTGTTCTTCTTTACCTTCATGGAGTCTACAAGGTTAATTTTCTTTCTGCAACTGTTAATTTTTGTTGAAACTGATTTTACTTTCCTGGAATCATCATGTTTGTTTTTTCTTCACTTAATTCCCATATTGCTTTTTATTTCAGCAAAAACACTTCTGGTTTGAGAATTACAATCCAAAACCCTAATAATTCTTAGAATTCACCATCCAAAGAGGGTGCGAGGAGGAGAAAGTCTGTGAATAACAAGGTAGTAAGAAACACCACTTCTTCAAATAACAATATTGTTGCCTCTGTTTCTTATCTTGATTGTCATTCGCAGGATGGCGGAAATTCCAATAGGCCTCCTAAGAAACCTCGTCAACAAAAGAATCAACCAAAGATTGTTGAAACTACTGTTCCTTTCCCTTCTCTTGGTTATGTACCCGTTTCTTCCTCATCTTCGCAAAGTAATCCTTCCCCTTCAAAAAATGTACCTCTTCCTTCTAACTGCGAGAGTATCGTAACAGACTCTATTGTCTTACCTTCTGCTGCGAACGAAATTCCTTCTTCTCCTGTAGACAATTCTCCTCAGCTTAATGTCATTCCAAGCCCTACTGTCAGTTTGCCTCAAACTTCTCCTCTCGCTGATATCTCTCTTGCGAAGGATGATAATCAACTTTCTATTATATCTACTACCTCACCCGAATCTTTTCCTTTTTCGCAAGAAGTTGTGAATGGGATAGATATTGCTTTTAAGGCTCTGGTTGATATCTTGGATGATGTAAAGAGATCTTCTGCTGATCCTATTAAGTCTAGCATCTGCGGGATTTTAAGTGGATATTTTGGTTCTGGTATGATGGATTCACAAGCATCTAAAGAGAAAGAAATTGAAGTCTTCAAAGAAGCACTCCAAGCCAAGACCCTAGAATGTGATACTCTTCATCTTGAAAACCAAAAGATGGAAAATCTCTCACTTGATTGCGAGCTTCTTCGCAAAAAGAACGATGAATTAAAAGGTATAATCTTTTTTTTTATTATATTATTTTATTTTATTTTTATAAACAATTTAGTCAATTCCCTTTTCAATTTTCTTAAAATCTTTTGTTCGCACATTAAGACTTAAACCAGAAACGATTCTTGGAAAGATTTCAATTTGAATCCGCTGCTGAAGAAGCCCGCGCTGATAGAGACGCTTGGACGGATCAATATAACCAATTAGACAATCTTCACACGTACTCCATTGACCATATAAATAATCTCACTGCAGAAAATGCTCAATTAATGCAGGAGCTCAATTTATTAAGTAGTGAAATATCTCGAATCTCTTATTCTCTAACCAAATCTAACTTTGCAATGGAAACTTTATCAGATGAAAATAAAACCTTATCCTAAGAGAATCGGAATTTGTCAAGTAAAACAGCGATGTCCTCGTAGAAATTAATTACCCTTCAAAGAGTGCGTGATAATCAAGAATCTCTTCATTCACTGAAAAATGAACTTAAAGAAATAACTGAATCATCCATCGCTGAGAAGAATGCTCTTATGCAAGGTAGAATAGCTTTAAGTACAAAAGCAAATCATCTCCAAGAAGAATACACCAAATTAGAAGAATCATATTCCTCTCTCGTGAAAGAAAACTCTTTTCTCCATTCTAAAGAGATGAATCTAAGATCTCACCTGAAGGGTTTAGTGGGAGATAAATTTGATGATGCAATGAACCAGTGGGAGAATAATTGCTTTGCCTTAATTCAAAATCTAATTTCACAAAAGGAAGGTAGTCATTTGGACTGCCTCAATCATTCTTCCTCTGCTTAATTTTTCTTGTGATTTTCTTGTTGCGAATTCCTCATTTTATAACCCCCCCCTTTTTTTTACTATGTAGAAACTAAGAGAGAGCTTCAGTCTTTTGTTAATACTCTGGATTCTAAACTTGTTGTGCTGCAAAAGGAAAATGCTTCTCTCGCTACTCATTTTGCCCGTTTTCGCGATCGAACAAAAAGAGAATATAATTACCTTGCTTATTTCAAGGATATGGAGATTAGAAACCGGTATAAAGCTTTCCTTCGCCAGCTTCATCTTCAATCTCAAGTTCTTGTGAATGATATTATACTGTCAAACTCTCCTCCCCCAGTGATAGTTAAACCTTTGGAAGTAGATGCTGACGAAATTCCTCGTCTTACTGACAATGACTTTGGCTATGAGACATGCGAAGAAGAAGAAGAGGAAGAAGTAGAAAATCCTCTTAAAGAAGCAACTACTGGTGAGAAAACAATTGCTAATGATCAACCAAATGAAGAAGATGCTAGAGTCAACCAGGACAAAGGGAATACCGATGAAGGCGAGAAAACTTGCGAAGGTGACAAAGCTGGCGAAAATGATAAAGCTGGCGAAGTTAATATTGAAACTTAAGCTTTAGTATCACTCTTTTGAACTACATCTTCTCCTTCTCTTTTTGTGAATAATGTATTTTATTCTCCTTGGGATTTAATTATTCTTCTAACTCTTTAAGTATTTACAAGGAAGATAATGATATTTCATTTATTAATTCCCATACTTGCCCCTCATTATCTTTCTTGGAATGAATCCATGTGACGTCTGAAGAAGTATCAAGAAGTATAAGAAATATGAAGTATGGATTCTTGAAGTATAAAGTATCCATCTTTGATCAGGCTATATGAAGTATAAGAATTAATAAATATTGCTTCCATTTCTGCGAATTTCTGAATTACTCTGCGACATTTTGAATAATCTGCGAATAATATTGTGAATAGTGCTGCGAATAGTATCTTGAAAGATTATGATTATTATTATCATTATCTTTCTCGTAGTGAAAACAATTTACCTGCAAAAACAATTAATGTTTACAATTATTCTATTGGTCTTATTTTGCCTTCCTAG
Organism: Papaver bracteatum; assembly: GCA_023529315.1. NCBI lineage: Eukaryota > Viridiplantae > Streptophyta > Magnoliopsida > Ranunculales > Papaveraceae > Papaver > Papaver bracteatum. The sequence goes on along the minus strand of JAJJWX010001481.1, from coordinate 181,801 downwards.
TTAAAGGTCTTATTTTGCCAATTTTTGTTTTTGCGACAAAATCGTAGGACGTCCTTTCATTCGCATGTAAAGACCCATTGATCTTGCCTTATCCTCTTTTTGTCCATTTGTTGCAAAAATATGACAAGCCTAAATATTCTTGCGAATATAAAGCCCCGTGACATTGTCGTCTTGCGATGAAATCGCAGGACGTCTTTACACTTTCGTGCAATGACCCATTGATCTCATCTTATCTCATCTCTTGGATTTTTGCCTCTGTATATATTTGATGCACAAATATGACAAGCCTTAATACTCTTGCGAGCAAAAAGTCTCATGACATTTGCGTCTTAAGACACTTATCATCTCCCTAATGGATGGTCCCGCCCTTATCTCCCCCCTGGTTGCCCCTTCAAGGAGGCGTACATCAGCCATAAAAGACTAGCTCCTCCCATCCTGATTTATAAACAACCAATTGTTTTTCGTAGCCTCTTATCATTTTTGCCTATATGGCTTATAGTTACGAGACTTCACCCTAAGTGGGGTTTTCTTCAGGCCGAGTGCATCATAGTCAAGACTTGCCAAGAATGGCCAGGGTAGGTTCATACGCCCCAGACACTCTTGGCTCAACCGTGTACCGCGACGCCTTGATCATATTCTGCGCTCCTTAGAAGAGATCCTCGGTCATCCAACCATGGTATAACCTTATATATATAGTTGGAAATCCAAAGTACCTCTCCCGGATAGGCTTTCTTGAGCCCCACATCTCCATGACTCAAGTTCCAGTAGCGGTATAACCTTATCCTTGAGCCATGCAACCAGATACCCCCTTAAATGACGTACTTTAGGTCTTACATTTGCCTCTTGGGAAATTATATTCGCGAACTAGGGTGTACGCCATAAAGGTTCGTCCCATTTTGCGAAATTTTATTCGCGTTTCTTGCGATATTTTCGCATATTCTTATTCTGTTTTGATTTTGAATGTTCTCGCAACAATTTATTCAGCAAAGTTTTGTTCATCTTCACTATCTTACAATAATCCTTACAATCCCATTCTTCTAAGATCCTTATTGGTAATACTTCTTTAGATATAACCTATTCCATGGTCTACCGAGTCTTTGACCGACATCTTTTCCCTCCGGATCCATCAATTTATATGCCCCTGTTCTAACTATCTCTTTAATGATATATGGTCCATCCCATTTTTTCACCAATTTTCCACCATTTTCTCGCTGATAACCTAGTGTTTCTCACAACACTAAGTCACCTGGTTGGAATTCACGTTTTTTGACACGTTTGTTGTACTCGCGAGCTAATCTTCGCTGATAATTTTCCATATGTTGTAAAGCCTTTTCTCTCTTCTCTTCCAATTCATCAAGTTTATTTAGAATCATTCCAGCACTAAGATTCTTCTCCCAAGCTTCTCTTTTTGTTATAGGAATAGCAACCTCTGTTGGTAATACTGCTTCAACACCATATGTTAAACAAAAAGGTGTCATCCCCGTTGCTTCTCTTCTAGTTGTGTTGTAATCCCAGACTACATTATGGATCTATTCACACCATGCTCTATGGTATCCTTCTAGCTTCTTTTTTAAGATGTCTGTGATTGTCTTATTAGTTGCCTCAGCTTGACCATTAGCTTGTGGGTATAAAGGAGTAGATTTTCCACATCTTAACTTAAATGCATTGAGCAGTAGTTCTATATTCTGCCCCTCAAACTTCTTTCCATTCTCAGACACCAACTGTGTTGGAATTCCAAATCTGCAAATATGAATGTAAATATATCTTTGTCGCAGATGTGTTGTACTGATTTTACTTCTGCCCATTTTGTGAAGTAATATGTTGCGACAATTAAGTATCTCTTTTGTCCTAATCCTGGTAAAAATGGCCCCACAATATCTAAGCCCCATTTTCCAAAAGGCCACACACTTGTTGAAGATGATATGGTTCCCCTGGTGCATGTATCGTTTTTCCATGTCGCTTGCAATCTTCACAACGTCTTGATAGTTGTTTCGCATCTTCATGCATATATGACCAGTAATAGCCTTGTATTTTTGTTCTGTATGCCAAAGATATCCCTCCTCTGTGATTACCAGCATCCCCAATATGCAACATTTTTAGCACCTTTTCTCCTTCTTCCCTTGTCAAGCATCTGAGTGACGGACCATTGAAAGATTTGCGATATAATACTCCATCTCTTAATTCGTAATTTGTTGCACGACTTTTCAACTTGTGTGCTTATAATATGTTTCTTGGTGTTTCTCCTCTTGCCAAATATGTATGGAGCTCTGCCCGCCAATCTGCAATATTTCCTCTTGGTTCTTCCTCGCCACTTTCTATCATCATTACGTCTGCTTCTTCTTCTTCTTTATTGATTGAAGGTGATATAAGTGTTTGAATTTTTATGCATCTCGCAGTTGGATCTGTCATAATGCTTGAAATGAAAGCATAAGCGTCTGCGAGTCTATTTTCCTTCCTTGATATGTGTCTCCATCTTATTTGAGGAATTTTCGCAGACAAATCTTCAACAAGTTTTTTGTATTTCTTCAAAGATGGTTCATTTGTAGTGTATTCTCCTGTTATCTGGCGAATAACTAGCTGCGAGTCACTCGTAATTCTGGCATTCTCCAATTTCATTTATATTGCGAATTTTAGGGCATGTATTATTGTTTCATATTCTGTTTCATTATTAGTGGATGATGTAGTTACAGGAAATCCCACACTACACCCTTGTTATGATTTTGCTATATTCAACTCACAATTGAAGATTAAAAACGACACTTTATTATTTTGTTCTCAGAAATGTTTACAGAAATGGAAGAATTCAAGATTACAACTATTTTCTTGAAGTTTTCTCCCTCCTCAAGACTTTCTTAACTCTCAAAAATACATCATCCTTTTCTGGACATATTGGGTCTCTATTTATAGGGTAGTTACATAATGGATGACAGCTAAGTTTTCCTCTTATCTCGGATTTGTTCTGCGATTGTACCGCGATAGTTACAATATTCATTCTCGGAAGCTTTGTAACCATCGCGGAACAGACATGCTTTTCTCATGTTTTCTTCATTCGTCAGCTATTACGTCGCTCTCTTGACTACTTTTGTGACATTCTCAAAGTGTTGTTCAAAAGCTTGCGGTGATGCTCGCTGGGAAATGTTGTTAATCTCGCAGAGAAGTGTTGTAGCGATATTCTGGTCCTACATCTTGCCTCTTATCATGTCTTCTTCGCAAAGTGGAGGAGATATGAGAATCTTCAACTCTTCATAGTTCTCTCAGCTTCTTTTCTTTCCATATTTTCTTCTCGACATAGCTCCGTTATTTTAGCTTGACTTCCTACACGTGTTGTAAAGTCTTCTTTTTATCGACACGTCTATAACCAACAAGTCACCCCCTTTTTCCTATAAAAGGTAGGATTAGGTTACAAAACTAATTTTCTTCTTTTACTTTTCTATCTTCTTCATCTGTTTATTTCTTTTTCCGTCTGCAACTTTTCTCCTTCTTCATATTCTCCTGCTACTGTTCTAATGGACTCATCAAGGTATACTTTTTAATTATGATATTTGTTTGAACTGATTTTTACTCATCTCTTCCAATATTTTCTATTTGATTCCTTACAATTCTCATATTATGTTTTCTCTTCAGTGGAGCTACTCCTAATGCCCAGTCTGTAATTCAAAACCCTAACCCTCGTAAGAGACCGACTGAAAAGACGAAGAAGAGTTCTGTGAGTAATAAGGTAGTAAGAAACACATTTTATCTCTTAATAACAATATTGTTGCCTCTGTTTCTTATCTAAGTTATTATTCGCAGAATGATGAGCGCATCGCTAGACCTCCTAAAAGATTTCGCCAAAACAAAACTCTTGAGGCTAACTTCATCATTCCAGAGTTAAAGTCTGCGAGAGCTACCCCCATTTCTTTGCAATAAAACCTTCATTCTTCTGTTTGCGAGAATATCGCTGTTAACATCCTTGACTCTTCGTTAAATAAAACCCCCACGGTTGTTGTTAATAATATTCCATCCAGTCCTTTACAACCTTCAACTGTTACTTTTCCAAACACCCCTCCCTCTGATGATGCCACTATTACAAACAACACAAATCTCCAATTCGCCATTTTTAATACCCCTTCTTCTACACCTCTTCTCTCATCTAAAGAAACATCAATTGGGGTCGATGTTGCTTTTGAAGTTCTATCTAATATTTTAGATAATGCTAGGAAATCTTCTACTGATCCTCTCAAACATATTATTTGCGATACTTTAACCAAATATTTTGGTTCTGATAGTTCTGCCTTGCGATCATCTTTAGAAAATGAAATCGAAGTTTTAAAGAGAGATCTTCATGTTAAGACTTAAGAATGTGATGTTCTTCATCAACAGCTTCGCAACTCTTCTCTTGACTGCGAGATTCTTCGCGGCAAAAATAAGGAACTGAAAGGTATAATCCTCTTGCCTCTGTCTTTTTGTTTTTCTGTTTCTAATAACTTTTCATCTTCCCTTTTCTTAAGTTTCTTTCTTAAATTCTTGGCTTACATATTTAGTTTTAAGTCAGAGTCGATTCATTGAAATACTTAAATTTGAATCTATCGCTGAAGAAGCTCGTGTTGAATGTAGTTGCAGGATTTCCCACAACACACCCCTTGTAATATCTTGATAATAATCTCTTAATCTAAACTAATTTGATATTTAAAATTCTAAAAATTGTAAACAGACACACATATTTTTACATGGTTCGATCAATTTGATCTACATCCATGATTCTCTACTATGATTGTTAAAGCTTACATTTGATTTTACATTTGATAATCTCCATTAATGGAGTTCTAAATCTAGTTTTGGGGAAGAAGATGATAAAGAAAAATACATTTTCTCTCTCTTAAAATATCTCTCTCCCCAAAAATATTCTCTCTCCTCAAGATTCTCTCAACTCTAAAAAAAATACATCATCCTTTCTAAATATATTAGATCTCTATTTATAGGAAATTACATAATGGGTGACAACTAAGTTGTCCTCTAATTTCGGATCCATCTTGCGATCCTCTCGCGAACTTTGTAACCATCGTGAAACACACACGTTCTTCTCATGTTTTTTCAGTCGTCAACTTCGTCATTCTTTGAATTATTTTGTGACGCTCGTGAAATGTTGTTGAAGAGTTTTCAGTAACGCTCGCAGAAGTGTCATTAATCTCTCGTGAATATAATTGTGGCGATATTCTGGTACTACATCTTGCCTCTTTTTTCTTGAATATTGCTTGAAAAGTAATCTTCAAGAAAAAATCTGTTATTGTAGTAGTCTTTGATTTTTGTTGATGAAGGAATGAGCGAAAGAATACTGGACTTGAAAAGTATATACTTGCCTCTATTCTTTTGCGAATTTCCATATCTTTGTTAAGTAAATAAGAAGTATTAACTCTTGAAGTGCTTGTGAAGTATGAAGTATCCCTGAAGAAATATAAGAAGTACTCAATCTTCAAGAAGTATCCGTTCTTTAATGAAAATCATAAGTATTGCCTCTGTTCTCATGAAATTATTACTTCATTTGTAGTACCAGAATATCGCCACAACGATATTCTCATGATAAGAACAACGCTTTCACGAGAAGGTCAAATATTCCTATAAGTATAATTGACATTATTCACGAGAGTGTCGTGAGGATTCTTCAGCAACATTTTGCGAGCATCACGGGGAAGCATCATAGTAGTTGACGATTGAAGAGACATGTTATGAGAGTGTTGTTTCACGAGGATTACAAAAGTTGGCGAAGATTAATATTGCAAATACCACGATGAGATCGCGGAATATATCCGAAAGAAGGGGAAAACTTAGCTGTCACCCACTATGTAATTTCTTATATAAAGGGTTCAAGTAAGTCCAGATGAGGATGATGTATTTTTTAGAGTTGAGAAAATCTTGAGGAGAGAGAAACTCCAGAAAAGAAAGTTGTAATTCGAGTTTGAATATTTTCTCAAAAATTTCTTAAGATCTAAATAATAAAAGTGTCGTTTAATTCTTTAATCTTCAACTAGTTTCACTTAGATTTTTATAAGATCTTAATAGGGGTGTAGTGTGGGAAATCCTGCTACTACATTTTGGCGCCGACTAAGGGGATTCAAGATCCAAAATCTCTAATTAAAATTTGAAGATTTGGAGAAATTGAAGAAATGGCTGGAAGAAGGAGAAGAAATACATTAGAACCACCAACAACAGTGAGAAGAAGTAAAAGACTTGCAGGTGAAGAAACAAGTGTATTAGGAGAATCTTCAAGGATGAGAACTAGGAGGAATAGAACAAGGAATGAAAGGGAAAATTCAATTCAACAACCAAACCAATCAACATCGGTACAAAATGGAAGAGTGGATTATGATAGATTAAGCGTGCATACATGGAGATCAGATTCAATGAGAGAAGAAACAAATCGACAATTAAGAGAAGAAAATGGAGTAGGAAGAAATCAGGAGGTAGAAGAAGGGTCGATTCATCAAGATGAAGATGAAACAACATAGGAATTAGGGCAAAGAATACAGGAAGAAAGAAGGTTAGAGGCGGTGGAACGTGCAAATTTAACAAGACAAAATCATGAGTTGAGAATGGAGAATTTAAGGTTACAAAGAAGAAGATCAAGAAGTACTACTAGATCAAGTTCAAGATCATTTAGAGAAATACCAAGGAGAAATTCTCCCATAAGAAATAATGGAGAAAATGTACAAGAAGAAACTGAAAATCTAAATAGAGGACAACGTCAGGGAGAAGAGAGAGTAAATAATGATTGTAACGATCCACAAGGAGAAACTTTAAATGGAAGACGAAATATTGAAAATCAAAGAAATGAAGGTAATCAAAATGGTGAAGAAAATCACGAAGAAGGTAGAAGAGTATTACATGGCCGAGAGCACGTCAGAAATCAAAGAATTATTGAGAATGAAATAGAGAGACATTATGCTGAACATGCACGCCTAGCTTGCGAGAGAGAAAGACTGAGGGCAGAAATGGAAGAACATGAGTTTCAAGAAGCAATAAGGAAAAACAATCATGATAATCGAGAAAGAAGACGTACACAAAATCGCGAAAATGGCAATATTCGGGAAGAATATGACAGAATACAGAGAAGGATAGAAAGACAACAAAGAGAATTGGCGAGAAATGAAGAAGTTGGTGGATAATAAATTAGGAGACAAAATCAATTGCGAATTTCGGATAGAAATGAAGAGGAAAATCGCAGGAGAAGAGAAAGTGTGTTAAAAAGACCAATAGAACAAAGCCCAACTGCAAATGAGCAAATTTTGAGGGAATTAGCAGAAATGAGAGGGATGATAAATAATAGAAGAGAAGGTGGAAGAAGGCAACTTGATGAAGCAATCGAAGAAGCAGCTAGAACTCCCTTCACACAGGAGTACAACTAAGAGGAATTCCTCCAAAATGCAATTTGCCAAAGACTAAACAGTATTTTCGATGGGACTACTTGTGCTATTCAACATGTTAAAGCTTATGTTAGGTGTATGCTGCAGTGGGAGAATCATGATGCTGTTTTATGCAAGTACTTTGCATCCAGTTTGACTGGCGAGGCGCTAAAATGGTTTGAGGGATTGCCAAAAAATACTATTACTTCTTTTGATCACTTACAAGCTACATTTTTGGGTGCATACATAAGCAACAACTCTTCACGACCAGGTATCGAAGATGTGTTTGGATTAAAACATAGAATTGGCGAGAGTCTAAAACATCTAACCATAAGATGGAAGACAATGTGTAGTGAGATGGCGGGAAGAGTAGATGAGAGATATATTATTTTATCCTTTATTAATGCAATGTTTGCGACCAATTTTCTCTACATACAAATTTTCAGAATCAAAAACACCATCACAATGACTGAACTAAGAGAACTACAAGAAGATTACATTGCTTTGGAAGAAAAACAAAATGAAATGGAGTCATACCCAATTGCAAACACCAGTTCTGTAGTGGCTAATGGAAGTTTGCTTCCCAAAATGATTAATAACGTGGCGAGCACCTCGCAAGTTCAAGCAGAGAAAGTGGCGAATAATGACAAACAAAAGCTAGTGGCTATGGGAAGTCGTGATCAAGAAGAATTTGAAAGAGAGAAGAATTATTACAATCGTGGAGGAAATAGTCAAATCCAAAGGCTTGACCAACCTCAAGAAACTTATGGTGGACAAAAGCAAAATAATTTCAGAAATCAGGGGAACATGAGAACCATATGGGAGGAGATTAAGATGCCACCCTTGAATGCTAGTGTAGAAAAAAATCTGGGAATCTATCATTTTAATGGAAAATATACCCTCGCCATGGAACATGGGGAAGGAACCACATCCTAACACTCGTAATCAAGAATTCTTTCCTTATCATCATTTTCATGGGCATTCGATAAATAATTGCAGAAATGTAAAAAGAATAATCTTAAGAATGATCGATCAGGGGAAGCTAAATCATTTTCTAAAAGGGCATCAACAATCGCAACAATTTCCACCACCACCAGACGATCGCAGAATGACTAATGTAAAAGGAGCAGAAACTTTTGTTATAGAGGTTGGAACTAAAGCAAAGAATTTATTTTGTAATTCTATTGTGCATTCTTTCAGAACCATCGAAGATTTCCACGATAATGTCTTAAGTAGAGTCTTTGCCAGAGATATGGATGGAAAAGAAATAATGAATATAGCGAGAATCTCGCCATTAGAAGAGTGGCAGAAGCAAATCCTTTCTTTTACAGCTCAAGAAATACCAGAGACTGGCGAGGTGCATGATAACCCATTGGTGGTAAGGTTGGAAATAAAACCAGAACAAGCAAAATAAGAAGAGGAGGGTAAAGAAAACAATAACGAAATGGAAGAGTCTTGGGCCATTGATAGAATCCTAATTGATACTGGCAGTTCCGTAGATATCTTGTTCTACCACACCTACAAAACCATGGGTGGGAAAGATGAAGATTTGATACCATCGACATACAAAATCTATGGTTTTAATGGAACTGCCAACAAGCCTAAAGGGGAGATCACAATGAGAATTCCGTTAAGAGGAATGACTTCCAAGATTTTATTCTGTGTTGTCGATATTGAATCACCATATAACGCCTTGATTGGTCGACCTTGGTTACACAGGATATTGGGTGTTGCATCTACCTTTCATCAGTGTATTAAATTCCCTCATCCAAATGGTGTTGGAGTAATTAAAGGAGATTGGGGAGAAAGTAAGAAATGTTATGAGATAGATATCAAGTTTTGTGAAGAAAGAGCAGGGAAGAACAATAATTGGAAATACAGAATTAAGCAACAACAGAGAAGTGACAAATTAATGGTTGATTCAATAGAAAAGCATGAAGAAGTAACTAACGAGTCCCTCACAGATATCAAGCAAATAATAAAACGCAGCAAAGGTACAGGTATAAAAAGCATAAAAGGAAGAAATGACAAGCAACTTGCGGGAAAACACTAAGTAAAAGAACAGATGATAAGGAAGATGAGACGAATGAAGTGATAGAAAGATGAAATATGACGAGCATATCGCTAGAAGTGGAAAGGTAAAGTTGTTTTTTCTGTTTGAGTGAAGAAAATGAAATTGAAAAGTTAAAAGAAATTATTGAGATTTGAAACTCGCAAGAAATTTTAAGAAACGCGAATATAATTTCGCAGAGATTAAGAGAACGGGACAAACCTGTATGGCGTGCACCTTAGTTCGCGAATACAATTTCGTAAGAGGCAAATGTAAGACCTACAAGCACGTCATAAAGGGGGTATCTCTTTATATGATTCAGGGATAAGGTTATACCGCTACTGGAACCTGAGTCATACAGATGTTGGGGTTAAAGAAAACCTATCCGGGAGAGAGATCTTGGATTTCCAGCTTTATAAGGTTATACCCTGGTTGGATGACTGAGAGTCTCTTCCAAGAAGTGCAGAGTATGATCAAGGCGCCGAGGTACACGGTTTAGCCAAGGATGCCCGGGACGGACGAACCTACCCTGGCCATCTTTGGTAAGTCTTGGCTACAATGCACTTGTCCTGAAGAAAACCCCACCTAGGGTGCAGTCTTGTAACTATAAGCCATATAGGCATAAAGGACAAGAGGCTGCGAAAACAACCGGTTGTTGGTAAATATGGATGGGAGGAGCTAGTCTTGTATGGCCGATGTTCCCTCCTTGAAGGGGAAACCAAGGGGAAGATAATGGCGGCACCCTCCATTAGGGAGATGATAAGTGTCTTAAGACGGCAATGTCATGGGGCTCTAAGATCGCAAGATCATTTAGGCCTGTCATATTGTCGCGTAAATTATACAGAGGCAAAAATCCATAAGAGAAAAAAAGTTAAGATGAGGTCAAGGGGTTTTTACATGCAAATGTGAAGACGTCCTGCGATTTCATCGCAAGACGGCAATGTCACGAGGCTTTGTTTTCGCGAGAAAACTTAGGCTCATCATATTGTCGCAATACAATAAAGAAATGTAGATAAGACAAGATCAATGGGTCAATACGTGAAAATGTAAAGACGTCCTGCGATCTTGTCGCGGAGAGAATACTATGGCAAAGTAAGACCTTTAAGTAGGAAGGCATGATAAGACCATAAGATCGCAAAAATATCAAGGTTTGCGACAATATCGCAGAAATTATGAAATTCGCCAAAATATTCGTTTATTAACTTTCTCATATTGTAGATGAATAATAGAGGCAAGTATGGGAGTGAATAGAATGATAAAGATTATTATTCATCACCATATGAGAAATTTATATGGATATTAAAAGCGCAGATAATTAGTAGATGCAAACTATATTGACCAAGTTATATTTGCAAAAAAGAGGATGTTCTTTCATTCATACATATAAAGGGGCAAAGAAGTTTACACATTAAATTGAAGAAAGTTGCAGCAAATTGAAGAAACTCGCGATTGATTACATAAAAGAAAGAAGTCAGACAGATACATTGTTTCATTTATCAACATTGTTATTTTTATCAGATTCTTCTTTTTCACCGGATTTCTCTGCTTCATTATCTTTGAGGGGTTCTTCATCATTGCCAGAATTTGTTTCTTCGTCATTATTCTCTTCTTCACTTTCGTCAAAATCTTCATCAGAATCAGAGACACCAAGATCTGGAATTATTGATGGTATTGCCTTTGCAAGATCAGGATACAAAGAATGAGGAATTCCATGGTCGTCACAAACCTGCTTAGTGGTATCATTGCGAGTGATGAGGAGGGATCTATTAAAATTTGCAGAAGTAATCTCAAATTGAGCTTTCAATCGCGAGTATTTATCGTTGCGAGCAGTAAGATCGTTCGCGAGTTGGTGATTAATATCTTCTAGTTCTCTCATCCTTACACGGCATCTATCTTCAGAATCTGCGAGAATAAGGCACCGTTAAGATGGAAGTTTTTAAAAAAAAAAAAAAAAGAGAGTTAATAGAATAGAGTGGTTAACAACCTTCTTTCTCAGAAATCAAGTCCCTAATTAAGGCCGATTGATCAGCATGAAGACTAGCATCTATACCTAAATTATTCCTAGCATTATCAAGAACCTGTGCTTCCCAAGAAAACTCATCATCGCTAGTGATAAGAAGGTGAGAACGAACTTGAGTTTCTCTTGCAAGAAGATCTTTATTTTCGCAGAAGAGTTTATCTCTTTCCATTTGAACTTCGAGAAGAATTTTATGGAAATCTGCTAGAGTTTCGCTGCCATTTCTAATTGCTTGATCTTTCTCGTCAACAAGATCACTATTTCTACTTCTTAATCCATTGATCACTTCTTTTGATTCATGATAAAGACGCTTAAATTTATTAGATAATCCTAAAGTGTGTCTGTGTTCAATGGTTAGGAGATTAAACTTAAATTTAAGTTCCTCTATAGAGAGGGATTTAATTTGTTCGTCAAAGAAAATTACTTAAGGAGTTATTAAGGCGAGCAAGAAGAGTATTATCATCTACAGGTTCGGGAAAGGTTTGAAGGAACGTAGCCTCGTCAGTTAGACCATAAACATCTGCAAAAATGATTTCTTGGATAAGCTATATAAAAGAAAAATAAAAAAATATAAAAGAAAGAGAAAGTAAATCATACCATAAAGTTGTTTGTTGGCATTGTTAAGATCCAAAATCTTCTGTTTATCAACTGAAGCTTCAGTTTCCAACAATTATTTTTCTCATGAAGCTCAGCAATTTCAGCCTCTAGTTTCTCTTTATCTTGGCGAAGGTTAACAACCTTTTTCTTAAATGAAGCACATTTATTATCTAAATCAGCAGCAACAACAAAAGAAGCTCTCCCAACCTGCAACAGAGTTTTATAAGTACAAAAAATTTGACGAGAAAAATCTGGCGAATTAAGAAACAATTAAGAAAACATACCAGAATACCAAGTGGATTTAAGAAGCTTGGAGTTAGAGTTACATAAATTCCACGAAGAGAATTATTATCAGATAAGATTGGAGCATCGCACACTTTGACGAGCGCTTGAGCTAGACCATTAAGAGTCTCATCACCATACTCATTCGCAGTTCCACGAGAAGAATCGCCAAAAAGCATAGACAGTTGGGCCATGGAAGAATCAGAGGGAGAAGAATTTTTCACAGAGGGAACTTCTCCAATATCGTCAAATTCTTCGATAAATTCATCATTAAATTTATCCAATTGGGTATGTTGAGAAGAATAATGCTGAGTTTTATTCTTCTTCAAAGGAGGCTCGCTGGTTTCTTTATCACGAGGGGCAGAGCGTCTTCCTTCACTTGAAATAGTAGATTTCCCTTTACGATTAGTTGAAGGTTTCTCCTTAGGTTTTGGCTCTAAAGGTGGTAATTCTTCAATTACCTACAAACACAGATAAAGATAAGAAATAGGGGCAACAATATATTGTTAATTAATAAAGGAATATTTCTTACTTCATCTGTGAAAGATCTAAGAGCTAGAAGAGTGTTGGATTTCCTATATTTCTGGTAATTAAGCTTCATTTTGGCAACCTACAAGATAACGGAAAAGTTAGCGAGAGTGTGAAGGAAAAAATAATAATAGCATAAGAAGATGAGAGAATATACATCGGAAAACCTATCAGGCCAGTTGAAAGTCCATGGTTCATAGTGAGAGAGATTCGCAGGAAGTTGGAGAGAACCGGATATATAAGGACCTTTAAGGCATAAGGGAAAAATAAACCACTTATCGTCATTAGAATGACGAGGGCCATCATTTGTATTGGTATGAAAATCAATATCTTGCATAAGAGCATCTTCACCAGTGACCTTCTTTTTATGCAAACGGACACCCCAACAGGTACTATCCCTTACCATGGGGAGTAATTGGTAATTTCGAAAGAATTTATCTACAGTATACTTTGCAGGGATAATCGGAATATGTTTATATTTAAGACTTTTATGTTCTTCGGAATATTGGGATCCTTTGCCAGCACCACGAGAGGCATATTCCAGTAATAATCTAATACAATCCCCGCCAAGTTGATACACCGCTCGTGAAAATCTCTTATCAGAAATTATTTGGTAAAAGAGTGGAAGTTCAGGGTTATAGAGAGGAAGTGGAAGACCAGCTTCAAGTTGGCCTAACGAAACTATAATTTTTTCACGAGAACAATGGAAGTTAGAAAATAATTCAAGAGAAAGAACTGATTTGGGACTTTGATCTGGAATTAAAGATAATTCAAATCCTTGATTTTTAAGTTTTTCTTGCATCAAATTGAAAGCAATAAGATTTTTAGCACCAGCAGCAACCATTTTGAGAGAATGGAAATGAAAGGAGATTGAAAAAATGGCGAAAGATAGTAGATGCACGATTTACGGGAAAGCAATGAAATTTGCAGAGAAGAAGAAGGAAAGAGAATGAGAAGAAAGAAAAAGAGAATAATGAGAGAAGGTATTTATAGCAGAAGAAGTTTCTCGAGAAAATAAATATAGTTAATACAATGAAAGGACGTGAATGGTCAAATTACAGCGGTTTAAGATGACGTGTCGAAAAATATATGGATGATAAAATTATATGAAGACAGCTGGTGAAAGGTTTAGAGACGTGTCAGAATAAAGATGGAGGTGAAAAGATAGGAGATTACGGCAATTTATTCTCACGATCTTTTCTTCTTCTCAGAAAAGATGTGAGAAGAGGCAAGATGTAGTACCAGAATATCGCCACAACGATATTCTCATGATAAGAACAACGCTTTCACGAGAAGGTCAAATATTCCTATAAGTATAATTGACATTATTCACGAGAGTGTCGTGAGGATTCTTCAGCAACATTTGGCGAGCATCACGGGGAAGCATCATAGTAGTTGACGATTGAAGAGACATGTTATGAGAGTGTTGTTTCACGAGGATTACAAAAGTTGGCGAAGATTAATATTGCAAATACCACGATGAGATCGCAGAATATATCCGAAAGAAGGGGAAAACTTAGCTGTCACCCACTATGTAATTTCCTATATAAAGGGTTCAAGTAAGTCCAGATGAGGATGATGTATTTTTTAGAGTTGAGAAAATCTTGAGGAGAGAGAAACTCCAGAAAAGAAAGTTGTAATTCTGAGTTTGAATATTTTCTGTAAACATTTCTGAGATCTAAATAATAAAAGTGTCGTTTAATTCTTTAATCTTCAACTAGTTTCACTTAGATTTTTATAAGATCTTAATAGGGGTGTAGTGTGGGAAATCCTGCTACTACATCATTTTTGGTGAAAATCCTAGTCCATTTTGGAGATGATTCTTGCGAGAAGATAAAGAACATAAAATGTTTTCTTGGTAATCCATAGTTGCCTCTGTTCTTTATCTATGAAGGAAGAATCCCTGAGAAAATGTTAAATGAATGAATTGCCTCATTTGATAAAATGATCATATTCTGCGAAATAATCATTTCTCCTGCGAAATTCTGGAATAGTCTGCAATATGCTGAATTAGTCTGAAAATTTTTGAAGAATTTCTGAACGTTTCTGCGAGTTGCTGATTTTTCTGTGAAATTATGAATGTTTCTGCGAGGCTCTAAATGTTTGTGCGAGATTCCGAAATAATTCTTTGAATAATGTTGTTATGAATAGTGGCAATGAATAGTGGTGATGAATAGTGGCGAGATTGTGAATAATGCTACGAGATTGTAGACATTCCTCTTGATAGATTCTGAATAATACTTCTGAGAAACTCTGAATAATATTTCTGAGAGATTCTGAATAGTACTTGCTTTCTCTCTTGTGATGAGCAAATCTTCCCTGCATTCTTACAAGAAAATAATTAATGTTTGAGATTATTCTATTGGTCTTATTTTGCCTTTATTTCACCAATTTTTCTTTCTGCGACAAAATCGCAGGACGTCTTTACATTTGCATGTATTGACCCATTGATCTTGCCTTATCTTTTCTCTTGAGGCTTTTTGGCCTGTTATGCAACAATATGACAAGTCTAAGTTCTCTCGCGAGATCAAAGTCTCATGACATTGCCGTCTTGCGATGAAATCGCAGGACGTCTTTACACTTTCATGTAAAAACCCATTGATCTCATCTTAACTTTTTTCTATTATGGATTTTTGCCTCTGTATAATTTACGCGACAATATGACAGGCGTAAATGATCTGGCGATCTTAGAGTCCCATGACATTGCCGTCTTAAGACACTTATCAGCTCCCTAATGGAGGGTGCCGCCCTTATCTTCCCCATGGTTGCCCCTTCAAGGAGGGCACATCGGCCATACAAGACTAGCTCCACCCATCCAGATTTACCAACAACCAGTTGTTTTCGCAGCATCTTATCCTTTATTCCTATATGGCTTATAGTTACAAGACTACACCCTAAGTGGGGTTTTCTTCAGGCCAAGTGCATTGTAGCCAAGACTTACCAAAGATGGCCAGGGCAGGTTCTTCCGTCCCGGGCACCCTTGGCTAAACCGTGTACCTCGGCGCCTTGGTCATACTTTGCACTTCTTGGAAGAGATCCTCGGTCGTCCAACCAGGGTATAACCTTATAAAGCTGGAAATCCAAGATCTCTCTCCCGGATAGGTTTTCTTTAACCCAAACATCTGCATGACTCAGGTTCCAGTAGCGGTATAACCTTATCACTGAATCATGTAAAGAGATACCCCCTTATAACGTGCTTGTAGGTCTTACATTTGCCTCTTACGAAATTGTATTCGCGAACTAGGGTGCACGCCATAAAGGTTCGTCCCATTCTTATGTCTCTGCGAAATTTTATTCGCGTTTCTCGCGATATTTTCGCGTTTCTTCATTCTTTCATTTCTGTCAATTCTTTATATAATCTTGAATAATCTCGCGATTATGCTCACAACTCTGATAAAAATTTGTTTTGCTCATTTCTGTGAGTTGAAATATTCTTTAAAACCTTTTGAAACCTTAGAAATATTCTTTGAAATCTTGCGATTTTATCGCATTTGTTAAACCAAAAATTTCTTTCTGTAAAAGAAATATTCTAGAGAAATCTTTGAAATCTTCTTTGAAATCTGGCGATTGTATCACGTATTTTAGAAATTTGAAATCTTACAATTTTTTTGAAATCTTACAATTTTTTGAAATCTTGTGATCAAAAATTTTCATTTTCTGTAAGTAAAATATTCAAGGAAGTGGTACTTAGCTTTTTTGGCGATTTTCTGTTGCTGCCGTTTCTTGTGAAGCATTTGATTTGCTTATGGATTGAGAAGAAATAAGAAATGAACTCTTGACCTACGTTTTGCACCATACCAATTGCTCTAACCCTTCTCTTGCGAAATTAACTTGCGAAATAATCAAATATCTGACGAAGTAATGAAATACCAAATTCCTGCCTCTGACCAATTTGGTGAAGTAATGAAATAATCCTCTCGTGGAAAGTAGATGTACCAATTTCTGCTCGTCAATATTTCCATCCTCCTCCTTCTAAAATGTAGTTTACAAGGGGCGCATCTTTGCAAGACTACATTTCCAACCTTATAAGGTAAAAAGAAAAGAAATTCATCCTAAATATCCACGATGCTCTCGTCAATTTGGTTCTACTTTTCTTCTTTTCTTGTTTTCTGTGTATTATTGTTTGGTCTGCTGATAGAGTTGCTTTATATCTTGTTTTTAGTAGAGGCAAAGATGGTCCCCTACTTTCCTTTAATTTTTCACTCTGCTCGTAGCTTTTTGTTTTCATCTGTAATTATCTTTGATTTCTGCGAGTAGAGATCGCTTTCATAAGAATTTGTAACGAGCGAGTGACGCAACTTGAACCCACGACCTCATATATATTTTAATGTCCATACCAACTCGTTTTGACATTTATTTGCCAAAGAAGGCCATTTTCGTCATTTTCTTCATTTCTTCATTTGAATTTTCTTCATTAACGACCTCATATATATATTTTCAAGGGAGGATACTTCATAATACAACACCCTTAATATTATATTAGCACTTAATACTCTTTGTATTAGTTACCACAAGTTTACTTATTGACGAGCACCTCGCAATAAAGAATCCTTTCATCTTAGCACTTACTATCATCACTTCGTCTTTTCCTCTTTTAATTTATTGCTATGAAGTCTTCGCTAGAAATAAAAATATCATTGACTGGCTTCTTTTACATGTTGTCCTTCTTCACTCTTTGGCGTTGTTGCTCGCGGCATGTTTGGTTGCTTTGTTTTTGTTTGGTTGTGTACATTTCTTTCTTCATTTATCTTCTCAATGATCTTCATTTCCCCGCCTGGACATTTCTTCTTTTCGCTAGTTTAGTTTTACTAATATATCTTCTTATTATTATCATACGTTTGTTCTTCACCTTCACTGCAAACAACCAATTGATTTAATTAGTAACCTATTTAACTTTAAGACATCATTCCTACTCATATTTTTGCGAGGTATTCGCTATTATTTTTTTTTAATTAGAAAAGAGAAGGGATTTTGTGAGAAGCTTCCTTCTTCCAACTCTAACCATCTCTGCGAGCAGCTGTTTGTGTTGGTTTGGTAAGCTTCGCAGAAGTTATTCAAATTTAATCGCTCTTTATTTAATTTTTGTGATCATCTTTTCTTTCTTCTTCTTCGCTCTGCTATTCACGAGCTATTTCTTCTCTCGTTGTTCCTGCACTCTTCTCTATGGCGTATAACCATCACTGTCTCTTTTGCCTCTACCCTATTTTTTGACAAGCTTAGGTTGCTTAAATTTCTCATCGTTTGCTGATGAGAAGTATTCACGAGAGAATGGATTTGTCTCTTCGCAGATCAAATATGAATGACCAAATCCCTTGCTTAGATTTCATCAGCAGCTCAAATATGTTGCCTCACTATATTTACAAATCTAATAACCAAACCTCTTTCCAGCGTGTTGGTTGGTTTCATTTTGGTGTATAAGCTCCTTCATTTGCTGTGAATACCTCTTGAAGTATCAAGTTCGTCATTTCTTCTTTGGGTACCTGCGAAGAAAATGTTTGGTAAGAACTCTTGTGATAAAATATTTGCTGTTTGAAAATGCGAAAATACGCTGGAACCCTTGTTAATTTGCCCTGTGTACTTTTCTTCTCCACTTTCTAACTTCTTCGTAGAAACTGTTAACTTCGTAGGTATTATTAATTTTGCAGGTACTGATTGTATTCACCCAAACTGAGGTGAGATATTGGTTGAATTGATTGCCTTGAACTGAGATGTTTTGGCGAGAATTGGATTAATTGATCTACTAAGCTGTTTTGGCGAGAATTGGATTAATTGATCTACTAAGTTGGATTGGCGAGAATTGGATTAATTGATCTACTAAGCTGTTTTGGTGAGAATTGGATTAATTGAACTGAACTGTTTTGACATATTAAATAATTCATAATGTCTTTTCTTTTCTCTACTGACGAGATAATTTGTTTGCTGACTGAGTGAGACTTCCTATTATATATTTTCTCTTCACTTGTTGATGATTGAAGTCAGAAATGAGTTTTGCCTATTAAAGCAGCAACTTAAACGTTATGTAAATGATGTCTTGTAAGGATAAAATTCAGCAACTCCATGCCCTTTGAATAGTTCCATGCAAACTGAAGATAATTCTTCACAAATGAAATGTTCTTCTCGCAACTGATGGTATGGTGTATTTTCCCTTTTCTCATTGATGGCTGATTCATTACTTCATCCCAGTGATGCTCTGGAGAAATATTCTCTGACTTCTCTTCCTTGTTGGGCTTAATAGCACAGTTGACCTTCACTGGAAGTAAATTTCTTTTGTATCTCTTAGTTTGGCGATAATGTGTCTTAGTTTGGCGATAATGTGTCTTAGTGAAACATTTCTTTTTGTTGTTTTTCCTCGCAGAAAGACTTCGCAGAAATAACAAGATTCTTGATATTTTGACGTGAGAAATGCTATCTGCGTCTTTGAAGCTTCTTTGACGTGAGATTTTTTTTTTTTTTTAATATTAAATTAGAAAAGAGAAGAGATTTTGTCCTGTAGAATTATTTGTTGGTGTAACTTCATTTGATCTCTTCGCGATTGTTGATGAAGTACTTTGTCCTTTCTCCTCCGTTGGAATCTTGCCATCTGTTTCCCATTATGTGTATCTTTGATCATTTCTCGCGATATTCCAAAATGTAGTTTTTCCACTCAATTTGTCTGCTGGCATTCGTCTTTTTATCTTCACATGAAAATTAATTCTTTTGTTTGCTACAAAACAGGTATTTCTCTTGCTCGCTGCATCTTGTTACTGGGTTTGTTGACAAAGTAGCATTAATTGATCCATTTTTCTCTTGTTCGCTGCATCTTGTCAAAGATTAGTTGGAAACTGCGATGTTTCGTTTTTTGCGAGATTGGTTGATCTTCATTTTTCTTCGAAAATCTATATTGATGAAATTTTGCCTGGAATCGCAAACGATCAGTAAATTTGGTTAGCAGTCTATAGAGCATTAAGATGAGTAACTCCTCCTTACGAAGAATGAAAACTTTCAATGAAATCCTCTTAATTTTGTTCTTACGAAATGTAAATCTCTAATCAACAGTAAACCTCGAAATTTGACATTTTTGGAAATTCATTAAACAAATTTGTAAAACGAAGTTTGGTTACTAAAAATTCATAGCAAAACATTTTTAGATTCAAGACTTCCACAATAAACCAAATTTCTACAAAAAGCAAAGTTTAAATTTGACAAAAGTCTATTTTTCAATTTGTGTTTTAAAATTCCCAGATCTGAAAAATGAAACAAAGAATAAGAAAAGTGAGAAGAAATTTGTCCTTTTTGATGATTTGTTGACACAATTTTGCTGATATTTTCTTCATCCGCCACTTAATATATCTCCTTCTCTCTATTTGTTGTATAGTCATGATCTTTCGTTGTAGCTTTCCATATTTGATCTTGAAATTTTTAGATCCAATGAAATCTAAATCTAACAATAGCCAATTTCTTTATCATCTTCTTCAATTTGACAAGTAGTTGTTCCCCTTAGTCGGCGCCAAAATGTAGTTGCAGGATTTCCCACAACACACCCCTTGTAATATCTTGATAATAATCTCTTAATCTAAACTAATTTGATATTTAAAATTCTAAAAATTGTAAACAGACACACAGATTTTTACATGGTTCGATCAATTTGATCTACATCCATGATTCTCTACTATGATTGTTAAAGCTTACATTTTCTTTTACATTTGATAATCTCCATTAATGGAGTTCTAAATCTAGTTTTGGGAAGAAGATGATAAAGAAAAATATATTTTCTCTCTCTAAAAATCTCTCTTAAAATATCTCTCTCCCCTAAAATATTCTCTCTCCTCAAGATTCTCTCAACTCTAAAAAAAATACATCATCCTTTCTAAATCTATTAGATCTCTATTTATAGGAAATTACATAATGGGTGACAACTAAGTTGTCCTCTAATTTCGGATCCATCTTGCGATCCTCTCGCGAACTTTGTAACCATCGTGAAACACACACGTTCTTCTCATGTTTCTTCAGTCGTCAACTTCGTCATTCTTTGAATTATTTTGTGACGCTCGTGAAATGTTGTTGAAGAGTTTTCAGTAACGCTCGCAGAAGTGTCATTAATCTCTCGTGAATATAATTGTGGCGATATTCTGGTACTACATTGAAAAATATTCTTGGATGGATCAGTTTAATAGACTAGATAATCTCTACACATATTCGGTTGATCAAATAGATAATCTCACTAATGAGAATAATCAATTATCACAGAGCCAACATTTATTAAATAACGAGGTTACTCGCCTCTCATTCTTGTTAATTAAAGCTAATTTGGCGACGGAATCTTTATCAGATGAAAATAGAACTTTATCTCAAGAAAAACATAAATTTTCAAGTTTGATGGCGATTTCCTCGCAACAATTGAGTAATCTCCAAATAATATGCGATAATCAAGAGCAATCTCTTCGTTCTCTTAAGGATGAACTCAAGGAAGTAACTGAATCATCTGCCGCTGAGAAGGATAAACTCATCAAGGTTAGGTTAACTCTTAGTTTAAAGGCCAGCAAGCTTCAAGATCAATACTCCCAATTAAAAGAATCTTATTCTTTATTGGCAAAAGAAAATTCATATCTCCATTCCAAAGAAGAAAACATAAAATCTCGCCTGAAGGGTATAGTTGGGGATAAGTTTGACGATGCCATGAATCAATGGGAGAATTGTTGCTCATTAATTCAAAATTTAACTTCTCAAAAAGAAGGTAGTCATTTGACTGCTTCACTTGCTGATTTTAATTTTACGTTACATTTCTTGCGAAATCCTTATCTGAGTAATCTTTTGCCATTTATGTTGCTCGCAGAATCTGAAAGAAGCCTTCACTCTACTATCTCTGATTTGACTGATAAACTGGACAAAGTTTGCAAAGAAAACATGGTTCTCACTTCTGATCTTGTTAAATGTCGCGATGTGGAAGAAAGAAGACTTGATTATCTCGAATACTTCAAAAATATAGAGATTAGAAATTGTGATAGAGGTTTTCTTCGCAAGGTCCACCTTAGTGCTGAAGTTATTGTGAACAAGATTCTAATTTCTCAATCTCTTCCTATTTTATTTGTCCCTCCTCTAGAAGTTGATGATGATGAAGTTCCTCTCCCCATGGATAAGGAATTAGAATATGCCAACTCTGAAGAAGATAGTGAATAAGATTTTTCTCAGGAAGATCCAAAAGAAAAAAGTCCTCTTAGAAAAGTAACTATAGGTGGTGAAGTAACTGTGAACAATAAAGGAGAGATTCGTAAAGATACAAATGCTGATGAGGCTGATCATGCTGGCAAAAATAATGAATCTGGCGAGGCCAACGCTGAAGATTACATTTTATTTTTGCTTTTCTTTTCCTTCTTCTTCCTTGCGAGCAATGTAACCTTTTGCAACGTTAGAATCTAACTTTACTTTTTCTATCTTGAATGTTTCAAGAAAGATAATGAGATTTTATAACGAGATTTTTGTTTATCCACTCCTCTATTTGCCCTTCATTATCTTTCTTGGGATGGTGAATTATTTCCTGTATCTGCGATTATAGAAATAGATCTGCGATGTAATGAATATTTCTTGAGATATCTTCTGCTAAAAATCCTGACCTGTAAATAATGTCTCTGTAAAATCTTGAAGGAATCTTCTTTCTCATATATTCTCCTGTGAGAAACAAATAAAATAGTTAATGTTTGAGATTATTCTGTTGGTCTTATTTTGCCTTCCTAGTTAAAGGTCATTTTGCCAAACTTTTCTTTCTGCGACAAAATCGCAGGACACATTTACATTTGTTTGTAAAAACCCATTGATCTTGCCTTATCTTTCGAATTTTCTGTGACAATATGACAGGTCTATATTCTTTAGTGAGAATGAAGTCCTATGACATTGCCGTCTTGCGATGAAATCGCAGGACGTATTTACACTTTCGTGTAAAAACCCATTGATCTCATCTTAACTTTTCTCTTTTGGCTTGTTGCCTTGATATATTTTTCGTCACACGACAATATGACAGGCCTAAATTTTCTTGCGATCATAAATCCCCATGACATTGCCATCTTAAGACACTTATCAGCTCCCTAATGGAGGGTGCCGCCCTTATCTTCCCCATGGTTGCCCCTTCAAGGAGGGCACATCGGCCATACAAGACTAGCTCCTCCCATCCAGATTTTCCAACAACCAGTTGTTTTCGCAGCCTCTTGTCCTTTATGCCTATATGACTTATAGTTACAAGACTGCACCTTAAGTGGGGTTTTCTTCGGGCCGAGTGCATCATAGCCAAGACTTTCCAAGGATGGCCAGGGTAGTTTCGTACGCCCCGGGCACCCTTGACTGCACCGTGTACCTCGGCGCCTTGGTCATACTCTGCACTCCTTAGAAGAGGTTCTTAGTCGTCCAACCAGGGTATAACCTTATATAGTTGGAAATCCAAGATCCCTCTCCTGGATAGGTTTTCTTTAACCCAAACATCTTCATGACTCAGGTTCCAGCAGCGGTATGACCTTATCCCTGAGTCATGTAAAGAGATACCCCCTTATATGACGCACTATTAGGTCTTACATTTGCCTCTTGCGAAATTTTATTCGCGAACTAGGGTGCACGCCATAAAGGTTCGTCCCATTCTTATATCTCTGCGAAATTTTTATTCGCTTTTCTTGCGATTATGTTCGCAGCTCTTTTTTTGCTTTGTTATCAGAAAAACCTCGAAGTTGTGACAGAGAAGGAAGAATTTATTATTTGTTTCATCATACTACGTACCAGTATCTCTTATCTTGCAGAAGTTGTCATTGATAATACCTTTTCAGAAATAATCTATTCCATGGTCTATCAAGTCTTTGACCAACATCTCTCCCTTCAGGGTCCATTAGTTTGTATGCCCCGGTTCCAACTAACTCTTTAATGATGTATGGTCCATCCCATTTCCTCTCCAACTTTCCACCATTCTCTCGCTGATAACTTGGTGTTTCTCGCAGCACTAAATCGCCAGGTTGAAATTCACGTTTCTTAACACGTTTGTTGTACTCGCGAGCTAATCTTCGCTGGTAATTTTCCATATGTTGTAAAGTATTTTCTCTTTTTTCTTCCAATTCATCCAATTTATTTAAAATCATTCTAGCACTTAGATTTCTTTCCCAAGCCTCTCTTTTTGTTGTAGGAATAGCTACTTCTGTTGGTAACACATCTTCAACTCCATACGTCAAACAAAAAGGTGACATTCCAGTAGCTTCTCGTCTAGTTGTATTGTAGGCCCATATTTCATTATGCACTTGTTCGCATCATGCTTTGTGGTATCCTTCTAGCTTCTTTTTTAAGATATCTGCGATTGTCTTATTAGTTGCTTCAGCTTGACCATTTGCTTGTGGGTATAGAGGAGTAGATTTTCCACACTTTATCTTAAATGAATTGAGTAGCAACTCTATATTCTTCCCTTCAAATTGCTTTCCATTATCATACACCAACTGTGCTGGAATCCCAAATATGCAAATTATATTCTCAAATATGAATGTAAAAATATCGTTATCGCGGATATGTTGTACTGCCTTTACTTCTCCCCATTTTGTGAAATAATCTGTTGCGACAATTATATATCTTCTTTGTCCAGAACCAGGCACAAATGGTTCCACAATATCTAAACCCCATTTCCCAAAAGGCCATACACTTGTTGAAGATGATAATGGTGCTCCTGGTGCATGTATCTTCTTTCCATATCCTTGGCAATCTTCGCAACACCTTGAGAGTTGTTTTGCATCTTCATGCATATATGGCCAGTAATAGCCTTGCATTTTTGTTCTATATGCCAAAGATCTTCCTCCACTATGATTACCAGCATCACCACTATGCAACATCTTTAATATTTTTTTCCTTCTTCCCTCATCAAACATCTTAGCGATGGTCCACTAAAAGATCTGCGATATAATACTCCATCTCTTAATTCATAATTGGTTGCCCTACTTTTTAATTATGTGCCTCCAATCGATTTCTTGGGATTTCTCCTCTTTCCAAGTATGCATGAAGATATGCTCGCCAATATGTAATGTTGCTCTTTAATTCTTCTTCGCCAATTTCTACCATCATCACATCTTCCTCTTCTTCTTCCTTGTTTATCTCTGGTAATAAAAGTGTTTGAATTTTTATGCACCTCGCAGCTGGATTTGTCATCATACTGTATATGAAAGCAAAAGCATCTGCTAGCCTATTATCTTTCCTTGATTTGTGTCTCCATTTTATTTTTGGAATTCTCGCAGATAATTCTTCGACTAATCTTTTATACTTTCTTAAAGATGGTTCGTTTGTTGTGTATTCTCCTTTTATCTGGCGAATAACCAATTGTGAATCGTTGGTGATTCTAGCATTTTCCAACTCCATTTCTACCGCAAATTTTAAAGCATGAATCACGGCCTCATATTCTGTCTCATTATTAGTGGATGCAAATTCCAATCTAAATGAAAAAGTTGTTTTCTCTCCTTCTGGTGAAATAAAAACAACTCCAATCCCATTTCCTTCTCCATTTGATGATCCATCCACCAATATCTCCCATATGTCGGGTTCTGTTAATAGTTCTTTTGGATCTCCATTTTCCTATTCTACATCCATCATCTCTTCCACATCTTCATCATCTTATAAAGGAAATTCAGTTAAGAAGTCTGCGATAACCTGTGACTTTGGCGAGGATAAAACTTCATATTGGATATCAAAGTGTCCTACTTGTGCATTCCATCTCTCAACTCTGCCTGATCTTTTTGAATTTTTCATTACTGACTCAATTGGAACTTTTGTTAACACTTTGACCTTATGTGCTTGAAAGTAGATGCGAAGCTTAAAAGTTGCATGCACCAATGCTAGAATTAGTTTCTCAATCTTTGAATAATTTCTCTCTGCAGAATTGAACGTTTTGCTGATGTAATAAATTGGTTTTTCTACCCCTGCATCTACTCGCAGCAACACAGCACTTAGCGCATATGTGGTTGTTGCGAGATAAATCAATAGTTCTTCTCCCGGTTCAGCTTTCTGTAAGATAGTTATGTTTATTAAATGTTCTTTTATTCCTTGAAAAGCCTTTTCACATTCATCTGTCCACTTGAATTTTGTTCCCTTTTTGAGTATATCGAGAAAATGTTTGCACTTGTCTGAAGATCGCGAGATGAATCTTCCTAGCGAGGCTAAGAGTCCATTCAATTTTTGCACATATTTTACCATCGCTGGCGTTGGCATATCGCGAATTGCTTGTACGTTTTCCGGATCAACTTGTATTCCTTATTTTGATACAATATACCCCAAAAATTTCCCCGAAGTTACTCCAAAAGTACACTTATCGGGATTCACTTTAATATTAAATTGTCCCATTTGATCAAAAATCTCCTTCAAATCTTGTACATGATTCTCAGCTTCTTTGCTTTTAATCATCATATCATCTACATACACTTCTAATGTTTTGTGGATCCACTTTGCAAACACATTCTCCACCATTATTTGATACGTTGCACCAGCATTTCGTAAGCCAAAGGGAATCTTTGTATAACAATATAATCCTCTTGGAGAAAAAAATGCGGTATGTTCTTGATCTTCTTTAGCGAGAGGGATTTGATTATATCATTTATATCCATCTAACGATGATATTCTGGCATTTCCCGCTGCTGATTCAACCATCTATGGGATATCTGGTAACGAAAAACTATCTTTAGGACAAGCTTTGTTTAAATCTGTAAAATCTATGCAAATTCTTATCCCCTTGTTCTTCTTTGGGACCACCACCATATTTGCAATCCACTCTGGATATTTTTCTTGCCTTATAATTCCTGCGTCGAGCATCTTATGTAATTCTTCTTCTATTTGAGAATGATATGTTGTTGTGATTTTCCTTATTCTTTGCTTAAATGGTCTTATGTTTTTGTTGATTTCTAATTTATGACATGCTATTGATGGATCTATCCCTGGAATCTCATCCATGCTCCACGCGAATATATCTTTATATTCTCGCAAGAGATTTATAGTTCTTTCTTCCTCATCTGCCTCCATTCTAGTCCCAATTTTCAGCATTTTAGGCTCTTCTTCACTCCCAATATTTACTTCCTTTGTTGGTTCTGCTGCAACATAACTGGCTTCAGGTTCTCCCATTGGTGTTGGTGTTTTCATAACTCTCGCGAGTTCATCTCCTTCTCACGAGATTTCGCTGGGTATTCCTTTTCCTTCTTTTGCTCTTATCACGTAAAATTTAAATTCTTCTTCCTTCTTTGTTTCTCTCGCCAATTTCCTACGATCCTTTCGCAACTTTGAACGTTCTTCATAATTTCTTACTTCTATTTGGTAACACAATTTCGCAAAATCTGCGTCTTCTCTAATTTCTCCAATTCCACTGGGTATAGGAAATTCGATGCATTGATGCAATGTTGATGCTACAGCCTTGATTGCGTGTATCCATGGTCTTTCTAATATCATGTGATACGGTGATTCCACGTCTACCACACATAACGTTATTTGTGTTTCAATCTCCCCTAGTGGAATTCGTACCACTATCTCGCCTTTAGGTTTTGTTAAAGATTTTCCAAAGCCATGAACATGATATGTTGAATAAGACATTTCTTCATCCTTATATCCCATTTTCTTAAAAGTATGACAAAATATTATATCTACCGATCTTCCAGCATCCACCAAAGTTCTATTCATAGCCCATTCTTCTACATATTTTATTGATTCCTCCTTTCTCATTGGTATAGTGGATACTGTGATTACCAATGGAGATGTATGACTTAGATTTTCTTCTGGCATTTCTGCTGCTGTAAATGTGATCTCCTGCTTTTCCCAATCTTTCAATGGTGATATTTTTTCCATCGTCATAATTTTCCTTCCTTCAAAATCCCGTTTGTGTATCTTCCCCTTAATATTTTCATGAAATCTATCAATCATTGTTCTTGTTACCATACCACACTCCAATTTTCTACAATCCTCTTTGATTATAATCATCCTTCCTTCAAATATCTCACTGATTTGTTTTATGATTTTCTTAATCTTGAACAATTCTTATCTTCTTCTTCACCCTTTTCTATGATTTCGCTAATTCAATCCCTGTTTCGGGCGCCAAAATGTAGTTGCAGGAAATCCCACACTACACCCTTGTTATGATTTTGCTATATTCAACTCACAATTGAAGATTAAAAATGACACTTTATTATTTTGTTCTCAAAAATGTTTACAGAAATGGAAGAATTCAAGATTACAACTATTCTCTTGAAGTTTTCTCCCTCCTCAAGACTTTCTTAACTCTCAAAAATACATCATCCTTTTCTGGACATATTGGGTCTCTATTTATAGGGTAGTTACATAATGGATGACAGCTAAGTTTTCCTCTTATCTCGGATTTTTTCTGCGATTGTACCGCGATAGTTACAATATTCATTCTCGCAAGCTTTGTAACCATCGCGGAACAAACATACTTTTCTCATGTTTTCTTCATTCGTCAGCTATTACGTCGCTCTCTTGACTGCTTTTGTGACATTCACAAAGTGTTGTTAAAAAGTTTGCGGTGATGCTCGCTGGGAAACGTTGTTAATCTCGCAGAGAAGTGTTGTAGCGATATTCTGGTCCTACAGATGCAAACTCCAATCTAAATGAGAAATCCATTTTTTCTCCTTCTGGCGAGATTAAGACAATCCCAATTCCATTACCTTTTCCATTTGAGGATCCATCTACCAGTATTTACCATCTATTTGATTATGTTAATAAGTCTTTTGGATTTCCATGCTCTTCTTGTATATCCATCATATCCTCTACTGCTTCATCATCTTCTAAAGGAAATTCTGCCAAAAAGTCTGCTACAACTTGCGATTTTGTTGAAGATAAAACTTCATATTTGATTTCAAAATGACCAACTTGCGCATTTCATCTTTCAACCCTGCTAGACCTCTTTGAGTTTTTCATCATTGTCTCAATTGGTACTTTTGTTAACACTTTGATTTTATGTGCTTGAAAATATATACGAAGTTTAAATGTTGCATAAAAAAATGCTAAATCAATTTTTCAATCTTTGAGTAATTTCTTTCTGCAGCATTAAACGTTGTACCGATGTAATAGATTGGTTTTTCTACTCCTACATCTATTCGCAACAATACTGCACTCAATGCTTGCGAAGTAGTCGCAAGATAAATTAATAACTCTTCTCCTGGTTCTGCCTTTTGCATAATAGATGTATTTATCAGATATTCTTTTATCCCTTGAAAATCTTTTTTACATTCATTCGTCCATTTGAACTTTGTCCCTTTTTTAAGAATGTTGAAGAAATGTTTGCATTTGTCTGATGATCGCGAAATAAACCTTCCTAACGAGGCTAAGAGTTCATTTAATTTCTGCACATCTTTTACTGTCGCAGGAGTTGGCATATCGCGAACTGCTTGTACTTTTTCTAGATCAACTTGTATTCCTTCTTTTGATACAATGTAACCTAAAAAATTTCCCGACGCAACTCCAAAGACACACTTTTCAGGATTCACCTTAATGTTAAATTGCCACATTTGATCAAAAATCTCCTTAAAATCTTGCGTATGGTTATTAGCTTCCTTGCTTTTTATTAACATATCATCTACATACACCTCTAATGTTTTATGTATCCACTTTGCAAACACCTTCTCTACTATTCATTGGTATGTTTCTCCTGCATTTCGTAACCCAAATGGCATTTTTTTATAACAATACAATCCTCTTGGAGCAAAAAATGCAGTATGCTCTTGATCTTCTTCAGCCAGTGGAATTTGATTATAGCCTTTATACCCATCCAATGAAGACATTCTTTCATTTCCCGCTGCTGATTCAACCATTTGAGGAATATCTGGTAATGGAAAACTATCTTTTGGACAAGCTTTATTTAAATCAGTAAAGTCTATACAAATTCTTATCCCTTTGTTTTTCTTTGGGACCACCACCATATTTGTTATCCATTCTGGATATTTTGCTTTCCTTATATGATTCCTACATCAAGCATCTTCTGTAATTCTTCTTCTATTTTAGGATGATAAGTTGTCGCAATTTTTATTATCCTCTGTTTAAATGGTCTTGCATCTTTGTTAATTTCCAATTTATGACATCCAACTGATGGATCTATTACAGGTACCTCATCCATATTCCACGCAAAGATATCTTTATACTCTCGTAAGAGATTTACGGTTCTTGCTTTTTCATCCGCGACCATATTAGTTCCAATTTTTAGCACTTTAGGTTCTTCTTCAGTCCCAATATTTATTTCTTTTATTGGTTCCGCTGCAGTATACATTGATTCAGGTTCTCCCATTGGTGTTGGCTCTTTTATAATTGTCGTAGGTTTATTTTCTTCTTGTGAGGTCTCGCTAGGTATTCCTTTTCCTTCTTGTGCTCTGATCATATAAATTCTAAATTCTTCTTCTTTCTTTGCCTCTTTTGCTATTTTTCTGCGAATCTTTCGTTGTTTTGTGCGTCCTTCATAATTCTTCACTTCAATTTGATTGCATAATCTCGCAATATCAACATCTCCTCTGATTTCTCCTATCCCACTTGGCATAGGAAATTTAATGCATTGATGTAATGTTGACGCTACATCCTTAATTGCATGTATCCATGGTCTTCCCAATAGCATGTTATATGGTGATTCCATATCCACCACACAAAGTGTTACTTGTGTTTCAATTTCCCCTAATGGAATTCGCACCACTATTTCTCCTTTAGGTTTGGTTATAGATTTTCCAAAGCCATGAATGTGATAAGTTGAACAAGACATTTCTTCATCTTTATATCCCATTCTCTTAAATGTATGATAAAATATTATATCAACTGAACTTTAAGCATCCACCAAAGTCCTTGTCACTTCCCATTCTTCTGTGGATTTAGTTAATTTTCCATTCTCCTTCTGTGCAGCTGTTACTGTGATTACCAAGGGAGATGTGTGATTCAAATTTTCTTATGAAACTTCTGCTTCCATGAACATAATTTTCTGCTTTTCCCAATCCTTAAGAGGTGATTGCTTCTCCACCGTCATAATCTTCTTTCCTTCAAAATCTCTGTAGGACCATAATATCGCTACAACGCTATTCCTGTGATATTAAAAACGTTTCTGTGAGTGTCACTGCCAATTCTTTAACAACGTTTCACGAGCGTCACAAAATAACCAAAAGAAACTGACGATGTAAGAAGTAAGAGAAGAATACGTTGATCCTGTGATGGATCATTGTTCTTGCGATAGAGAATATTGTAGTAATTGCGATGAGATCGCAGAATAGATCCGAAATAGGAGGAAAACTTAGCTGTCACCCATTATGTAAATCCCTATATAAAGGGCTCGATAGATCCAGAAAAGGATGATGTATTTTTGAGAGTTGAAAGAGTCTTGAGGAGAGAGAAACTTCAAGAGAATATTTGTAATCTTGATTTTTTCCAATTCTGTAAACAATTCTGAGATTTGAAAAATAAAGTGTCGTTTAAATCTTTGAAGTTTAATTGATTTCCAACAGATTTCTATAGAATCTTAACAAGGGTGTAGTGTGGGAATTCCTGCAATTACATTTTGGCGCCTAGAAACAGGGAGAATCAAGCTAAGAAATCCCAAATTACAACTTGAAGATTTGAAAAAATTGTTAGAGTTGAAGAAATGGCTAGAAGGAGAAGAAATACATCAGAACCACCGACAACTGTGAGGAGAAGTAAAAGACTTGTAGGTGAGGGAATAGGTGAATTGGAAGAATCTTTAAGGATAAGATCAGGGAGAAATAAAATAAGAAATGAGGCAGAAAGTTCAATCCAACATCCGAATCAACAAACACAAACACGAGATAGGAATGTGGATTATGATAGAGTGAGTGTGCATACTTGGAGGTCGGATTCGATGGAAGAAACAGAAAATCAAAAATTAAGAAATGAAGAAGAAGGAGAAAGAAATCAAGAAATGGCTGGAGGATTAATTCATGAAGGACGTGAAAATAAAATAGTAGATGATTTGAGACAATGAATACAGGAAGAAAGAAGATTAGAGGCAGAAGAGCGTGCGAATTTAACAAGACAAAATCATGAGCTAAGAATGGAGAATTTGAGGTTATAAAGAAGGAGGTCAAGAAGTACTGTTAGGTCAAATTCAAGATCATTCAGAGAAGAACCAAGGCAAAATTCTCCAATGAGAAATGTTAGAGAAGAAGTGCAAAATTTAAATGGAGAACAACGTCATAGAGAAGAAGAGCTAATTGGTGATCGCTATAATCCGCGTGACAATAAAAATCAAGAGGGAAGAAACAACCAAATTGAAGAAGAAAATTCAGAAGAAGGTAGGAGGATATTACATGGGCGAGAGAATCAAAGAAATCAAAGAATGATTGAAGAAGAAATTGAGAGACATTACGCTGAACAAGCACGTCTAGCCCGCAAGAGGGAAAGATTAAGGGCAGAAGTAGAAGAACACAAATTTCGAGAAGCAGTGCGACAAAATAATCATGAAAATCGAGAAAGGAGACGTACGCAAAATCGCTACAATGGTAATATTCAGGAGTAGTATGATAGGATCCAGAGAAGAATAGAGAGACAGCAAAGAGAAAATCGCAGAGAAAGACAAGATGATGATGAATAAGAAGATACACAAAATCTCGCAAGACAAGAAAGGAAAGAACGCAGAAGAAGGGTAACAACATTAAAGAGGCCGATGGAACAAAACTCAGCTGAGAATGAGAAAATATTGAGAGAATTAGCAGAAATGTGAGGAATGATAAACAATAGAAGAGAAGGAGGCAGAAGGCAACTTGATGAATCTATTGAAGAAGCTGCGAGAAATCCATTTACTCAAGAAGTACAGTTAAGAGGGATACCTCCAAAATGCAATCTACCAGCATTAACCAACATTTTTGATGGAACTACTTGTGCTGTCCAACATGTCAAAGCTTATGTTAGATGTATGATACAGTGGGAGAATCATGATGATGTGCTATGCAAATATTTTTCATCCAGCTTAACTGGTGAGGCGTTGAAATGGTTCGAGGGATTACCAAAAAATACCATAACTTCTTTTGATCATTTACAAGCTACATTTTTAGGAGCGTATATTAGAAACAATTCATCGCGACCGGGTATTGAAGATGTGTTTGGGTTAAAACAGAGAATTGGAGAGAGTCTGAAGCACTTAACCATAAGATGGAAATCAATGTGCAGTGAGATGGCAGGAAGAGTTGACAAGAGATATCTTATCTTGTATTTTATCAATGCAATGTTCGCGACCAATCTACTGTACATACAAATATTCAGAGTAAAGAATACAATCACTATGACTGAACTGCGAGAACTACAGGAGGAATACATTGATTTGGAGGAGAAACAAAATGAGATGGAGTCATACCCAATCGCGAACACCAGATCGCTAGCGGCAAGTGGAAGTTTGCTCCCTATGTAGTTGCAGAATACCTCACAACTACACCCTCATAAGAATCCATTAAAATGATTCCTAAATCGAATTAATTTGATATGGAACTAAGAATTAAAGTACTAAAATTATAAAAAGAGACACAAAGATTTTTTATATGGTTCGATCATTGTGATCTACATCCATGGTTCTTCACTAGTGATTGTATGTAATTACATAATTTTACAATTTAGACTCCATTAAAGAATATTTGGAGTTCTAGATTTTTGCGGAAGAAGATGATAAAGAAAATAAATCTCTCCCAACATTTTCTCTCTCCTCCTAAAATTATCCCTCTCATTCTAAAAAAGACCTCTCCTTTCCTCTCATGCCTAAATGGCTATTTATATGATCTTACATAAAAGATGATAGTTGCGTTCCCCCGCAATTTCGGATTTAAAATATGTCCTGCGAGTCTTCGCAGCCTTGCTCGCAAGATATTATTAAGTTGCGTCATTAACAATTAGCAAGTGAAGGTTGCTGCGATATTCTGCTCCTACATCTTGCCTCTTTTTTCTTGAATATTGCTTGAAGAGCGATCTTTAAGAAAAAATCCGCTGTTGTAGTAGTCTTTGATCTTTGTTGATGAAGGAACGAGTGAAAGAATACTGGACTTGAAAAGTATATACTTGCCTCTATTCTTTTGCGAAGTTCTGAAGCTTTAAGAAGTAATTAGAAGTATCATCTTGTGAAGTATGAAGTGTGTGAAGTATCCTTGAAGAAGTATGAAGTATAAGAAATATAAAATATCCTTGAAGAAGTATAAGAAGTACTCAATCCTCAAAATATATAAGAAGTATGAAGTATCCTTAAGAAGTATAAGAAGTATTTAATCCTCGAAATATAAGAAGTATAAGTCCTTGAATGAGAGTGATAAATATTGCCTCTGTTCATGTGAAATTATTACTCCATTTTTGGTGAAGATTCTTGCTGAGAAGATAAAGAACATAAAATATTTTCTTGGGTATCCATAGTTGCCTCTGTTCTTTATCTATGAAGGAGAATCCTTGAGAAAATGTTGAATGGTTAAATTGTGTCTCTATTCTTATCTTGCCTCAAGTGGTAACCCTGGTAACTTCTGAATATTTCTGCGAATTTCTGAGTTTTTCTGCGAATTTTTGAACATTTATGAATAATGTTGCGAATAGTGTTGCGAATTATGTTGCGAATAATGTTGCGAATAATGTTGCGAATACTGTTGCGAATATTGTTGCGAATAATGTTGCAAATACTGTTGCGAATTATGATATTTATGCAATGATTATGTTATGAAATGCGTATGCGATACTTATGCCATAAAATGCTTATGCAATGCTTTTATGATGCGAGTATGATGTTTGTATGATGAAAATGCTTATCTATTGTAATGTATAACTAATGTTTGTGTTACTTAGATTATTTTGTACACAAGAATTGATGTAGCTCCAAATTGCTTCCATTCCTGCACTATTAGTCTCACATGATATATTAAAGATGCATAATCGTAATTTCATTTTAGTATATATGTTCGCAAGCGTGTTTGCTTACATATAATCATTTTCGCAAGTTTATTTGCGTATTCTCTTATGGTCTTATTTTGCCTTCCTAGTTAAAGGTCTTATTTTGCCATATTTTTTGTATAGTATTTTAGCCTCTTCAGGAATTGTTGCGACAATATGACAGGCCTAAATACTCTTGCGAACATAAAGCCCCATGACATTGCCGTCTTGTGATGAAATCGCAGGACGTCTATACACTTTCATGTAGCGACCCATTGATCTCATCTTAACTTCTTTATTATGTTCTGCGAGTTATTTATTATGTTATTATTTATTTATTATTTATTTTTTTAGAAGGATCGCAGAAGTACGGTTGTTGCACAAATATGACAAGCCTTTACGTTCTTGCGAACAAAAAGCCTCGTGACATTTGCGTCTTATAGCACGTATCAGCTCCCTAATGGAGGGTGCTGCCCTTTATCTTCCCCTTGGTTGCCCATTCAAGGAAGCGTACATCGACTATACAAGGTTAGCTCTTCCCATCCGGTTCTGCAAACAACCAGTTTTTTATCGCAACCTCTTATCCTTTTTGCCTATAGGGCTTATAGTTACGAGGTTGCACCCTATGGGGTATCTTTGGGACAAGTGCATCATTTTCCAAGACTTGTCAAGAATTGCAGATGTGCTTCAAACCCATCCGGCACTCTTGACTCAACCGTGTACCTCGGCGCCTTGATCGTTTTATGCACTTCTTGGGAAAGACAGTATGCCTTATTCGCCCAACCTAAATCATGTTACATCGCAAGATTAGGTTGAGAATCCAAGGTGTCTAACCAGGATAGGTACCCCGTTATTGGGTTGTACCCCGTAAAGTTCCATGTACTCAGGTTCCTTGGTGGTGTTCCGGTTTCCCTGAGACATGCTTATAGGTACCCCCTTAAATGACACACTTTAGGACTTTGCCTCTTACGAAATGTTGCTTCGCGAACTAGGGTGTACGCCACAAAGGTTTGCCTGTGTAAAATTTTCTGCAACTCTCTTTCTTTTTTGGAGGCTAATCACAGTTTGCGTTTTTCTTTTATGAAAGCTAATCGCAAGTAATATTTACGTCTTTCTTTAATGAAAGCTAATCGCAATTGATTTTTAGCGGTATTTTTTCGCCTTTTATAAATCGAATCAAAATTCTTTTTATTCGTAAAAACTCATCATAAATTTTTCATGTTGCGAAATGCCTCATTTCCTTTTCTTGTTTTTCAAAATACGTTCTGTTGCGAACAAATATACTGATTACCTTTTTGTTTCAATTCTTGAAGAAATGTAAGAAGTATTCATATCGCATATTTAAATCAAAAATGTTCTATAGAAATATATAAATTTAATTTTCTTTGTTTTTTGTAATTTTGAAGTCTTTGAAAAATTTTGAGATCTTTAAATTTTTGCGATGAAGTCATTTTTGAATTTTGCGATTGTACCGATTTTCACCAATCTAAAGAATCTTTGAAATGTTTTGAAATCTTAGAAACTTTAGAAATCTTGTGAGTATATCGCTTTTTGTAAATAAATCAAAAATCTTTTGTCTTCTGTAAATAAAATATTCAAGGAAGTGGTACTTACCTTTTTGCGGCTTGTTGTTGTCTCTTGCGAAGTATATGATTTGCAAGAAATAAATTCATTTTGCGGAAATTGGACTTCATTTGCACGCTACTCAATTGTCTGCGTGAAATAACTTGGAGTACTTTGGCGGGCTTGGACAAACTGGGCTTGAATATTTGAACAAATTTTCTTGCGATTCATTTCCTGTTGAAGTTGTGTAGTAAAGAATTCTAGGCTTGGAGGATTGCGAATGTTCGCAATGTAAATTTCTACGATCTGTATATTGTTCGTAGGTGTGTTTCGCAGAATCTGTCATAAAAAAGAAAGAAAAATGATCAATGGATAAGGCAAAACTGATAATAAAGCGTAAATAGTGAACTTAATATCAAAACTGATTAGAATTATGATCTCTTTAGGATTGATCTTGTAGGAGTAGACCAAATTTATCTTGTTTCCACTTAATCTTCCAAATGTTGAACTTCTGCGATAACCACCATTAACCCACTGCCTATACCATCTCTCTCTAATATGCGTCTCAGCTGTTTTTCAAAACTACTTCTTCGCAGGAATTTGCTATTATGTTATATACGTTTCTTCGCAGGAATTACGGATACATTCTTCGCAGAAATGAAACTTCTTCACCGCTGATGTTGATAATCCTTCAAGCTAGAAGAGCATGTAATTTTCTCGACTATTTCTTCGAGATTTAAAGATTTGATGATCGTTCCTGGGTTTGTAGATAATCTTCTTTGTTTCTTTCTTTCACGTGATTGTACTATTTTCATACTTTCTCTTAATGAAAAACTCCTTCATTGCATAGTCCTTTGTACAGTCCTTGATATTTCACGTTTAAACTCCATCTTTCATCTCCTATTAATGTATACCAAAACTTGAAGAAGTGCTGCGAATATTGATTGCGAAGTAAACTTGGAAAAACTTATGTCATCTCACGCAACATCTCCATCAATTTTTATTTTTATTTTTTACAAAAAATAGTGATACAGTAAACTTGTTTACTGTATCTCTTCTTCGTTGGTGCGTTATTTCTTCACAGCTTCTTTTTGCTGTTCTCATTGTAGATGTATTCATCCTCCTCATGTATAAGAGATCATTCCCAGATAAGTTTATCTGCCTCCAGAGCGCGGGGTTCTCATAGTATCTTCCTCTAAAATGATGGTCAGTTCCCAGATGGTCAGTTCAAGGCCATTGGAGATGATGTAGAGATTAAATAATTTCCTCAGAATTGAGATGATGCTTTTTCCTGACGAAAATTTGTATCAATTCAATGTAGAAGCTTTCTAATCTACGTTGATGGAAACTGACGAAAGTTTTGCCTGATATTTGATTCCCTTTGTGCCCCTTTATGTTTCAATAGCCAACAATTTGGTTTTGCACTCTGTTTTTACGTGAACCCAATAATCTTTCTGCGAACGTTCATAAAGAAAAATTCTTTACAGAATCTCGAACCCACGATCTTTCTTTATTGCTGCGAACGTTCGTAAGATTCGAACCCACACTGATAAAACACTTCGCATAATAGTATCATAATGTTATTAATGTTATGAATCTGTGATCCTTCTGATATTTTTTCTTTTTGCTGCACCATAATGTTATTAATCTTCAAGTCCTACTTCCACCTTTAGCTGTTCCGATGCGTCTTTGATGTATGTTTGCCCTATGTGTCTTTTTTGTTGTATCCTACTCTTTGCTGATACTCTACTAATTCTCTTTGTAGTATTAGTTTCTTCTTCACAGCATTGTTGTCTTCATTTTAAAGCTGTGAATGAACGTTCCTGCACCCTTCTGTCTTAATTCCCCCTTATTTCTTCACTTTGGTCGTGTTGCTGGCAACTTCATTGATTATTTTGCTGTAGTCGGTGACGATTCAATGATCAATTCAACTAGCATTTCCTTCTTCGCAGATGGCAATGTTTTCTGATCGTTTCTTGTCAGACTGTGAATTCGCAGCTTATTTATCCGGTACTGGCAAAGTAATCCATTGCTTTATTTCTTTATTTATCAGCTTATTTATTTGTGTCTTGGAACTATCATTGCTTTATTCGCAGCATCATACTCGCATTCCTGACAAAGCATGACCATGTTGATGAAGTGATCTATTGCTTTATTGTGTTGGTTCTAGACTGGTTGACTCCTTTTATAAGTTGTTCATCTTCGTACTGTAAATTTTTAGAGAAATAGAATACTTGCGAAGTAAGCTGTTGATGATGAGCAATAATTTGCGAAGTAAGGTTGAATATGAGCTCTAGAGAACTGAAATTCGCAAGGGGTGTGTTGTTCGCAGATCCCCAGTAGGAAAGAATTCACTAGGAGTGAAAGAGAAGGAAATAATTTTGATCCGCCAATTCAATATACACCGCCTGTTACTGGTTTTATCTTTCCTTCATTTTTTCACCTGCCTATAGCTTCGTGTTTTCGCCTGTAAGTATATTTTGTTGCGAGCAAACAACTACCAAAACAACAATTTGGAATAGTGTATGTTAAATTAATTGGTGATGCAACTTCATGTTTTCAAAAAATACCAATCAAACCAGGGAAGAACTAAGATAGTTGTTATCCTATTTGCCATGAATTTTGAAGATCCCCAGAAATGTATACAGTAATCTTCACCAAAACTTTAATCTTGTGTCCATCTGTGTTCTTTATTCTACTTACATTCACGTCATCTATTTCTTAACCCTTTATTCATTTTCTCTCTTACTTGTTGACACCATGTTGATACCTATTTATCTTTGCATGATATCATCTTTTGCACATGCTGCGAAGTATTGTCACCACATATTCCATTTCTTCGCAAAACTGATCTTCAACTTAGTTTGTTTCTTCGCAGGTGTAAACCATAATTTCTTCAACTCCATTTATATTGTTCCTGCTGTTCATTTTTGTACTTTCTTCGCACCTGCAGTGAATAATATAAAACAAAAGGGCTAAAATTTTCATTGCTATCAGCTTATAAGAAATGCATTATAAGTTTTTTAATCGCTTGAAATTTGTTTCCCATACTCAATATTTTTTGAAATAAATAAGATGGGTTTGTAAAACAAAGATTATCTATCACAAATCCATCAATAAAATCTGTTTTGATTAAAAAATACAGCCGAAAATCATTTTTTATGAAAAGTACGATATGGTATCGATAAAACATTTTCTCAAGAATCTCGATTAAAAACTTCCAAATATGAACTTTTAAGAATATAATTAAGATATAGAGATTAGATTCATCTTCATGTGTAGAGCGTTGGTCTAGATTTTAGATGATTTCATTTTGCTGACAATTTTCCCCATATCCATATCTCTCTTCCTGAACTTCTAAGATGCGGTTGTTGTTTGAAGATGCAGAAAACTCCAGGAACTTCCATTTCTGTCTTCAAAATTCATAAATCCGGTACAATTCATCACCAACAGTAACCAATTTTTCTAACTTTCTTGAACCAACAAGGCTAGTCCCTGTTTCTAGCGCCAATTATGTAGTTGCAGAATACCTCACAACTACACCCTCATAAGAATCCATTAAAATGATTCCTAAATCTAATTAATTTGATATGGAACTAAGAATTAAAGTAATAAAATTATAAAAAGAGACACAAAGATTTTTTACATGGTTCGATCATTGTGATCTACATCCATGGTTCTTCACTAGTGATTGTATGTAATTACATAATTTTACAATTTAGACTCCATTAAAGAATATTTGGAGTTCTAGATTTTTGGGGAAGAAGATGATAAAGAAAATAAATCTCTCCCAACATTTTCTCTCTCCTCCTAAAATTATCCCTCTCCTTCTAAAAAAGACCTCTCCTTTCCTCTCATGCCTAAATGGCTATTTATATGATCTTACATAAAATATGACAGTTGTGTTCCCCCGCAATTTCGGATTTAAAATATGTCCTGCGAGTCTTCGTAGCCTTGCTCGCAAGATATTATTAAGTTGCGTCATTAACAATTCGCAAGTGAAGGTTGCTGCGATATTCTTCTCCTACACCCTAAAATGATAAATAATGTGGCGAGCACCTCGCAGACACAACAAGAGAAAGTAGTAATTGATAACCAACAAAAATTGGTAGCGATGGGCAGTCGAGATCAAGAAGAATATGAAAGGGATAAGAATTATTACAATCGCGGTGGAAATAATAAGATTCAAAGACTTGATCAGCCGCAAGAAACTTATGGTGGACAAAAGCAGAATAACTTTAGAGGGCAAGGAAATCAAAAGATAATATGGGAAGAAATTAAGATGCCACCTCTTAATGCTAGTATAATTTTTTTTGGGAAGCTATCATTCTGATAGAAAACATACCATCACCATGGAACATGGGAAAAGAACCACATCCAAGCAATCGAAGTCAAGAATTTTGTCCTTACCATCACTTTCATGGTCATTCAATAAATGATTGTAGGAATGTAAAGAGGATAATTTTGAGGATGATTGATCAGGGGAAGTTAAATCACTTTCTAGTAGGACATCCACAACCTCACCAATTACCGCCAAAGACTGAAACTCGCAAAGTGAATGCTTTGTAAAAGGAGCGAAACATTCGTGATAGAAGTGGGGGATAAAGCAAAGAATTTGTTTTGTAACTCCATTGTGCATTCATTCAGAACTGTGGAAGATTTCCATGATAATGTTTTAAGTAGAGTCTTCGCGAGAAATACAGATGGAAGAGAGATAATGAATATAGCGAGAGCTTCGCCATTAGAAGAATGGCAGAAACAAACTCTATCTTTCACCGCGCAAGATATACCAGAGCTTGGCGAGCAACCTGACAACCCATTGGTGGTACGATTAGAGATAAAACCAAAGAAAATGCAAGAAGAATATGAAGAAAATGATGGTAAAATTGAAGACTCTTGGGCCATCAACAAAGTCTTAATAGATACCGGGAGTTCAGTTGATATCTTATTCTATCATACCTATAGAACCATGGGCGGAAGAGATGAAGATTTGATACCATCAATGTATAAAATCTATGGATTTAACGGTACATCTAAAAAACCAAAGGGGGAAATTGAAATGCAAATACCGTTAAAAGGAATATCTTCAAAAATCTTATTATGTGTTGTGGACATCGAATCACCTTACAATGCTTTGATAGGGCGACCTTGGTTACACGGGATATTGGGTGTAGCATATACTTATCACCAGTGTATTAAATTTCCTCATCCTAAAGGGGTTGGAGTTATTAAAGGAGATTGGGGAGAAAGCAAGAAATGTTATGAAATCGATATGAAGTCTTGCGAAGAAAGAGCTAAAAAGAATAGCAATTGGAAGTACAAAATCAAACAACAACAGAGATGTGAAAGGTTAATGATTGATACAATAGAGCGGAAAGAGGATGTGAAAGCTGATGGCGAGCATCTCGCAGAAAAAGAAACAACAGTAAAACGTAGCAGAATCATAAAATAGTAAGTAGAGAGTAAAATGATGAACTTTAGAGAACTCTATGAATGATTTGTTTGAAGAATATATAATTGAACATAATTTTCTTCTTGAAAGAATCGCAAGATTTTACAAAAATAAAGAAGATCAAAGTTATGAAATTCTATCAGAGTTATAATACTCGCGAGAAACGCGAATAAAATTTCGCAGAGATTAAAGAATGGGACGAACCTTTATGGCGTGCACCCTAGTTCGCGAATAAAATTTCGCAAGAGGAAAATGTAAGACCTAATAGCGCTTCATAGGAGGGGGTATCTCTCGACATGATTCAGGGGTAAGGTTATACCGCTGCTGGATCCTGAGTCATGCAGATGTTGGGGTTAAAAAAAACCCTATCCGGGAGATAGATCTTGTATTTCCAACTATATATGGTTATACCCTGGTTGGATGACCGAGTATCTCTTCCA
Organism: Papaver bracteatum; assembly: GCA_023529315.1. Taxonomy (NCBI): domain Eukaryota; kingdom Viridiplantae; phylum Streptophyta; class Magnoliopsida; order Ranunculales; family Papaveraceae; genus Papaver; species Papaver bracteatum. The sequence continues at coordinate 139,641 of JAJJWX010001481.1, read as the reverse complement.
AGAAGTGCAAAGTATGACCAAGGCGCTGAGGTACACGGTTGAGCCAAGGGTGCCAAGGGCGTACGAAACTCCCTTGCCATTCTTGGTAAGTCTTGGCTACGATACACTTGGCCTGAAGAAAACCCCACTTAGGGTGCAGCCTTGTAACTATAAGCCATATAGGCATACAGGACAAGAGGCTACGAAAACATCTAGTTGTTGGTAAATCTGGATGGGAGGAGCTAGTCGTGTATGGACGATGTGCCCTCCTTGAAGGGGCAACCAGGGGGAAGATAAGGGCAGTACCCTCCATTAGGGAGATGATAAGTGTCTTAAGACGGCAATGTCATGGGGATTTATGATCGCAAGAACATTTAAGCCTGTCATATTGTCGTGTGATGTAAAATATACAGAGGAAACAAGCCAAAAGTTAAGATGAGATCAATGGGTTTTTACATGAAAATATAAAGACGTCCTGCGATTTCATCGCAAGACGGCAATGTCACGAGGCTTTGATCTCGCGAGAGAGATTAGACATGTCATATTGTCGCAATATAATCAAATAAGAAAGATAAGGCAAGATCAATGGGTCAATACATGCAAATGTAAAGACGTCCTGCGATTTTGTCGCAGAAAGAAAGAGCGTGGAAAAATAAGACCTTTAATTAGGAAGGCGTAATAAGACCACAAGATTACTGCGATAATACTCGCAGATGTTATGAGAATTGCGATTTCACGTAGTTATTACTGGCAATAAGATCGCCAATATTAAGGCAAATTTTATTTACCACTAATATCTAATCTTTAATAAATTTTTTATATTGCAGATGAATAATAGAGGCAAGTATGGGAATGCATGAGAACAATGAAATTATTATTCATCTATCATATAAAAATTGCATAGATAAATGCACGCAGATAATTAAAAAATAATAATTATATTGATTGATTGACTTGCAGAAAAAGAAATGTTTTCTAATTCATACAGGTAGAAGCAAAAGAAATTCACAAAATTGGAGAAACTCACAGCAATGTTACAGAAATAAGAAAATAAATATACAAGGAAGATAGAAGGAAAAAGAAGAACTAGCTAGATCCATCGCCATCCTCTTTATCAGACTTCTCTTCATCGCCAGATTTCTCCCTTTTATCATTATGATCACTATCTTCATTCTTACCAGATTCTTCTCCTCCACCAGATTTTCTCCTTCGTCATTATCATTGTCATTTTTATCCTCGTAAGAATCCTCAGCTTCGCTATCAGAGATGTTAAGATTTGGGATTATTGCGGGGATTTCCTTTGCAAGGACAGGATATATAGAAGGAGAAATTCCATGATCATTGCAGACCAACTTAACAGCATCATTACGAACAACAATAAGAGATCTATTGAAATTCACGGTAGAATATTGTAGTAATTGCGATGAGATCGCAGAATAGATCCGAAATAGGAGGAAAACTTAGTTGTCACCCATTGTGTAAATCCCTATATAAAGGGCTCGATAGATCCAGAAAAGGATGATGTATATTTGATAGTTGAAAGAGTCTTGAGGAGAGAGGAACTTCAAGAGAATATTTGTAATCTTGATTTCTTCCAATTCTGTAAACATTTCTGAGATTTGAATAATAAAGTGTCATTTAAATCTTTGAAGTTTAATTGATTTCCAACAGATTTCTATAGAATCTTAACAAGGGTGTAGTGTGGGAATTCCTGCAACTACAATCTCGTTTATGTAATCTTCCTCTCCTATTTTCATGAAATTCGTCAATCATCGTTTTTGTGATTACATTACATTCCAACTTCCTTTTATTTCCATTGATCTTGATTACTCTTCTTCCTTCATCCGATTTGTTGTTTTCTTCAATCATTTTCTTGATTTGAACAATCTTCACCACAATTTTCACAAATTTTCCCTTTCAAATCCCTGTTTCGGGCGCCAAAAATGTAGTTTCAGGAATTCCTACACTACACCCCACACAAGATTCCTCAATTATCAATACATATTTGCATATTAAGAGCAACACTTTTATTGATTAATTCTCAAAAATGTTACAAGAAATAGAAGAAATCAAGAATACAATCGCTCACACGAATTTTATCTCTCCTCAAGACTTTCTCAACACTCTAAAAATTATCCCCCTTCTCCAGTTTACTCATCCCCTATATATAGGGTATTACATAATGGATGACATCTTATAGACATCTAAGTTATCCCTTAATTTTGGGTCTAATTTGTGATACCTTCGCGAGTGCACAAATGTTAACCCTCGCAAATACTCTATTCTTCGCAGGATCTTTACGTTTTCTTCATGTTTCTACCATCGTTATTTGTTGCGTCGTTCTTTTAATTTTATCTGCGATGCTTGCCAGTGTCTAAAGTGAAAACTTCGCAAGAAAGTTCTTGCTGCGATATTCTGATCCTACAATACTTGTTGGTTGCGGAATTGATTGCAGGAACCACTTTCGACCCTCCGTTCTTGACTCCTCATAAAGATTACGTGTTGATTGGAGGCTTCAGTGTACCGGCTAAGTATGCGGAGTTGTATACCAGGATATGGGAAAAATACGGACACATTCCCACGACCAAAAAGCTCACTAGACGATTTGCGTTGGTCAAGCGTGTGGAAGAAGCTTTATCTTCGATTTACGATATGTGCAATGTGACCGGCCATACCGTTTGTGGAGATATGATCTCAAGATGGAAGTTTCACCAGGACATATGTGTAAACTTTGAGTTTAACGCCTCCTAGTTCTGTGAGGGATTTTTCGAGATCCAAAGGCTGCATGATGAAGCGATTTATGGTCCTTCCGAGGATTTGATTAATCAACAAGAGGTAGAAGTCGAGAAGTTATCCCAGGAGTTGAAGCTGAAGTAGGAGGCTCTTCAAAGCATGAAGGAAATTTTCTCCAAGAAGAACGAGTCATTGTTAGGCAATTTTCCTTGAATACTTTCATTTCCCGAACTTCTTTTCTTAGGTTTATTTTTTGAAAGGCAAAATAAACGCCTAGTTTATGGTTTGGTTTTCTGGTTTTTAGATTGATAGATGATTACTTTTTATAAGAGTTTTGGATTATTTTTGAAGTAATGAATTTTGCTTAATTGATATGTCAATGTAAGTAGCAAAATTGTTCAAGACCGTGAACGTTGCATGAGAAAGAAAGAGATATGAAATCTTGGGATTATTGGGTCATCGACTTCCATGATAAATGTGAAAATCCAAACAATAGGTCATGTAAACATCATCTGGCAAACATACTCGCTTTAGGGTCTTTTATTAGAACTGAGTATTCATGTAGTAAATCCGAGTCTTTACGTAATTCCCTTCTTGCCACGGGAAGTCCCCAGTCATTTTTTATTCTTAGTGGAATATCTTTATGTCGATCTGTGGTAAGGTAGAGAATCCCTAGTCCCCAGACGTAGTTCTTCTGAACCCATCTTTTCTTGGACAATGTGCTTCCAAGCATGGCATTCACTGGTAGGATGATGGAAACGAGAGTTGAATTTGCAACTGAGAGATTAATCACCCACTGTAGTCGCCAATTATTTGTGGGTGAAAAATGTTTCTGCTGATTTTGGTAATTTTGGTGTGTGGGTGAGAAAAGAATCTAAACCCTAAATAATATACTGCACGGGAGTACTTTTGATTCGAGAGATCAATTTGTACAATCCTATCCTAAACCAAGAAATGTCCTTTCTAGGCTTTATTCGATTACAAAGTGAAGGAGAAGGGTTGGTCTTAGGGAGGGAAGCGCAGAAAGTGTTGAGACTAGAATAGTTGATTCTGGAAGTGTGGGAATTTTACGACTTGTATCAGAAAGTTGAACTGGCTAGCTGAGTGAGAAAGCTATTAGATGATTTCTGGATGTGGTATTATTCTCGTGACCAAAACTTATCGTTTGGTGGAAATCGGTGAGACCTATTTATACAAGTCACAACAAAAACGTACCCTGGTCTCGTAGGAAGTGGAAACGATTGAGTACTGGAATAAGGGAGTAACGGGTAATGCCTGGAATTTATGTTTCCATAATAAATGATACGTTTACACCATTACCTCTCAATATTACTAACCGCCCTGCTTTACGACACTTTCCTGTAATGGGAGTATTGCACGTCGCACAATGTAATGGGAGTATTGTCACGAGCTTACCAGATTGGTGGCGAACTTCGATGGACGAGATCGCATATTATGAATAAGGGTAGCCATTGATTGTGGATACCTTACGTTGGTGCTTATCAATGGCGCAGCGACATGGCTGGCATGGCTGGTATGGCTTGTGCATGCCATTGGCACAGTTGCGTAAACGGTGCCTGACGTGGCCAAGGCGCCGTGGAAGAATTCGTCATGGAAAAATTAGGGCTTGGCATGGCCAAGGCACCGTGGAAGGATTAGGGCTTGGCGTGGACAAGGCACCGTGGAAGAATTAGGGCTTGGTGTGGTCAAGGCGCCGTGGAGTTGGACCCACAACATTGGCCTTGTTGACATGCCAATCCTATTTCTCTGCGAAACGTTATTTGGATTTGATATCAATTTTCCTAAATTAGGGCACATTAAAACCCTAATTAGTGCATGTGGCACGTGTCTGCGGCATGGCGCTACTTTTGTGCAAATGGTGCCATGGATATGCCAAAGGAACTATGGCAAGTCCATAGTGTGGAAACGTCCACGGGAGTAGGAATTGTCGTGGGTGGCTATTTATGGAAGGTTTCCATGAAGTGGCATGTTGTGAGATAGCGTGTTGGCATATTTTCGCAGCAAAGTGGTGTTTTGGGATGTTACTGCGGTAGAGTGGCATGTTTGCATGCCGATCGATATGTTATCGTGGTAGAGCATTTGGCTTGTTAGTTTAGCATGGTAGCTCGGTAGGATGCGTTTGGCCTTTATTGTATGGTGACAAGTTTAGAGAAACTTGATTGGCCACAAAAGGGGGCTGACCAAACATAAGGCGTGACCACACTTCTGGTGAGAGTGTGACGTCTTTAGAGCGACCTAATTGGTTGATTAGAAGTGGGGCCGACAAGCATCATAGGGTCGGCCTCATTCAGAATGCGTGTGGCGTATTTAGGGCGACCTGATTAGTCAATGGGAAATATGTACGGTTTATGATGGGGCATGGCCAGTGGAGCCATCTAGCCTAGGGCATAACTATGCCTCTCTTTGCTGTTGCGGCTCCCTGTTTTTTTTTATTCTGGGCGAGGTTGCACCTGCCAATCCATAGCGAGTTAATTACTTAGTTTGTTTAGGCTTAATTTTGACAAGCAATGTCTGGTATATTGCGCGATGCATGAAACCATAACTTCTGCAAGTTAGTCAGGACGATTGATTGAATTCTATGTGTTGACACATAGTTCTTTTAATTTTATTGCCAGAGAGCAGCATGCTTTTCTGATTGAATACCTTATGCAAAGAACTTATCTTTGATATTTGGAAATTCGTGCTACTCTGCTACGAGTGAACACAAATCGTCATGTCATATCAATGTTAAGATTTCAGTCGGAGAACATAGCATAGAAGGCATTCAGAAGAACTTATATTAAGTGAATATCCGCGAGGCGCCGAAATTTACAGAACATCTGGGATGGTTGCTACATTCGCCAGTCTGGATAAATTTCATGTAAGTATATTGAGCGACTCAATAAATTTTCCAGTGGAGAGGTTAACACACGTGGCTCTGTTTCCTTTCAGAGTGACGTCACATCAGATGCAAGGTTTTTACGATTTTAACCCTAAGCTAAAAACCACCATCAACATGAAGGAATAAAGTCTTCGTATTTCCCTCCCATTGTCTTGTATGTATGATAAAATAGAATGTCTACGAACTTCCAGAGTCAACTAGTATTCTATTTATCGCCCAAGTGTCGTCCTCTTCATCTTCTCTCTTATCCATTTTTTCTCTTGGTTATCTCCAACTTAACCACCAATGGACTCTCATGAAGTTCGCCTCCTCTGGGTACTTTCTATGCACTGAACGTGATTGGTTGTTTCTGCCATTCCTTAAGTTTTGGTATCTTTGCTAGGTTGAGTATTTACTTTCCTTCAACATCTCTTGCATACAAGCAACTCAACACATTATCATGGAAATCATTTATACTTTTGAATGAGTGTCTTATTGAATTACAGTGTAGATTCTTGGCATTTGCTCCCACTTCTATCAGAAAGGTGTTTTTTCCTTTGTCCGCACCTGAAGATTGTCCTCCTATTGTTGGTCATGGCAGTGGTGGTAGTAGTGTATCTAGGAAGTGGTTAAGCTTTCCTTGTCCAATCATTTTTAATATGATTTGGTGTACATTCTTACAGTTATTCGTTGTGTGTCCGTGAAAATGATGATAAGCGCAGAATTCTTTATTTCTTCTCCCCAATGGTGGCTCTTGCCCTAGATTTGGTGGTGGTGTTATCTTTTCTATTAATATAACAACTTCCCAAAAAATTTCCACTGTCGTGTTAAGATGTGGCATCTTGATTTCTTCATAGGTGTTTATGGGTGAAAACCGTTTCTGCTGATTTTGGTAATTTTGGGTGTGTGGGTGACAAACAAATCTAAACCCTATACAATGTACTATACGAGAGTACTTTTGATTCGAGAGATAAATCTATACAGTCCTGGCCTAAACCAAGAAATGGTCATTCCAGGCTTGCTTCGGTCACAAAGTGAAGGAGAAGGGTTGGTCTTAGGGAGGGAAGCGAAGAAAGTGTTGAGACCAGAATATTTGATTCTGGAAGTGTGGGCGTTTTATGACTTGTATCATAAAGTAGAACTGGTAAGCAGGATGGAAAGCTACCAGGTAATTTCTAGATATTGTGTGTTACCAACCAAAACTTGTTTTTTGGTGGAAATAGGCAAAACCTATTTATACAAGTCATAGTGAAACGTACTCTGGTCTCGTAAGAAGTGGAAACAATTGAGTGATGGAAGAAAAGAGTAACGTGTAACTACCAGACGTTATGCTTCCATGATGAAGGAAGTGAATTCGTGTAACCATCAGTCATTACTATTCCATGATGAAGGAAATGGATTGTTTAGACCGTTACTTCTCACCACCACTAATTATCCTACTTCATGACACTTTTTTATAACGGGCGCATTGCACGCCGCACGCTGTAAATCGACAGACCAATACCCTGATGAGCATCCCCCAGTTTGTGACATATTTTGATGTCTCGAGTGTTTTCGTGGAAACATGTAGCACTTTTCTACATGTAGCAAGTTAAAATTAAGAGGCTTGCCGCAAGTAAATAGCATGTAATGCTAGGCTCGTCTTGGCTAGTCGCCTAAAACTTTTCGTGAGGTTATCGGTTCATTGGCGAACTTGGATGGCTGAGATTGCATCTCATGAAGAAGGATGGAAATTTATTATGGCCACATCTTGTTGTATAGTGAAGTGGCATCGGCCACATGCTTCTGGCATGCCGTTGGCGTAGCCATGGCATGGAGGCATGAGAGTAGCCGTGGCATAGTGGTATACCAGAGACGTTGCGGTATGAACACATATAAAAATTGGCTCCGCAGCCAAAGTTAGGGTTTGGCGCCGTTAGAAAGATTTGGCATGGATGGAAAGGTTTGGCATGGACAAATCTTGGCGCCTTGGAAGGATTTGGTGTGGTTGGAAAGATTTGGCGTGGCCAAATCTTGGCGCCTTGGAAGGATATGGCGTGGCCAAGTTTTGGCGCCGTTGGAAGAATTCTCCTTGGAAGAATTAGGGCTTGGCGTGGCCAAGGCGCCGTGGAAGAATTATCCCGGGAAGAATTAGGGTTTGGCGTGGCCAAGGCGCCGTGGAATAATTATCCTTGGAATAATTGGGGGCCGGTATGCAAAATGAGGCCGGCTTTGTTCGGAATGCGTGTGGTGCATTTAGGGGGACCTGATTGGTCGATGGGAAGTAGGGATGATGAGATAGGGCGTGGCCACACTTCCAGTGCGCTGCGGAGGATTTAAAGCGACCTGATAGTTCGATGGAAATGGGGCCGACAAGCAGTATGGGGGGGCGACCTCATTCGGAATGCGTGTGGCGTATTGAGGCTGACCCGATTGGTCGATGGGAAGTAGGGACGGCAAGCTGGGGCGTGGACATACTTCCGGTGCGCTGCGGCAGATTTAAAGCGACCTGATTGGTCGAAGGAAATAAGGCCGGTTTAGGATGGGGCGTGGCCAATGGAAAGTGGAGCCAGCTGTCCTAAGGCATGGATACGCCTCCCTTTGCTGCTGCAGCTCCCTGTTTTTTCTGATTCTGGGCGAGGTTTTTCACCTTCTAATCCATGGCTAATTACCTAGTTTTCCTAGGCTTAATTTTGACAAGCAAGGTCTATTATGTTGCGCGAGGCGGGAAACCCTGACTTCTGAAAGTTAGTAAGGTCTGGTATACTACGCAAGGCGCAAAACCCTAACCTCTGCAAGTTAGTAAGGTTCATTGAATTCTATGTGTCGACACAGAACTTTTTTAAGTTCATTTCCAGAGAGCAGCATGCTTTTCTGATTGAAGACCTTATGCAAAGATATTATTCTTGATACTTGGAGATTCGTGCTACTCCGCTGCGAGTGAACCCGAATCGTCATGCCATATCAAAATCAAAAGTTCAGCTGGAGAACATAGCATAAAAGGCATTCGGAGGAACTTATATTAAGGGAATATGCGCGAGGCACCGAAATTTACAGAACATCTGAGATTCGCCAGTCTGGATAAATTTCACGTAAGTATATTAAGCGGCTCAATAAATTTTCCAGTGGAGAGGTTAGCACACGTGGATCTGTTTCCTTGCAGAGTGACGTCACATCGGATGCAAGCTTTTACAATTTTAACCCTAAGCTAAAAACCACCATCAATATTAAGTACCCTGCTTTGCACGTAACAGTGGCGTTGTTGCAAGGTAAGCATGAGATGGCGACGGTCAAGAGAAAAATCGAAGGGGGGAAAGCATGAAGAGTTTGCCAGGGAAATTCAACTAACCTTTAGTGAAAGGCATGAGGAATCCGTGATCTTTGTATTGACGACTTGGTGCATTTACGGCTCGGACAGGGGGTGTCGACGTAGAGTCTTGCTTCCCGGAACATTGGTGCCAATTTGGGCCATGGGGTGGTGTAGATGGTGCTTCCGGTCTGGGAATAGTGGACGTGCGACTTTAAACGGTGGAGATTGCGTTGTCTTGAACGGCGAAGATTGTGCTTCAACCTTGGCCGAGCGGAGATGATGTTGTAGAATGGCGAATATCGCGACTAGCTTGGAAAAGATGATGGTGCGGCTAGCTCGGAATATAACTATTAGCTTGGGCGCAGACTTCTGGCACAGGCCTAGTACGGCTGACTTGGAGAAGCGGATAGCGCATCTAGTTTGGCATGGCGAATGGCGTAGCTAGATTGGAAATCCAATGGAGCGTTAGCTTGATTGGAAGGTCGATGGTATAACTAGTTTGGAAAACCAATAGAGTGGCTGGATTGGAAGGGCCAATGGAGCGCTAGCTTGGGAAGGACAATGGAGCGTTGGCTTGGAAAGGCCAATGGCGTGGCTGGCTCAGAAGGGCCGATGGCTATATCTGTGGCCTGGTGGATGGAACATCTTTGGCTTGGAGTGGTTGATGATGCATCCATCTTGGAATGGCGCTGCTAGCTTGGACGCGGACTTATGGCACAGGCGTGGTGCAGCTGTCTTGGTAAAGATGAGGCCACGAGGAGTTGGCATAGTGTTGGCCTGGCCGTGGAGATTAGCGCCATGGAACGCCAATATTGTGGGCCCAGCTGTGTTCTTTCGTGCGTATCTTAAACGAGAAACCTTCCCCCATTCTAATTCCAAAAGTGTTGTGCTTATAAAAGGAAACCTTCTTCCACTCAAACTCCAGAGTAATATGTGTATAAAAGGGGTCTCACATTTATTTTTTTTAATATCGGCTTTGTTTTCACCTTTCCGCATTAGCAACAAAGCAGAGAAGTAGGCGAGCGCACTCCAGGTATGTGTTCTAATGTTTTTTCTCTTCTCTTTGTTTTTTGTTGGTGTAAACCCTATCCATAAACATATTCTCCATAAACCCATATAAATACTTTTGTATGAATGATTCTTCTCTGCTAGCAGTATCATAGTAATATTAGCCGTAAAAATAGTAAGGAGGCCAATTATTATGCAAAATAGGCGCGCGTGAATGGGTGGCTGCCGTTAGTTTTTCTCAAGTGAAAACCTATCTTTAGGGTTTCCTTTTCCTCTTGTGTACGTGTGCACATTTTTTGTGGTGGAAACATTCTTCTTTTGGCCGTGAGCATATTTCCCATGACCAAACGTAACTTTGCCGAGGTCATGCTTTCCGTGGCTTCGTATGTTCCCAACGGCATTGCCTAGTTTCGTCCAAGAGCGTAATTCCCGTGATGTCACGTGCATCTCATTGAGTAGTCCCCATTCCTTTAGTCGTGAATGCCATGACACGTGGTCAAAAGAGAGATTTTCGTAGCAAATGTGTTGTTGACCCTTCATTGTAGTAACCAAATTTTTTGATAAAATATACATGTATGCTTTTCTTTAAAGTAGTAATTCTTTGCTTTTGCTTCGTTGTAGTTACTTCAAAAGCATAAGGAATGTTGTTAAGATGTCACCTGAAAGTAGTTCCGCCGCCGCGTTGAGGAGTGTCAACAACTCCAAACCGAACACAGTTGATGAGTTCTTTACGAAGTCTTCTACGATTACAAGGACCCATCCCAAATTCATGGAAACTCTTCTGACTGATTCAGAGAATGATGGAGAAGTCCAATCAGTCTTCCTAGGGCGTATAATGAGGTTTTGCCTTTAGAAGAAAGAATATATGGCTTCTCCCATAGATTTCAAAATTTTCCTTAGTCCATTGCGCTCTTATGATAAATGGATGAAGTTCATGATGATCCGCGATCATGTAAAGGCCAATTTAACTGAGGCGCAAATCATGCATGCTATCATGGAGGTTTTAGGATACTTCGTTGGTTGGAGAGGCATCCAAGAGAAGGCGTAAATCTCATTGATTTCCTTGAAAATTCGCATGCAGTTAATTTTCATCCTTGGACCCAGGCCCATCACTAGTGGAAAATCAAAAAAAAAAATAGTCTGCTAGAAAAGGACTTAACATCACTAAAAATGACTGGTATTAGGAGCCCTAGAATTGTAGTCTTATTTCTCAAAAAGACTGTTTCTGGGGTTCTTTTAATTTTTAAAATTACGACTAACTTAGGTAGACTTAAAATAAGTACTAAGATACACAGCCGTTTCTATAATTTAATATTAAAAACTATAAAAGCTAATCTACACCTTTGGGAAGTCTTTTATCTGGGTCTGAATAATTTCAAAAAAAACAGATTCGTCTGAATCGCAGTCTAACTGGTTTTTCTGACTGAACCTATTTCAGAAAATATGACTCAAATGAATCCTCTGACTCATTTCTGACTGAAGATTAGAAACTCATTAAATTGAAATTAAAACCTCATTACATACACTAATTAAAACATTCACCATTCAATTCAAATTTTAAATTTGTTGCACCATATTAACTGAATTCACATGTGAATTCAGCTGACACTTGGATCAAAACCCAAAAAATCTCAAAATAATTACTAAATTCTCACCAATTTAAGTTCTTAAAGATGTATTTTCTTACAATAGGTGGGAACCAACCTACAAACAATGAAATAAACAAAAACCAGCAAAAAGATGAACCGATATGCCCAACTGATCGAAATAGTATACCTGCAACAAAATAAGTTTGGGCATTAGCAATTTAATAAAAAAGTTCTTACCACATAATATGACTGGTTCTCACAAACAAGCAATTTTCTAACAGCTAATGATGATAAAAAAAGAGTAAGATCTGAAGGAAAAGCTGGTGATGACAAAAAAAATCAAGGAGAGCTACTGCAAGCAACTATCAAAGAAGGATGCAGTTTTAATCAACTAATGGTAGTGCTCATTAACTTGTAAAGAAGATATATACCTGATTGACAATCTTCGATCCTTGGTTTTATCTTGTTTCCTGATAACTTGAAGAGCACAATGTGTTCAGCTCTCCGTGTACATAGAAAAATAAAAAGAAGGAAAATTTAACTATTTAGTCAAGAATTATTACCTGATTTCCATTCCAATACTCATTGTCAGCTACAGATGTTGAAATTAGCGGAGCATGATTAATTAGCAGATGCAGTAAACACATAAGGATCTTCATAAGCATTCACATTTAGGCCTGATCTTTTGGGAGATTCTAAAACAAGATTCCAATGCTTCCTAGTCTCATCGGCACAATAAAAAACTTGACTAGCTTGAGAAGCATGTATGAAGGGTTCGTCGAAATCTTTAGAATTGCTCGTAAACCTTTCGAAGTTGATAAACCTCAAGTTGGTCTCTGCATCCACATATGATCCATGTTTTTTGTCTATCACTCGAACCCAGTTACAGAAAAAACCACTTTTGTGAAATCTTCATAATCGAGTTCAAGTATCTTTTAGACAACGCCGAAGTAAGAAGTATCATCAACCACCAAGTTAGTATCTCTAGCACTTGCTCTAAAGCTGGTGAAGGCATCCATTGTCACTCCACTGTTTTGTGTAGTCATAGATTTCTCTGCTTCTTCCGTAAAAAAAAAAAACCATTTACCGCATACGCCCTATAGAACTCTGTCTTGAAGGAAGGACAAAGTACGAGCCTATGAAATTCTATCATGGGTGTGCCTAGAAGTTACTCTCTTAACCAGGGAATGTACTTCATATCCTTGCTCCTTGATTTTTTGTTTAGACTTCCAACGTACCTCTTGTATTTTCTACGAAACGACAAAGATAATTATAAGTGACATGGTTATTAGTTCATAATCTACATAATTATGATGTTCAAGAGTCACATATGGTGTAAAGAAATGGTTCAGACACAAAAATTAAGGATTCGTCTTACTTTTCCCATTCAGAATTTTCATCTGAATGTCTCAAAACCCAAAGACGAACTTTCTCATGTTGCGTAGTAGTTAACTGGTATGGTTTTCCAAGTGAATTGGGCGGGTGTGGACCTTCATAAACCTCAATGCGCAATGCTACCTTTCCATAACACTTATAAGACTTTAGCTTACCCTCGGGCATGAAATCCATCCAATGGCGAGCTCCTTCAACGACATCATGTTGTGCAGTAATATACCCTTCAATATAGTTTTTGTTCCGACCATAAACCTTGTAGGTTCTCATCATTCTGCACATGTAATAGGTACACCAGATATATAATGTACATAAGTTCAAATGAATTAAATTAAAAGGATCATTAGTTAAAGGAGTATACCTCTCAAAAGGGTACATCCACCTAAATTGAACTGGTCCCAATGTTTGTGCCTCTTCGGCCAAATGTGCGACAAGATGAGTCATACTAACAAAAAAAGCCGGTGGGAAGTACATTTCAAACACACATAAAGACTCCACTACACGTTCATGCATTAGAAGAAGCACTTCACGATCAATAACCTTAGAACAAAGAACTTTAAAAAACAATGACAAATGTCTTATTACCTCGCGCAAAGGCTTATGCTCTTTTAAACAGTACATTAGAAAAATTGGCATCAAACCCTGCATAAGACAGTGATAGTCATGAGATTTTAAACACTTAAATTGTAACTCTTTCATATCCACTTTTTTTTCTCCAGTTTTCGCTATAACCAATAGGAACCTTTAGTTTGCTAAAAGTTTTACAGACTAGTTCTCTTTCATTCCTAGGTAACCAAAAAGGAGCATGTGGGACTACTTGTTTTCCATTATTTTCCTGCAACCACAAGTTAGGATTTAAGTTCAGCAGTTCTAGATCTCTGAGCGCTGGAACCCCATCCTTAGACTTATCCTTGTGTCGCATTAAAGTTCCAAACAAGTTCTCTGTCCAGTTCTTTTCTACATGCATCACATCCACATTGTGCCGAATATGTAGAAACTAAAGTTAAGATTAATTAAGTTAGCAAAGTCTAAGAAATAATAAAAACATATTGCGGATGCTTTTAACTCAGTCTTTGAAACCCCACCTCCCATGCCTCGAACAGTACCCCTTCCATCAACACCAAATGTCTGCCAATAGTTACTTACATTTATGTTAAACAAAACAACAACACAAACAAAATAGCAATATAAACTCAGCTCCACCCACCTTCTCAACCGCATCCTTATTTAATGGGGTCTCATTTCTATTCTCTTCCATTGCATACAACTCCCTCACCATTTTCTGCACAATATAGAAAAAAAATATACATAAGTGGATGACAAAATATCGGAACTGCAGTTGCAAGTAATACTAGTGAATTCAACTAAATATATGAAACCACAAAACTTACAATAAAATTTCTTGATCGTACTTCATAAGATAAGGGATCCATATTTGCAAGGTCATTTTCAGGGACTTCCTGGTACACATGTGTTTCCAGGTACAGATCAACTCTTGTTACCTGAATAGTAGGATTTTGTTTTTCCATTTCCTCCCGGCGAGATGTAATACCAACCCTACCAGTGTTATGCAAAGCTTTCAACTCTTTCCTTGCTCACTTCATTTTTTCCCTAATGACCATATCTTCATCTTTACTCACCCTATCAACGAATACCTACCAATCCTCTTTCCTCACATTTTCGAGTCTATTGTTTTTCATTTCAGCAACAATGGTATATTTATCACATATCATCCTTAGGGGAGTCTTTGAATTCTTCCATGCCTTATGTGCCCTTTTCAGTACTTTGTCCTTCACAACTTCAGGAACCATGTAGTCATTAGTAATACTCTTCCATATTGATTCCTTCACTGGCGGGGAGACATTCTTCCAAGTCATATAACCTAGTGAGATAAGATTTCTGGTTATCTTTCCAATTTTGGTGGAAAATATTCTATGGGTAGGGCCTATAGGTTGTCCGTTGTCATTAAATGCAATTGGAATACATTGATCACCTACACAAAACAATACAAAAATCATTAGAGGTTCTACAAAGCTTGATATATTAAGGGAAGTAACAGAAAAAATCTCATTGCATTACCAATTACACTTTCTTCAATATTTTCAGCTTCACTATCGGTGTTTGTCTGTTGTAAAGCCTCGGGCCATGGCTCACCCCTAGACAATGGACTCCCCTGACCAGGAGAATGCTTACCCTCAGAATATGGAAGATACCTATGCCCATTACTTGCGGATGGACTTCTATGACTGCCTAAACCATCATTAGATGGAGATCTTCGTGTATCAACCAAAGGACTCCAAGTAGATGCTGAATTTGTGCTAGGAGTTGTAGAACGACGAGATTTGTTGCTACTTCTAGGAACCCTAGCCATAGTTATCTAATCAAATAAAAAAAACCAAAATAAGTATCTCTTAAGCCACATACACCCATATCAGCAATCATATGCAATACAAATAAAGGGAATTAGATCTGATAGCTACATATGCAAATAGATAAGTGTAGTTGCAGAATAACCTACAACTACACCCTCAATAGAATTAGTAAAAACTCAAGAAGTTATTGATGATGAATAAAAATTTTCTTATTAATGTTCTCAATTGATCACAAAGAAGTATCTAAATGGAATTAGAATAGTTACAACTTTCTCTATTCTCTTTCCTGAGATATTTTCTAACACTCACTAAAAGAACCTCTCGAATTTTACATTTGAGCTCCTATTTATAGTAAAACTTTATACAGCTGTACATGAGTTACGAAGCATCGCAACTCATACTCGCAAAATTACTCCATCCTCGCAAAACTTCATACTTCTCTGCTTCTTCTATCATCGTAACATTTTATAACTCTTTTCTCCCGATACTCGTGAACTATTATCTTGCGATATTCAGTTACTTACATCTTGCCTCTTCTCATGTCAATTCTTTGAAGAAGAAATGTCATGAGAATCCCTATTCTCGTAAATTTAGTGTAGTTATTACCACCCTTCAGATTCGCAACACGTCTTTTTACTTTTTCCTTATCTTTCTGACACGTTTCTTCGTAACCGTTCTTTTCAACCGTTCACGCTTACTCGTATTAATGAATTTTTATCTTCATCAAACTCTCTTATAAATATTATCCTTTGTTTTTGCTTCTTATTCTCTTACTCATCTTCTTTACCGCTTCTACCTCTGCAACCTTTTCTATCTTTCCTATTTTCCCTCTTAGATGTAAGTACTGAATATCGCAAGATAATAGTTCACGAGTATCGGGAGAAAAGAGTTATAAAATGTTACGATGATAGAAGAAGCGCAGAGAAGTATGAAGTTTTGCGAGGATGGAGTAATTTTGTGAGTATGAGTTGCGATGCTTCGTAACTCATGTACAGCTGTATAAAGTTTTACTATAAATAGGAGCTCAAATGTAAAATTCGAGAGGTTCTTTTAGTGAGTGTTAGAAAATATCTCAGGAAAGAGAATAGAGAAAGTTGTAACTATTCTAATTCCATTTAGATACTTCTTTGTGATCAATTGAGAACATTAATAAGAAAATTGTTATTCATCATCAAGAACTTCTTGAGTTTTTACTAATTCTATTGAGGGTGTAGTTTTAGGTTATTCTGCAACTACATAATTGGCGCTAGAAACAGGGAGAGAAAGAATTCATGTACCAGAAAAATGACAAGAAGAAGAAACACATCAGAACCATTAACTGAAGTAAGGAGAAGTGTAAGATTAGCAGGAGGAGAAGCAAATATAACAGGAGAACCTAGTAGAAGAAGGAGTAATCGAAGAAATCAAGCTCAACAAGTAAAAGATCATGATCAAGTAAGTATACACACTTGGAGAACTAATACACCAGAAGAAGAAGATAGAGAACCACAAATCAGAGAAAATGGAAGGTTGATGGGAGGAACAATTCTTGAAAGAGAAAGGGAGATGCTAGAAACATTGAGACAAGGAATCCAAAAAGAACGAATGATCGAAGTTGAAGAACGTTCCAAACTGACAAGACAAAATCAAGAATTGAGAATGGAAAATGAGATGTTACAAAGGAGGAAATCTCAAAGTGTTGCAAGATCAAATGTTAGAATAGAAAGAGAAGGACAAAATTCACCGATAATCAATAATGAAAATGATATGCAAGAACAAACGCAGAATCAAGGTGATAGAAATCAAGAAAATCGTTTCATTTTAATACCAAACCGCGAACAAAATATGGAGAATTTACGAACAAGACCAAATCATAAATAAAACAATCAGAATCGAGAGGAAGAACAATAACTTATGGAAGAAACTGAGAGACAACAAGCAATACATCAAAATAATCACGAGAATGGAGTAAGAAGACATGAAGAAGTTCGTAACAAACAAAATGTTGAATATGAAAGAATTAAAAGAAGAATTGTAAATCAACAAACAGAAGTGGAAAGAAATGAACCAAATTCTCGAATCAGAGTACAAGTAAATCAAGAAGAAATAAATCACAGAAGAAGGAGAAATGAAGAAGAAGAAATTCCTGATATTCGCATGAGAAGAATGAGAAGAATAGAAAGGGAAGAACAAGAATTCCAAGATGCTTTACAACTGAACAATTATGATAATTTGGAAAGAAGATATTTGCAGAATTATGCGAATGAAAACATTAATGAAGAATATGATAGAATGCGAAGGATCGCAGGGGAGGAAGCGCAAGAACGTAGAAGAAGAGAAGCTGCATTAAAAAGACCAATGGATGAGAATTCTGAGGCAAATGCACGAATCTTTAGAGAATTAGCAGAAATGAGAGGGATGATAAACAATAGAAGAGGAGGAGATAGGAGGCAATTAGATGAAGCAATAGAAGAAGCTGCGAGGACTCCATTTGCTAGAGAAGTACAGTTGGGAGGAATTCCACCAAAATGTAATTTGCCCACACTTACCAAAATATTTTTGATGGGACTTCATGTGCTATTCAGCACATTAAAGCATACATAAGATGCATGTTACAATGGGAGAATCATGATGCTGTGTTATGCAAGTACTTCGCATCAAGTTTAACAGGGGAAGATCTAAAGTGGTTCGAAGGACTCCCTAAGAACACTATTACGTCATTTAATCATTTGCAAGCAGTTTTTCTTGGAGCATATATCACAAATCACTCTTCATGGCTTGGTATTGAAGATGTATTTGGTTTAAAACAAAGAGTGGGTGAAAGTTTGAAGCATTTGGTAAGACGATGGAAGACTATGTGCAATGATATGGCAGGGCGTGTAGATGAGAGATACTTGATTCTGTCCTTCATAAATGCGATGTTCGCAACTGAACAATTATATGTTCAAATATTCAGAAGAAAGAATTCCATAATGATGACAGAATTACGAGAATTGCAAGAAGAATACATTACACTAGAAGAAAAGCAAAACAATATGGAGTCATATCCAGTAACAAACACTAACAATCAAGAGGGAGGAGCAAATTTACTTCCCAAAATAATCAATGTAGTAGCAGGTACTTCGCAAACATCCTCACAAACTTCTTCGCAAATTTCAGAAGAGAAGAAAATCAATGATAGCCAGCCAAAGATAGTAGCAATGGGCAGTAGAGATCAAGAAGAATATGATAGAGAGAAGAATTTCTATAATCGGATAGGAAATAACCAAATTCCAAGATTAGATCAACAACAAGAAAATTATGGTGGACAAAGGAAAAATTATTTTGGACAAGGAAACCAGAGACAAAATTATAACAACGGTCAAGGAGGTCAAAGAATGGTAAGGGAAGAGATAAAATTGCCACCTTTGAATACAAGTATAGAAAAGATATGGCAAGCAATTATCCTAGTAGAGAATGTACCAACTCCATGGAATATGGGAAAGGAACCACCAATGGGTCCAAGAAGTCATGAATTTTGTTCATATCATCATTTTCATGGACATTCTACAAATAATTGCCATAATATCAAGAGGATAATTTTGCGAATGATTGATCAAGGAAAACTAAATCAATTTTTACTTAAGCAGACACAATCGCAACAATTACCACAGGCTCCACCATAACTCGCAGAGGAGAACACAACAAAAGAAAAAGGGAGAAGAAATCCTACATATAGAAGTGGGGTCAAAAGCAAGGAATGTTTTCTGTAATTCCATTGTTCATTCATATAAAACCATAGAGGATTTTCATGATAATGTGTTAAGTAGGGTATATGCGAGGGATGGTGAAGGAAAGGAAGTAATGAACATCGCAAAGATTTCACGACTTGAAGATTGGCAGAAACGTGAAATTTCTTTTGAAGGCACTGAAATTCCAGAAGGTTGTGAAGTACATGATAATCCATTGGTGGTAAGACTGGCAATCTACATGAATATGGAGGAGAACGAAGATGATATGGAGGAAGAGTCAATTGGTCTTAATAGGATTTTGATTGATACGGGAAGTTCTGTCAATATCCTCTTCTATTCTGCTTACAAAATTATAGGGGGAAAAGATGCAGATTTAATACCTTCTACTTACAAAATTTATGGTTTTAATGGAACTGCCAACAAGCCCAAAGGAGAAGTGAGCATGCGAATTCCATTAAGTGGAATGCGAACTGAAATTCTGTTTTGTGTTGTTGATGTTGAATCACCATATAATGCTTTGATAGGAAGGCCATGGCTTCACGGAATTCTAGGCGTAGCTTCCACTCTACATCAGTGCATAAAATTCCCTCATATGAAGGGTATTGGAATTATCAAGGGTGATTGGGCTGAGGGAAAGAAATGTTACGATACAGAAGTAGAAGTTTGCGAAGGAAAAACTGCTGAGAAGGAAAATTGGAGAAAAAGAGCAAAGGTTGTGAAAAGAAGTGAAAATTTAATGGCAGAAGATTAAGGAAAAAGAGAATAAAGTTACGATGATAATAATACAAGAAATTTACGATGATAATAAGGGATTGTGATTTGCGAGGAAAAAAGAAGGTTATCAGTATGTTTGCTCGTAAAAATGAGGTATGTGGCAAAACAAAATTTTTATTTCATGATAAAATTTTACGAATATTGTTTGCTCGCAGGAAATTGGGAAAAAGTTACAAATTTTCAAAATTTATATTCCGATTAAAATTTCATTAATTTGCGAATAAAAGACCGCAATCTGTGATCAGCCTCCAAAAAAGAAAGAGAGCCGCAGAAAATTTTATACAGGCAAACCTTTGTGGCGTACACCCTAGTTCGCGAAGCTATAATTCGTAAGAGGCAAAGTCCTAAAGTACGTCATTTAAGGGGGTACCTATAACGTGGCTAAGGGTAACCGGAACACCACCAAGGGCCCTTAGTACATGGTAAAAAATTTGGGGTACAACCCAATAATGGGGTACCTATCCGGGTTAGACACCTTGGATTCTCACCTAATCTAACGACATTACGCAATATAAAATGCGGTGTAAGAAGATTTAGGCCGGGCGACTAAGGCATACTGTCTTTCCCAAGAAGTGCAGAAAACGATCAAGGCGCCGAGGTACACGGTTGAGTCAAGAGTGCCGGGTGAGGTTGAACCACATCTGCCATTTTTGACAAGTCTTGGCAAATGATGCACTTGGCCCAAAGATACCCCAATAGGGTGCAACCTCGTAACTATAAGCCCTATAGGCAAAAAGGATAAGAGGTTGCGATCAAAAGCTGGTTGTTGGCAGAACCGGATGGGAAGAGCTAACCTTGTATGGTCGATGTACGCTTCCTTGAAGGGGCAATCAGGGGGAAGATAAAGGGCAGCACCCTCCATTAGGGAGATGATAAGTGCTATAAGACGCAAATGTCACGAGGCTTCTTGTTTGCGAAAACATAAAGGCTTGTCATATTTGTGCAACAAATGAAGTTCTGCGAGCCTTCTAAAAAAAAAAAAAAAAAAAAAAAAGAAAGAATAAAGAACTCGCAGAACATAATAAAGTTAAGATGAGATCAATGGGTCGCTACATGAAAGTGTAGAGACGTCCTGCGATTTCATCGCAAGACGGAAATGTCATGGGGCTTTATGTTCGCAAGAATATTTAGGCCTGTCATATTGTCGCAACAATTCCTGAAGAGGCTAAAATAATATACAAAGAAGTTAAGATGAGATCAATGGGTTTTTGCATGAAAGTGTAAGAACGTCCTGCGATTTCATCGCAAGACGATAATGTCACGAGGTTGTATGTTCGCAAGAATATTCAGACTTGTCATATTATCGCAAATAATTAATACAAAAGAGGTGGCAAAATAAGACCTTTACTTAGGAAGGCATGATAAGACCACAGAAATTAATGAAATTTATTGCATCAATATCACTGAAGAAATTATACAAGTATATACATTATGAAGATCTGAAAAGAAGACAACTTCATCAATATCAT
This sequence comes from Papaver bracteatum, assembly GCA_023529315.1. Lineage (NCBI taxonomy): Eukaryota > Viridiplantae > Streptophyta > Magnoliopsida > Ranunculales > Papaveraceae > Papaver > Papaver bracteatum. Next base: position 118,445 of record JAJJWX010001481.1, on the reverse strand, counting down.
TGAAGAAATTTTACAAGAATATACATCAAGATATTTTGAAGAGAAGACAGCTCTGGCAATATCATTGAAGAATTTTACGAGAAGTCCTATTAAAAAAGACAACATCATTGAAGAATTTTAATGAAGACTTAACAAAAGATGCGATTTTCATAACAATCAAATACAGATAAATTCATATTCGTAAATATTTACGAGAATTACATACTTATTATACTTCTCCATATATTGAATACTTCCCCAAAAAGTTGAATACTTCTTATAATTCTTCAAAGAATATCTCATATTTATTATACTTCTTCAACGGATATTTAATTTTGCGAAGGTTGAGTACTTATTATACTTCTCCATACAATGAGTAATAATTTTTATACTTCTTCATATATTGGGCAATTCTTCATAAATTGAATGCTTCTAATACTTCTTATACTTCTTAAGGGTATTTCATATTTTGTATACTTCATATTTTCTATACTTCAAGGGGACATTTATTATTTACTTCGCAACATTCCGTAGAAAGAAAAAGGCTTATATTTCTTATACTTTGAAGGGAAGATTTCTTATTCATAATCACAATAAGAAGAAAATTCGTAAGATAAATTCAGAAGGATATTCTAATACTTCCAGTGGTAGTTGATCATTTGAAGAGAAACAATAAGGGGAAAGGGAATATTAAGCTAAGTCTTTAAGATATATTATTTCTCTCCATATGATCAAGTTATGCGAATAAGGGAAATAAACATCAAAGAAGGATTAATTCAAATTAAGCTTTGGAAAATAAATTGTTGGATTGATTGAAAGCATAATCAAGAAGAAAGTGTTGTATGGAAAAGTTACAGAACAGATATACAAAAAAGAATGAAGTTATTCTTCAGGCGATTTGTTCCCATCAAAATGATCTTCTTCTTCAACTTCACTATCATCTTCAACTTCACTTTCAGAAATTTCCATATATGGAGTATCTTCAGGAATTTCTTCAGAAAGGAGCGTATGGTACTTCTTGAGAGGAATTTCATTATCTTCGCAAATCTTGCGAGTCATCTTAGCTCGAAAATGCTTGACATATAAACTATGGTTATGCTGGGAAATTAGAAGCTGAGATCTCAAATCAGAAATTTTCTTATTACGATTAGCAAGGAGAGTTTCCAGATTATTATTTATCTTCGCAAGATTTTCTGCAGCAAGAAAAGAAATTAAGGAATTAGTTAGCAAATTATGAAGGAAAAGTAACTAAAATAATTATCATCGCAAAGAATTTACCTTCTAGTTGCTTCTTATCATCACGAAGAGAAGAAATTTCAAGCTTTAATTGATTATTCTCCTCAAGAAGAGAAGAATTATCAATTGCGATGCTCGCAGATTGTGAATTATCTTCGTGACGAGATATTAACTCTGCGTTATCAATATTTAGATCTTCTATTTTCTGACGGAGACTTGAATTTTCAACCTCTAACTTCTTACAACGATTTAAAGTTTTCTTCTCAAAGAATAGAATGACGTCTTTCCCAATCGAAATAATTGCACAACTAACTCTTCCAACCTAAACAAGAAAAAAGGGGTTAGAAATCGATAAAATAAGGAAATAAACAAGGAATAGAGAAGAAACTTACCATGCTTCCTAAAGCATATAATGAAGCAGGAGAGACGAATCTTGAAATTCCATTGAGGGAATTATTATCAATAACAGTAGGAACTTTACAAGCCTTCGCAATAAGTTTGCGAGCATTCGCTGTAGGAGAATTTCCTAATCCACGAGAAGAATGAAGGAAAGCCTCAAAAATGCTAACCATTGATGAGGCAAAAGTTTCTGGGATACTATAATCTTCATTCCCACCTTCATCAACATCATCATCATCTCCTTTGTCAGAAAGGGTATCAGAATTAGAACTAAAGTCCTTCTCAGGAAATTTATTATCTTCATCACCAAGATCTTCCTCAATGTCCTTATTATAGGAAATTACATTGGAATGGGATTTGGTTGAGAGTATCTTCTTTTTCTTTCTCTCGTAAACAATATCTTGGAGTTTTCTTTTTCCTTTACGAAGAGCATCATCTTGACTATCAGAAGCTTGAGAAACCTTCGCAGAACGAAGAGTTTGTTGCCTCGCGGTAAGCCTTTTAGAAGAAGTGGAACTTTTATTTTCACTCGCAGCAATCTCAGGAAGAAGTGGAACCTGTAAATTCAAATAAGGATAAGAAACAGAGGCAACAATATATTGTTTATAAAAATACAAGAGTGTTTCTTACCTCATTTGAAATTAAAGGTAACAAAAAGATAAGGAAGTGGAAATACATACATTTCTAAAAACCCAAGGTTGATAATAGCGGTTACGAAGATTCGCAGGAAGTTCTACTATCCCAGTAATATAAGAACCTGATAACATTAAAGGGTACTTATACCAATCTTCATCATTAGAACGACGAGGTGTCTTATTATTTCCTGAAGCATAATCAATATCGTGCATGAGAAGATCATCTGCTGCGATATTAGCTTTACGATGAAGACGAACACCCCAACGATTATCTTCTTTCCTCGCAGGAATTAGTGTGTAATTTTTGAAGAAACCCTCAACTGTATAATTCGCAGCAACAATTTCTATATTCTCAAACCCAGGTTTTCTAAGATCAGTTGAATATAAAGATTTCCCAAAAGCATCACGATTTGCGAATTCAACTAAGAGGCGAATGCAATCACCAGTCAATTGATAAATGGCACAAGAAAAATTGGGGTGGGAAATAATTTCGTAGAATAAAGGAAAGTTAACATCATAAAGAGGAAGAGGAAGACCTGCGAGGATTTGACCTCGTGAGATTAAAACTTTCTGATCATCCCAAACATAGTTGGTAAAGAGCTTCACACACAGAGAAGACTTATTATCATAACCTTCAATCTCAGAAAGAATAAGGTCTCTATCAGCAAGATCCGCATTAAGTTGTTCAATAGTTTTCTTCTTTGGTGCCATTGAATATAAGAGGGAAAATAGGAAAGATAGAAAAGGTTGCAGAGGCAGAAGCGGTAAAGAAGATGAGTAAGAGAATAAGAAGCAAAAACAAAGGATAATATTTATAAGAGAGTTTGATGAAGATAAAAATTCATTAATACGAGTAAGCGTGAACGGTTGAAAAGAACGGTTACGAAGAAACGTGTCATAAAGATAAGGGAAAAAGTAAAAAGACGTGTTGCGAATCTGAAGGGTGGTAATAACTACACTAAATTTACGAGAATAGGGATTCTCATGACATTTCTTCTTCAAAGAATTGACATGAGAAGAGGCAAGATGTAAGTACTGAATATCGCAAGATAATAGTTCATGAGTATCGGGAGAAAAGAGTTATAAAATGTTACGATGATAGAAGAAGCGCAGAGAAGTATGAAGTTTTGCGAGGATGGAGTAATTTTGCGAGTATGAGTTGCGATGCTTCGTAACTCATGTACAGCTATATAAAGTTTTACTATAAATAGGAGCTCAAATGTAAAATTCGAGAGGTTCTTTTAGTGAGTGTTAGAAAATATCTCAGGAAAGAGAATAGAGAAAGTTGTAACTATTCTAATTCCATTTAGATACTTCTTTGTGATCAATTGAGAACATTAATAAGAAAATTGTTATTCATCATCAAGAACTTCTTGAGTTTTTACTAATTCTATTGAGGGTGTAGTTGTAGGTTATTCTGCAACTACAATAAGGGTATCAAAAATGTAAATGATAGGGACATCCCCTGTTTTAGATATTACCCTATGAATGCGTTTGGATCATACATTGAACCAAAAGCATTTTATGCATTATTTATGTTTAGATATTAACCTATGAATGTCAACTCCGGAGTTGATACTAATGAGAAAGTAAGGAAAAAGATCATTATATAAAATATATGTAATTGACTGAATTCGTATCACTAAGAGTAAATAACAACACTCCTGAACAGATTTGATTGTATTTCGGTACTATAAAACAAAGACTAATATCCATTAAGATTGTTGTTAAAGGGGGACGTTGTTAGCTCTATATACACTAACAAAAAGAAAAATAAGTACAATGGATATTGTGATTCTTTGCTTACTCGTTGAATACAATTCATCAAAATGTTAACCTACATACTACCGAACTAAACAAAGTATAGTGCAGCATGTCAGGGATACAAATTGATCTAACACTTAACCTAAGAATAATGAAATTTGAGAGAAACAACTTTGGTTTTAGTAACACAATTCATCAAACACCTAACCTACTGAAATTAGTGAAAGTTGATTAAAACTACTTTGGATTCAGTAGCACAATTTATCAAACACTTAACCTATGAAACATAAAAAAAAAAGTATACTTGCAGAGATTGAGCAGGACAGGGAATGCTTGGTCTTTCAATAGATACAAATATTTTTAACAGTTAACATCTAAAGAGCAATCCCAGTACTTAAAATAAAATAAAAAATCATCCAAGAAATTCATAGGAGCAAAGTAATTGAAATTCATATCATGTCGAATCAAATCACACCAGATGTTATACCTGAATCGAATCAAATCAAACTGACCTGAAAGTATTCTGCATTAAAAAAGGTGACAAAAATAATTAAAACCTTGACAAAGAAATTGAAAAAGGAAACAGGAAAATCTAACACAAGATTAACTTGTAGAAATTCAATTCAGATCGAATCAATTGATGTGTATGGTATACCTGAAGATAAAACCAACTTCACTGACCGGAAGCTCTTCTACCTCAAAAAAAAAAATCGATTAAAACCCGACATCAAAAAATTGAAGAAGAAAACAACAAAATTGAAGAATCAAAACTTTACCTGATAAAGATTGAAAACTAAAATAGGGTTTCAGGAAAAGGGTTATGAAGTTATAAAGAGAAATAGGGTTTTCGAGAGGAAAAAAAAAGGAGGGCTTTAGATATGAAGAGAAATATGGCTTTTAGGGTTAAGGAGCTTGCTGGTTTGCTCTAATCAGATTATCATTAGAGTTTTTTCTCTGGAGCTCTAAAATGGAGGAAATAAATGTCGTCTGAAACTGATAAAAAAGAAAACGAGAAAGGATTAGATATCCTGTGCTAAAAAGGGATAAAATATTTCGTTAGAAAAGAGGAGATTTCATCATCACCGTCGAAATTGTTTGAGGACTACATCCGACCCTTATTTCTGGAGGGAAAGACACAGACAACTCCTGCCTAAAACTCGGACTATAGAAACAATTTCCTTCGGCAGACTTATCATAAATCCACGTGGAAGAGCATTTTATTCATTAAACTAATCCCTAGCATTAAGTCTGTTTTGGAAACTAGATTTAATTTTCCGTATTTTCATTATGGAAAGGTCTGTTTTTGAAAGCCCAATATAAAAATAAAGCCTAGTGTAGTCTTTTCTATAAAGCCCAATCATACTTAAAAATCCCATTTTCCACTAGTGCATGCTTCCATAGTTCAGCCGAATACTTTTGTCGTTGTTCCGAACCTGACTTTGCTTTCTGCTGGAGAGAATATGAGTGTTGAAGATGAAAAAGCGGGGGTCTAATAACCTCACTCAATATTTCGATTAGCAATCTATATGGACAACTCCGAGTTGTTTTTCTAGAGAATCAACTAGACTCAATCAATAGAAAATACTCAAGGAGTTATTATCTCAATCTCTCGATTTGATTTACTCAAGAAAATATGATTTGCGAGTCTAATTAAAGAGAGATAACTTGGATGGTACTAAAGACCAATATCCAAGTGTCAATCGATTTAAATCAACAACCAATAGGTCGGATATTCTAATCGATTGATCAACACACAACCTGTATTATTTCAATTATATAAAAATATAATGTGGAAAAGAAATAACACAGACACCAAATTTTTTTTTAACGAGGAAACCACAAATCCATAAAAACCCCGGGACCTAGTCCAGATTAAACATACACTGTATTAAGACGTTATAGACACTAGCCTACTCCAAATTAACTTCGGTCTGGACTGTAGTTGAACCCCAATCAATCTCACACTATTCCAAGGTACAGTTATGCTCCTACGCCTCTGATCCCAGTAGGATACTGCGTACTTGATTCCCTTAGCTGATCTCACCCACAACCAAGAGTTGCTACGACCCAAAGTCGAAGACTTTAGCAAACAAATTTGTCTCACATAAAAAAGTCTACAAGATAGATAAATTCGTATCACACGAATAAACCTATGAGTTTTGTTCCGTCTTTTGATAAATCAAGGTGAACAGGAACCAATCAATAAAACCAAACTTATATTCCCAAAGAACAGCTCAGTTTTATCAATCACCTCGCAATAGTCTTAATCGACACAGCGAAAAAAGATATTGTGGAATCACAAACGATGAGACGAAGATCTTTGTGATTACTTTTATATCTTGCCTATAGGAGATATAAATCTCAAGCTAATTATTACAATTGTACTCGTATGGTAGAAACATCAAGATCAGATCACACAACAACAAGAAAAGTAGTATCGATCTGGCTTCACAATCCCAATGAAGTCTTTAAGTCGTTAACTTGGTTTTAGAAGAAGAAAACCAAAGGTTAAAGGAGAATTGACTCTAGCTTAGCAAACTAGTATCACACAGAATGTGTGGGGATTAGGTTTCCCAGTTTCTAGAGTTCTCCCTTATATAGTCTTTCAAATCAGGGTTTGCAATCAATGTTAGCCTAGTAACAAAGCATTCAATATTCACCGTTAGATGAAAACCTGATTAGATACAAGCTAATATCTCTCAACCGTTAGATCGAAAACTTAGCTTGACATACACACATGTACTTGACGATTTTTGGTTTGTGTAAATGTACCCAAACGTGTACAATAGTTTGTTCAAGATTAGTCAACCAAATGGTCAGCCAAATGATAACATTCATATCAACCATATTCTTCTTCACCATAACTATTCCAAATCACTCAAATGAACTAGTTAGAGAGTTGTTCAATTGCTATGAGATCTTATGTACTACACAAGACATAATTGAAGCAAAAAAGAATGTGATTCACTCGAATCGATTCATGAACTATAAAGCCATGGTTTGCAATAACATTCCTTAGATAATTTAAATAAGTTCACGAACATTGTTTTTAGACATAACCACTCAAGTTCGCGGACTTAAGTAACCGGTTGGAGTTCACAAACTCCAGCAGAAATTTTCGGGTTCGAGAACTTCCGTCAGTTCACGGACTGGGTTCGCGGACTGAAACCAAGCTTCAACTCCAGCATAAATTCTTGGGTTCGAGAACTGCGCTCGTTCGCGGACTGGGTTGACTTCTCAAGTTCCGGTTTTCACTTGATCAACAAAGTTCGCAAACTTCGGTTCAAGTGCATAAGGACTTATATATATATGTGTTACCACAACAATGTTTATATCCCCCAATGGTTATATTATCTAAACTCTCATTTCAATCATTAAAACATTCTCATAGGACGTCATATAGTTGTTATTGACGAACTAGTTTTCGTCAGAGAAATTTCCAAAGTGATTGAAACATAACATGACTTTCTTAACTAGGCAAAGATGAATTCGAATAAAGCGAAAGCTTTACCAACACACATTTCGAGAAATAGATAAGAGAGATATACTCAGCTCGAAATTTCACATGTGTATATCTTTAGTCTATATAGTAAAACAACTTTTGTCTCAAGATAGGAGATAGAGTAGATAGACTTTTGAGTGATAGATAAGTTCAAGTCTCCACATACCATTTAGTCAATGAAGATCCACTGGTTCCTTGAGTAGTCCTTCGTCTTGTATGATGATTGCCATGGAGTTCTTGATCTCAACTACACTTTCTATCCTAGTCCGAGACCTTAGCTATAGTAGACTAGAAATTAAGACTTTATAGTTTTGATCACTAACATTGACAAACATGCTTGATATAGCAACGCATGCGATTTTGACCAAGCAGTGCTCTAACAATCTCCCCCTTTGTCAATTTTAGTGGCAAAACTATTAATACATATGGAATACAAAAAATATATAAATAAACTTTGTAGCTCATATTCCACATGTCTAATCTTCAACAATACTCGAAATCTTCGTCACTTCCAAGTAATGCAATGATCCCAAATGTTGTAAGTTTAGCATCACCGTTGTTGAAAATCCGTAGCTATAACAATGAGAAAAGCACCGGTACTCAATCATTGTTATACAGTGTCATAGTATTATTACACATCATCAAAGTCCAATTGCATCACAACTTCAACAACAATACTATGGTGATACATTACTCCCCCTTAGTCAATACTCCATCTCACATGGAAACCACTCCCCCTTACATAATGATCCGAAAACCATATGTATTTGTAGTGTGAACTACAATTAATTCTCCCCCTTTCTGTCAATAAAATTGGCAAAGGTACAAGAACGGGATTCTAATGAAATTTCCGTAAGAGACATTTCATGACCAAAGGTAAATATGTATCATCTTGTTTAGATGCAATCATAAAGCCGAAGCTAAATGCATTCATCAAGGAGTTTATAAAGACGCAAGACAACCCCTCTAATATTCCACAACTGCACTCCCAACAAAGATTTGGCAATTAAGCACAAGTTCAAAAGAACTCTCCCCCATAATATTTCATTCCCTAAGGAACAACAAGAGCGACCTTAATTTCAAAAGAAAAGAAGGATTTCTTTAGACTCAACAAATTACATACAAGTATGAATTTGGAATCAAACAAGAAATATTCAATCAAATTAACCAAAGTGAACCAAGATTAATTTGACTAAATATTCTCAACACAAGTAAACTTATGGAGACTTAAAAATCAATTAAATTAATCACAAGAAAACTTGCAAATAATCTAATTGTCATACTCAACCAAACTAATTACAAGAGTAATCAATTTAATTGGCCACACTCAACAAAAGAAAAACTTACGGAGTGCTAACTAAATAACCATACTAGATGATTGATTTAGTTCATTTGGTCTCAACACAAGAGATTATGGAACCCCGACTAAGATTATCATAACATGACAACCTTACCCATACATGTACTCAACATAAGAAAACTTATGGAATACAAACTAAACAACCACACAAGTTGATTAATTTAGTTCTTAATGCTCAACATATAGCATCTCATGGAACAACCAACCATGCCAATAAGAAATTGACTTAGTCATATCGTGCTCAACATAAGATACACAATGGAGCCTTCACAGTAATAATAATATGGATCAATAAAGCTCTATACTGTGGATAACACAAGGATTCATTATTCCATCACCATTTGCACAATGACATACAATAGACATAATATTTGAATCACAAAAGATTTTAACCTATCTTATATCAAAGATTGACAATATAGGCTTAACTTTTGTGTTTGTCAAAAGTCTATTCATTCTTTTATCAATATTTGCATATCAATTCACGAATGACTTTACTTTTGACAAAATATGGGACAATCAAGTTCACGGACGTAAACACGCATATCCCATCAAAATATTGCAATATATAAAATCAAAAGATTAATACTGCAACCATCATCTTCCAAACAAGTTTAGAATTTAAACCAATAAATTTAAAAACAAGAAGATGAAAACGTTGGACATAGAAATCACAATAATTGCTATTCCAAACTCTAGTAATCCTTCTCAAAAACAAGAATAAATTCTCATAAGAAGTTTCCTTGGCACCAAGAAAAACTCGTAATGCACATATAAGATGATTTGTCCTTAGAGGGTGGAATCAATCTTTTTCGCCTGGATTTATACCAATAATAGCTACCAAAGGCGTATAAAAATATTTTCCAACAACATTCTTGTAAACGCTACAAATTATCTTAAAAGAGTAGTACTCCAAGAATCCAAGTTCCCAAGTTCAAGAGAAGTGGAACAAGTGCAATGAAACGGGGCAAACTACTCAAAAATAAGAGACAGGACAAATACCAATCTTAACTCATCCAAATTCAAGGTTTCTCATCTCCATTTTGAAGAGAATTCAAAGAGGAAGAGACTGCAAAAATAATGAGTTAATTCCGAGTTCTGACGAAGAAGTTACGGCCAAAACGAGTCGACCGAATATCGACGTCTACAGGCAAGTCCGCGAACTTACGGGTTTGCACACGAATTTTCATGTCCTGGAGCAGTATGCAGACGGGGTTTGCGAACTTAAGCCCCTGGATTTTGGTTTTAAATGATGTTATGCATACTTGGTATGTGTACCATGAAGTCCAAACATCCCTAACTAAAGTTTTCAAACCTAAACATTTAAGAACCTTAAACACAGATCAAGTTAGGTAGAAATGAATGACAAGCAAGGTATATGAATCATTATAAGTACTCCAAGCAAATAAAAACACAAATATTGCTCAATCTTATATACATACCTTTTTAGAAGAATCAAATTTACTTATCAAACATAATCTGTGTGCCCCAATTCTCGTGCTTTCCTCACCGTATACATAGCATGGCATTCCTTAGTGGGGATGCACTTACAACACAACTAAGTTGTGTTAGGGTGAGCAATGTCTTGCTCACCACAAGTGACTTTTGGATTATCATGAGAGAGATCACTTTTAGAACCTTTCACATCCAAATCCATCTTTCCAAAGAAATTTTTAAGTTCCAACATCATGGATACTTCCTTCTCCATAGTCATGGAACTTTCTGGGAGATCATTCCTTTACACACTCAAAACATTATTGACTTTCTTTGGTATCCACTTCTGAGTGCGTTTAGGAACAACTAGAACCTTTTTCCCATTACACTCTTCAAGATTTCTCGGAAGAGAATGGGATTGACTATTCTTTTGAAAGTTAGTTTTTCACCAATTGGAAGCATCGGATCTTGTCTTCGTCTTTACGAAGTTATCCTTTTGATAACCATTACAATTGTGTAAAGGATTCATATGATGTTTATAGGCAAAAATAGGTTTATCACATCACTGATTACTTTGCCTAAAGGTTGGATAATTACAACCTGTAGCATTAAGGAGATTAGCCTTAAAATATGATCTTGGTTTCACAACTTCTTGTGATGCCCAAACAAGAACATCGTGAAGTTTATCATTCCTTATACGGTAACGAAATATCCTTTCCAGGTGACCTTTATTTCTGCAATAGTGACAAACATAAGGAATGTTCTTACCTCGATCTGTATGTGCTAACTTTGGAGGTTGATATACTTTACTCTTTCAAACCTTAACTGCCGGTGAAGGTATTTCACTTTTTCCATCAGTGGAAACCTTTTGTTGAGAAGAATCACTAGCCTTGACAAATTTTACCTCTTTGCTAATACTTGGAGCATCTATTCCCTTATAGCCCAATCCTCGTGTATCACGATGATTTTTACTTGCTCCAAGCATAGTGGTTAATTTGCTTGAACTAGTATTGGAATTTTTCAAGTCATCTTCCAACATCTTGATTTTATCAAGAGCAGCAGCTAAATTAGCCTCAAGGCGTTTTTCTCGAGCGAGAAAAGCGCTTTCTCTGTCATCAAAACTTGCTTGCTGAGAGTTAATCCTTCCTTTAGTTTCTGCAAGTTTCTCTTCCAACAAGAAGTATTTTTGATGTACACGATCACATTCAAGTGACTTTCTACTCAGGTTTTCCTCGGTATCTTTGAGGACTTCTTCACAAGAGCTATTCAGAACATAAAGACCACCGTAGATCCTTTTCAATTTCTTGTTTTATCAACATATTAGAGTCAGAAGAGATATGACATGAGAAGTTGTAATCTTCTTCATTTTCAACGAATCCAAAAACTTACCATACTTTGAGACTTCCTCATCAACTTCTCTATCAATATCTGAATCACCTTCATCAGAAAGTTCATCCAACTGTTCTTCTAGGAGTGTTTCCCAATCAACAGTTTTTACATCAATAGAATGTTTAGATATTGACTTAGATGTGACAGTTCTCTCAGGTGAATCCAAGCTTTTAGAATCATCTGGTAATTTCTGAACTGGTACATTATTATAGATAGACTCGTCCATAATCAGATCGCTACAAACACGGACTGATAAGGTCTTTAATCGTGTTTGCCTTCTCTGATACCAATTGAAAAAGCGAGGGTCTAACAACCTCACCCAATATTTCGATTAGAAATCTGTATGGACAACTCCGATTTGTTTTTCTAGAGAATCAACTAGACTCAATCAATAGAAAATACTCCAGGAGTTATTATCTCAATCTCTCGATTTGATTGTAGATGTGGAAAAACGATTTGCTGGTTTTTACGGAATTAAGGACGACCGTGCGGAGAAATTCCTTGAACCTAGCGAAATGTTCAACCTCACACATATGCACTGCTATGAAGGGGGTGCTTTAAGTTCGAGAGACCAATCTGTAGTACTCTGTCCTAAACCAAGACAATGGCAATTCCAGAGTAAATTCGGTCACAAGAGAGGATGGGTTGATCTGTAGGAGGGAAGCTGAGAAATGTATGAGATCAATGATGATCTGAGATTGTAGGTGTGTTATGAATTCAGCGTGAAATGATCTGAATGATTGAATCTTGCCTGATTGAGAGTAATTTTTGTGAGTTCATGTAGACAAAAGAGCACCTGTATGAACTTTGGTGAGAAATTGCTCGTTCATACGATTGTTGTTCGAATATTTGAAAACTCTTCGAGTCTTGTTCTTTCAATCAGGATTTAGAGACATTATATAATGCCGGAGATGAAAACACCATGATCCCATGAAGTGTGAAAGTTTGCTGGAATCAAAGAGTGGGGAAGTGGGAAATCGTGTTAAACCAATTACTCATCGTGCGGAGACTTGGTTAATTTTCCACCCACTACTTTGCTGATTCCTTCAACTGATTGCACGACTTGCTCAAATTTCATCGTGTGTTTGAACACACGTGCCACAGACCGCCAGACCAAACCCTAGTTGATATCCCCCCAAGTGACACGATTGATGTCTCGTGGTTAATTTAGTTAGTTGTTGATTTCATGACTTCGTGGGACAATGAGTCCACATATTTTCTGAGTTAAACATGATTTTGTGAAATGTTCTGTAACTCATGAATCAAACGTGTCTGCTGAGACAGTGGTGGAATCCTCACATTGAGGTGAGCGAGTGTTTCTCGATAATTTGTTGAATATTGATAGTTGAACCAATATTCCTTGATTTGAGTAAATATTGCTCATCTGAGCAAGTGTTGCTCGTTTGATGAATTATTGGCAGCGTGACCAAAATAAAATATTAATTAAAGCGCTAGTAGTTGAACCGAGCATAATTAATAAGAATACTGATCATGAGATCGTTGCAAAATTATTAGTGTTTGAATCTGGAATCATAATCCTTGGATTCAGAAACCCTAATTTGATCAATTGATGACCGATTGATGGTTTATTTGAAAATTAACCATGAAATGAAGGAGAAATGGCTTCATGGGACCGTGGATCAACCATGAAATTTTCATATGCTCACGTGAGCAAAAACCAAGACCTCTTTGAAGAGTTGGTGAGTTAATGAAAGAATGATTAAATGTTGGTTTAATCATTTACTGAATTATTGATGGGTTCAGCATTAGGTGATAAAACCTAATTAATTATGAAAAGGTGAGGGATCGAGAAAGGGGTCATGAAACCAGCCCTGGGTGGTCACGGGATCAAATGATGATCGCTCCGTCAAATTCTGAAATTATTTGGAGAGTTTTGGACCTAATACGTGCAATTATGCAAATTAGGTCAAATTGTGAAAACACGTGGGACTGGCTCATTGCGAGCCAAAAATGCAACCCTGGTCAGTCAAGGTAACGTTCTTTCGTCATTGAGACGTCTTTGTCTCAGTCATGAGAATTTTGATATTTTCTGGTGCACGTTTGAGCGACCATTTGAGAAAATATGACAAAATTAGGGTTTTTTTTTATAAAACCGTCAAAACTTCATCGGATGAAGGAAAATAATGAAAAAGTGAAAGAATTATGAAGTGTGGGACCGGTCATGGCCAAGGCATGGCCGGCCGGCCAAGGGAGCTATCCCCACACGTTTTTCATAATTTTTGTAATATTTTTCATGATTTTAGGAAAATATGATAAAACGAAGGAGTTTTGCCAAAATTAAAGAGTTTTGTTGAAATCAAGGAGTTTCCATGAGATGAGGAAAACATAAAAAATAATAATAAATAAAATAGGGACGTGTGGGCATGTGTGTAATACCCCGACTTCGGCAGTGGCTGGCCGAATGGAATATAAGTAATGATTTGTCCTTTCCTAACACCGAGGCATTTTCAGCACAATTGGCTCCAGAGTTGGCAGAAAACTCTACAGTTAAGCGTGCTCGGGCGGGAGCAATCCATGGATGGGTGACCTCCCAGTAAGTTGTTTTTGGATGACCGCAACGATGCCCGTTGAAAACCCCACGCTGCCGGATAACCGTAGTGGCTAAGTGGGGACAGTATCGGTGGAGAGACGGGTCATTACAATGGTATCATAGCCGACGACGGGTCACCTTCCGAGGGTGAGAGAGTACGCTGAACGGATTAAGTGTTAGGTACTGGTCTCATGAGGGGCAGGGAACGTCGAAGATCTGGGCTTGGATATATTCCGGAGTCGAGGTCGACTCCAATTTAAGGTGGTGGTATTGTAATACCCCGACTTCGGCAGTGGCTGGCCGAATGGAATATAAGTAATGATTTGTCCTTTCCTAACACCGAGGCCTTTTCAGCACAATTGGCTCCAGAGTTGGCATAAAACTCTACAGTTAAGCGTGCTCGGGCGGGAGCAATCCATGGATGGGTGACCTCCCGGGAAGTTGTTGCTGGATGACCGCAACGATGCCCGTTGAATACCCCACGTTGCCGGATGACCGTAGTGGCTAAGTGGGGACAGTATCGGTGGAGAGACGGGTTGTCATTACAAATTGTAATACCCCGACTTCGGCAGTGGCTGGCCGAATGGAATATAAGTAATGATTTGTCCTTTCCTAACACCGAGGCCTTTTCAGCACAATTGGCTCTGGAGTTGGCAGAAAACTCTACAGTTAAGCGTGCTCGGGCGGGAGCAATCCAGGGATGGGTGACCTCCCGGGAAGTTGTTGATGGATGACCGCAACGATGCCCATTGAAAACCCCACGCTGCCGGATAACCATAGTGGCTAAGTGGGGACAGTATCGATGGAGATACGGGTCATTACAATGGTATCAGAGACGACGACGGGTCACCATCCGAGGGTGAGAGAGCACGCTGAACGGATTGAGTGTCAGGTACTGGTCTCATGAGGGGCAGGGAACGTCGGAGATATGGGATTGGATATATTCCGGAGTCGAGGACGACTCCAATTTAAGGTGCTAGTATTGTAATACCCCGACTTCGGCAGTGGCTGTCCGAATGGAATATAAGTAATGATTTGTCCTTTCCTAACACCGAGGCCTTTTAATGGTATCAGAGTCGATGACGGGTCACCTTCCGAGGGTGAGAGAGTATTCTGAACGGATTGAGTGTCAGGGTGAGAGGGCGTGTGGGACCGGCTTGGAGCATGGTTGGCCGGCCAGAGCCCGGTCCCGTGCATTTTCCCTATTTTATGCATTATTTCATGATTTGAAGGAATTTTCATAATTTGAAGGAAATATCATGAAATCAAGGAATTTTCATAGGATTATGAAAATATGAAAAATATGCTAATAAAAGCGGGACGTGTGAGCCATCTAGGGTTTGGCCGACTGGCCATGGACTGTGCACACGGGTTTCCCTAATTTTTATTATTTTTCATGGGACCAAGGATTTATCATGAGATTAAGGAGGTTTTCATGAAATTAGGGCAATAATAATAAAATAATGAGGAAATATGAGGTGTGGGGCCGGCTGGGACCAAGGCATGGCCGGTTGGCAAATGGTCACGCCCCCTCATGCTTTCCCTAATTTTATATTATTTCCTCCGTGCGAAGGAAGCACCATGGAATTGAGGAGTTTCCTCAAAACAAAGGATATTCGTTCAAATGAAAGGTTTTCATAAACTCAGAGAAAACAACAAAAATATGATAAAAATATGAAACTGGCGTGGGATTGACCACAGCATGGTCGGCCGGTCAGTGGGTCCATGCTCCCAGCGCCTTGGTCAATTTTTATTTATTTGTTATTTTTCATCCTATTTTGCATAGGTTCATCGTTTCATCGTATTTTGAAATACTCGTTCGTGCGGTGGTTGTTAATGTATCATTGTTGAATACACTTGCACCATTTGAAACATGGCTTACTCAGAGGTAACTCTGATGCCCGTGCATCGCATATTTATTACTAATCCATGGATTTCTGCTGGGAAGAACCATGGTTTGCGTAATGAAATATCTGCGAAAATATTTGAATATTTTCTGAAATTCTGCGGATGAATCCAAGAATTTAAGTTTGAGACAGGGCTTGCTTAGGCGGTAGCTCTGATGCCCGTGCGTCCAATATTTATTACTAATCCATGGACTTCTGCTGGGAAGAACCATGGTTTGCGTAATGAAATATCTACGAAAATATTTGAATATTTTCAGAAATTCTGCGAATGAATCCCAAAATTTAAGTTTGAGACAGGGCTTGCTCGATCAGGAGGTAGCTCTGATGCTCGTGCGTCCAATATTTATTACTAATCCATGGACTTCTGCTGGTAAGAACCATGGTTTGCGTAATGAAATATCTGCGAAAATATTTGAATATTTTAAGAAATACTGCGGATGAATCCAAGAATTTAGGAATAATTAAGTTAAGACTTTATACTAGCAGAGCAAGCTGTTTGGGAGTTGTTCATCCCGTGATAGAAATAATTACAGAAGTGCTCAGTACTCATGACATATGTCGTTGTCCATCTGTGAGACTACATATCTATACGCACTCTGAGAGAAAGTATTCTCCAGCAGCGGATTCGATGAGAGACCCATGCCTCAATATTCACGTCTGATTGCTGAATCAGAGGTTCGTATAATTATGGGTTTACGATTTTAGCCTTTGTAGAAAATACACCATCTACATTAAGTCCCCTGCTTAGTGAGGAAGGATGTGTTCCTCAATCAGCATTGAATGGTGATTTTCCGGTCATAACAATACAAGTAAATGAACTCAGTCGTAAGTTCAGATGTTACCGGATTTCGATCGTATGAGCGTACCATAACTTGAAAGATGATTCCAGTAGCATGATAGAATGCCGTTTTACGAGCATAAATTGGTGTTGAGCTGATGATTTGGTTGACAAGACCTTGGTCGTTTAGGATTCGCGGGCCGGGCCCAATAAGGAAATCCTTAGAAAATTAGGTTTTGGAAATAAATTTTGATATAAAAGGAATTGCTCCCATTTTTTTTTTTAATTTTCCTACATGACCAATACTTCATCACCTCATCACCTTTGCGTCATCATCAAGAGGAGAATAAAAGTTTGCCGGAGCACCACCGTCCGCCGTCGCCGTAGCCACCGTCAGCCAATTTCCGGCCAGCGCCGTCTGGTATGCATCGAACTTTTTTTTTTTTTATGTTTGATGATGTTCATGAGTCCTATGAGTTGTTCACATATTGCTCATGATAAAATTATATACCCGTGTATATATGAGTGTGGGTTTCGTCAAAAACCTTCGTTTTTGAAAACGTTCGTTCGTTCGATCGTTAGTTTTTGAATACTAGTAATAATCTATGATTTAGGAGTGATTTCCCTTCATATATGAATATGTAGGTTCAGTGATGGAACTATGTTGATGAGCTTTCATGTGAGCCAAAGTTTTATCACGAAAAAAAGGATTTTATCACAAAACCGAAGTAAAATCTTCGTTTTAAAGAATAACGATGATGCGAGAAACGAGTTCTCTTCTTTATGCATATATGAACTTGTGTCCAGTGATAAAATTTTGTGTATGAGATTTCATGTAAAACTTTATCGTGTAATGCATGAGTTTTCACAAAATTGAAATAAACCTTCGTTTTGAAGACGTACGACGACACGAAGGAAAAGGGTTTTGCAAAAACATGGTAGATTCATGGATTTTTTTTTTTTGAACCGTGGAGTGTCCAAAATTTATTTTTATGAGCCTGGCTCAAGTTGAAAATATTTATTTATTTATTTATGTGAGTAAATAAACATTTTGTTTATATACATATATGCGAATATATATTATTTCTCTAAAATCAAAACTTGAGTTTTGTGCGATGTAGCTTAGAGATAAAATTATTTATGATGAAATAATGCTTTAATTTTCATAATTCTATGGTGAATGTTTACTCAGTATAAAAGTTCATGATTTTATGAAAAATCTGAGTTTTTGAACGTCTTTTGTAGGTCTCAAAGAAGCAGACGATTTTGGAGCATTAACTCTAGCATTACTCTCACTACTATTAGTGGAAGCGTAAAAGGTAAGAGTTAAGAGTTACCATTTTTTCCGATGGATTTGTTTGCAGGTTGATAACCTTTGCGCTTCTTATTCCAGAAAATGTCCGACAACAACAATTATTCCTCCTCCTCTATCTCTTCTGATGAAGATTCCAAAGTCTCTGTATCGAAATCCAAATCCTCTCAGGGTGAGAGGCCGAAGTCTGGCGTACCCTTGAATGAGCGGAGGGTATCTTTCGCTGAACTCGGGAAAATAAAAGCTGAGGATGTCACAAACGATGCTCGTCAGCGTGAGAAGGATCGAATCCAGCGCAGATTGCAAAGGGCTGAGGAGAAACGTCTCATGGAAGGGCTTCCTGCTGACTATGATGCCGATGATTCTGAAGAATACATATGGGAGGTCCCGAGACCTGGACTAATAAAATTGACAGAGAGTACTAGAGGTCCATAAAGCGATTTGGTGCTGAATCGGAGGAAGATTCAGATTCATATGATGATCTAGAAGCTTATTCAAGACCCGTCGACACCGATTCTGATAATGAAGAAGATAGTGATGACAACTCGGATGACAAGAAGGACAGTGATGATGATTCTGACAATGAGTCTGACGAGTAGTTTTGTCTTCTTTCCTTCTTTGAAACACTTGAATGTTCTTTAGACTTCGTAGTAGACATTTCTTCGATGATTTGAACAAATTTTCTTCCGATTTAGAATTTTCCTTTGAATGAGAAAACACTTCTATTAATGTTAATTCTTCTGAGTAAACGAACCACTGTTCGTGCTTTGAATCCATCATGACTTTTAATTCGCCTTAGTGATTTCCGTTTGTAGAAGGAACTAAAAGATACGTGTTGCATGGGCTGAGAGAATACATGTTACACATGAGTCCATGCAACTTGACCGTGCGTTCCAATCTCAGCTATTTTTTCTCCGTGTCTTCAGTGTTGCCCTTATTGAAATGTTATGGTTTCAGTAAAACCCGTAACAGAATTGACTACCCACAGAAGATAAACCCCCACCGTGTCTAACATATATCTTCAAGACTTCGAGGCTATCGTCTACGCAAATATTTCTTCAATTCCTGAGTTAGTTTCATCGTGTAGAGAATTCGCGATCATACTCTATTGCCACTATGTCGACCAATGGTATTTCTTCTCAAGATGATACTCAGTCAAAATGCAAAATAGCAGCGTGTATCTCCGTAAGTTTTCACCCATCTTATCTTTGCCTGATCAAGATGATGATTTTATCATTAAAGAAAAACTTTTTGCAAGGTAATCAGAAGAACGCTTCTTCTCGGCCGAAGTGAACTGTCAGAGCTCCTATATGGTATAGGTCATCTCGTGCTGAGGCTGGATCATCCGTAAGTAACCTCATAACTCTTGATATTATACTACGCTCCCTTGACATTAAATACTTCTCCGTTTTCTTGCAGGCGGATGTTCGTGTCGTCGTTGATGCCAAAAGGAGGAGCGGAAAGTCTGTGACCGTAGTTGAGGTTGAAGATAGCCTTGACCAAGTTGGTGAAGATTCTGTAGGATCCGTGGAAGTGGGAGATGGTGTTCATGCCCGTGAATATCCCACAAATGGACTCCCTTTTGACGCCCCTTTAATCAATACTTTCCCAGACAATGAAGTGGTTGGTGGGTTCGTCATTCCCAAACGTCACGCGCCTTTATACACCAGGATATGGAAGAAGTATGGCCACATTGCTACTACATAGGTATGGAAAGGCTTTCCCCCGACTTTCTTGACCACGGTTGCTGGGTTGTTGCCAATTATTGAGGAGATGAACCAAAGGCACTTGCGAGATGTCAAAAACCATGAGCTGCATGAATGGGATGATATGATCTCGAACTATGAGACGTTGCGGTTCAACGTGAGATGGCTCCGTCGTCGACTTGAGATAATCAAGATCCATAAGGCGGCAGAGGCTGATGATGCAATTTCCGCGACCAATGCTTTATTAGAAGAGGAGAATCTATTGGCTCTGGAATCTTCCAGGGTTGAGAAGGCAGTCGAGGATCTAAAGGTAAAGACTAGGATCTTTCAGAAGAAACTTGACAAAGTTTCTTATAGGGATTATCCGTTGCTGGACGGTTTGCTTTGAGTGAGCATTTATGATTGTTGTTTTTGAATTAATTTCTGGCTAGGTGGAATAATTGATCATGGTATGAATGAATTTTTTCTCATTTATGAAATATTTAATGAACAAATGAGAATTTGAATTCTCTTTCGAGGAATGAAAATTACATTTTTGAAAATGTTTGCAATGATGGAATGATGAAAAGGTATTTGTTTTCTAAGGATCAGGCGTAATATGCTTTGAGCCATTTGTCGTTGATTATATTTCCTTCCATACCTCCATCAACCTTAAAGATTTTGTAGTATCCGCTGGTCACTACCTTGATAACCACATATGGTCCTTCCCATTTTGGAGAGAACTTGGGAGCGGACATGTCTTGTTGAATGTGCTTTGTTGTCTTTAATACCATATCTCCTACTTGAAATGTTCGAGGTCTTACCATTTTGTTGTAAGCTCTGGAGATTCTTTTTTTGTAGGTTTCTACATGTTTTCCCACCTTAGCCCGCTTCGATTCGAGCATGTCCAATTCAGCAATCCTTGAGTTGGACACTTCATCTTTATCCCATTGTATTCCACTGGATGCCGCGATCCTTGCTGAGGGAATTTTGAATTCTGCTGGTAATATTGCATCAGCTCCATAGACAAGAGAATATGGTGAAGTTCCAATCGAGCTCCTTGGCGCGGTTCGATAAGACCATAAAGCCATAGACAGCTGCTCATGCCAAGTTTGGGGATTATCATGAACTGTTCGACTGAGAATCCGGATCAAAGTTTTGTTGGTGCTCTCTGCTTTCCCGTTTTCTTGAGGATAGTACGGTGTAGAGAAAACTTGTTTGATGCCATATTCTTCGAGTAATTCTGTAACATGCTTTTTGTAGAAAGGAGTTCCATTATCAGTGATAATATGTTTAGGAACACTGAACCTGCATATTATGTACTCTTTGATGAAGGATGCGATCGTGACTCCTATGGTGCTTCGAAGAGGAACAACTTCAACCCATTTGGTGAAATACTCGGTTGCAGTGATGATGTATTCATGTTGCTTCGAAGATGCTAGACTGATTTTCCCGATGATGTCTAGTCCCTAGTTATAAAAGGGTCATGGACTATTCACAGAGTTCAATGAGAGACAAGGAGTGTGGATGAGATTACCATGGAATTGGCATTGATGGCATCTTTGAACGTGCGCAGCTGCATCATCTTCCATAGTCGGCCACTAATACTTCTCATGCACCTAGAGAAATAATTTCTTCTTTCCTTGATGCTCTCCATCATGCATTTCCTTCAGAATCATTGGGATTTCATTCCCAGCTAAGCATCTCAGTAGGTTTCCACCAAAACTTCTGCGATATAAAATCACATCGACAAAAACAAATCTCTTAGCTCTCTGAATGAGATTGACTGTTTCCTTCTTTTCTAGTGGCAACTCATTGTCTCGAAGGTAATTAATGTAAGGTTCCCTCCAGTCCCCGGTGTGATGGGATGTTAGAACTTCCAAGTGATGGGGAGGCGTCTCGCAGTTGGGACATGACTTTTGCAGAGCTCTTGATTGAACCTCCATGGAAGGCCAATAGTATCCCATTCTTTGAAGCTTTCGGTAAAGTGTTACCACCAGCGTCTGTCCACAGGTTACTTCATGTATGCGCTTGAGTTTCTCATCTGCCTCGTCATGTCCAAGACATCGTGATAAAGACCCATTAGAGTTTCGATAATATAATGCTCCGTGAAGTAAGAAATAATTCATCAATTCTTTGAGGCTGACTTTCCCTTCTGAAAGAGAACTGTTCAATTCGTGAATAATAGGTGCTCTCCAATCATATGCTTGAATATCTTCCGCTTGAGCAAGCCATATCGATGAAAAGCACGCCTTTGCACAATGATTGTATTTTCTTCTCCTTCAAATTGAAACTTAGATGCGAGAGTTTCCAGGAAGTTTGCATGCCTATTGTTGGTTCGCCCAGTATGGACGATCGTTGCATCCGCGAAGTAGGTCAGCAGCAGCTGGGCTTCAGTTCTGAAGGGAGCTAGCGTGATTTCTTTAAGGGAATACGTTCCATTTATTTGATTGACCAGTAGTTTCGAATCTCCTCTTATCTTGAGATGCGTTGCTCCAGCTTTCTTGGCTAAGGATAATCCCAATAAGCAGGCTTCATACTCTGCTGAATTATTGGTACAGTGGAAATCCAGCTTGAATTAATGTGAGAAAACCTCGCCGGATGGAGAGACGAGCACTATGCCGGCTCCTCCAGTGTTGTTGTTTGGATTAGCGGAACCGTGAAAGTACAGAAGCCATGTCTCCTCCTTGATGATCAAGATGTCTGGAAATTCACCGGGTACCTCTTCATGTAGTATTGTTTCATCATATCCTGGAAAAGAGCGAGTAAGTCTGTTGCTGCCTGCCCATTGATTTCTCTTGGTGGCGTACATGCTATGTAAAATTCTGACATCTGAAGTAGCCATTTTGCTGGTCTTCCTATCAAGGCTGGCTTTGATAGTAGAAACTTTATAGGGTCTGCCTTGGAAACGAGAACGACTTTGTTGGATAGTAAGGAGTGCCTGAATTTCTGGATTGCATGTACTAACACTAAACATGCTCTTTCAGCCTTTGGGTATCGGAGATGAGCATCTCTCATTATACGACTGAAGTAGTAGATCGGTCGTTCGATGCCTTCATCGTCTTTTTCTACGAGGAGTGATCTGATAGCGACATCACTGGATTCCATATAGAGTATCAGTGGTCGACCTTGTACATAAGATTTTATGACAACATGTGATAGCAGTATGTGATGTATTTTCTGGAATGCTTCTTGCTGAACAGTTGTCCAGGTAAAGCTTGCTCCTTTATTCAATAGAGGGGTGAACGAAGCAATAAGCTGATCCAATCCATGAATGAAGCGTCGAATATAATTTACCTTGCCCATAAAAATTTGGAGCTATTTCACAGTGTGTGTAGGAGGCATGGTGGTAATAGCTTTCGTCTTATCTGGGTCGACCTTAATTTCTTCTGTCGTGACCAAGAATCCTAGAAACTTTCCGGAGGAAACACCAAAAGCGCACTTCAGAGGAGGGTTCATCTTTAATTTGTATTCTCTGCATCTTTCAAAGACTTTCCTCAAAACTTGGAAATGAGATGCTCGAGTCTTCGATTTCACCACGACATCATCAACATAGTCTTCCACTTGCTTGTGCATCATGTCGTGGAATATGGCAGTCATGGCTCGTTGATAGGTAGCACCTGCATTCTTTAATCCGAAAGGCATCACAGTATAGTCGAAGTTCCCGATGGGAGTACGAAACACAGTATTGTTGGCATCATGCTTGTACATTTTGATCTGGTTGTATCCACTGTAGATATCCATAAATAAGAACATACCGTGATTGCTGGTTACATCCACAAGCATGTCAATGTTGGGCAAAGGAAATTCATCCTTTGGACAATATTTGTTCAGATTCCTAAAATCAACACAACATCTGATTTGACCATTCTTCTTCTTGACGGGAACAATATTTTCCAGCCATGTTGGATGGGTTTGATAAACCCTGCTGTTACTAATTTCTGAACCTCAACCTTGATTTGTTCATCGACTTCGTGTCTGAACTGTCTTGGCGGTTGTTTGACGGTTTTGGAACCATGTGTAATATGCAGATGATGAGTAACCAGTTTATCGTCCAGACCAGGCATTTCTTCGTATGTCCACGCGAAGATATCTTGATACTCCTTCAGTAGTGCTATTAACTCCGTCCGTTCCTCTGGTGACAGTGCTGAGCTAATTAGAATCATCTTTGGATCGTCCCCCGTTCCGATATTGATCGTTTCGAAATTATCAGTAGTGGAGTCAGTGCCGTCTTGTAATTGTCGAGGAGCATCTTGAATCTCACGAGGAGCACGAGATGCGTGTCATAACCACAACAAATTAATTAATACTTTACTACCTAATTAACAAGTAATATACGGTAGTCAAGGTCGATCCCACGAGGAGCACGAGATTCTAGTTGTAAAATTGTCACACAAAGGGGGGTATTGATTAAGAATTTAAGAAAGTAAATAAAATAAACAAAGCAATTAAAAGTGTAAATTGAAATCAATAAGAGAGAATAGATCAAGGAATCCTTCTTCGCTGCAAAACAATGATTAAAGTTATGTTCTTTTCCACTTTTTATTAGTCACAAATTATCACCAACCGTAGGTATAGCAGCTAGATCAGTGCTAACCCCAAAATCCCTTATATCACCGGATACGGAAGTTCTCGACTACCGGATTATATTCACCAAACCACCTAGTAGTAGATCACTCAAGATGTAATTTAGTTAAACGCATTAAGATTTATGAATTTATTAGGTTGATATTAGTAGTTAGACTCTTAGATCAAGGTCCACTTTCTAACGTTGTTTTCACACACAATTGCTCCATGGAATCCCTCCGCAAGGTCTTGTGTTTTCTACTTGTGTAAAGAGTCAAGAAACGATTACTTATCCCCTAACTTTCACTAGATTTAGGTCAATTAACAAATCAATTTAGTTGTGCACCTAAATAATCTATCAATCAATCATGAATGTATAAACATTCCTATTAGTAAAAACAAACGATAATCATGTGAAAATTCAAAGTAGATTTAAAACAAAACTCAAAACATGTTAAGCACTAGGAATTCATCCTCAATCAATAAAATTAGTTACTCATATTAAAGAGTTCACACAAAGAGAAAAGTATTGTGTGTGTAAAAGTGTGCAAAAATATGTGTAAAAGATATGTGTATCTAAGTGCATCTAAGTGTATGGAAGTGTGTATAGAAAAGTAGAGAACTTCTCTATTTATAGGCTTCAATGCTCTCCAAGTCTTCTAAGGAATAGAATCCCTTTCCTTTAGCACTTCAATTTCCAAATGCAAGCCTTTCTCAAATCTCCCATCATCTCATTCCATATTCAAACCAAGTTCTTCATCCAATTCCAAGTCCAAGTCTTCACATCCCATGAGAGAAATCCACACAAAATTCTGCAACTTCGGCTCGCCGGAAAACTGGGGTTTTGGCCGGAAATAGGCCGGAATCCGTTGTCGCCGGCCACCTGAGATTCTCCTCCGGTCAATGGAATATTCTGTCAGTCCTCCGTTAGGACTAACGGTCAAACAGGTCAACTATCAGTCAAATTGTTAGTCAGCGGGTCAAGATAAGATAAAGTCAAAGGAGAGTCAGCTCAATCAGCTGTCTTAGTCAGATCTGAGTTGGATGATTCGCTGAATTTGGATCGGCTCATCGCCGTTACCGAGTTGACTTGCCTGAACCAAGCATCGGCCGAGTTTCGTTTCTTTTTGGTCGTTTCCAGGCCAAATTCAGGCATATCTCTTCCTCACTTCCCTGCACAATTCCTAGGCATACATCTATAGCTTCAATCATTCCGTTCTGCAGAAACAGAGCTTCACCCTTCTCATAACCCATTGAATCTTGACTGCAAATGGATAATCCCCTTCTATTCTTCCCTGTTTTAAAATTCCATGACCACAACAAACCCAATTTCATCCTTCATCAGCATCCATTTCTCTTCCACAGCACCATCTCCATCTCTCGGCTTCAATTATGCTCAAAAGCAACACCCTAAATCACTTTCAACAGTTCCACCACCCATGGAACTCACCATCAACAATATCGAACCTCAATTGTTCTGTTGTTGATCTCCTTCCATAATTCCGCTCGATCTATGGATTTCAGAACTAATAGCATTAAACCCATGTTCTTCTCAGCAAGAACATCACCAGCTCATGAAACTCCTTCTCGATCCCTAATTTCTCTAATTCATTCATTCTATAATCGATCTTCAATTGCGTAACAATAAAACTCTCAGCTCCCTCCTTCTGTGTCCGATCTGATTTCGTCTCTCAATTTCATTATTTTCTCTCTTGATTTCTCACTTCAATTTCCGTAATTTTCAGGTGCATCATTTCTTCTTGGCTGCAAAGGGAAGAACAAGTGAGGAAAGAAAATAGGAATTGATTCCCATTTTTTCGACCTAATTTTTGTCTTAAAGGTGGTGTAGGGGCAGAATATTGTCACAACAATATTCCTGCGAAATAAACAACTGTTCTGCGATGCATCGATAATAAACGAATTACTCTGCGGCACATCAGTGATATTCTGCGACACATCCAAAGATGACTTAAACAATGACGTAATGACTGAAAACGACAGAAACACGAAGAAAGTGTGACATGTTTGCGATATACCAATAAAACTGCGAAAGATAAAGGCGGTGCAATGCGATTTATCGCAAGAACTTAGATCCGAAATTGAAGGGAATCTTAGCTGTAAATGAGTTGTAATCCACTATGTAAATACCTATATAAAGGAGGTGAATAGTTCCAGAGAGGGGATGTATTTTTGAGGGTGAGGAAAGTTTTTAGGAGAGAGAAAAATCTTTGTTAAGTGTTCTGTGTTCTTGATTTCTGTAATTCCTTAAGGTCATATTAATGAAAAAGTGTTCTTAATCTTCAAATTATGTCATAAATATTGATAGATTCTTGAGTAGGGTGTAGTGTGGGAATTCCTGCAACTACATTTTGGCGCCCAGAAACAGGGAGAATCAAGATTGAGAAATTTCAAATTGCAGTTTGAAGATTTGAAGAAATTATTAGAATTGAAGAGAAATGTCTAGAAGGAGGAGAAATACATCAGAACCACCAACAACAGTGAGAAGAAGTAAAAGAATTGCAGGGGAAGGAACAAGTGAATTGGAAGGATCTTTAAGGATCAGATCAGGAAGAAGTAGAATGAGAAATAGAGCAGAAAATTCGAACCAACCACCAAATCAACAAACACGAGCACAATATAGAAACATGGATCATGATAGAGTAAGTGTGCATACTTGGAGGTCGGATTCGATAGAAGAGGCGGAAAGTCAAGAAGAGGAAAGAAATCAAGAAATGGAGGAAGGATTAATTCATGAAGGACGTGAAGTGGAAGATGGTTTGAGACAAAGGATACAGGAAGAAAGAAGGTTAGAGGCAGAAGAACGTGCTAATCTTACAAGACAAAATCATGAATTAAGAATGGAAAATTTGAGGTTACAAAACATAAGATCAAGAAGCAACATGAGATCAAATTCAAGATCATATAGAGAAGAAGCAAGGCAAAATCTTCCTATACAAAATATTGAGGAAAATTTGATAAATGATCGTTATGCTCCACGCGATGAAACTTTAGACATTAGACATAATCAGATAGAAGGAGAAAATCAAGAAGAGAGAAGGAGAATGTTACGTGATGAAGAGATTCGAAGAAATTGCAGGATTATCGAAGATGATATTGAGAGACATTATATTGAGCAAGTACGTTTAGCAGGAGAAAGAGAGAGATTGCGAGCAGAAGTAGAAGAGAAAGAAATTCAAGCAGCGTTGCGTCAGAATAATCATGACAATCGAGAAAGACGACGTGCGCAAAATCGTAATAATGATAATCTCAATGAGGAATATGAGAGAATTCGCAGAGACATAGAAAGGCAACGAAGAGAAACGGTAAGGGATGAGGAAATTCATGGAGAAGAGAATGAAAGACAAATTAAATTGCAAGAAGAAGAAAGTCGCAGAAGAAGGCAAAACCAAGATGTTGAGGAAGAAGCGAGAAATATCGCAAGACGAGAAAGGCATGAACGCAGACGAAGAGAAGCTGTGTTGAAAAGACCAATTGAGCAAAATTATGATAGGAATGAACAAATCTTGCGAGAATTGGCAGAAATGAGAGGAATAATAAATAACAGAAGAGAAGGAGGAAGAAGACAACTTGATGAGGCAATCAAAGAGGCTGCGAAAACTCCATTTACTCAAGAGGTACAATTAGGAGGGATACCTCCAAAATGTAATTTACCGGTGTTGACCAGTATATTTGATGGAACTACGTGTGATGTCCAACATATCAAAGCTTATATTCGATGTATGCTACAATGGGAGAACCATGATGTCGTTTTGTGCAAATATTTTGCGTCAAGTTTAACTGGCGAAGCATTGAAGTGGTTCAAAGTCTTCCCAAGAATACAATAACTTCATTTATGCACTTGCAAACCACTTTCTTAGGAGCCTACATCAGCAATAATTCTGCGCGACATGGAATTGAAGATGTGTTTGGATTAAAACAGAGAGTTGGTGAGAGTTTGAAACACTTAACCATAAGGTGGAGGACAATGTGTAGTGAAATGGCAGGAAGAGTAGATGAAAGATATCTCATTTTGTCCTTCATAAATGCTATGTTTGCGACAAATCTATTATACATCCAGGTCTTCAGAGTCAAAAACACAATCACTATGACAGAGTTGCGAGAATTGCAAGAGGAATATATTGCTTTAGAGGAAAAACAAAATGAAATGGAATGTTATCCAACTCTTGTAGGCACAAGTTTAGCCGCAAAGAAATGGAAGTTTGTTACCAAGGATGATTAATACAAAGCAAGTACTTCCCAAAATCCGCGAGAGAAAATGGAGACTGATAATCAACTTAAGATAGTAGCAATGGGGAGTAGAGATCAAGAGGAATTAGAAAAAGAGAGAAATTTTTATAATCGCAATAACAATAATAAGGTCCCACGGTTTGATCAACCGCAGGAAACTTATGGTGGACGAGAGGCATTATTCAAGAGAGCAAAGAGGTCAGAGGAATATGTGGGAAGATATCAAATTTCCGCCTTTAAATACTGGTATAGATAAGATTTGGGAAGCGATTATTTTAATGGAGAACATACCCTCACCCTGGAACATGGGGAAGGAACCACATCCCAACAATCACAATCAAGAATTTTGTCCTTATCATCATTTTCATGGTCATTCTGTGAATAATTGTAGGAATGTGAAAAGAATCATCTTGTGAATGATCGAACAAGGAAAATTAAATCATTTTTTAGCAAGATATTTACAACCGCAGCAATTTCCGCAAGCATCAGAAATTCGCAGAGTTAATGTTGCGAAAAAAGCAGAAACATTTGTCATTGAAGTAGGAGCTACAACAAAAAATCTATTTTGCAATTCAATTGTACATTCACAAAAAATGATAGAGGATTTCCATGATAATGTTCTAAGCAGAGTATTTTCAAGGGATATAGAGGGAAGAGAGGTGATGAATATTGCGAAGATTTCTCCGTTAGAAGAATGGCAGAAACAAGTTATATATTTTATTGCAGAAGAGATACCAGAGCCTGGGAAGATGCATGACAATCCATTGGTGGTGAAATTAGAGATAAATCCAAAATATAGAGGAGAAGAAGATGATGATGATGCAGCAAGTGATTCCTGGGCAATAGATAAAGTTCTAATTGACACTGGTAGCTCGGTGGACATTTTGTTTTATCATACTTATCGCACAATGGGTGGAAGAGATGATGAGCTAATCCCTTCAACTTACAAGATCTATGGCTTTAATGGCACCGCAAACAAGCCAAAAGGATAAATTACTATGGAAATTCCATTGAACAAGATATCTTCAAAAATCAAGTTTTGTGTAGTGGATATAGAATCTCCTTACAATGCCTTAATTGGAAGGCCATGGCTCCATGGGATCTTGGGCATAGCATCAACATATCATCAATGCATAAAATTTCCACATCCTCATGGTATTGGGATAATTAAAGGTGATTGGTTTGAAGGCAAAAAGTGTTATGAAGTTGACATTAATACTTGCGAAGAAAGGAATGCTCGAAATCGTAATTGGAAACATAACGGAAGCAAAATCAGAGAGTGAGAAATTGATGGTGGACAATATAGAATTGCGGGGAAAGGATATACTTCAAGAATAGTTTGTCTCAAAACATTAAATGGCGATAAATCATACAAAAATGGGGAAAAGTTGAAATGTTCATTTTTCGCAGGATCACAAAAACATGAAGTTGCGAATAATCATTCGTCACAGAAGAAAATAAGTACATCAATATCATTTTGCGAACAATTAAAAAACAAGATGATTTCGAATATTAAAAGAAAAATTCTTCTCAAAAATGAGAAAATTTTCTATTAAAAAGAAAGAGATGATGATTTCTAAGAATTTTTAATGCAAATGCATAAGACGGGCGCAAATCGCCTAAAAACATATAAGAACGGGACGAACTTTTATGGCGTACACCTTAGTTCGCGGATTCTATTCCATAAGAGGCAATGTCCTTAAAGTGCGTCATAAGGGGGGTATCTTCTTTACTTTCAATTATCATAAGAACGGGACGAACTTTTATGGCGTACACCTTAGTTCGCGGATTCTATTCCGTAAGAGGCAATGTCCTTAAAGTGCGTCATAAGGGGGGTATCTCTTTGCATGGCTATGGGAAAGGCTATACCGCTGCTGGAACCTATTCATGGATATTGGGATTATAGAAAATCCATCCAGGAGAGATAACTTGGATTCCCAACTATATAAGGTTATACCCTGGTTGGACGCCCGAGAGTTTCTCCTAAGGAATGCAACGTATGATCAAGGCGCCGAGGTACATGGTTGATCTGTGGGTGCCCGGGGATGGATGAACCTACCCTGGACATCCATGGAAAGTCTTGGATTACGATGTGTTCGGCCCGAAGAAAACCCCACTTAGGGTGCAATCTTGTAACTATAAGCCATATAAGGCATAAAGGACAAGGCTGCGAAAATAACTGGTTGTTGGAAGAACCGGATGGGAAAGTGCTAGTCTTGTATGGCCGATGTATAATCCTTGAAGGGGCAACCGGGGGAGAGATAAGGGCGATACCCTCCATTAGGGAGCTGTGTATCAAAAAAGACGGCAATGTCATGGGGCTTTATATTCGCAAGAATGTTTAGGCCCGTCATATTGTCGCGTGACAGAGACAGCAATGTCATGGGACTTTATATTCGCAAGAATATTTAGGCCCGTCATATTTCCGCATGACTAGCCAAAAAGCCTAAAGAGAAATGTTAAGATGAGGTCAATGGGTTTTTGCGATAAGGTCAAAAATATGAGATAAATGAAATCAATAATAAGAGGAAATAAATCGCAAAGACGTCCTACGATTTCATCACAAAGACGACAATGTCATAAATCTTAAAAAGCAAAGAGAGAATTAATCTCTCACAAGATGGCTTAGATTTATCATATTATCGCAGAAAATAAAATAATGATAAGGCAAGATCAATGGATTATTACATATAAGGTAAGAATATCCTGGGATCTTGTCGCATAAAGGTGGCATAATAAGACCTTTAACTAGGAAGGAGAAATAAGACCACAAGAAAAGATATGTCTGCGAAACATATAATAAATTGTTCGCAGAAATAATTGCGATAATTCATTTATCATATTGCAGATTAATAACAAGAGGCAAGTATGGGAACGATGTATAAGAATGATAAATATTGTTATTCATCATTATATGATAAATTCATATAAGTAACGGATGGATAGAAGAAAAAAGGGAATTTATATATATTGAAGAACATCAGGAGTTACAAGTATCTTGTTGAAAGGATGATACAATTTTCCAAAGATAATTATCGCAAGAAAAAAGAGAAAAATAGAGACGAAGATCAAAAAGAAGAAGCAAAATTATTGAGATTTATCTTCACCATTATCTTCATCTTTGTCTTCATTATCTTCATCATCAGTTTCTTCGTCATCTTCGCTTTCATTCTCATCTATATCAGCCTCACTGTCAGAAATAACTGGTACTTGAGATCTGGCTGGGATACTTTCCAAGAGGCAGGGATATAGGCTAAGAGAGAGGTTATTATCAGTGCAGACTTTCTCAATAGAGTTATTGCGAACAGTGAGAAGATTACTATGCAAATTGGAGTTAGATATTTTTATCTTCTCTCGCAGTCTAGTGATCTTATCATTGCGGGAAGCAAGATTATTCGCAAGACCACTTTTTTCTTCTTCAAGTTCTGCGATCCTTTTAACATGTTTTTCTTCAGATTCTGCGATAACACAATAACAAGTTAGAAATTTATCAAGAATTTACAAAAAATATAAAGATGTTAGAGGAGCAATAAATAACCTTCTCTTTCATGAGTCATTTCTTGTATCAAGGTTGCCTGTTCGGTGTGAAGACTGACATCTATTGCTAAGTTTTTCCTAGCGTTATCGAGAACTGTCGCAGCCCATGCGAATTCATCATCATTTTGAATGAGAAGATGGGAACGAATCTGTTTTTATCTTTTAAGAAGTTCAATATTTTCATCCTTAAGTCTATCTCTCTCAAGTTCAGTTTCAATAAGGGTATTGCGGAACTTTGATAGAGCTTCAGCGCCTTGAAGAGTAATGCGTTCTTTCTCCTTCTCAAGTTCCTTCTTTTGGGCTTTCAAGGTTTTGATTCTTTTTCCAAATTCATCTCTACAAGTCTTAAAACTATTGGATATACTCAAACTAGATCTATAATCCATTTTTATAAAGGAAATGTGAAATCTAAGTTCATCGATAGATAGAGCATTAATTTTTTCATCGGAATAATTATTTAAAGCGTCATTAAGACGCTGAAGAAGAATGGATTCATCTATGGGTTCATCAAAAGAATTAAGAATAAGAGCTTCATCAGTAAGGTTATAGGCATCTGCAAAAATGGTTGTTTAAATAAGCTAAAATAGCAAGAAAGAAGAAAGTAAAAATAAAATAAAATAAATCATACCAATAATTTGTTTGCAGAACTTCTCCTTGTCAGCTAGTTTTTGTGGAAGAACTTCAACATCTACTTCAAGCGATTTATTCTTGTTAAGGAGCTCAGTATTCCCAGATACTTCCAATTGTTTACATTTTTCACGAAGAATGGATATTTCATCTTCGTATTGCTTATTCTTTTCGTGAAGTTTCGCAGACTCGGATTGTGAATCGGTAAGC
Source organism: Papaver bracteatum (assembly GCA_023529315.1). Classification (NCBI taxonomy): domain Eukaryota; kingdom Viridiplantae; phylum Streptophyta; class Magnoliopsida; order Ranunculales; family Papaveraceae; genus Papaver; species Papaver bracteatum. The sequence continues at coordinate 85,326 of JAJJWX010001481.1, read as the reverse complement.
CTTCTTTGCGATAATGATAATCTATTTTCTAATTCCGACAAACGGAAAAAGAAGTTCTAGCGATCTGTGGAAGATAAGAGAAAATAAGTAAGGGTAAAAAGAAGATCTTCGAAATTCATGACAAGTGTAAAGGGGCATACCAATGAAGCTAGTGCATGAAGAAAATCTGGATTGATAAATTTCGAGACTCCTTTAAGATCTTTATTATTGGTTAAGATGGAAGCATCGCAGATTTTTGAGAGATAATTGCAAGCGTGAGAAGTATTGTCATCACCAATACCTTGCATGGGATTTCTAAAGATATTTGACAATTGATCCATAGGAGTCTCAGGTTGAGAAAGACCCATCGCAGATCTAACTCTTGCGGAGGAAAAACGTAATGAAGAGGTGCTCATGGTAGCATCATTATTTATTCTTCCGCTATCTTCAACCTCATTATCTTTTTCAGCGACAGAAGAAATATCTTTAAGTGGTTGAGTTTTTCTTCTATTTTTTGGAGGACTCTCAGAAGTTTGATTCTCATTGCGATGAGGAGAAGTGCCAGAACTCTCATTTGGAGTTATTACTTTTTTTCCTTTATCCTTGGCTTCAACTACTGCGACAAATGGTATTTCCTAGAAAACAACCACACATGAAGATAAGAAACAGGGGCAACAATATATTGTTAAAAGTTATAAGAGAATGTTTCTTACTTCATCTGTGAAGGTTTTCAAATTTTTTAGGAGATTGGGATTCCCAGTACTGATGTAGCTAGCCTTCATTTTTCCAATCTGATAACAAATAATTCAATAACTAGTAAGAATAGTATATTTATCTGAATTTGCGAATAATGATTAACTTCGCGAGGTATACCTCGAATTTTAATTCTTATCAATTAATTAAAAATCCAAGGATGATAAGCCGCAAAGATATGCAGGATTACGCAGGAAGGTTAAGAGTACCAGAAATATATGGACCTTCAAGGAGGAGAGGAAATCTACACCATTTATCATCTTTGGAGAAGCGTGGAATATTGTTTCTTGTGGAATGATAGTCTATATCTTGCATAAGGATTTTATCCTTCGCAATTTTTTTATCCCTATTCAAACGAATAGCCCAACACGTGCTTTCTTTCTTCATTGTAATCACTTGATAATTCGCAAAGAAGTTTTCCACGGTATATTTCGCTGGAATAATTGGAATTTTCTTATAATCAGGATGTTTCGCATCATCAGGATAAATAGATCCTTTACCAGCTCCACGGGAAGCATATTCAAGAATGAGGCGAATACAATCTCCACTTAGTTGGCAGATTGCTCACGAAAGTTTAGCATGAGAAATAATCTCATAAAAAAGAGGGAGATCTGGGTTATAAATAGGAATAGGAAGGCCATCTTCTAATTGACCTAGCAAAACAAGGATCTTCTCGTTAGAAGAAGGAAATTTTGAAACAAGATCAATGGAGAGATCAGATTCTGAAGATTGATCAGGGATTTCAGAAAGTTTGAAACCTAAGGATTGAAGCTTCTGCTGGTGCTTTTTGAAAGTAGATTGACCTAATTTTTTAGCAGGAGCCATTTCTTAATATGGGAACGATGGTTAAGGCGAAGAAGAATAAAGGAGAAAAACTGAAAGAATAATTGAGATCCGGAATTTGCGGAAGAAGACGATGAATAATGAAGTTGCAGAGAAGAAAATCGAAAGTAAAAAGAAGAAGAGGGATTAGCATAGACGATATTTATAAGAGAGGAAAATTTTCGAGATTATCAATGTGCATTCAATGAAGAAAGGACGTGAATGGTTAATACTCAACGGTTGGAGGAATACGTGTCAAGGAATAAATGGAGAAAAGAAAAACATGTGTAGGATATTTAGCGATGGATATAGAGACGTGTCAAAATAAAGGAAATATGAAAAGACAAGATGTATTTGATATTCTCGAAAAATATGAGTTGCGGCAAATCAGGAAATTTAAATTCTCATGATCTTTGTCTTCTTCGCAGAAAAGATATGAGAAGAGGCAAGATGTAGAAGGCGAATATTGTCACAACAATATTCTCTGAAATAAACAATTGTTCTGCGATGCATCGATAATAAACAAATTACTCTGCGGCACATCAGTGATATTCGCGACACATCCAAAGATGACTTAAACAATGACATAATGACTGAAAACGACAGAAACACGAAGAAAGTGTGACATGTTTGCGGTATATCAATAAAACCTGCGAAAGATAAAGGCGGTGCCAGCTGCGATTTATCGCAAGAACTCAGATCTGAAATTGAAGGGAATCTTAGATGTAAATGAGCTGTCATGAGCTGTAATCCACTATGTAAATACCTATATTAAGGAGGTGAATAGTTCCAGAGAGGGGATGAATTTTTGAGGGTGAGGAAAGTTTTTAGGAGAGAGAAAAATCTTTGTTAAGTGTTCTGTGTTCTTGATTTCTGTATTTCCGTAAGGTCATATTAATGAAAAAGTGTTCTTAATCTTCAAATTATGTCATAAATATTGATAGATTCTTGAGTAGGGTGTAGTGTGGGAATTCCTGCAACTACAGGTGGGATGGTTATTTGCACCCACTGTTAATTACACCCACTGCTAATACACCCACAGATTGGGTGTCTATATAAATGGTCACTTCTGATAAGGGCTAGCCAAATGGCAGCCCCTTAACCTCAACTAGTCTGTCTTTAAAACTCCAAAACAGAGTTGCCCCTTAACCTTGGCTCGGTTCCCAATATTGTTGGCATATGAAATGACCTTTTTGCCCTTAATGCTCAATTTAGGATGATTTCTTCTTCTTTTCCTCCGTGCGACTCCAGAGTACCTAATAACTCAAAAACACACGTAAAATACATAATTTACAAGAAAAATAGCAAAGAAAGCATAAACTATTAGATAGTAAATTAGGTGTATTCTACACCTATCAGGAAGCTGAGAAATGTGTGAGATCAATGATGATCTGAGATTGTAGGTGTGTTATGAATTCAGCGTGAAATGCTCTGAATGATTGAATCTTGCCTGATTGAGAGTAATTTCTGTGAGTTCGTGTAGACAAAAGAGCGTCTGTATGAACTTTGGTGAGAAATTGCTCGTTCAGAAAATTGTTGTTCAAATGTTTGAAAACTCTTCGAATCTTGTTCTTTCAATCAGGATTCAGAGACATTATATAATGTCGGAGATGAAAACACCATGATCTCATGAAGTGTGATAGTTTGCTGGAATCAAAGAGTGGGGAAGTGGGAAATCGTGTTAAACCAATTACTCATCGTGCGGAGACTTGGTTAATTTTCCACCCACTACTTTTCTGATTCCTTCAAATGATTGCACGACTTGCTCACATTCCATCGTGTGTTTGAACACACGTGTCGTAGACCGCCATACCAAAACCCTAGTTAATATCCCCCCAAGTGACGTGATTCATGTCTCGTGGTTAATTTAGTCAGTTGTTGATTTCATGACTTCGTGGGACAATGAGTCCACGTATTTGCTGAGTTAAACATGATTTTGTAAAATGTTCTGCAACTCATGAATCAAATGTGTGTGCTGAGACAGTGGTGGAATCCTCATGTTGAAGTGAGCGAGTGTTGCTCGATAATTTGTTGAATATTGATAGTTGAACCAATATTCCTTGATTTGAGTAAATATTGCTTATCTGAGCAAGTGTTGCTCGTTTGATGAATTATTGGCAGCGTGACCAAAATAAAATATTAATTAAAGCACTGGTAGTTGAACCGAGCATAATTAATAAGAATACTGATCATGAGATCGTTGCAAAATTATTAGTGTTTGAATCTGGAATCATAATCCTTGGATTCAGAAACCCTAATTTGATCAATTAATGACCGATTGATGGTTTATTTGAAAATTAACCATGGAATGAAGGAGAACTGGCTTCATGGGACCATGGATCAACTATGAAATTCTCATATGCTCACGTGAGCAAAAACCAAGACCTCTTTGAAGAGTTGGTGAGTTAATGAAAGAATGATTAAATGATGGTTTAATCATTTACTGAATTACTGCTGGGTTCAGCATTAGGTGATAAAACCTAATTAATTATGAAAATGTGAGGGACCGACCAAGGGGTCATGAAACCATCCCTGGGTGGTCACAGGATCAAATGATGATCGCTCCGTCAAATTCTGAAATTATTTGGAGAGTTTTGGACCTAATACGTGCAATTATGCAAATTAGGTCAAATTGTGAAAACACGTGGGACTGGCTCATTGCGAGCCATAAAGTCAACCCTGGTCAGTCAAGGTAACATGCTTTCATCGTTGAGACGTCCATGTCTCAGTCCTGAGAATTTTGATATTTTCTGGTGCACGTTTGAGCGACCATTTGAGAAAATATGACAAAATTAGGGTTTTTTGATAAAACCGTCAAAACTTCATCGAATGAAGGAAAATAATGAAAAAGTGAAAGAATTATCAAGTGTGGGACCGGTCATGGATAAGGCATGGCCGGCCGGCCAAGGGAGCTATCCCACACGTTTTTCATAATTTTTGTAATATTTTTCATGATTTTAGGAAAATATGATAAAATGAAGGAGTTTTGCCAAAATTAAAGAGTTTTGTTGAAATCAAGGAGTTTCCATGAGATGAGGGAAACATAAAAAATAATAATAAATAAAATAGAGACGTGTGGGACCGTATTGGAGCAATGTTGGCCGGCCAGAGTCCGGTCCCGTGCGTTTTTCGTATTTTATGCATTAGTTCATGATTTGGAGGAATTTTCATAATTTGAAGGAAATATCATGAAATCAAGGAATTTTCATAGGATTGTGAAAATATGAAAAATATGCTAATAAAAGCGGGACGTGTGAGCCATCTAGGGTTTGGCCGACCGGCCATGGCCCGTTCACACGGGTTTCCCTAATTTTTATTATTTTTCATGGGACCAAGGAAATATCATGAGATTAAGGAGGTTTTCATGAAATTAGGGCAATAATAATAAAATAATGAGGAAATATGAGGTGTGGGGCCGGATGGGACCAAGGCATGGCCGATGGTCACGCCCCCTCATGCTTTCCCTAATTTTATATTATTTCCTCCATGTGAAGGAAGAACCATGGAATTGAGGAGTTTCCTCAAAACAAAGGATATTCGTCCAAATGAAAGGTTTTCATAAACACAGAGAAAACAACAAAAATATAATAAAAATATGAAACTGGCGTGGGATTAACCACGGCACGGTCGGCCGGTCAGTGGGTCCATGCTCCCAGCGCCTTGGTCAATTTTTATTTATTTGTTATTTTTCATCCTATTTTGCATAGGTTCATCGTTTCATCGTATTTTGAAATACTCGTTCGTGCGGTGGTTGTTAATGTATCATTGTTGAATACACTTGCACCATTTGAAACAGGGCTTACTCAGAGGTAACTCTGATGCCCGTGCATCGCATATTTATTACTAATCCATGGATTTCTGCTGGGAAGAACCATGGTTTACGTAATGAAATATCTGCGAAAATATTTGAATATTTTCAGAAATTCTGCGAATGAATCCAAGAATTTAAGTTTGAGACAGGGCATGCTTAGGCAGTATCTCTGATGCCCGTGCATCCAATATTTATTACTAATCCATGGAATTATGCTAGGAAGAACCATGGTTTGCGTAATGAAATATCTGCGAAAATATTTGAATATTTTCAGAAATTCTGCGGATGAATCCAAGAATTTAATTTTTAGACATGGCTTGCTCAGGCGGTAGATCTGATGCTCGTGCATCCAATATTTATTACTAATCTATGGACTTCTGCTGGGAAGAACCATGGTTTGCGTAATGAAATATCTGCGAAAATATTTAAATATTTTCAGAAATTATGCGGATGAATCCAAGAATTTAGGAATAATTAAGTTAAGACTTTATACTAGAAGAGCAAGCTGTTTGGGAGTTTTTCATCCCGTGATAGAAATAATTATTGAAGTGCTCAATACTCATGAGATATGCCGTTGTCCAGCTATGAGATTACATATCTATACGCACTCTGAGAGTAAGTATTCTCCATCAGAGGATTCGATGAGAGACCCATGCCTCAATATTCACGTATGATTGCTGAATCAGAGGTTCATATAATTATGGGTTTACGATTTTACTCTTTGTCTAAAATCCACCATCTACATTGATTTACTCAATAAAATATGATTCTCCAATCTAATCAAAGAGAGATAACTTGGATGGTACCAAAGACCAATATCCAAGTGTCAATCGATTTAAATCAACAACCAATAGGTCAGATATTCTAATCGATTGATCAACGCACAACCTGTATTATTTCAATTGTATAAAAATATAATGCGGAAAAGAAATAACATAGATACCAGAATTTTGTTAACGAGGAAACCGCAAATGCAGAAAAACCCCGGGACCTAGTTCAAATTAAACATACACTGTATTAAGCCGCTACAGACACTATCCTACTCCAAATTAACTTCGGGATGGACTGTAGTTGTACCCCAATTAATCTCACACTGATCCAAGGTACAGTTATGTTCCTACGCCTCTGATCCCAGCAGGATACTGTGCACTTGATTCCCTTAGCTAATCTCACCCAGAACCAAGAGTTTCTACAACCCAAAGTCGAAGACTTTAGCAAACAAATCTGATCTCACACTTATCCAAGGTTCAGTTATGTTCCTACGCCTCTGATCCCAGCAGGATACTGCACACTTGATTCCCTTAGATGATCTCACCCACAACCAAGAGTTGCTACAACCCAAATTACAAGACTTTAGCAAACAAATCTGTCTCACACAAAAAAGTCTACAACATAGATAAATTCGTCTCCCCCGAATAAACCTATGAGTTTTGTTCCTTCTTTTGATAAATCAAGGTGAACAGGAACCAATCAATAAAACCAGACTTATATTCCCGGAGAACAGCTCAGTTTTATCAATCACCTCACAATAGTCTTAATCGACGCAACGAAAAAAGATATTGTGGAATCACAAATGATGAGACTAAGATGTTTGTGATTACTTTTATATCTTTCCTATCGGAGATAGAAATCTCAAGCCAATTATTACAATTGTACTCGTGCGATAGAAACAGCAAGATCAGATCACACAACTACAATAAAAATAGTATCTGTCTGGCTTCACAATCCCAATGAAGTCTTTAAGTCGTTAACCTGGTTTTAGAAGAAGAAAACCAAAGGTTAAAGGAGAATCGACTCTAGCTTAGCAAACTAGTATCACACAGAATGTGTGGGGATTAGGTTTTTCAGTTGCTAGAGTTCTCCCTTATATAGTCTTTCAAATCAGGGTTTGCAATCAATATTAGCTTAGTAACAAAGCATTCAATATTCACCGTTAAATGAAAACCTGATTAGATACAAGCTAATATCTCTCAACCGTTAGATCGAAAACTTAGATTTCTATACACACATGTACTTGACGATTTTGGGTTTGTGTAACCGTACCCAAAAATGTACAATAATTGGTTCAAGATTGGTCAACCAAATGGTTAGCCAAAAGATAACTTTCATATCAACCATATTCTTCTTTACCATAACTAGTCCAAATGACTCAAATAAACTAGTTAGAGAGTTGTTCAATTTCTATGAGATCTTATGTACTACACAAGACACAATTGAAGCAAAAAAGATGTAATTCATTCGAATCGATTCATGAACTATAAATCCATGGTTTGAAATAGCATTCCTTAGATAATTTAAATAAGTTCACGAAGATCGTTTTTAGACATAACCACTCAAATGCGCGGACTAGGTTCGCGGACTTAAGTAACCGGTTGGAGTTCACAAACTCCAGCAGAAATTTTCGGGTTCGAGAACTTCTGCCAGTTCGCGGAATGGGTTCACGGACTGAAACCAAGCTTCAACTCCAGCAGAAATTCTCGGGTTCGAGAACTACGCTCGTTCGCGGACTGGGTTGACTGCTCAAGTTCCGGTTTTCACTTGATCAACAAAGTTCGCAAACTTCGGTTCAAGTGCATATGTGTTACCACAACAATGTTTATATCCCCTAGTGGTTATATTGTCTAAACTCTCATTTTAATGATTGAAACATTCTCAGAGGACGTCATATAGTTGTTATTCACGAACTAGTTTTCGCCAGAGCAATTTCCAAAGCGATTAAAACATAACATAACTTCTGTCACTAGGAAAATATGAATTCGGCTAAAGCGAAAGCTTTACCAACACACATTTCGAGAAATAGATAAGCGAGATATACTCAGCTCAAAATATCACATGTGTATATCTTTAGTCTATATAGTAAAACGACTTTTGTCTCAAGATAGGAGATAGAGTAGATAGACTTTTGAGTGATAGATAAGTTCAAGTCTCCACATACCTTTTAGTCGATGAAGATCCACTGGTTCCTTGAGTAGTCCTTCATCTTGTATGATGATTTCCATGGAGTTCTTGAGCTCAACTACACTTTCTATCCTAGTCCGAGACCTTAGATATAGTAGACCAGAAATCAAGACTTTATAGTTTTGATCACTAACATTGAAAAACATGATTGATATAGCAACACATGCGAGTTTGGCCGAGCAGTGCTCTAACAGAAGATCTTATATTTGTGCGAAGTTGTACCTCTGGGCACGTGCTATCCTTCTTCCAAGGGTCTTTCAAGGCGGTCCTTTATAATATTGACAGTGCGGGACCGGTATATGGGATTTGACTAAGGGGTTCCATTTATTCGTCAGTCGGCCACTCCGGAAGAATTGTTACCAGTTTCTCTTGATGCCAGTATTCTTGCACCAGGTAAAACCCTTCCTTTCTTTCTCTCGGAACGAATACCTGTGACGACTCCCAAATATAATACCTTCTGGAAAGGAGAGTTCCTCACCGTTCATCAGTTCGTGCAGGATGTTATGACAAATCCGCGTGGTAAACCTTCCTCTGCGGTTCTAGCGAAGCATAAGTTGTTGAAATATCTTCCTTAGGGTAAACGAAAATCCTCTAGCTTGGGTGCATATAGTCTCCAGAATAAGGAACGAAGTTCGAAAAATCATGCAGGCGGTTTCCGACCAGATTCGGCGGCTCTTGTGACCTTCAGTTCTTTCAACACGCAGGTGTGTATGATTCTCTGACATAGCTGAATTGCATAATTTTTCCACTTCATCGCTAACTCTTCCTTTTGAGTTAGGGTCTTGGCGACTCGAATATTTTTGCTAGACTCGCCCGTGACCAAAGGACGGCATCTTCTGAGAAAGGAGGCGACAAGACTGAATCCCTCGAAGAAGAATCTGAGAAGGAAGAAAGCTCGAGATACGATAATGAGAGAAGTACTTCTGATTACAACAACGAGTATTCTTCCAATGGGACAACAAATGAGTCGGTGAGTTTTCCACATCCCTCCTCTATTTAGGTCATTTATTTATTTATACCGAATAAATGATTAATTGGTGATATTTATAGGAAGAGGCTGCTTCCGAAAATAACTCTGAGATAGAGATTCACGGAAATGAAGATGTAACAGTGTCTCCAGTCATGTAAACCGTACCTGTTAGAAACCCGAAAATGGAAATTGATCATCGTGAAGATGTTGTTGTGCTTCAGATGATGGAGAACTCCCCTACGGCTGCAGGCGCAATTATAGCCAAAGAATCCTTGTTGGTCGCGGAATTGATTGCAGGTGCCACTTTCGATCCTCCATTCTTGATTCCTCACAAATATTATGTGTCGGTTAGAGGCTTAAGTGTACCGTCTAAACATGAGGAGTTGTTTACTAGAATATGGGAGAGATATGCACACATCGCAACAGCCAAGAATATCACTAGCCGGTTCGCGTTGGTTAAGCGAGTGGAAGAAGTATTATCTTCAATTTGTGATATGCGCAAGGTGACTGGTCACACTGTTTCTGGAGATGTAATCTCAAACTAGGAGTTCCATCGGGATATGTGTGTAAACTTTGAGTTTAACGCTTCCTGGTTCTTTGAGGGATTTTTCGAGATTCAAAGGCTACAATATGAAATGGTTGATGGTCCTTCCGCGGATTTAATTAATTAACAAGAGGTAGAAGTCGAGAAGTTGTCCCAGGAATTGAAGCTGAAGTAGGCAGCTCTTCAAAGTATGAAAGACATTTTCTCCAAGAAGAACGAGCTATTGTTAGGTAATTTTCCCTGAATACTTTTATTTCCCGAACTTCTTTTCTTAGGTTTTTTTTTTTTTTGAAAGGAAAGAGAAATGCCCACTTTATGGTTTGGTTTTCTGGTTTTTGGATTAATGGATGATTGCTTTTTATAAGAGTTATTGGATTACTTTTGGAGTAATGGTTTTTGATCAATTGATATATCAAAAATCTGAATTACGAATGTAAGTAGAAAATCATTCAGGACCGTGAAATTTGCATGAGAAAGGAAGAGACATGAAATCTTGGGATGATTGGGTCATCGTTTTCCATGATAAATGTGGAAATCTAAATAATAGGTCGTGTAAACATCATCTGGCAAACTTACTCACTTTAGGGTCTTTCACCAGGAGTCTTCAGGTAATAAATCCAAGTCTTTACGTAATGCACTTATTTCCACAAGAAGTCCCCGGTCGTTCTTTATTGTTGGTGGAACATCTTTATATCGATCCGTAGTAAGATGGAGAATCTCTAGTCCCCAGACGTAATTCTCCTAAAACCCCTCTTTTCTTGGACGATGCGCTTCAAAGCATGGCATTCGCCAGTAGGATGATGGAAACGAGAGTCGGATTTATAACCGAGAGATTAATCTCCCACTGTGGTCGCAAATTATTTATGGGTGAAAACCGTTTCTGCTGATTTTGGGTGTGTGGGTGAGAAACAAATCTAAACCCTAAACAATGTACTGCACGGGTGTGCTTTTGATTCGAGAGATCAATCTGTATAATCCTGGCCTAAACCAAGAAATGGTCGTTCCAGGCTTGATTCGTCACAAAGTGAAGGAGAAGGGTTGGTCTTAGGGAGGGAAGCGAAGAAAGTGTTGAGACCAGAATAGTTGATTCTAGAAGTGTGGGAATTTTATGACTTGTATAAGAAAGTAGAACTGGTAAGCATGATGGAAAGCTACCAGGTGATTTCTAGATATTGTGTGTTGCCGACCAAAACTTATTTTTTGGTGGAAATAGGCGAAACCTATTTATACAAGTAATAGTGAAACGTACACTGGTCTCGTAGGAAGTGGAAACGATTGAGTGGTGGAAGAAAAGAGTAATGAGTAACTCCCAGATGTTATGCTTCCATGATCAAGGAAGTGAATTCGTGTAACCGTCAGTTATTACTCTTCCATGATGAAGGAAATGGATTTTTTATACCGTTACTTCTCACCACCATTAATTATCCTACTTTATGACACTTTCTTGTAACGGGCGCATTGCACGACGCACACTGTAAATCGCCAGACCAATACCCTAATGAGCATCCCCTAGTTTGTGACATATTTTGATGTCTCGAGTATTTCTGTGGAAACATGTAGAACTTTTCTACGTGTGGAAAGTTAAAATTGAGACGCTTTCTACAGGTAAATAGCATGTAATGCTAGGCTCGTCTTGGCTAGTCGCCTAAAACTTGTCGTGAGCTTATCGGTTCGTTTGCGAACTTGGATGGCTGAGACTGCATCTCATGAAGAAGGATGGCCATTGAGTATAGTGAAGTGGCATCGGCTACATGCTAATAGTGAAAAAAAGTGGGTCTAACAACCACACCCAATATTTCGATTAGCAATCTGTATGGACAAACTCCGAGTTACTTTACTAGAGAATCAACTAGACAGTCAGACTCAATCTAGATAAAAATATCTCAAGGAGTTATTATCTCAATCTCTCAATTTGATTTACTCAAGCAAATACAATCAGTGAGTCTTAATCAAAGAGAGATAACTTGGATGGTACCAAAGACCAATATCCAAGTGTCAATCAATTTAAATCAACAACCAATAAGGTCGAATATTCTAATTGATTGAACAACGCATAACCTGTATTATTTCAATTATATAACAAAATATAATGCGGAAAAAAATAACACAGACACCAGAATTTTGTTAACGAGGAAATCGCAAATACCCCGGGACCTAGTCTAGATTAAACATACACCGTATTAAGCCGCTACAGACACTAGTCTACTCCAAGATAACTTCGGCCTAGACTGTAGTTGAACCCCAACTAATCTCACACTGATCCAAGGTAAAATTATGTTCCCATGCCTCTGATCCCAGTAGGATACTGCGCACTTGATTCCCTTAGTTGATCTCACCCACAACCAAGAGTTGCTACGACCCAAAGTCTAAGACTTTAATAAACAAATCTATCTCACACATAAAAGTCTACAAGGATAGATAAATTCATCTCCCATGAATAAACCTATGAGTTTTGTTCCGTATTTTGATAAATCAAGGTGAACAGGAACAAATTGATAAAACCAGACTTATATTCCCGAAGAACAACTCAGCTTTATCAATCACCTCACAATAAACTTAATCGACGCAGCGAAGAAGATTATTGAGGAATCACAAACGATGAGACAAAGTGTTTATGACTACTTTTATATCTTGGCTATCAGAGATAGAAATATCAAGCCAATTATAACAATTTTACTCGTACGATAGAAGATGCAAGATCAGATTACACAACTACGATAAAAGTAGTATCAGTCTGGGTTCAAAATCCCAATGAAGTTTTTAATTCGTTAACCTGGTTTTAGAAGAAGAAAACCAAAGGTTAAAGGAAAATCGACTCTAGCTTAGCAAACTAGTATCACAAAGAATGTGTGAGGATTAGGTTTCCTAGTTGCTAGAGTTCTCCCTTATATAGTCTTTCAAATCAGGGTTTGCAATCAATGCTAGATTAGTAACAAAGCATTCAATATTCACCGTTAGATGAAAACCTGATTAGATACAAGCTAATATTTATCAACCGTTAGATCAAAAACATAGCTTGTTATACACACATGTACTTGACGATTTTGGGTTTGTGTAACCGTACCCAAACTTGTACATTAGTTGGTTCAACACTAGTTAACCAAAAGGTTAGCCAAATGATAACTTTCATATCAACCATATTCTTCTTCACCATAACTAGTCCAAATGACTCAAATGAACTAGTTAGAGAGTTATTCAATTGCTTAGATCTTTATGTACTACACAAGACACAATTGAAGCAAAAACGATGTGATTCACTTGAATCGATTCATGAACTATAAGCCACGGTTTTCAATAAAATTCCTTAGTTTATTAAGATAAGTTCACAAACATCATTTTTAGACATAACCTACTCAAGTTCGCGGACTTAAGTTCCCTGATGGAGTTCACAAACTCTAGCAGAAATTCTCGGTCGAGAACTTCAGCCAGTTCGCGGACTGAAGCTCACGCACTTCTCCGGTTTCACTTGATTAACAAAGTTCGCAAACTTCGGTTCAAGCAGTAAGGACTTATACACATATGTGTTGCCACAACAATGCTTATATCCTTCAATTTTTATATTGTCTAAAATCTCATTTTAATCATTGAAACATTCTCAGAGGGCGTTATATAGTTGTTATTCACAAACTATTTTTCGTCAAAGCAATTTCCAAAATAATTAAAACATAACATGACTTTCGTCACTAGGTAAAGATGAACTTGGCTAAAGAGAAATCTTTACCCACACGTATTTCGAGAAATAGATAAGAGAGATATAATCAGCTCGAAATATCATATGTGTATATTCTTAGTCTATATAGTAATACGACTTTTATCTCAAGATAGGAGATAGAATAGATAGATTTTCGAGTGATAGATAAGTTCAAGTCTGCACATACCTTTTAGTCGATGAAGATCCACTGGTTCCTTGAGTAATCCTTCGTCTTGTATGGTGATCTCCATGGAGTTCTTGAGATCAACTACACAATCTATCCTAGTACGAGACCTTAGCTATACTAGACTAGGAATCAAAGACTTTATAGTTTTGATCACTAATATTGACAAACATGCTTGAGATAGCAACGCATGCGAGTTCTACCGAGCAATGCTCTAACAATCTCCCCCTTTGTCAATTTTAGTGGCAAACCTATTAATACATATGGAATACAAAATATATAAATAAACTTTGTAGCTCTTATTCCACATGTCGTCTAATCTTCAACAATACTCGAAATCTTCGTCACTTCCAAGTAATCCAATGATCCCAAAGGTTGTAAGTTTAACACCATCGTTCTTGAAAATCCGTAACTATAACAATGAGAAAAGCAATGGTTCTCAATCATTGTTATACAGTGTCATAATATCATTACACAGCGTCAAAGTACAATTGCATCACAACTTTAACAACAATACTATGGTGATACTTCACTCCCCCTTAGTCAATACTCCATCTCACATGGAAACCACTCCCCCTTACATAATGATCCGAAAACCATATGTATTTGTAGTGTGAACTACATATTAATTCTCCCCCTTTTTGTCAATAAAATTGGCAAAGGTACAAGAACGGGATCCTAATGAAATTTCCGTAAGAGACATTTCATGACCAAAGGTAAATGTACATCATCTTGTTTAGATGCAATAATAAATCCGAAGCTAAATACATTCATTAAAGAGTCTATAAAGATACAAGATAACCCCTATAATATTCCACAACCGCACTCCCCACAAAGATTTGGCAATTACGCGCAAGTTTAAAAGAACTCTCCCCCATAAAATGTCATTCCCAAGGGAACAAAAAGAGCGACCTTATAATTTCAAAAAGAAAAGAAGGATTTCTTTAGACTCAACAAATCACATACAAGTATGAATTTGGAATCCAAAAAGAAATATTCAATCATATTAACCAAGGAGAACCAAGATTAATTTGACTAAATATGCTCGACACAAGTAAACTTATGGAGACTTAAATCAATTAGATTAATCACAAGAAAACTTGCAAATAATCTAATTGTCATACTCAACCAAACTAATTACAAAAGTAATCAATTTAATTGGTCACACTCGGCATAATAAATTTATGGAGCAATGACTAAGTTAATCATGAATAACCAACCTAGTCAAAGAAATGCTCAAACATTAGAAAACTTATGGAGTGCTAACTAAATAATCACACAATATGATTAATTTAGTTCATTCATGTTCAACATAAAGTACCTTATGGAACAACAACTAAGCTAATCACAAAAGTAATCAATTTTTGTTGTTTCAGTGCTCAACATAAGACACTTCATGGAACAACACAGTATTTTCACAAAGATTGTGGATCGGAGAATCGACCTTATACCATGGAATAAGCATGGATTCATTCTATGTTTCCATCACTATTTTCACAATGACACATAATAGACATAATCCTTGAATCACAAAAGATTTTAACCTATATTACATCAATATATGACAATATAGGCTTAACTTTCGTGTTTTGTCACAAGTCTATTCATTCTTTTATCAATATTTGCATATCAATTCAAGAACGACTTTACTTTTGACAAGATATGGGATAATCAAGTTCACGGACGTAAACAGACATATCCCATAACAATATTGCAATATATAAAACCATAAAGATTAATACTGCAAAAATCATCTTCCAAACAAATTTAGAATTTAAAATAATAAATCTAAAAACAAGAAGATGAAAACTTTGGATATATCTATGTGTAATATCAATAATGGCTATTCCAAAACACCGGTTATTCTTCTAACCAAAAGACAAAAAAAATAGAAGATTTACTAGGCAATAAAAATCAAAGACAAACTAAACTGAACACAAAACCTCCATGCCACAGTGAACTAAAGTCAAATAGACAGTTCAGGACCTTCTTGAGTCTTAAGGTCTTGGAGCTTGTGAACGACAGCATCCTCTTCTCCTTTGAAGAGGATATCCTTATTGGGAAGTTCTTTAACACGGGTTTTCATGAGAACAAGGTCAGTCTTATTTTCAACTCAGTTCTTACCACATCAAGATACTTCATTGTATCAACAAGTTGCTGCTTTGCCTCCTCAAATTACTTTAGGAAGTCTAGAACTACATCTGATGAAATCTCTTCTATATCTGAAAGTGAATCAGAGGATTGAGGAAGAGAACCTCCAACTTCAACAAGTGTTCCCTTTTTTTTATCGAGTTCGAAATATACCGCATTATTTATGAAGTCTTTAGGAAATTCCAAAGAGCAGGAAGAAGAAGAATCCATTGATAATATGAAGCCTAGAGTATAAGATTAACTCAATAGGGTAGGTATATATAAGTAAAGACTCGAGAAATTTAGGGTTTACGGGTGTAGGAGAGGAATATCACAGCAAATGATAACTTACGAAATTATGGAGAGAAAATACATTTTGCGAGTATAGAATATTTTGCGAAGATAAAGAAATCACGAAGAACGTTTTACGAGTAAAGGAAGTTCGTGAAGTAAATTTGCGAAGGTTCGTATGATGATTCTTTGATCCGAAATTAAGGGAAAGATTAGTTGTTATCCAATGTGTAAAATCATATAAATAGCCATTTAGGCATGAGAGGAAAGGGAGAGACACATTTTGAGAGAGGGGATGATTTTAGGAGGAGAGAGAAAATTTTAGAGAGGGATTTATTTTCTTTATCATCTTCTTCCCCAAAATTCTAGAGCTCCAAATATTCATTAATGGAGTCTCAATTGTAAAATCATGTAATCACATACAATCACTAGTGAAGCACCGTGGATGTAGATCACATTGATCGAACCACGTAAAAATCTTTGTGTCTCTTTATAATTTTAGTACCTTAATTCTTAGTTTCATATCAAATTAATTAGGTTTAGGAATCATTTTAATGGATTCTAATGAGGGTGTAGTTGTGAGATAATCCGCAACTACATAATTGGCGCTAGAAACAAGGAAAGATTAAATGGATTTATCCTTCCTGTAACTTGCGGGATCAACCATTTCGTTTAATAATTGGTCCTCTTCTCTCTCTACTATTTTTCTCTACTATTTTCTTAGTTCAATATCATCTTCAGGGAGATGTTATGGTTCATCGTTTACAAATTCGTCATCGGCTAATTCAAGCCTTTCGTCCGGTTTCGCATCGTCTAGTTCGAATTTCACATCTCGATCTAGTATTTTTTCCAGGGATCAGCTTCACTAACTCGTGTGAGTTCATTTGGATCTGTACACGGATCTCCATCTGTTCATTTCTCAATGGCGGATCATTCAATTCCACCGAGTCGATCAATTACAGCTTCAACTTGTGAAAACTACAAGTAATTGATTAAACGTTCCGTCGTCGACCAAGAAAGCATGTATGTGTTCGTTGACAACTCATCCAGGAAGATAAGTCAAATTCACGAAGAAAGATGAAGTTATGTACTTCGCAAAATGATTATACGTCCCAGCTTGGAGTATACGAAGTCCATTATACAACTACTTGGAGTATATACTTAATTATATACTTAATTCTTACGAAGATGAGAAAGCTCCACTATGATAACTTACGAAGAAAGCTCCACTATGATTACTTACAGGAAATCACACCAAATTAAGTATATGCGAAGGTCAAATCTTACGAACGTTCGCAGAAGCAGCATTTCTACTTTTACACTTCGCAAATATTCACTTTGCGAACGTTCGCAACACCAATACTTCGCAAATGTTCGTTTACTTCGCAAAAGTCCGCAAAACAGCAGAATTCTATTTCGCAAGAGTGGGCTAGAATAATTGGTATGCTATAAGAACATGCAAGACGATGCTAGCTTCGCAAGCAAATCACATACTTCGCAAGAGACAACAACGACTCACATAAAAGCTAAGTACCTATTTTCTTAAACATTTTATTTGCTTACGAAAAATAAAAGATTTTTGATTTGATTTACAAAAAGCGATTCAATCACACAATTACAAAGATGATACAATTACAAAGATCTCAAGATTTCACAATTACAAAAGAAACCGAGAAAAACATCTCGCACAAATCAATTTATATATTTCTCTTGAAAAATTTACTTTATTTCCAATGATATGATATTCGACATGGAGAGTAGTATCTGGCAAACCTTTATGGCGTATACTCGTAAAAGGCAAAGCACCTCAGTGCGTCATATGAGGGGGTACCTATTAGGATCATTTCCATGGAAAAATATTTGTCAAGAGAGATGAAATAGATAATACAAAGGAAATCAAAACAAACAAAAAGATTTTGAAGTAGCATATAAATAAAAAATAAGAAATTTTGATAAAAGAAATGTTGAATACTAATCTAAATTTTTATTTGCATTACAGCATAGCATGAGGCAAAGAACATGGAGTGAGAGTTCGCATGATGGGTTCGCAATATTTCTTACATTTAGAGGATTAAGTACTTCTTAAGGATACTTCATACTTCTTATATATTTCGAGGATTAAGTATTTCTTATACTTCTTCAAGGATATTTCATACTTCTTATACTTCAATGGTTGATACTTCTTATTTACTTCGCAACATTCCGGGACTTCGCAAAAGAATAGAGGCAAGTATATACTTTTCAAGACTAGTATTCTTTCGCTCGTTCCTTCATCAACAAAGATCAAAGATTACTACAACAACGGATTTTTTCTTAAAGATCGCTCTTCAAGCAATATTCAAGAAAAAAGAGGCAAGATGTAGGAGCGGAATATCACAACAAATGATAACTTACAAAATTATGGAGAGAAAATACATTTTGCGAGTATAGAATATTTTGCGAAGATAAAGAAATCAGGAAGAACGTTTTACGAGTAAAGGAAGTTCGTGAAGTAAATTTGCTAAGGTTCGTATGATGATTCTTTGATCCGAAATTAAGGGAAAGATTAGTTGTTATCCAATGTGTAAAATCATATAAATAGCCATTTAGGCATGAGAGGAAAAGGAGAGACACATTTTGAGAGAGGGGATGATTTTAGGAGGAGAGAGAAAATTTTAGAGAGGGATTTATTTTCTTTATCATCTTCTTCCCCAAAATTCTAGAGCTCCAAATATTCATTAATGGAGTCTCAATTGTAAAATCATGTAATCACATACAATCACTAGTGAAGCACCATGGATGTAGATCACATTGATCGAACCACGTAAAAATCTTTGTGTCTCTTTATAATTTTAGTACCTTAATTCTTAGTTTCATATCAAATTAATTAGGTTTAGGAATCATTTTAATGGATTCTAATGAGGGTGTAGTTGTGAGATAATCCGCAACTACAACGGGATAGGTTTAAAAGAAAACTTGAAACCCTACGTGTACCCGTAAGATGAGTGTTCAAAAAGCTCAGCACGGAGACAAAAACTACACTTTTATTTTCCAAAAGTAATTTAAGGCAAGGAAGAGAAAACGAACAAAACAAAAAAATACTCACGAACCAGTGAACTAATTATCCTTCTAAAAATGATAAGAGATTAGCTAGATAATTAGAGTCACTTTGTTATGGAGTATACCTATTTAATTCTCTCACAACTAGGCTTTTTATATTCGAGATATTCAACCTTGTGATTAATTCACACAAGTATGAGCTTTTAGCTCATTAAATGAACATTGTTCCTTTTTATCCTTCTACCTTTGACAAGTTCTCTTTCCAGAGAGATGAGACATTGCTTGAGTAGCAAATTTGTCAGAACGACTAAATCTAGAACCTCTTGTAATTGGTTCCTGAGGATCCGAATAGATAGGGATCCATTTTCTAGACTTAGATTTACCAGAAACATTCTTATGAGTGCATGGGATGCTTTCTTTAGCAACACAAGAATTTATGCCAGAATGCACTAGAACCCCGTGATGATTTCTAGAATAGAGATCATTTTTATAAGGTTTCTGGTTTCCTGTGGGCATGTGATTCACTGCATTAGTTGACTGACTATTTGTTCCATTGACAGTGAAGAGAAGCAAATTATGAAGCTTAGAAATTTGTTTCCTTCTTGTAAAACAATGGATAGCATAGTGATTCTTTTTCCCACAAAAGGTACAGGTTCGTGGAGGAGAAGAAATACTTGGCACATGTCTTTACTTCATATTCATATGAGAAGATTGCAAGTTATGTAAACTTTTCTTGACACGATCTTCTACTAGAGAACACTTCTTTGTGTGCTGTAATTCATGAGAATTAGTTGCAGAAGAATTTCTCCTTAAGTCAGTGTTTTCCTTTTCCAAGGATTACATTGTTCACGGACTAGAGTAAGAGATGCACTTAATTTCTCTTTCTCGACACGAAGTCTGTTGAGATCTGATGAATGAGTCTAGAGCAAACGTTTTTCTCTAATTGAGTTTTCCTTAACAACCTCCTCAAGAGCACTAATATTCTCATGTTGTAGAGTAGTTTCTTGTAGAAGTTTCTCAATGTTCTTAGAGAAGGACACAACAATGTTATAGAGATCACGTTCTCGATCGAGAGACTTTTCAAATTCATCAATAAGCTGATCATGATCATTAAAATCAATAGTCTCATCTGTATTTTTTGAAATTCTGGTGAGCTCCTTTTCAGCTTTTTCCAGAGTGTCACATGCCTCATGAGAGGAAGAAATGTCATTATCAAATTGAACATTCTTTTTACCTCGGGATTCGGAAGAATCTACAAAGAAGTAATCCTTTGAGGTGTTTCTAAGATACTTGACATAATCAAAAGCTTTAGAAGGCATTTTGGGATGCGCAAAAGATATCTTGTCCTTAGACTCAGATTACCACAAACACAGACTTGTAAGGTCTTGAACGTGTTTTCCTGCTCTGATACCAATTGAAAAAGAGGGGGTCTAACAACCATACTTTATATTTCGATTTGCAATCTGGATGGAAAAACTCCGAGTTACTTTTCAAGGGAATCAACTAGACAGTCAGACTCAATCTAGATAAAAATATCTCAAGGAGTTATTATCTCAATCTCTCAATTTGATTTACTCAAGAAAATACAATCTGCGAGTCTTAATCAAAGAGAGATAACTTGGATGGTACCAAATACCAATATCCAAGTGTCAATCAATTTAAATCAACAACCAATAAGCTCGGATATTCTAATTGATTGAACAACGCATAACCTGTATTATTTCAATTATATAACAAAATATAATGCGGAAAAGAAATAACACAAACACCAAAATTTTGTTAACTAGGAAACCGCAAATGCAAAAAACCCCGGGACCTAGTCCAGATTAAACATACACTGTATTAAGCCGCTACAGACACTAGCCTACTCCAAGCGAACTTCGGTCTGGACTGTAGTTGAACCCTAACCAATCTCACACTGATCTAAGGTACATTTATGTTCCTACGCCTCTGATTCCAGCAGGATACTACGCACTTGATTCCCTTAGTTGATCTCACCCACAACCAAGAGTTGCTACGACCCAAAGTCGAAGACTTTAATAAACAAATCTGTCTCACACATAAAAGTCTACAAGGATAGATAAATTCGTCTCCCATGAATAAACCTATGAGTTTTGTTCCATCTTTTGATAAATCAAGGTGAACAGGAACCAATTGATAAAACCAGACTTATATTCCCGAAGAACAACTCAGCTTTATCAATCACCTCATAATAAAATTAATCAACGCAGCGAAGAAGATTATTGAGGAATCACAAATGATGATACGAAGTGTTTATGACTACTTTTATATCTTTCCTAACAGAGATAGAAATATCAAGCCAATTATGACAATTTTACTCGTACGATAGAAGATGCAAGATCAGATTACACAACTATGATAAAAGTAGAATCGGTCTGGCTTCAGAATCCCAATGAAGTTTTTAAGTCATTAACCTGGTTTTAGAAAAATAAAACCAAAGGTTAAAGGAAAATCTACTCTAGCTTAGCAAACTAGTATCACACTTAATGTGTGAGGATTAGGTTTCCTAGTTTCTAGAGTTCTCCCTTATATAGTCTTTCAAATCAGGATTTGCAATCAATGCTAGCTTAGTAACAAAGCATTCAATATTTACCATTAGATGAAAACCTGATTAGATACAAGCTAATATTTATCAACCGTTAGATCGAAAACATACCTTGTTATACACACATGTACTTGACGATTTTGGGTTTATCAAATCAGGGTTCGCGGACTTAAGTTCCCGGTTGGAGTTCACAAACTCTAGCAGAAATTCTCGGTCGAGAACTTCCGCCAGTTCGGGGACTGGGTTCGCGGACTGAGTTTGCGGACTGAAGCTCACGCACTTCTCCGGTTCCACTTGGTCAACAAAGTTCGCAAACTTTGGTTCAAGCACTAAGGACTTATACATATATGTGTTTCCACAACAATGCTTATATCCTTCAATGGTTATATTGTCTAAACTCTCATTTCAATCATTGAAACATTCTCAGAGGGCATTATATAGTTGTTATTCACAAACTATTTTTTGTTAGAGCAATTTCCAAAATGATTGAAACATAACATGACTTTCATCACTAGGTAAAGATGAACTTGGCTAAAGCAAAAGCTTTACCAACACATATTTCGAGAAATGGATAAGCGAGATATACTCAGCTCGAAATATCATATGTGTATATTCTTAGTCTATATTGTAATACGACTTTTTTCTCAAGATAGGAGATATAATAGATAGACTTTCGAGTGATAGATAAGTTCAAGTCTCCACATACCTTTTATTCGATGAAGATCCACTGGTTCCTTGGGTAGTCATTTGTCTTATATGATGATGGCCATGAAGTTCTTGAGCTCAACTACACTTTCTATCCTAGTTCGAGACCTTAGCTATAGTAGACTAGAAATCAAATACTTTATAGTTTTGATCACTAATATTGACAAACATGCTTGATATAGCAACGCATGCGAGTTCGACCGAGCAATGCTCTAACAAATGGCATGCCGGTGGCGTATCCATGGCATGGAAGCATGAGAGTAGCCGCGGCATAGTGGTATGCCAGAGACGTTGGGGTATTTCCAAAGCTAAAAGTTGGCTTCGCAGCCAAAGTTAGGGTTTGGCGCTGTTGGAAAGATTTGGCATGGTTAGAAAGGTTTGGCGTGGCCGAATCTTGGCGCCTTGGAAGGATTCTCCTTGGAGAAATTGGGGGCCGGTAAGCAAAATGGGGCCAGCTTTGTTCGGAATACATGTGGCGTATTTAGGGGGACCTGATTGGTCGATAGGAAGTGGGTCCGGTGAGCTAGGGCGTGGCCATACTTCCAGTGCGCTGCGGCGGATTTAAAGAAACCCGATTGGTCGATGGAAAGGGGGGCGACAAGCAGCATAGGGCCGGCCTCATTCGGAATGTATGTGGCGCATTTAGGGCAACCTGATTGGTCGATGGGAAGTGGGGCCGGCAAGCTCGGGCATGGCCACACTTTCGGTGCGCTGCGGCAGATTTAAAACGACTTGATTGGTCGAGGGAAATAGGGCCGGTTTAGGATGGGGAGTGGCCAATGGAAAGTGGCGCCATCTAGCCTAAGGCATGGAAACTCCTCCCTTTGCTATTGCAGCTCCCTATTTTTCTGATTCTGGGTGAGGTTTTGCACCTGCTAATCTATGGCGGATTAATTACCTAGTTTGCCTAGGTTTAATTTTGACAAGCAAGGTCTAGTATGTTGCGCGAGGCGCGAAACCCTGAATTTTTAAAGTTAGTAAGGTCTGGTATACTACGCGAGGCGCAAAACCTAACTTCTGCAAGTTAGTAAGGTTTATTGAATTCTATGTGTCGACACAAAACTTTTTGAAGTTAATTTCCAGAGAGCAGCATGCTTTTCAGATTGAAGACCTTATGCAAAGATCTTATTCTTGATACTTGGAGATTCGCGCTACTCCACTGCGAGTAAACCAGAATCGTCATGCCATATCAACATTAAGAGTTCAGCCGGAGAACATAGCATATAATGCATTCATAGGAACTTATATTAAGGGGATATGCGCGAGGCGCCAAAATTTACAGAACATCTGGGATTCGCCAGTCTGGATAAATTTCATGTAAGTATATTGAGCAGCTCAATAAATTTGGAAGTGGAGAGGTTAGCACACGTGGCTCTGTTTCCTTGCAGAGTGACGTCACATCGGATGAAAGGTTTTACGATTTTAACCCTAAGCTAAAAACCACCATCAACAATAGGTTCTACTACTCCCGCCCGGTCCTTGGTTTTAGTATCTCCTTCTTCCTCCGTACCCTTCATCTTGATTGTCTAACCTTGCAACTTTATTGTTTCCTCCATGATTATTGTACTGCCTTTCTCTGTATTCTCGCTCATATATTTATTGGTCTCTCCTACTCATTGCCACCTGCTTTTGTTGATCTTATGTGATTATTTTCTCTTTGCTTCCATGCGAAGTGCTCGCCACAGCGTTCGAACTCCTTGGTAATAGACTCGCATTTCCTTCCTTCTCGCTCGTAACTGCAACAGGGTAAGACTCCATATCTCTCTAATTTTCTTCAAGAGCAATGTATTCTTCCTGGAATTCGCGCAACTCTGTCATCGTCATTTTATCTTTCATCCTGAATCTCTGTGTATACAACAAGTCAGTTGGAAACAGTACATTGATGAATGCTAAGATAAGATTTCTTTCATCCACTCGTCCTACCATTTCGCTACACATTGTCCTCCATCTAGTGATCATAGTTCGAAGGCTTTCGTTTTTTCTCCTTCGCAGGCTGAATACTTTCTCAATTTTTGGCCTTAGTATATTTTTGATGATTCCAAAGAATAAAGTCTGCAAATGCTGGAATGATCTTATTGAGCCTACCGGAAATCCATCGAACCACTTCAAAGCTTAGCCAGTGAGGCTTGATGGAAAAAACTTGCATAAGAATGTGTCGTTATCCTCTCATTGTAGCAAAGCTAAATTGTACGCCCTTATATGTTGTACTGCACATGTAGATTCATCAAAGATACTAGGAAATGTGGGTAACGCGCATTTTGCTGACACTATTACTAACTGTATCTGTTGCGCGAAGGGTGTTTTTGTTGCTTCTTCTATAGCCTCTTGTAGTTGTCTTCTTCCTCCATTTTTTCCTATTGCCATTAATTCTCTTAATTCAGCTATTTCTCTTAAAATTTTATCATTAAAGAATGGGTTCTCTTTTAGCTGAATCGGTCTTTTCAATCGTGCTTGCCTCGGTTTTTTTTCGCTCCTATTTTGATGCATAGCCTCCTCTAATTCCCGTTGCTCGGCCTATTCTCTTCTCCTTATTTACCTTTCTCTTTCGTCTTTTGCATGCTCTTGTGCGGCTCTATCTATCTCGTTTTTTCGTCTCAACATTTCTCTGCCATGGAGTATCATCCTTGCTTGTTCTGGGTCATTTTCCCGCTCTGATTCGTCTTGGATGTGGTTATACTCTCCATTTCGCTCCCATCCACCTCCTCTACGACGTCCTCTCCTGAGTTCATTCTCACCTGCCTGTACATATCGATCTCCTATATGATTACATTCGCGTTCCTCATGTATGTTTTCTCCTACCTGAAGATCGTTAGCCAAGTTATTATCTAAAAATTGTCTCTTTTCATCCTCTCTGCTACGCCTGGAGGTACTTCTACTTGTCCGTGATCTTGAGCTGGCACGTGTTGTTCTGGATCTAGTTTCTAACCTTTGTTCCTGCAATCTGTGGTTCTCCTCTCTTAGTTCGTCATTTTGGCGCGTCAAGTTCACACGCAGTTCTTCTTATCTCCTTCTTTCATCTGCCAACCGTTGTCTGAGCTCTCCAATGGTCATGTTCTCCTCGATATCTCATATCGCTCCCTCCTCATGTGTTCTTTCTTTATTTTCCTCTGCGGTGTATGTATCTGTGGTATGAATGCTAACATCATCATAATTTATATTGTTGTTCTCTTCCTGTACTGGTTGGATCACAGATCAAACTTGCAGAGGTCGATTGTTCCTCGCTCCCATACGTGAAGATTCTGGAATTTCACTCCTCCTTCAACCTGCAATTCTTCTACTTCTCATGATTGGTATTGCGTTTTCTCCTGCGGATGCCTGTCTCACCATTTTCTATTCCTGAAATAACACTTTTCTTACAGACTGAAATCAACAAAATCTTCTTTTCAAGATGAAAACTTCAGGTTTCGAAACAGATCCAAAGATGTAAACTAGTGAAACTTAGCGAAAACAACCACAAATATTTCCCTAAAAACAAATTTTCTTAAAGAATATTGAAAATTTATGAAAAACTTTCACAAGCAGGTGTAATCCCCTCTCCGAGCTGTATTTTAGCGCCAAAATGTAGTTGAAAGAAATCCCACAACTACACCCGCTTGATAATCTATTGAATAAACTATGAAATCATGATGATGAACACTTGTAAGAATTTTATTAAACCTTAGAAATCAATACAAGGAAAGAAGATAAAACCCTAGCTTGGGAAGAAAAACACTTCTCTTCCCTAAAGTTCTATCTCAACTCTCAAAAAGATCTCCCTCAATACAATGGTGGTTGGTCCTATATATAGGAGTTTACATAGTGGAAGACAGCTAATAAACCCCATATTTTCGGATCTGACGTGCGATGTCTTCGCATGCTTATATTGGACCTTCTCGCACATGCTCTTTAATTTTTCGCACAGTTTTCACACTTTACTCGTGACTTCATGATGTCATTGGCTTCGACATCCGGGATATGCTATATGCGAACTCCGTTCGCTCCTTTATACTACCATCGCTTCGCATAATTACTTGATGTGCGATATTTCGCCCCTACAGAAATTTAAATTCTTCGTGATCCAACTCCATAAGAATGCGGCCAATTGCTTAAAACAAGAAACACAAATTGGTGGATGGACACCCTGCTCATGTATATTGAGAAATCCATTAGATATCCCGTATCCGCAACTGCTAGGTTAAGTTTTTCTTCAGAATTATGCAAATTATAAAAATAAATTTAGTAATTTATGCTTAGTATAATATATCTACCTCTTATTCTTAACTTATGGAAATTCTAGTTCTAGTTTTACATGGTACTAGTAGATTGCACAGAGTGTCTAGTCAAACATGCAAGGATATTTATCTAAGGAAGATTTATGATGTTTTAAATAATTTTACTTAAATAATTTTTTAATAAATATTCGCGAATCCACTTGCATCCAACCCGTCCACTTGCCCACACACAGATGTTAGACCCGCAGGCGAAGGATCAAATGCGGATAACCACCATTTGGATGGACCATGTGCGGATAACACCAAATCCACAAATGTTACCCGTTGTTCACCCTTAGTAAAATCTATGCTAGTGTGCTTGATATAACATTCCGATACAGTAATAACAATGGTTAATGTCACGACCCAAATTGCGTCTACAAATTTTTTCTTAAGCCAATGATCCGATAACAATGGTTTACTTCCTAAAACTTAATTCACTGCTCAACATAACACATTTTGGATATAAATGCAGCACCAACTTTTCTTGGTAATTAGAAACGGAAGACTTTCTTCCACTTGCTTTCTCTCTAACTCTTCATGCTCTCATAAGCATAAGAGATTCGGCCATGTTAACACTTTCAAAATCAGTAAACAGCATAAAAAAAGATATGAGAAAATAATTATTTTATTTCCTCAAGGGAAGATAGCGAAAAGCATGTCCATCCCGAACTTACAAAAACAGACTACAATGCCTTACCCTCACTATGTTTTTCTGCCTAACTATGTTTCTAATTCCTCTCATACTAATTACAATGACTTTACACCATTTATATAGCAGAAATAATGGCCAAACTCGTCTATTGCCGATTCACAGGCCTTGGACAACCATCTGTCTAAGAAACAGTTTTCATTACCGTCTAAAACTGAAGCATAACCGACCATCTTATTTTTTTTCTTTGTCTTGGACGATCTACACCTGTCCTCTGGTAGTTAAGACGACTTTACTAGGGTTATAACTTGCTTTCTAACCGTTTACTACTAACTTTTTATTATGGCCTTCGTGCAACACTGATGACCAATTGATAACCGTCATTTTTTCCAATACAGCGCCATACTGGCATTTTGTTGACTATGGCCTTGAACTGTACTTGCTCATGCCGAAATACTTTCCAATTGATACCAATGATGTGTCGTATGCTCGATATGGCATCTGCTTCACTTATCCGAGTAACGGGCAATAGTGGTGCATTATCATGCATCACCATTTGTGTGCACCATCTAAGATTTTGCCGAGCCTTAAACTAATTCATTGTAAAACTCTTGGCCAATTCCATTTTCTCGCGTCATCCTTGAGCTAAGATAACTCAATTTCTCGAACATGCCTTACTGCAACATCGCATGTCGCATTTGTCATTTGGTATTGTCTTCGTTTAAGCCACAAAGCTTCATTTTGCGGCCAAAGTGATTCATGCTTATGCCACTAACTTTCAATATATCGCTATCATGGTGCTTCACTGATTAGGCCGGTCATAGACCTTCCCCACCCATCCTATTTAATTTCCTCGTTGAACATTATCAAAAGAACTCCCTTTACCTGACTAACTTCATTGCTTCATACCATCCTTAAAAAATTAGATAACCACACTTCCTGAAGTTTCAATAACTTTGTTGGCATTCCTTGCACCCTTGCTAACTTCTTTGATTTTGTATCAACATCACTTACCTTAAGTACATTGCCATTGATCCTACTAATTTGAACTTTGTCGTTGGGTCAACCGCTTTTAACACCATTGCAAATCATATATCAACACCCAAATGCAAAACTGAAATTCTTACCCAACTTCTTCAAATTAAGCTTGAATTCCATTTGATGAATCATTTGTGCCTAAGTGTTCGTGATATGTGTCAAATAGTGCATAATTCTATATCATTTTATTGAAATTTATCCCATCTCATGCGCTTTAATTCTTCATTTTATTCCAAATTCAGTATTTTCATTGTTTTCAAGTATAATTACGTTTACTAATTTAATTTTATGTTTTTAGGTAGTAAATAAAGCTTGGATGCTTAGAGAAGCAAAAGGAGCGGGAAATCAGTGGCTAGCGGTAGAAAAGAAGAGGGTTCCGCTAAAAGAGTGTAACAGAAATATCACACAACAAGTTGTTACAATTCATCTTCGATCTTGCTTGCAATACGTTTGCGCAACTACACCTAACAGTGGACTTAGAAGAAGAATTTGGCTTGAAAAAAGTCAAGGAAAGGCCTTAACCCGTTTTCACATCTGGTATGCACCCTGGAATCGCCTCTTTTCTCCCCTAATCTCTCTTCACGACCAGGAAACCTAATTCATTTCTCACCATTACCTTTGCTGACAACAGAACCACCTTCATCTCCTCCTTCCCCACCTCTGTGTACTCTTTTCCATACCATCTCTCTGTGAACCCATACCCCTATCTACCACATCCACCAAACCTCTGCAAATCTACCTTTTCTCTTTCCCATTTCACAGTCCTATTTGCTTTCCTTGATGTCTGTATCCTATTGAGCTATTTTTGAAGCTACAACTAGGTTTACTTCTTTTGACAAGAGAATTGGGTATGGGAGGTCAATCTCTGAATTATGTTGAGACAATTCAAGGAGTTAATCGCAACAAGGGAAGAAAAGAAATCTGAAATTGTTGGAGTGAAGTATAAGTTGTCGTATGAAATCAGTCGAAGACTCTCTCGATTGCAGCATGTATGTGACATCAATGGAGTGGTTGAAGGCTGTGCAATACATCTCAGTTGTGTTTGGTGAGTGAATGACATATCAAACCCTAGATTTCAGTTCCATGTGTTGACAAATTGAACTCAAATTTGGGGAAAATTCTGTATGAAGAGGAGAGGAAATGGTGGATTGAAAATCATGCCCGTAGTAGCCGGTGCAACAAGATGTAGTTGTAATTTATGTTAGTTTTCTAACTAGGGTTGAGATAAAACCTCTAAATAATTAGAATTGCTTGATTTGGTTTTACTTTTTCTCCATGAATTTATATTGAAAAGCATGATTTAATCTCTAAATTCATAGCAATTTACTTTCACCTTATATGTCATGCATCCCTGGTAGTTTGAGCAATCTTTTGCTATGTATTCAAGCTTTATGTAAACTGATTAGTTCAATTTGTGATTATCTATGACTTAAACAGATAGATAATGCTAGGGATTGACATATTTTGTTAAGTTTAATTATTCATTTGTGCAAGTGATTTATCACATCTTCAAGGTAGTTTGAGGCTAGAACCTCTATAGCTCATTGATTGAAGGGAAAACTAGCATATCAAATTAGGGAGTTCTAAGAATTTAAGTGGCGGATTCGAAACCGTAGTTATCTTTATCTTTGCTTTTGTCTTGTTTCTTTAGTATAATCAATCATATGTCAGTCGTATCGACACCCATCTATTTCTAAATTAGTTTTAGTAGAACTTTGTAGATGGTGGTTTTTTGACAAGGGCGAAAAATGTAAAAATCTCCTTTGAACCTACACCAAAGACATATTTATAATTATATATGTACTATTGCTTCACCTAGCTGAACTCTCGGTATTCTATATGTTTATATGTATAAATTCCTAACCCGACATCAGAATTATAGATTCATACTTCTACATCATATTCCGCAAGAGAATTGAGAATGTGTATCTTGCTAAAGGCCATACTGGCCTTTAATATGCCTGCAAGATTTTAGAGCTTCACCTAGATGAACTCTCATGCACGTCCATATGAATTGTCATGCATTGACCAGTCTACATTGATGTTGCAATTATAAATATTCAGAATAAGCTACTATGCTATTCTGAATTACCAGAGCATAATATTTGGAATATTACTTCGAGTCGCAGAATTTCCACGGTTGAATTCCTCGAATATGTCTTGTATGCTACAAACGAAGTGGCAATGCCAACATGGCCGCACTCCATAGCCAGGATAATCTGGTTGGGTCTCATAACCTAGCCATGGCCACCAATTTCCTAGCTTTCCAACTAGCTAGCCAGGTCGTGTCCACCAATTTACTAGATGCGTGTCGTAACCACAAAAAATTAATTAATATTTTTCTACCTAATTAACAAGTAATATAAGGTAGTCAAGTTCGTTCCCACGAGGAGCAAGGGATTTTTAGTTGTAAAATTGTCACAAAAGGGGGGGGGGGGGTTGGTTTTAGATTTTAAAAGCAAAAGAAAGTAAATAAGCGATCCAAAGTTTATATTGAAATCAATAAGAGAGATTAGATCAAGTAATCCTTCTTCATTGCAAAACAATGATTCAAGTTATGTTCTTTTCCACTTCTTATTAGTCACAGATTATCACCAACCGTAGGATAGCAGGTTCGCTTAGCTAACCCCAAAATTCCTTATTTCACTGAGTAACAGGTCCGCTTAGTTATCAGATTTTATTCAAAAGAACCATCTTGAGGTTCGCTTACAAGATGTAATTCCCCAAATGCATTAAGATTTATGAATTTAGGTTTAGTACTAGTAGTTAGACTCGGTTCGCTTGGTCCACTTTCTAGCGTTGTTTTCACACACAATTGCTCCACGGAATCCCTCTGCAAGGTCTCGTGTTTTCTACTTATGTAAAAAGTCAAGAAATAATTATGTATCCCCTAACTTCTACTAGCTTTAGATCAATTAACAAATCAATTTAGCTAGCCACCTAAACAATCTATCAATCAAGCATAATCATTCTTATTAGTAAAAACAAACGATAATCACGTAAAAACTTCAAAGTAGGTTTAAAACAAAACTCAAATCATATGTTAAGAACTATGAATTCATCCTCAATCAATAAGAAAATTAGCTACTCATAGTTTGGAATTTACATAATAATAATAATAATTAAAGAAGAAGAAATAAAAACTTATTAAAAAGATGTTGGTTGCTCCTTCCTCCAATCCTTGTGCACTTGAACTCCTTCTCCAAAGTGGATGTGTGTAAACAGTTGTAGATAACTCCTTTATTTATAGGCTTCAATGCTCTCCAATCCTTATAGGAAAAGAATCCATTTCTCGTAATAACACTACTTTCCCAATTTGAGCCTAATTCCAATTTCAAGTCCAATTCTTCATCCAATTTCAAGTCCAAGTCTTCACACCCATGAGTCTGGAATACTCTTCACAAAATTCTCCACAAATTGGGTCGCCGGAGAAATCCTGATGTAACCGGATTCCGACCGGAAAGTTGCCCGTCGGTTTTCTGAGATTCTTCTCAACTGAAGGAATATTCTGTCAGATATAACTGTCAAACTGATGGTATTCTATTAGTTAATGCAAAGAAGGGAGAGTCAGCTTCTTAGTCAGCCGTTCTAATTCAGCTTAAGCATCTGATTCGGTCTTACTTACCGAGTCATTGAGTCAACTCATTTGAGCAGAATTCTGACCGAGTTCTATTTGATTTCTGGTGGTTTTCGGCTGTTATCAGGTCATTCTTTTCTTCACTCCCTAAAACATTCATCTATAACCCTTTTTAACAACAACCCAATCTTGTAGCTCCATATTTCATTACAGACTCGAACTCCATCTGATCTTTTCTTGATTAGTTCCTGCTACTACAAACTGAAACCAACACCACCATTTCAGTCACAGCTAACAACACCTGTAATTGCAGCTTTGGTTCTGCAACATTTCTTGTTCTTTCTCCCTGAGTTTCTCATCAAACTCAACCTTCAACAATTCTCGATATGAACATACAACCAAAAGCAAAACCCATTTTTGTTCTTCCGTATCATCAATCTCCACTGCCAACAAATCCGAGCTCTGTAATTCCGAACCCTAATTATTTTCCTCAATGTTCCAGGTATTAAATCCCATCACAAATCCACATCATCGAATAAAAATTGCTTCATTCTTCTCTGATTCTTATTTAGATTTCGATTTGCTTCTCTCTCTCGGTTTCGATTTCAACAGTAGCAAAAAATTTACCCTTCTGTTCAATTCCATATAAATCGATCTCAATAACAGCAACAGCTATTCAATACATACCCAGTTCTTAATTCTTCCTCGTCTTCTTGGTTGAACATCTGACCACCATTTCTTAGTGTTCTTCTCCATCTCTAGGACACACAGCGCAGCCGCTGTTTTATTTTCTCAATTTCAGGTGAAAACGGAATGAGTGAATGAGAAAGTTTCTCGATCTAGGGTTAAGTTAATCATTGGGGTGGATGATTACACCCCACTGTGTAAGAACCACCCAGCTGGCATCCCCTTAGCCTTAACCGAGCGCCATATAGTGTTCGCCCATGAATTGACAATTTTACGCTTATTGCTCAATTTAGGATGATTTCTTATTCTTTTCCTCCGTATGACTCCAGAGTACCTAATAACTCAAAAATATGCGTAAAATACATGATTTACAAGAAAAATAGCAGAGAAATAATAAATAATAAATAGGATGTATTTTACACCATATCACCACCAAATTCCTAGCTAGCCAACTATCTAGCTAACCAGTCCACGACCACCTTTCCTCTCAGGCCACGACTTCCATGTCTTCATGCCTATCCACGACCTCCCTATCTTCAGCCATGGCCTATCCTGGCCATGCCTCCC
Source organism: Papaver bracteatum (assembly GCA_023529315.1). Lineage (NCBI taxonomy): Eukaryota > Viridiplantae > Streptophyta > Magnoliopsida > Ranunculales > Papaveraceae > Papaver > Papaver bracteatum. Next base: position 52,112 of record JAJJWX010001481.1, on the reverse strand, counting down.
TATCTTCAGGCAAGGCTAACCATGCCCACGACCTCCATGTATTCAGGCGTGGCCACTTCCTCCTTGTCTATTAGCTTGGATAACCATGGCCATGGTCTCCTTGTTAGCCGGCCTATCCTGGACTAATCACGACAACAACCTCTTTTCCCCCTAGCCTGGCCATTGGCCACGACTATCTTATCTGTTGTCATGGCCATGTCTCTGGCTTAGCCATATGGAAATGGCCTCCTTGTATTCAGGCATAGTCTATCGATGGTCACGGCCTCCTTTCTTTCCGGCCTATTCATGTCTCGGCCTAGACTATCCATATGGATACGACCTCCTTGCCTCTTAGTTATTCATAGCCTAGCTTCCTTTCTAGTAAGGCCACGACCTCCATATCTCCAGGCTTGGCATATCTAGCTATCCATGACCACCTGGTCTCTATCCTAGCTATCCACGGCTACCTTGCCTCTTATCCTGGTCATGTATTTGGAAACGACCTCCTCGTCTCTCGGCCTATCCTAGCCATATGGACACGACTATATTTCTCCAAACCTAGCACCCATGTCCATGCCGACTCGGCTAGCTATCAATTAGGTCGCACCCGCGCCACGACTTTGCTAGTCATTGGCTTGGCACCCTTATCTTGGTGAATTATTATGGTTAGTTATTTACGATGCCAAGCTCATTAGTGACACATACTCTTAGATCGGGTTGTCTCTTCAATCTACGCCGACAAAGTTTGGCTAGCTTAGGCTATTAATCAGTCAAATATCGTGGAAATCTAGATAAGACTAGAAACAAGTCCATGATTCTACTAATTCCTACGAGAAATCAAAACACGTTACATGGGGGACTTATTTATGGGTATTGGTCTTGTGGTTTATAGAAACATGCGGCATGGCAACATCCCATGATAAGGAAGTTACAAGTAGTGGTAAGCAGTTAAAGGAAGTGGAGTGATGGTTTACGGGTTTCCAGAAACTTCTGTGGAGTGGTAACCATACCATTATCTCCACTATTCTCATTTATCCATCTCTCCACTACTTACGAGGAAATAGTGAGTGTTCCCTACAGCTATAAATAGACAACTTTGTCTATTCATAAGACAAAACAAGCTTATCATTCCCAAGCTCTTATTCTTCCATAGTTCAATAACCTTCCACCTAATTCAATCACCACTGATTTCCTCAACTTTGTTTGTTTTCCCTCTCCTAAGATCAACCCATTTTATCTCTTTGTAACCGAAGCAAAACTTGAACGACCAACTTCTTGGTTTGACATCGTTTTGTATGATTTTGATTGTCGAACCTAAAAAAAGTACTTTGAAAGTACATTATTTTACCGAGGAGCGATTTTTGGGTACTAACAATTGGCGACCACAGTGGGAGATCTATCTCTCGGCTAAAAATTTAGTTCTTCAATTTTCTGAAGGAAAAACTAAAATGGTGGATCTTAGGTCTGGTTTGGTAACCAATCCCAATGCAAGCTCAAAAACCACCCCTAATCCAAACAACACCGGTGGCGGATCAATCTCAGAAGGTACTCCTAATCCCAACAACACCGGTGGCAGGACTCCAGAGATCACTCCTCCAAACATGTACAATGAAAACAATAACACTCCTCCCCCTGCCACTAAGGATGCCAGGAATGAGGAGCAGGCGTTGCCAACCATAACTGATTTATTGAGAATGCGAGACACCTTGGATGAGACTCAAGTATCCATGGCTACCATTCAGAAGGAAGTTCTCACATATCTGAAGACTTTAACGGAGTGGCTTATATCCGAGCAGCGTCATCACCAAGTGGAACAAGTTAGGAACATATTTATCGGCGGAGCCATCACCTCCAGAGTCAACACTCAGGAATATTATGAGGTACGTGTTATCCCTAACCACATGTCAGAAAGGATCCAGCCACAACAAAACTTTATCACACGGGAAGAGCTCGAAAGGCTCCTACAGAACCGTGGAAAAGAAGGTTCTCATTCATTCCATCAACACCAGACTACCTAACCAATAGATATCTAGAGGATTCTACTGCCAAGAGGCTATTCATCTCCTCCTTTCTCATTATATGATGGTATCGGACGCGCTAGAGAACATGTATCCCAATTCCTAGAGTCGTTAGAGAGCATGAGTATAATCAGGTGTTTCGACTCAAAGAGTTCTCCGAATCTGTTACTGGGAGAGCTTACACCTAGTACAACAATATCTCCCACAACAACATCTCTAGTTGGTCTCAGATGGTTAATATTTTTTACAAAAAATATTTCTTTATCTCAGAGAAAATCACACTTTCAGACTTGGGCAGAATATTCCAAAGAAATAACGAGCACCCAAATGACTTTGTGAAAAGGTTCCGAACTCAAGCTTTTGACTACCACGATCATAACGTGACTGAACTACAATTAGTGGAGCTATGTATCAATGGTATGATCCCTATCTATCGTGCCTTGTTAGAAAATTTATGATTCCAAACCTTCTCTGAGGTACATAAAGCTGCTAAGCGTTCGGCAACGACAGATCCAACCTTGTTGGAAAGAACGAGGCCCGCCAGAGAGGAAAGTCATGGAGACACTCGCGGAGATAGGAGCCTAGTAAACAATCAATACTCTGATTAACAATCCATAGGTGTTGTCACCGACAAAGGGACTAAGAAGAAGGCTACAACTCAGCCGACATCGCAGACTAAGCGTTTTGTATCAAATCTGTTAGAGCACTGTTTGTTCGAACTCGCAAGCGTTACTATCTCAAGCTTGTTGTCAAGTTTAGCTGCCAAAACTATAAGTCTTGATTTTTAGTCTACTTATAGCTAAGTCTCGGATTAGGATAGTAAGTGTAGTTGATAATTAGACTTCACGACGTTCATCGATTGAAGACGGAGAAATACTAAGGGGATCTTATGGAACTTCATCAACAAAAGGTATGTGAAGACTTGAACTCATTTATCACTCAAAAGTCTATCTACTCTATCTCTTATTTGAGACAAAATTCGTATAGCTATATAGACTTCGATTATACACATTTTATATTTCGAGTTGAGTTTAATTCGCTTACATATTTCTCAAAATATGTGTCGGTAAGCTTTCGCTTTAACCAAGTTCATCTTATATTCTTGACGAAAGTCAAAAGATAATCATGTGAAAATCACCTAGTAACATCTTACATGATTTGTGTGAGACAGTCATTTGATGTAGACTCGGAATGTTTCGTATTGATCATTCAATCACTTGAAAATTGCTTTGAAGCTAATAGTTTGTGTGAGACAAATATTGTCATCTTCTAAGAATGTTTCAATGATTTAACTGGGAGTTTAGAATAATTAAACATGATTGGATATAGAACAGTATGTGTACTTGTATGCTAACTGTTGCAAGTTATTCCAAGTCCGGGAACCATAGTATGCATACCTATATGCATACTAGTTGGTTTAATGAAAGTCCGGGAACTTAGTATGCGTACCCATATGCGTACTGATGTAAAGTTCATTTCCGGAAATTCAACTGAGTTTGGAAGGTATGCGTACCCATTCACATACTGGCGAACCCAGACTTAGTTCGTCCACTTAGGTATGCATACCCGTTTGCATACTTGAGTAGGTTATGTTCTAAAATTGGTTTGTTTATGAACTAATACATTTATGCAATATTTTGCAAACTGTGGATATCATGTTCATGAATTGATTCGAGTGAATCAAAATCGATTTTGCTTCAATTGTGTCTTATATACTTTTATGAGAATATAAACAATTGAACAAACACTACACCAAAACCAGGATTTTCTCACAGTGTAACTTGTCACAGTCTATTTTTCAATCACAGATATACCTGTGATAAATCCTGCAACAATTATAACTGTTGTTAAATTTTGTATTCGTGATAATGATATTAACAACAATTTATATTTGTTGGAAATTAACTAGACACCAATAATTATAATATAAAATGATGACTCCACCCAAAAAATTCCCCACATCTAAAACAACCCCAAATTTATAACACTTATAATTTTTCTTGTCACTTCTTTGTCAACAGTTATACAAAATAACAATTATATTTAATTTCTATTAATCAAAATATAATTTTATTTTCAATTTTAATTTTCATAATATTAGAAAAAGACATGAAGACCAAGTTAATAAATCATGACTCGGTAGGAAACTTGACTTAGGACAGATGGCAACCTTTTTATCTCGATGTTGTCGAGACAACCACCGACAGAAACTCTCTTCTTCTTCTCTGGATTTTGTGCCTCCATTAACACACTGAAAGTGTCAAAATTTCAGGTTGAGAGTTAGCTGGTTCACCAAAATTTAATCTGAGTTTCAATTCAAATCTAAAATATGGATCGATTTGACCCAATAAATTCTAGGTTATGTATTCTATTAATTATGTGGATCGATTTGACTTAAAATCTGAACGATGAAGATGAAGAAAGATGGTTAAGAGTTGATTCTGCTGATGGTAAAATCCGTTGGTTCCTCTTTATCTTTGATGAGGTAAGTGATTGAGTTCTCTATTTCGTCATCGATTGTTAATAATTTTAGTTATATGAAACTGGGTGAAAGATTAGGGTGAAATTAGAGGGTATTTTGAATGTTTAGATTGATTACATGATTGATTTTTGATGTGGGTTCAATTAGTGTGGTTTCAATTAGTTTAAATTGATTACAGAATTCAGTTTCTTAATTTGTATGCGATGTAGGAATACATAAATTATTATTGGAGCTGAACCTTGCTTCAGTATGTTCTTAGCAGAACTAAGCTAATGTCCAAATACATTCACTGTGTTGAAAGTTATTTTTCCAAGAAGTTCATAGATGTGGATGCAATGATGAATTAGTTATAACTTACTGAGCTTTGATAGAATAATGCTTAGATATGAAATCATACTTTATATATCTAAGCATTACAATGATAATGTAATATATATATATATATATATAAGCTCTCTTGTTTTCCTTGTTCGAAGAGTACTCTCCAAGAGTGCATCTTACTTTGAGGGTAGTTGTACATTTCAATCAATTTCATTGCAACTTATTACTTTATGGGTCCACAATACAAGGATGATGTTCTCTCTATCCAATCTATGTGTGAGCAAGTAAGATACCGTCTGAATGTTGTGCACACCTGACAGCTTGTTCTCTTACTATTATCCCTGAAAAATATTCAATTTGGATCCTAGTCTAAATGTCTGAGAGCAATTGCAAAAAACATGGTTGAAACACCCAAACCATGCAATAAGGGGTTTTAGATTTGTTTAGAAATCATTGTTATTAGATAAATAATCTATTCATGATATTGCGCAACTGATTTAGTATCTTAAGAGATTTTATTTTCTCCTGATCCCCGTCTGCATTAAAATGATTTTCTGCTATCAGGGCTTGAAATTAAACATGTTTGTTTTCGTAACTGAAATGTGAGGTAGTCTTAAAAATGTTGGATGGGTATCGTTGTCATATTATGTTGAATGAAACTTGCTATACGTTTAATTCCTGGTAGTTGTTACAGTAGGAATCATAACTTGACCTGCTTTACTTTTGGTTATAACAGGATATGTGACCCCTCTTTGACATGGCCGGTGAATTTGATCCAATAGACAAAAATAAGTATAGTCATATTGAGAGGGGAATCATTTCTGTTCCACCATCATTTTGAATAATTTATTTGTAACTACAAACAAAGAGAGGTAAATTGTGACCTGCTGATTCATGCACTTTTTAATCTTTAGTTACCCTTCCAAATTAGTTTTTGGATATCCATTTTGTATCAAGTCCTATCTTCATCATTATGGGAGGCTCCTTAAATTGGCCGAGTACTTTTACTTTGCACTCTTTCTCTTAGGTAAGCTAATTAGCTGATAGTTGTCACTTGCGCGTTTCAACCTTTTCATCTGTACCTATAATTTTCATGGGTAGATATTTGGTTCCTTGTACTGAGGGCCAACAACTAAAACAAGTGTCAGGTAAGGTTATTTGGATTTGGAATTAGCTGTTGATCTGATTTTTAGCTGTAACCAAACCACAATGTTTGCTTGTTATCATCATTCAGGAAAATTATTTGAAATGTAACCAACAACCTGAAACCTAATTATTATCAAAGTCCAATTATGCACCTCATCTGATCATTCCTAATTGTACAATAATTTTGTATATTACCTCACTTCAAGCAATGCTAGTCTCCACCAAGTGAATTAGGCAGAATGTGCTTTATGCGCTCTCCTGTGATATATGCTAGCATGTTATAGTGTTAGGATTCAGTGAATAACCATATGATGGTCCAAATTTTTTATAAATGATAAGAAATATCTTTATCCTTAACTGTCCAATGAATGACACCATGTTTCATCCCCTGTGTTTTTAAACTATTGATTTTCAAGTTAATGGTTTGAATGGTTAACTCTTTATTGTCACAGAGAACTGCTCAAGCACAGAACTTTAGAGACTCACTTGTAGAATGTAGGATGTTGTGCATAAAGCTTGGATGAATGCACCAGATATATTTAGCAAAACATATAGAGATAAGGTTAAACTTTTTATGAATTATGCAACTAACTATGGTTATCCAGACACCACGTGTTCTTTCCCATGCTCAAAGTGTCAAAATGGGAAAGGTTTGGAAATGTGGTAAGTGAGGAGACATCTTCAGGATAGCTTTCTCTTCTAGTATCACGGGATGGACGGCTCCTAGACAGCTTGTTATGATAGTATAGAGCGATAACCTCTTCAGGATACAAACAACGAGTTTACCCTGACTATATAAAGGATATGAAGCTCCATCAAGCTCATATCATAATAATTAATGCTCCTAGATGGCTTACTCTGCTAGTATAAAGTCATAAATTAATTATTCCTAAATTCTTGGATTCATTCGCAGAATTTCGGAAAATATTCAAATATTTTTGCAGATATTTCATTACGCAAACCATGGTTCTTCCCAGCAGAAATCCATAGTTTAGTAATAAATATTGGACGCACGGGTATTAGAATTATCTCTGAGTGAGCCCCGTCTCAAACCTAAATTCTTGGATTCATCCGCAGAATTTCTGAAAATATTCAAATATTTTCTCAAATATTTCATTACGCAATTCATGGTTCTTCCCAGCAGAAATCCATGGGTTAGTAATAAATATTCGATTCACGGGTATCAAAACTACCTCTGAGCGAGCCTTGTCTCAAACCTAAATTCTTGGATTCATCCGCAGAATTTCTGAAAATATTCAAATATTTCCGCAGATATTTCATTACGCGAACCAGCTGAAATCCATAGATTAGTAATAAATATTCAACGCACGGGCATAAAAGTTACCTCTGAGTAAGCCCTGTTTCAAATGGTGCAAGTGTATTCAACGATGATGCGTTGAAAATCACCGCATGAAACGAGTATTTCAAAATACGACGAAACAATGAACCTATGCAAAATAGGATAAAAAATAAAAAATAATTAAAAATTGACCAAGGTGCTGGGAGCATGGACCCACTGACCGGCCGACCGTGCCGTGATCAATCCCACACCGCTTTCATATTTTTATCATATTTTTGTTGTTTTCCTTGAGTTCATGAAAAACCTTTCACTTGAACAAATATCATTTGTTTTGAGGAAACTCCTCAATTTTATGGTGCTTCCTTCGTGCGGAGGAAATAATATAAATTAGGGAAAAACATGATGGGGCGTGACCATTGGCCAACCGTCCATGCCTTGGTCCCATCCGGCCCCACACCTCATGGTTCCTCATTATTCTATTATTATTTCCCTAATTTCATGAAAACTCCTTAATCTCATGATATTTCCTTGGTCCCATGAAAAATAGTAAAATTAGGGAAACCAGTGTGCATGGGCCATGGCCGTTCGGCCAAACCCTAGGTGGCTCACACGTCCCACTTTTTTATTAGCATATTTTTCATGTTTTCATAATCCCATGAAATTCATTGATTTCATGATATTTCCTTCAAATTATGAAAATTCCTTCAAATCATGAAATAATACATAAAATTAGGGAAAACGCATGGGACCGGGCCCTGGCCAGCCAACCATGCTCCAAGCCGATCCCACACGCCCACACGTCCCTTATTTTATTTATTATTATTTTTTATGTTTCCTTAATCTCATGGAAACTCCTTAATTTCCACAAAAACTCTTAAATTTTGGCAAAACTCCTTCGTTTTATCATATTTTCCTAAAATCATAAAAAATATTACAAAAATTATGAAAAAACATGTGGGATAGCTCCCTTGGCCGGCCGGCTGTGCCTTGGCCATGACCGGTTTCATTATTTTACTTCATCCGATGAAGTTTTGACGGTTTTATAAAAAAACCCTAATTTTGTCATATTTTCTCAAATGGTCGCTCAAACGTGCACCAGAAAATATCAAAATTCTTAGGACTGAGACACGGACGTCACAACGACGAAAGAACGTTACCTTTACCGACCAGGGTTGGCTTTTTGGCTCGCAATGAGCCAGTCCCACGTGTTTTCACAATTTGACCTAATTTTCACAATTGCACGTATTAGGTACAAAACTCTCCAAATAATTTCAGAATTTGACGGAGCGATCATCATTTGATCCCGTGACCACCCAGGGACGGTTTCATGACCCCTTGGTCGGTCCCTCACCTTTTCATAATTAATTAGGTTCAGTAATTCAATAAATGATTAAACCAGCATTTAATCATTCTTTCATCAACTCACCAACTCTTCAAAGAGGTCTTGGTTTTTTCTCACGTGAGCATATGAGAATTTCATGGTTGATCCACGGTCCCATGAAGCCTGTTCTCCTTCTTTCCATGGTTAATTTTCAAATAAACCATCAATCGGTCATCAATTGATCAAATTAGGGTTTCTGAATCCAAGGATCATGATTCCAGATTCAAACACTAATAATTATGCAACGATCTCATGATTAGTATTCTTATTAATTATGCTCGGTTCAACTACTAGCACTTTAATTAATATTTTATTTTGGTCACGCTGCCAATAATTCATCAGATGAGCAACACTTGCTCAGATGAGCAACATTGGAACTATCAATATTAAACAAATTACCAAGCAACACTTGCTCACCTCAACGTGAAGATTCCACCACTGTCTCAGCAGACACGTTTGATCCATGAGTTGCAGAACATTTTACAAAATCATGTTCAACTCAGCAAATATGTGGACTTATCGTCCCACGAAGTCATGAAATCAACAACTGACTAAATTAACCACGAGACATCAATCGTGTCACTTGGGGGGATATCAACTAGGGTTTTTGTAACACCCCGTGTTTTTAGCATGGCGCATGCTAAATGATGTGCCATGGCCTGAGATGAAGCTTCATCCAAAGCTCTTCCGCAAGCGTGAAAAAGGTGGATTTGCTTAAGGCCAATATCGCGCCAAAATGGCACATTATGTTTGGCATTTGTCCAAGGGCCAATGTTGCACCATCATGATGCATTAGGCCAGTTGGGTAGGTGGCCTTGAGCTTACAGTGTAATCATTGCGCATCACGAAAGTTATTGGTCTTGAGCCAGTACCGCACAATCATTGTGCATTAGGCCAGAGAGGGCTGGCCGAATGAATATTAGGCAAGCGCAATCATTGCACGCAATGATTGCGATGAATAGTTAAACGCAAATATTGCGATGGACAGTGAAATGCAAAGATTGCGATGAACAGTTAAACGCAAAGATTGCGGGGAGTTGATAAAAGATTTTTGGTCTTCTTTCCATACTTGTAGAAATTCCATTAAGACCATATATATGGAGGGGTAGTTGGTTGAAGGTGCATATGCGTACTATGCACCAAGTAAGCTTCATAGCTTAGCCGGAAGTGTATAAATGATGCCTAAGGCTCATTTATAGTTGCTTAGCCTTGATAGAGGGAATTTGATGCTTAGGCATCACTATGCCATGTCGCGGACCCGATGATGCATAATCATTGAGCATCATGACGGAACGGCCTATACGGACTAGGCCATTACCACTATTTCTTGGCCACGGCCTAGCAATCGAGTTGGAATAAGTTGCTTGTCCCTTTATATGAACTAAATTATGTGCTTGATTCCTTTATAGTAGGGAAGGATACGTAGGCAGCCGCAATGAGTTGCATCATTGTCGGTCCGAAGACGTTAGCCCCATCTAGCTCGGCTCAAAAGATGATTGTGTCCGAGACTAGACGAGGCTTAGTTTCATGCCGGTAAGTGGATGCTCATACTTCCTATCAAGTTATAAAGGGAAAGTTATAGCCTATTTTGAGGCTAATTTAGATCAAGAGGAGTCCATTTTGATGGGAAACGACCCAAAGATCAAGACATGTTAATCTATAGATCCACATGGTCACCAGAATTTAGCCAAATTCCATCTGCATCATGCTCCACGAGCATGCTTGAAAGGGAAAATGAGCATGCATTTGCCTGGGGATGAGGCCCGGATCGTAGCTTCATCAGAGTGGTGCACCGGGGGAGTTACGGCATGGGGAGACGCACCCAAAGGCGTAATTTTCCGGTCGTCACGATTTTGTCCATGGTCTCGACACGTGTGTTCACCCACGATGAGAATGTGAACAAGTCGTGCAATCGGTTGGAAGAATCGGCAAAGTAGTTGGTGGAAAATTAACCAAGTCTTAGATGAAAATTCTGCGATGAGTAATTGGTTTAACACGATTTCCCACTTCCCCACTCTTTGATTCCAAAGAAACTATCACACTTCATGGGATCATGGTGTTTTCATCTCCGATCGCATTATATAATGTCTTAGGGTCGAATCCTGATTGAGAAAAAAAGATTCGAAGAGTCTTCAAACATTCGAACAACGATCTCCTGAACGAGCAATTTCTTACCAAAGTTCATACAAGCCCTTGAGAGAAAAGTATCAGATCTATCTGCGCAACTGAACCGGGAGAAGAACGAAAAGCAAGCTCTTGAGAAAACAGTATCAGATCTACACGAGCAACTAAATCGGGACAATAAGGATAGGCAAGCTCTTAAGAAACAAGTTATTGATTTGACATCAAAACTTGAAGAGTTCTACGGTGCTCGAGATGGATTGACCAACGAAAAACAATGGATGAATAATAATGAAGGTTCCTTTCGAAGAAGAACTTGAATGTTCAAACGTTTCCAAGGAATACTCCTTTGACTATGACCAAAGCTATGAGCTGAAGACAAGTTCAAGTGCACCATTTCTATCAAGGAGTGTTTCCAATAGTTGTTGTGAACGTTGACAAGTTAATTCCCGACAAAGAAAATGCTTCGATCCAAATATTTGGGGTTTGTTTCAGAATGCAGAAACTTCATATGCAGCTCGAAAGGCATTTGAATTGGAGATGTAGAATGACCCAAGCAAGGCATGCTAATCTGTCTTCAGAAGTTATTATTGACTTGTAATTTTATTTGGTTTAGGCCAGGCCAAGGGTACATTCAGAAGATGTAATATTGGATCTATCAAATTTATTCTGCATCACAAAGAACAGAATTTTCACAAAAGAACGATTTACTCAAAGAAAATTTAAAAGTTGTTATAAGCGTCCTCACATTGGGATCTGTTACTTATCACCAACTAATGCACATATTTCTCCATCTAGCATTTGATACCCAGTTGCACCAATGAAAATACCCAGGATGTCTTTATTCTTAACAATACTGATGAACTCCCCAAAACGAATCAGGTGGTGATAGTCTAGCACCTTGCTTTGAATACTGTCTGGAATTCCTTTCAGAGATTGCTCAACTTGGTGAAAGCCTGCTATTTTTCCATAGACTTGCTGGGCTGAAGCAGTATTCCATATACCGAAATTTTGTTTTGTGACCTGCACCCTAGCGTGTGGTCCAAATTATTGGGTCCCAAGTGCAATTTATATGCCCGATCTTATGTGGTGCAACAATTTACATTTTGTCAGGACTTGTCAATTTTACTCGTGCTGAACCACCATTCTTTTATGCCTTTCCTTTCCTCCGCATATTTCTTTAATTCAAAGGTGCTAATAAAGATCTTTTTCTTGTTGTTAATATAGGGGGTGGGATGAGGAGACGAGTGGTTGAGAAATAAGGTGAGATTAGTTGTTTCAACTTAATATTAAGTCACTAATAATAGGCGATACCCCATTATCTAAATTCCCATCCTCCCTAAACTTAATGAGGGACCAAAAATGCTCTCAAGGTATTCGGGTTTTTGTCACTGTGAATGCTTTCATTGATGCCTTAAAATCATTTTGTGACAATTGCTGTATTTTACCAAAGAGGTATCAACTTTAACTTTATAGGCATGGCATTTTTTTCCTTTCTTTGTATCGATCTATCTATCTATCATTCTTTTTGTGGCAATGCACAGTCCGCAGAGAGTCGCATTACGAGTGGTTGATAGCAGCTTCATTTCGGTAACATCTGATGTTCTTTCCGTTTTCTCGATCCAACCCATCAATATATAGTCATACTGTACCAGTTTGATATTTAGCTTTCGAAATATACTAACAGATAGTGGCTCACAGCTCAGGGCATTCAATAGTATCCTTAGGGGAGGTATGATTAGAGTTTTTCCCGAAATCTCATAACTCTTTTAGTGGGTATAGCATGCATTCCAAACCAAACAGCTTTAGAAACGGCACATTCACAACACATGCATCAAAATTTCGTCATGCATATATCACATACATCATAGGATCCAAACATAAGTTGTATCATGTCTCCATATGTTAATATTGCTGCCACTGGTGAAATAGTTGCAACCACGTACATTCCCATGTGGATGTGTAATCTAGGCAGCCCTTTGAGGTTCCATAGATCGTGTATAGTACTACCAGCTACCAGATATTCTCTCCTATCAGGCAGTATGCATGATCGGGGAAGTGACCCGTAGTGTATGTCGACAACCCTAAAGAGAAATTGGTAAACAGATCGCTTGACGGTCTGTTTCCCATTGCTATTCAGTGGCCAGCATAACTTGTCATTCAACTCTGACTAACAGTACACATATTCTCAACTACCATTGAGAAAACTTGTCTTTGGATCTTTATATATCAGTGTTTTCGTTAAAGAAGAATAAGTATAATCGTCTATCTTTTCTCATTTCTTCATCATAAGCTAGTCAATATTCCCTCTTCGTCCGTATATTATGTCGTGGATCAGAGATCCTGAGTTGTTTATTTACTATCAAATACAGGGAAGAAGGCACTATGTAGCAAGAATTAGGAAACAGTATGATATCTCTGTTCAAGAAAGTGATATCTATGTCTGCGGGGAGTTAAATATAGCTAGACATTTCTCTTCTTTCTATGATGATAATAAGATTGCTTTTAACAGACTCCTTGATTACTTAAGAAATCAAAACAAGTACATAAACTGCCAAGGCTTGGTGGTTAATTACTGGGTTCGTAACAACCACTTTGAGTACTTCTGGTCAAAGGAGGCCTTTAGAGTGCCCCACTGCTTTTCACCTGCTCTTCCTGCGGCTAAGGAATATGAATCAACTTCCATGATGTATGCATGTACCACGGAACGAGATGAAGAGATGGATGAGATACTATCTCTGCGGAAAACTGTTTCGGAGTTAAAAGCCATGAATCTCAGCCTTAGGTATGAGTTGCAGAGAGAGAGAGCTGAGAACTCTTCCAAGGCGTACGCGTATAACATGGAACAAGATCAAGAGATGGCTGAGATACTATCTTTGAAGAAAAGTGTTTCCGACTATAAGGCCATGAATCTCACCCTTAGAGAGGATTTGCAGAGGGAGGTCAATGACCGGATAGTAGAAGAGGCTGAGAAGCAAAGTCTGGTGAAAAGAATTTTCGACTTAGAAACCAAAAGTAGTATTCTTAAAGATGAATCGAAAAGATTAAACAACGAAAAGTACACTCTCGAGATGATACTTGCCACTTCGCAAGATGAAATTGCTAGCCTTAAAGACAAGAACAAAGAGATGGCCGAAGATCTTGAGATATGGATAAATGAAGTGTCAGATTTACAGCAGCAATTGGACCGAGAGAAGAAGGGTAATCAATCTCTCGAGATAGAAGTTGCCGGTTTGAAATTAAAACTTGAACGTTGCTGTCCTAATGGAGGTGCAGCAGTCTGTGCATCAGTCTCTGCATCAGTCTATATCGAACCATGGATGAATGGCTATACAGTGGCTTATGATTGGGTTCCTTTCGAGGATCTTTGTGTTCGAGAGTTTTCCAGGAGTGGCCGACCGTTAACTCTAGCTAAAACAGTATCAGGTGCACCAGCCTTCAGTGAAGATAACACAACCAATGTGCACGTGAACTATTTCTACCGAGGATTGTTGAATAAGCGGGTGTATCCAATAGTGATTGTGAATGTTGTAGAGCTGATTCCCAACAAAGAGAAGGCGCGGTTCGATCCAAACATTTGGAGTTTGTTTAACAATGCAGGAATCACATATGCTGCCCGTAAGCCATTTGAGTCTGAATCGTACTCATGTTGATTTTATGTTCAAATTAGCGGGTCGATGGCACCAGTCGACGGAATTGGCAGATTATCATCATTTTCTTTTGCTAAATAATGGGCATGCTTAGTTATCTTATCAACTTTTTGTTTGCTTGTTTAGGTTGCATTTGGTGTCGTCAGATGTATAAGTCTATTAATTAAGAGTTGTAGCAGCTCTTTGATCTTTAAATGAATTTATGATTTGCCAGTGTTTAGTAAGCACCGGGCTGGCATAAGAGTTATGTTATTCATGCTTCGAAAACATAAATAAAGAAATTATGTTCTTCTAAATATATCAGTAAAATTTCTACATCCTTTTCTCTCTCTTCTCCTTTCTGCTACTCTCATGAAAAAAACAAAACCTTAGAGTGAGTGCAGGGGAGGAGATAAGGTAGGGGTTATACCGTGTTGACATGTCACGTTGGAGTGAGGTATGAGCCTAGCGGTGGGGAGGTAATTTAGAGCAATTCCTATGGGAATGAACAAAAAAAAAATAAAAAAAAATAAAAAAATGTTGAGCCAGGTGGATGGACAAACCTATTTCTCCACTATGGTAACTATCAGTTGGCGCTACCATCAGACACGCGTTCAAAGAAGCTGCGCCAATTACTAATTTTCAATCATCCCAGTACAAATATAAATAATAATAAGAAGAAGAAGAACGGGCCCTAGCTCAGCTGGTCATCCCAGTTCCCCAAAGTTTAATGCGCTCCAGGAGGTCCCAGGTTCGAGTCCCCAATGACATAATATTGCAGGAATCAACATGGAAGGTAGTGTTGGTTTGCCCCCCTTGTGACACAATCTCGCCCCCCCCCCATCCGCTTCGGCTCCCCTTGGAAAGGTTACCCATGAGGCTCGCTGGTAAGCTAACACAGCAACCTGTTTAATTAATGTAGTAGTATGTCATTGAAGCTTAGCTTGTTAGGCTTCCAACTAATTTCATGTAATAATATTTAAAGTTTAAAATATATATAATAATAATAATAATAATAATAATAATAATAATAATAATAATAATAATAATAATAATAATATAGAACAGGCCCCTAGCTCAGCTGGTCATCCTTGTTCCCAAAGTTTAATGCGCTCCAGGAAGTCCCAGGTTCGAGTCCCCAATGGCGTAATATTGCAGGAATTAACATGGAAGGTAGTGTTAGTTTTCCCCCCTTGTGACACAATCTCAGCCCCCCCTCCCGCTGTTTCGGGTCCCTTGGCTAGGTTACCCATGAGGCTCGCTGGTAGGTTAACACAACAACCTGTTCAATTAATACAATAATAATAATATAGAACAGGCCCCTAGCTCAGCTGGTCATCCCTGTTCCCCAAAGTTTAATGCGCTCCAGGAGGTCCCAGGTTCGAGTCCCCAATGGCGTAATATTGCAGGAATTAACATGGAAGGTAGTGTTAGTTTGCCCCCCTTGTGACACAATCTCAGCCCCCCCTCCCGCTGTTTCGGCTCCCTTGTCTAGGTTACCCATGAGGCTCGCTGGTAGGTTAGCACAACAACCTGTTCAATTAATGTAGTAGTATGTCGTTGGAGCTTAGCTTGTTAGGCTTCCAACTAGTTTCATGTAATAATATTTATCCAAATAAATAAAATAATTATAAATGAAAATTAATATAATATAATAATGTGTTGATGAATAGAATAATAATATGTAAGTTAACTTTTGATAAGAAAAAGCAGTGGGGGTCTCTTTCATGAGCGTGGGCGACATTGGCATAAGCGCCGGCGTGAAAATTTGACACGCTGGGGATTGTTGATTGTTCGCGAGGTACCTGCGACGTAAGATCAAACGCTCGCGTTTCTTCTTCCAACACCAGCTTTTTTGGCAAGAACGCGCGCTGGATGTTTCGACTCAATGTTCAAACCATCAGATTTGTTGGTTTGAACATCCATTTTTCAAGTTTGTTCATTCCATAATGGGAGAAAAATGAACAAACTTCATGTTTGTTCATTCCATTGGAAATGCTCTTAGATATAGGTGATGAAGCAAAAGTAGCATGGGCGAGGAAACAAACATCGCCTGTCAGAAAAGGTAAAAGCGAGGTAGCAAACCTCACTTGACTGGTCAACTAGAGTTGAAGTGAGGGGACCATCCTCGCCCAAATTATACAGAGAAACCGAAGTTCGGTTTCTCCTCCACCATTCGACTTTAGCTTCTTTTTTTTATTTTTTATTCTTCTTCTTCCTAGGATTTTTTCCCCATTAGAGGTGTGATTCATTGAGAGTGATTGCTGGAATATTACATGAATCCGTTGAATGGGTTTAATCTTGATGGGATGGTGATCATATGCTTTCAACTAATTTGATTTTAAACACCAATTAAAAGAGAGGTATGAAATTGAACATAATTTGTTTTTTTGATTGTAGTATTTTTGTTGATTGATTGTTATTAATTTTGTCTTGGGTAATATGTTGATGGTTAATTGATGTGTGTTCTGCTAGTATCAATTTCATTTGATTTTGTATTTTTAGGGTTCAATAGAGACACATATAAAATTGGTCTTTTTTATTTTTATTTTTTTTATTTAGATTTAGATGATTGAATTGTTATTGATTTATAGTGTTTGTGTAATTTTGAATTTTTTGAATTTAGATGAAAAATTTATAATAATAAATGGAGGATGGGAGTAATATATGTTGTGCGTGTTTTCATTGTAGTCAATGACAATGGCGTCAAGTGAGATTTTGTCTAGGAAGGGTGATGTAAATCATAAAAGTAAGGACAATTTATCAGTTGATAGGAGTTTGCAATTTAAAACAAGTTGGTCTCAAGTGAAGAAATATTATGACATAGTGGTGAGAAATAATCCTCAAGTCTTGGATGTGTTACAAAGGTGTGGTTTTTCTTTGGTGTTTGCATTTGATTTATCTTGTGCCGATTGTAAATTAACAGAACACTTATGGAGAGATGGTGGAAGAAAACTAGGACATTTCATTTTCCGGAGTTCGAATTGGGAATAACACCTTTAGATTTTGTAAGGGGCTAACTGGTATTCCAATAGGTGGTGGACGAATGTTGCCAAGAATACCTGCTGGTTTGAAGAAGATAAATTATTTAGGATATGATATCACGTATCTTTCTTGTGTGAAGGAAAACCGGGATGTAAGAGCAGCAGCTGTAGAGCAAGCGGCTAGAGATGGTCCCCCACGTAAGAAAGTTGGTGTATGGGAATCTACTGCATGCAGCATCCTATTGAGTTTTCTTGTAAACTACATTAGTAGTAGGGAAAACCAAGACAACCAGGGTGTATGGGAATAATTGACTAGATTTTTTTTATTGTGGTGTATTGGTAGATTTATGTTAGGAAACACGACGACAAGAGTTTATAAGTGATTGTTAAATTGTTGGAGAATTTGCATAACTTGGGCCAATATGATTGGGGTAGTGACGCATTAGGAAATTTGTATGATTTCCTTGCAAATGGACCTCTAGCGATCGTAATGAAATGGGTGGGATGTGGAATATTCTAGAGTATTAGCACTACTTTTATTTCCGCAACTGCCGACCACTTTTGAGAATAAACGAAACTATCATCAGTAATCAGTGCCTCTATCCCACAATTTTATTATTTAGGAAGGAAAATCGAACGGGGCGAAATAAAACTGATAGCTTCAAGCATTCAATCGGTACAACCCAACACAAGATAGACATGAGAACTAGAGAAGCTGTTATATGGCAACCTTGGAAAGATGATCATTACAACGATTATCAAGAGGTAATGGTGGCAAAAATGTTATCAAAGACCAGAGTTGTATTCTATGGATGGAAGGGTGGGAGGTTGAGTGTGTACCTCGGTAAGAGATTTTTGCGTCAGATTACGGGTGAAAAAGTTATCCCCGAGTTAGATTCAGTCCAGTCGATCGTAGTTGAACCCGTACATCTTTGCTGGTTGCTCCAAGAGGTTGAGTTGTACAATGCATGGTGGAAGGAGAAGAGTATGGGAAGATTAATTCCTGAAGGAGTAACACACATACAGAACCATGATGTGATTGGTGTAGTTAATAGTACACTTCTATCCAGACCCTCCCGTCCACCTCCGGACATGATGTCTCAGTCCTATGACGATGATCCTGACGACGAGTCTGTGAGTGAACTACCATTAATTGACTGGCGTTTCCAGGTGTGCATTAATGGGGATCTTACGAATTTGGAGATGCCGAGGCCTACATCTTATCCCTATAATTTTGATCATATTACCGCCGAACGGGTAAGTACGTTACATTTTTTTCCTTGTCTTTATGTACTAGTAGTTGTTGTGAAATGAATTAATTGTTTAATTGTTTTCTTCTATTTAGGAGGATTTGTTGAACTTATGTTTCGAGCAACACATGTTTATCAATGAATCTAAAAGAGTTGTTCGGGACCATACCAGAAAGTATTGTCTTCGTGGGAGCTCTTCTTCTTCCGGTTTTACCACAAGAGGGACACCCAGTAGTAATTTTTCACCCCAATTGCCAGAAGAACACACTCTACACGGCACGTATCGACAACATGAAGGTGTTGCGGAAACTCCCAAACCATCAGGTAGTATTATGTATAATCTTGAAGAATGTTACCAGCCAGTTCAACAAATGGAAGACCCCTATGCAAGTGTATATCAAGGAAATATGGATATCGGTTTGGAGAATCAGGTAGATGATTCGATAGGTATGGATCTCAACCTTGGTCTTTCAATGCAAAACACTTTTGATTGTGTTACGGAAACCCCACCAGATTCATGAGCTTTAAATGACCAAAACAATTTAGATGAAAGTAGTATGTATGTTAAAGAAAAAACTTTTTTATATTTGTAATTTTCTTTCCCATCTTTGTTTGATGTTGACTAGACATATTTGAAGATTTTTGTATCTGTATAGTCTTGTGATACACCTTGTGGTGGGGGGCATTGTGTTATTTTGTGTGGTAGGGGACACTAATTTCTTCCTTTAACAATGTTTGAAGGTTATCCAACACACTATTGTAATCAGTAATGCAAACATGCTTTATTGAAACCAACTTTAATTTATGTCGTTTTCCAAATTAAAGTATTGGCTCTCCACGTTTTCAGTTTTCCAACGTCTCGTTAAGGTTTTATAGCTTGGATTGGGGACTGATTTAATTTAAAAATATTTGTAGTTATCCCAATTAAAGTGTTGGCCCCAGACGTTGTCAGTATTCAAACGTCTCTTTGTACCTTTATAGCTTGGCAATATGCCAAAGCAGGGGACTAATTTTTAATTATTTGTTGTTTTCCCACTAACCCAGCTATATATATATTTATTTAATTATTTAATTATAGTCGTTGGCCCCTTTTGTGTATATAAAGAGGATAACCAACAATTCTATCATACACTAACTTATTCATAAACATCTTTCTCCACTGTTAATTTTTTTCATTTCAAAATGTCAAGTCCATCATCGTCAACTATCGAAAACATACTTAGAAGATGCAAGCGAACAACCAAATCAATTTCTGCAATGGAGAAGAGATAAACAAAAGAACAGAACATGCAACTACAAATGCAACTTCTTCTTCATCACCTAATAAATATATTAATGTAATGGATGAATTGTTAAGAAAACGAATACATACAATAGAATCCATAACATCATCATCGGCTGTGAAAAAATATGAATAGAAAATGGCGAAAAAGAAATGAGGTTAAGATCAATTCCAACTAAGGGAAAGAATGAAGGATGTTGAGGAAGAGACTGAATGGGTTAAAAATTATTACATAGTTAAGGATCTTCCCGAAGAACATCAACATGAGAGTATGTTTTGGCTCCAGGTATACGATGGTCCTTTCGTATGAAAGTTGGGAGATAAGCGCAAAAAACAACGCTATCAATATGATTCAGCCCTTTGTTCTAGGTTCTTTCATGTTAAGAAATTGTGCACCAAGTACAATGAGTTTCTCGCTAGGCACAGAGGTGACAGGTTTTCTGCACATGATGCTTATACCAAGTGGAGGAAAGATCCATTTTATTATTCCGAAGCCGCATTGATATTTAAATATCACACTAAGAAATATAGAAATTTAATTTTATGCAATTAAAAGATCAATGTGATAGTCTAGTACTGTTCTTGTTTTTTAAAAAAAAACCCACCGGAGTTATGAGCTCTGATTGTCAAAAAAATTGAGGTGGACCTAATATGTTTAGAAGATTAGTTTTTTATTTGAGTATCTGTCTTTGATATTGACAATACTTATGTGGATGTATAAGTGGGATCATGCCAGACAACTTTTGTTCAAATATCATTATTATATCTTGCGTGGTAGGAGGACATAAATAACTATTTTTTTTCAAACCTTACATCGTCTAGCCTTTTCCATATTATTTCTATCTTCATTTATAATGTATTCAAGTTATCCATAATAGTTATTTACTCAATGACGCATATATATCCTTTAGTGCATTTCTGACTCCACCAATTCTTTTTTGTTCAACGGTTATAAGAGTTGTCATTAGTGTTGCGTCTTTTCTTGTTTTGTTGGTTTGTGCGTTGTCCGTAACAGGGGATCCACTATTTTATAATTTTTTTTATTTTCCCAATAAAAGTTTTGGTCCACATTTTTGTTAGTTTCATGACATTTATTTATTACTTAAAAGATAGGAAGGATGTCAGTCACATGGTAGTGCTTTAAATTATTCAAACTTGTTGTATTCCCAATATCCTCTATAACATCACAGCTATATAATCCCAACCAGTTAGTCTAACCTCCTCATCCCGAACTTGCGTGGTTCCATATTTTATACCTGCTAGAATAACCACCGAAATGCCTGCCTTTTTCACTTGCGGAGGATTATTGCCTTGTCCGAACCTATTGCAAAGTTTTAGATGATGAACATATCGATGAAGTTTGCAAAAAAAAAAAAAATTAAGAAAAAATGAAAAATTAAGATAGAGAACCAAAAAAAATTTGCTCTTGCTCAACCCCTGACAACAATTTTTATATGAAACTCCACCGCTTAAAAGAAAAAAGCACGTTTGGCAGACATTTCTAGAACTGTTCAGTATGTAAATCGGTGGAATGGACCGATTTTGTGTCATTATGCTACGGTTCAATGAAGCTGAAGTTGGGGATGTAACACGTAGTTTTATGTTTTATTGTGTGTTTTAGTTTGGTCAAGAGATGTTTCTGATGTTAAGTGTGGTCGAATGTGTTAGTTCGAAATAGGGAGCAAAGGTAATGATTATGATGTAATGTGTTTATTTTTCCTTCTTTCCATGATGTAATGAACACCTTTTTAAATGACGAGTTTTATTATAAACATATTGGTACATTATAAATCATAATTCATAACCTAACTCACTATCGTAGGAATCACGGTTACACTTAGCATGTGCAACAAGCCTTTGAACCGTCAGGTGTTCCAAATGGACGAGTGTTGTTTTGTCAGGGTGTAGAAAAGATTTACCCACATAATCTTCTGTAAAACCTAATAAGTACCTTCCCATTCATCAGCATTAGGAACTCCATTAAGATTTCTTTTGAGATCTATTAGAAGGTCCACCCGATACTTGGTTTTCATAAATTCAAAAACTTCGTTGTGGGGAAATTCAACCCCATATTCTCGCTGGTACTCTTCTTTTTACAATAACTCCTACAAAATTGAAATATTTTCTTTAAATCCATTTTAATTGATTTAAAATCATTATAAATAGATGGTTAAAACATTTACCATTGTCGATTGGGTCATCTCTTTGGGATTAGGGTCGTTATTGAACGCGCATTTCTGTTGGAAACGAAGACTACAACGTGCGGATTAGATTAATCTATACATATCCTTTGTGTGTTTTAATTTGATAATCTTTCCCTTTCTGTTATGAAGTCCTCCTTGTAATCGTGAAAAACCATCATCCAGAAAATTTCTTCAGTTACGACGCCTCGTCCATAGTCTTCATTGTATTTTTGGGCCGCCCATATTTTTATAATTACCATATCTTCTGCGGAATCAAATTCAGTCATTATAACTTAGATGGGATTTTCTTTTCTTTTTGATAAAAGATGTTCAAGGATACCACTAAATTTGGTATGTGAAATACCTTTGGGTAACACATCTTTTTATAGGATCCAACTTACTAATTGGTGTGGAAAAATGTTAAACCCCATCTCATACACTGTTGCTTAAATAATTAATGTTTACACACCCTAGTTACTTTTTACGGCCAACCCTTCCTAATTTCGAATAACTTCTCATGTTCACAAACACCCTTTGTTGTTTATGAGAAACCCCATGCTTTCTAGAACAGACAATCGCTCCTCAGAAACAACCAAAACGTGTTTCAAAAGTCATTCACTATTAACTTACAACCCTTGCACATACTCTTGTCAGTAATTTGTCTTCCACACTAGAATATTACTCAATCCCTCAATTTAACAGACTTCTCTTCAACAAAGGACAATTATTGTTTAGAAACGCCTCTTGGATGATAATGAAAGACCAATACTGTATAAGAAAAAATATTAGAACGACCCTTGGTTATGTTAAATATATATACATATATTGTCAGAAACAAGTATCGCATACACATATCAATGACTAGATGATTTGATTACTCAAAATAATGTACGACAAATTATGACAATTCAGGGTGGCAACAGATGTAGGGAAAATATTAGTGAATATAACTGATATGACTCAACGGATTAAAATTGCATTGATACAAAATCTCATCTCCCAAAATATAATAAGTAGGACAAGAATCTAGTGGTGTGGTAAAGCCAAGCACATGGGGTTATAGGATAATATTTCTGCCAAAAGGCATCGATAAGAGTAAAAAATTATTCGATGTAATTTAAAAATTCAATGAATCCAGATCAAGAAGTTTACTATAAATACCATCATTCTCTACCAAAAAATAAACAACAAATATTTCAAACCATCTTTATTTATCCTTTACATCTTAGGCCTTTTTTAATACATTTTAATTTTATTTTTGGGTTGTTTATGGCAATCAAATTCACAACCGAGGAGATACATCTATAATCCAATCATAGGTGAATGTCTTTGTCGCCGAAAATGTTACGTGGAATAGTGTTTCGGGAGTGAACTTATGGGATTTGGTAGTTCAACATCTAACAGTTAGAAACAGAAATCTAAACTAGAGAACTGGTCGTGTCTTACAAAAACGGGTCACCTCGATTAAGAAAAAAATGAAACTATACTTGGATTTTTTAGTACTTTATACAACAACTTACATAGCGGTGGGATTCTTAACGATTGTGTAAGTGGTTCAAAATTTGAATCAAATTATGTTAATAAACTATTTAAATGAAACACTAATAAGTTATTATTTGTTTATTATAGGAAATTGCAGAGAAACATAGATACTTAGAGGCCACCAACAAAGAATTTTAATTCTATGTGTATTATTTACTGCTCAAAGAAAGGATATCCGAGTTCAATCCGGGTGAAATATGCCGTGACCTACATGAAGCTCGCGATGAAGATGATTAATTCCACTATAGACGGAGTAAAGGTTTTATGGGAAAACCTCTTGTAAACCCCCCCGAGACACCACTCGACCGACAGGAACACCTATCGATTTAAAGGCTTGTTCCATGTGCCCAGTGCATCCGCAGTACCTGCGAAAGTGACTTACTAGGATTTTAATTGGTGATTGTATTGTTTCAATGTACTGTCTTGTATCTTAGTTTGAAATTAATGAAATAAGTTAAATCTTATTTGAGTTCGCTAAAAATAACACTTTACATTCAACATTGCGTCCAAAATTTGTTTGTTGCTAACGAAGAATGTTATTATGTTTCAGAATGAGCTACGTTTACAATTTTATAATCGATACGTGTATCACTATTGTCGCTCTATGAAATTAATAAAAACACCTGGACGTTAGGGTTAAGCTCGGTCACATTGATCCCGGTGGTGAACCATTAATTCTCGACTACACTTTCAAGGATTACGAGGAGATCACGAATTAGATAAAAAATAGTGTCAATTGTGTAGTATGGTGTAACAGGGGTGTAGGAATAAAAAGGTCAAACAAGTATTTATTTTCAGCGATGAGATGGGACTCGCTGAAAAACTGGGCGATGTCAGATACCTCACTAAATGAGAGTGATGCTTGCTTCCTCGCTGAATTATTAAAAGCGAGGTCTCCTTCCTCGCTTTTTTAGTTTTTATGGCGCTGATCGTTTCCTCGCCTATTTTGAAATAGCCGCTCACATTACCTGCTTTCGAGCAGAGAGAAAGGAGATTTGGAAATTTAGAGTCTTTAGCCACTGCTTTATGTCGCTTTCGTTACCTCTTTTCCATCCACTACACTCAGCCTTATTAGCCTCTATTAATTTCGTGCTTAGAAGGGTCAAATGAGTAAGATTATTTTTTTTTACGTTTTCGTAGGTGGTTTGTTGAATAAAACTATTCCCTAGGTTTCTAAAAAATATGTTTGTTTCCTTATTCATATGTTTCGAAAAATAGGCTTGTTTACTTATTTGGAAAGTCATATGTTATTAGTTTACTAATTTACCCATGAAAAGAAAACTTTCCTTTTTTCTTTTTCTCCCTTAATATGAAGAGGGGACCACTTCTCTCTACATTTTCTCTCTAATATCAAATCAATTGGGCCATGGATAAAGTAGGAAAAAACTATGAAAAAATAGCTATAACGATTAGTTCTTTTAATCCTTGTGCAAACCAAACAAACCTATTTGTCAGAAACGGGGAGAGTAGTTTTTTTTATTAATTCCAGAAATACCAATATTTATTGTGTATACAAAAATTTGATATCTTTGCAGTCTATGGCTCTTTTTCTTCGTGATTTACTTGTAATTGATTTTTTTTCTTGTATCAGGATTCTGATTATCTTATATTTTTATGTTTTCATTATTCTTATAAGCGATCATTTAATCACGATTTTGATTTGAATAAACCAAAATAACTTGATTGACAAAAAAAAAAGTAAAGATTGTATATTTTTGTTGATGGTATATCTCTTGTTCTTTTTTACCTGCTCGGTAGAAATGTTTTGAATATATAATCAGGGATAAAACTGTAGAGGGGCTGCTACAGCCCGTTCCAGATTTTGGCCCACTAAATTTTGATCATGGAAAAATTTGAAATTTATTTGCTATTTGGTATACTCTTATAAAAAAGATGTCACCCCTGGCTTTTATTGAAAAATAAAAGAGTAATATTTAGTATACTCTTAATTATTATTATAATACAATTTTTTTTTAGAGAAGAATAAATTTTGTTACAAGAAGCTATAGACTAGCTATAATTTTTTTTTAATTATTCTTGTCATTTTTTAATTCGTCTCTTGACATCTCAAAACAAGGAGTAAACCCTAAAAACTAGGTTTTCGTGGGAAAGGGATGGCAAATTACTATCGTGTTCTTACCTTACACAACGAGTTGAGGTGGTCAACATTACATTCATTTTTTTTACTCACCTGATTGTGGACTTGTACCGCAGTTGTTGAACAAGTTGTCGTGTTAGCCTACTAGCGAGTCTCATGAGGAACCATCCAAGGGAGCTGAAGCGAACAGGAGGACTGATTATGTCGTGAGGGGAACAAGCTAACCCTACCTTCCATGTGAAATTCTACAGTATTGCACCATTAGTGACCCAAACCTAGGACCTTCAGGAGCGCATTAAACCTGTAAGGAACGGGGATGACCAGCTGAGCTAGCTATTTGTTTTTTTTGTTTTTTTTTTGGTTTTTTCTTTGTATTATTATTATTATTATTGAA
Organism: Papaver bracteatum; assembly: GCA_023529315.1. Classification (NCBI taxonomy): domain Eukaryota; kingdom Viridiplantae; phylum Streptophyta; class Magnoliopsida; order Ranunculales; family Papaveraceae; genus Papaver; species Papaver bracteatum. The sequence goes on along the minus strand of JAJJWX010001481.1, from coordinate 26,002 downwards.
GAAAAGTATTTTTACAAGAAACTGCTTGCGAGCCTGGCATGCTCCAACTCCTTTTCTGAGTAGCAATACCTATCAAATGAAAAAGAGAACGACCGACTTTGCCATTCATGGCTTGTCAAGCATTTTTTAAGTCTCTTTAAAAAGACCACAGCGTCATCACTAAGTTCACTTAAAGTAGTGAAAGAAAAAGGAAAAAACTAAAACCACAATCGTAGGAAGCATTTATCCAAGTACTTCTTGCGTTAGTCAAACATTACCTTGGATCCAAGTTATCTCTTCAAGCTATGTCACTTTGACAAGGTTTGGCTAGTTTAGGCTGATTACTCAGTCAAATACATCATGGCAACCTAGAAAAGACAATACATAGTCCACAGCTCCATTAATTCCTATAAGAAATCAAAACATGTTACATGGGGAAATTATTCATGGGTATTGGTTTGTGGTTTACAGCAACATGCGGCGTGGAAATATCCCATGATAAGGAAGTAACAAGTAGTGGTGACAGTTAAGAGCGGTTAATGGAGCGATAGATTAATGGCTTACATGCTTCTGGAAACTTCCCTAACATAATGAGCGTAACTTTACCATTACCTTCATCTTCTCATCTCTTCATGACTTCCACTACTTATGAGTAAACAATGAGCCTTCTCTATAACTATAAATAGGCTCCTTTTCCTATTCATAAGGATAGAACAAGCTTATCATTCTCAAGCTGTGCTTCTTTCATAGTTCAACAACCTCACACACAATAATTCAACCACCACTGATTTCCTAAAATTTCCTTGCTTCCCTGCCCTAAGATCAATCCATCTTCTCTATTTGTGACCGAAGCAAAACTTGAACAACCAATTTCTTGGTTTATGCTCGTTTTGTACAATTTTGATTTTCGAACCTAAAGAAAGTACTTCAACAGTACATTGTTTTACCTAGGAGTAATTTTTGGGAATTAACACATGGTTATTAAAAATTCTCGTGGAAGGTTCTGTTCAAGCAGTTTGCCTGATCTTGCCATATATCTTTTAAATAAATAATGAATCTATCATATCCCATTAGACAACTTCTTCAGAAAAAAAATAACGCGTCAAAAATATTTATGAGAAAAATATTGATCGCCACAGACAATCTCTTGACAGTGACTATCCCTTAACCCGTGACGTAACGGCACAACCCATGATGTTGGTTCATTTTTAATATATCATATAATTTGTGTCCCGAATACTTATCAACTCCTTATGATTTAATATGTGTTTGCCATAAAAATAGTTGGGATCTTCCTCTCTTTTTTTCTTTGTTTTTTCCTTAATATTTAACCGTAGGAGATTTGCTCAAACGAAAGAAATATAATCTTAACTACCAGACATTTTTTTATTTAGGTTCATTGCTTATAATGAGATAATGCTCTACATGAACATGGAAGTTTAAATATTATTTGGAAATATGTCGTCAGCAACGCTCATCTCAGTGAAATAAGCTAATCAATATCGTCCATAAACATGCTCCTATTTCGCTCCAGCTGACTCATCTATCATGGTTATGTTGTCGATCCTCCAAATAGGCATAGAATGGTATTTTTTTTTGCATCGAACGAATGATTCAAACTATCCAATGTGACATGATTTTCCTGTAATTTTTCAACACCCATTAGATGACAATGTTTAAAATGTGTACCCATTACCTTTTCGAAGGGATTGTATATATGTGAACCTCTTCCATTAAATATTCAACAAAGTATTGTGCCCATCAATTTGTCTTAACGAAGGCTTTGGTAACTTCAAAAGTCTTGGAAATTTTGTCACTTCTATATGTTCCTACCTTTACTTGGAATACAATCTGGCGACATATTACCTCATAAAGAACCTTGAACACATATTGTAATCCATGATCCTATTTCAAATTAATAGGTTGTCAATAGATCCTTTACCAAAAGTTGACATATTCTACGTTGAATATTTATAAAAATAATAATTATGGTATTGTGGATCGTTGCTTTCTAAGATTGTAGTTTTCAAAATTGGCCTCTTCAAGTCCCACAGCTTTCTAAGTTTATATATCCTGTTTGCTTTTAACATTTTAGTTAGCCATATTATGTTTGTTACTAACTTTAAACTTTATGTCATCTTCTACTATGAACTTTATGTGATTTCAGAATCAAAATAGTTATACCTCTTTCATTCGTATCAAGTAATCCGTTGTATATCCCAACAATTCTTCTACAACAATTCTTTTCTTTTGCCGTTTCCGGACCACCAGTAGCCATTATTGTCAAATGCAATCTGTCCAATTTTTTTGTTGATGTTATGTATTTGCAATGTTCATTTTTCTTAAATAAATAGATTGTGGAAAAACTAAAAAATAATAATAAAAGTATTACATCGGGTCTAAGTTACTATATCCAACATACTCCGGACACTGATTCTGGCCTTAAGGGTGATTTCAATGCTTGCGGAAATCCTGGACATATGGCGGTTCACTGTAGAAACCGTAAGGACCTTAAAAACAAAAATAATGTTAATTTGGTTGAAAACAACAAAGATGAATTTTCTGGCACGGTGTCTGAAGTAAATTTAGTAACAAATGTGAGGGACTGGTGGGTAGACTCTGGTGCTACCAAACATGTTTGTGGAAACAGAGATATGTTCACCTCTCATAATAAGGTAGGGGAAGGCGAGAAACTCTATATGGGTAACTCATCTGCAGCTTCGGGTAGGAAAAATCAAAGTTGAGCTCAAGCTCATATCTCATTATATTACATTATTTCACATTGGATAGTTTGTATCACATTGGATAGTCACATATGATTAGTTTCATTTTTTTTTTCGTGTATATATTCTTTTTTGTATTGCAATCAATTTTATTTTAACATTAAAAAATCATGATTTATACGATATAGTACCAAAGATAACATGTGTACCATTTGGGTGATCCAACTACGATCATGAAAATATTATCTTGTATGATATCATCCCTGAAATATATGGTATCTTCATTTATCAAAAGTGTTAAAAACAAACCACATCTTCCGCACTACGATGTTATTGATGTTGTAACGACAACATAAAATTAATATTGTCCATCACTACTCACCAGCATTCATCGTCACTACTTCTTCCACCACAAACCAGGGGCGGAGCCAGGATTTTGAGGAGAGAGGGAGAAAAAAATCTTGGCAAGTTGGATACATGTGAAAAATGGACTTTGTATCCAATTTTACAATAAAATAATAAAAATAATTGTGCTTGGCTCCGCCCTTAACCACCACTAATCTTTCGGCCTCCACCTCTTCTACTACTCATTGTCGCATAAAATGTTTATTGATATTATTTATCAAAATTACTTATTAATAGAAATAAATATCATAATTAATTAAGAAAACATTTATAATTAAAAAATAATTAGTCATTTATTATGAGCAATTAGTGAAACACTAATTAATAAAATACTTTATAATGAATAGATTATTTATTATATGCAATTAGTGAAACACTAATTAATAAAGCAATTATGGTATTTAAGATGAACAAACTACCACCGTTGATTTATCTTTTCTATTAATTCCAACCAAGGTGGAACACTGGTTAGATGCCACTCTTATGACACAATAGGTCATGAGTTCGAACCTCTCCGTTATAATTTTTGAAAATACATATCTTGACTTGATTATTCATTTTTCATTCATAATATTGGAATTAATGCCACGCGTGCGAGTTGTAGGGGGTGGTCAGGAGAACCACAACCCTTGATTTATCTTTATCTGGACAAATCCTGACTACCACTAACACAGGAAAACTTAGCCTAGCTTTGTTTTGTACTAATGATATTTGTAACTTTTTTTTTTCTGGATGAAAAGAATCTTGGTACCTGCAAAAAATAAAAATATGATTAAGGAGAATCAGAGGTGAAGGAAAGAGATGTAAAGACAATAAGGGGAATCATCTTATTAGAGATATTAGTAGTTGTAATACATAGGTTCTTTTATATATATAAAGGGGATACTCTAGGTAACTAGATGGACCACACATTCATGGGTTGTAGGCCCTGCAACACTCCCCTTTGTGCGTTTAATAAAAATACTTTATACATAGTGCTTTGAATGTAGTTCTTCAAATGTCATTATCTCCTTGATGACTTATGCATAAATCAATTGCCTCATTAAAACTTTGACAATGGAAAACCCAGTGGGACAAAACCTTGGTACAAACCTCCACATGTAGTACTTGAAAAAGCGGGGGTCTAACAACCACACCCAATATTTCGCTTAGAAATCTGTATGGACAAACTCCAATATACATTCTAGAGAATCAACTAGACAGTCATACTCAATCTAGATAAAAAGTATATCAAAGAGTTTATATTTTAATTCTTACTCAAGCAAACTACAAGTCTCAATTTAAATACAAGAGAGATAAACTTGGATGGTACCAAAGACCAATATCCAAGTGTCAATCAATTTAAATCAATAACTAAAAGGTAGGATATTCTAATTGATTGAACAACGCACAACCTGTATTATTTTAATTATATAACAAAATATAATGCGAGAAAGGAATAACACAGACACCAGAAATTTGTTGAAGAGAAAACCGAAAATGCAGAAAAACCCTGGGACCTAGTCCATATTTAACATACATTGTATTAAGCCGCTACAGATACTAGCCTACTCCAAACTAACTTCGGTATGGACTATAGTTGAACCCTAACCAATCTCACACTGATCCAAGGTACAGTTATGCTCCTACGCCTCTGATCCCATCCGGATACTACATACTTGATTCCCTTAGCTTATCTCACCCACAACTAAGAATTTTTACGACCCAAAGTCGAAGACTTTAATAAAAAAATTTGTATCACACAGAAAATTCTACGGTAATAGATAAATCTGTATCCCACGAATATACCTACGAGTTTTGTTCCGTCTTTTGGTAAATCAAGGTGAACATGAACCAATTGATAAACCAGACTTATATTCCCGAAGAACATCTCAGTATTATCAATCACCTCACAATAATATTAATCGACGCAACGAAAAAAGATATTGTGGAATCACAAATGATGAGACGGAGATGTTTGTGACTACTTTTTATCTTGCCTATCAGAGATAGAAATCTCAATCCAATTATTAAAATTATACTCGTACGATAGAAACAACAAGATCAGATCACACAACTACAAGAAAAGTAGTATTGGCCTGGCTTCACAATCCCAATGAAGTCTTTAAGTCGTTAACCTGGTTTAGAAGAAGAAACCAAAGGTTAAAGGAGGATGAACTCTAGCTTAGCACAACTAGTATCACATAGAATGTGTGGGGATTATGTTTCCCAGTTGCTAGAGTTCTCCCTTATATAGTCTTTCAAATCAGGGTTTGCAATCAATGTTAGCTTGGTAACAATTCATTCAATATTCACCATTAGATGAAAACCTGATTAAATTCAAGCTAATATTTATCAACCATTAGATCGAAAACATAGCTTGTTATACACACATGAAATGCACATTTCTAGGTTTGTGTAACCATACCCAAACTTGTACATTAGTTGGTTCAACAATAGTTAACCAAATGGTTAGCCATATGATAACTTTCATATCAACCATATTCTTCTTCACCATAACTGGTTCAAATGACTCAAATGAACTAGTTAGAGAGTTGTTCAATTACAAGGAAATCTCATGTACTACACAAGACACAATTGAAGCAAAAATTATTTGATTCACTCGAGTTGGTTCATGAACTATATAGCCACGGTTTGCAATTGCATTCCTTAGTTTATAAAGATAAGTTCACAAACATCGTTTTTAAACATAACCTACTCAAGTTCGGACTGGGTTCGCGGAATTAAGTTCCCGTATGGAGTTCACAAACTCCAGTAGAAATTCTCGGGTCGAGAACTTCCGCCAGTTCGCGGACTTAGCTCACGCACTACTCCGGTTCACTTAATAACAAAGTTAGGAAACTTTGGTCCAAGGAATAAGGATGTATACATATATGTGTTTCCACAACAATTCTTATATCCTCGAATGGTTATATAGTCTAAACTCTCATTTCAATCATTGAAACATTCTCCGATGACGTTATATAGTTGTTATTCACAACCCATTTTTCGTCAGAGCAATTTTCAAAGTGATTGAAACTTAACATGACTTTCGTCACTAGGTAAAGATGAACTTGGCTAAAGCAAAAGCTTTACCAACATATATTTCGAGAAATAGATAGGCGAGGTAAACTCGTCTCGAAAAACCAAATGTGTATAATCTAAGTCTATATAGCAAAACGACTTTTGTCTCAAGATAGGAGATAAATAAACTTTTGAGTGATAGATAAGTTCAAGTATCCACATACCTTTTAGTCGATGAAGATCCACCAGTTCCTTGAGTAGTCCTTCGTCTTGTATGATGATTGTCGTGGAATTTTTGAGCTCAACTACACTTTCTATCCTAGTCCGAGACCTTATCTATAGTAGACTAGAAATCAAGACTTATAGTTTTGATCACTAACATTGACAAACATGCTTGAGATAGCAACACATGTGAGTTCGACCGAGCAATGCTCTAACAGTACTTCACATGTTATCTTGTACTTTACATGTAGTTCATCGACATGCAATATGATTTCAAAGACCGATGAGTCTAAGTTAATTGCCTCGTTAAAATTTGGTCGGGAAAACCTAGAGGGACAAAACCTGAACTAAAGAAAAATAGTACAATATTAAGCAAACTTTGAACATAGTTAGACTCGAATATGCTTCTTTATTAAAACATTGACAAGGAAAACCTAGTGGGACAAAACTTTGGCGAAGGGGAAAGAGCAAAACGTGACAGATACAAGTAAAGGTGATCCATTACAGATGATCATTTTGCTTCGTTGAAGTTGACTAGTTGATTCACAACTTCTAAGGAAGAAAATCCTCATGGGAAAGGCAATAGCCTTAGCTTGGAAATTACTTCCCGGTGTTTGTTGTTGTCTCATTAAAAACTTCGGTGAAGAAAAAGAGTCTAACACACTATTAGATTTTCCACTGATTGCAGACAGTTTCATTAGTCCAACCCAGTCATAGGAGTTCACCACACTTTACTTTGGCGACTTGAATATTTATAAGACACTGTTGTTGATTCTGGTAGTTATGTTACTTAACAGACTGGCGTGTTCATTTCATTGATTCAGATATTTTCACTAATATCAACGCGATCTTTATGTCTTCAATATTCAACATACTTGATAATTTTAGTGTTGTCTCGTTAAAAAACTTGCCGAGTAACAAAACCCAGTGGGAAAAACTATTCTCAATCGAAGGAAAAATGAGTACAACATGATGTAGAACATTAGTCCTTGACATTAGATAATATTTAGAAGTCAGGCTTATTACCAAGTTTAGAAGTCTTTTGTGTTTTCTTTTCTAGCCTGTCTTTTATTTAGATTTCTAGGATGATTCCTATAGCAGGTCCTGGTTAAGCATATATATATATATATATACAAGCTTTTACATTTTTCTTCAGACACATCTTATTATGTTACAAACAATTATTATTCAAACGTTTCTTCTAGATACTTTCTGTTCAGTTTATTTTCTTGTTTTCGCATCTTTTCTTTTCTATTTGCATCTCTGCAATCTCCGCATTGCATTATTCTTGTTAGTTCTGCATTAGTTGGTATCTAGAGACCCAAATTTTAGATTTCCATGTAGAATTCGATCTTTGGTATTCGCTTTCGCACAAATAATAATTAAAAAAACCTAGTTTTATTTTTTCCGTCAACACACTCATCTACTTTTCATTGATTATGGAAGAAGAAGCTAAGATGGAATCCATCATTACCAAATTTTCTAAGACAGTGAATGAGCAAGATGAAAACCACAAAGCATTACAGTTGCAAGTAATCAATATGCAAAAATATTTGTCACGAATCATGCTGCATCTCAAACTTTCTATATAAGATGACGAAGAGCAAACTGATAAAACAAAAACGAAAAGTAAGCTTCAGAAAAAAAAAATTGTTCATATTGATGATATTCCTGAAGCCATGTTGCTTGAATTAAAAAAGAAGAAACAACATGAAAGTATTATTGGTTATAGAAAACAAAAAAAAAAAAACTTTACCTTTCAACTTGATAATGATGAAGATGATTCACTTGAAGATGGATTGAGGATAAACGTTTGAAATCTGGACAAAGTTCATATGGTTCTTTACCGGAATACAAGTTAAAAGAGTATATTCCTAACTTTAATGGAAGTTTCAATATTGAGCAGTTAATGGATTGGTTTTATAAACTAGAAGCATTTTTCAAATTTGCGGAAGTGCCAAACATTTTAAAGTCAAGATTGTGGCTTATAAACTTAAAGGAGGAGTTTTTGCTTGGTGGGAGAAATTTTTTGAAGATCGTGATAAATATGAGAATCCCTCAGTTCGTACTTGGTAATGCATGAGAAAATTGATACGAGATAAGTTTCTACCTAGAGATTACAGACAACATTTATTTGTGAAGCTTCAAAATTTTTAGCAATGAGCTTGATCTGTAGAGGAGTATGTACTAGCTGATTTTTACAATTTAGTAGCTCATAATCAACTGCAGGAATCTAAAGAACAATTGGTTGCTCGATTCACTAAAGGGTTGAATAGATTAATTCAACAGGGGATGACTCATTCCCGCTTTCACTATGGTTAAAGCTATTCAACAATCTATAAAGGTGGAACGTCGTATTCTTCATTCTATAAGGGCACCACAACCTCGCCAACCTACTCATTTCCAAGGTAATTTTAAACCGAATTATTCTTCTAGTCCTGGTTATTATCAATCCCTTATTTTTTCCCAATATCCAGTTCCCACTTACCAAGAGTAATTCCATATGATCATTACTATAGTTGCAGGAAATCCCAAAATACATCCCTCACAAGAATTCATAATAATCAACACATCTTTATGATCAAGAACAACACTTTTTATTAATTGATTCTAGAAATGTTACAGGAAATAAATGAAATCAAGAATACAAATATTGTTTTGGACTTTCTCTCTCCTCAAAATTTTCTCAGCACTCCAAAATTGATCTCCCCTTCCTTACGCTTATTCAACTATTTATATAGGATATTACATAGTGGATGACAACTAAGCTGTCCTTTAATTTCGGATCAAGCTTGCGGCGTTTCGCAAGCTTACAAATGTTAATTTCGCAAATATCCTAAACTTCGCTAGATTGTCAAACTTTCTTCATGTTTATGCTGTCGTCATCTGTTATGTCACTTTTTCTTTTAGTCTGCGACGACATCGCAATATTGTAAATGAAGATTTCGCAAGAGCGTTGTTGGTGCGATATTCTGATCCTATATCTTGCCTCTTCTCATGTCTTCTCTGCGAAAGGCAGAATGTCATGAGAAATTATACTTCAAAATGCCGCAGATGCTTATCTTTCCATGCATTTCTGTACTAACACGATTCCGTACTCTACGCAGTATTTATTACACGAATCTTTTCTTTCACCCAACTCTTGACACATCTCTTCCAACCGTTACTTCTCATCCGTTCAGGTCTTATCTTTGCATTAAATGCGTTTATCTTCTCGAGAATTCTCTTCCCTATATATGTTTTTTTCATTCTTATCTTCTCTTCTTTTTTACTTCTTTCTCAACTTCTATGCAACATTACTGTTCTTCCGTAAATTCTGTATCTGCTGCTGCTGTAACTTTTCCTTTTTATTTCTTTTTCAATTTTTAACTTCTCCTTCATTCCCATACTGAAAATTCCTCCAATTGGTCGTAAAAATGATATTGCCTTTGAAGAAACTTGGAAGGAATTCCTAACCAGAGGTTTTACTTTATCTCCCATTCCTGGTCAAAATTCTAAATCTGATCTTTCTGCCAAATTATTTTCTGATCATCTTTGCAATCATGAAAAGATCATAGTTTCGCTAGGTCAGCTTCAAGCTGTTCTTCACATTCCTCTTTATGATCCTGAACTTCCTTTGTTTTATGAAATACCCTCTCATGCGAAATTCTCGCGAGCAGTTTTTCAATTGAGTGGAGACTGTATTCGCCTAATGCTTGAGTTTTCTAATCGCGGCGCTGGTAAGGGATCTCTTTATCCCTCAGAAGTTAAAGATCCTAGATTCGTTGGTGTTGCAATTGTTCCTGTGAAGTACACTGTAGAAAATTTCTTTGAGAATTACGAGATAATTCCCATGAAGAGAAACAGTACTTGTTGTGGCGTGCACTTGAGGAAGAAGGACAATATCGACGATGATAAAATACTTATGCAAGACATCGATTGACACCCTGACAACAATAAAACCCCTCATCATTCTAAAGATGATAAGTGGTGCATCTTCCCATTAATTCTAGAGGGTCCTTACATCTCTGGCTCTCATGTTTTACCTGCGAATCTCGCCACTTACCAACCATGGGTGTTCAATTGACTTGAGAAAGAGAAAGAGGTACGCTTCTTTCATTCAGTTTATTATCTTTACTTCTCTCTATATTTTATTATTCTTGTGAAAATTTCAGATTAATAGACTCAGAAGAAGCTACAAAAGGACTAGCAAATCAATCACCCTAACAGCACTTCGTTCGATCACAGAGGAAGTAAGAAACACTTTTTTTTACTATTTTTTAACAATATTGTTGCCTCTGTTTCTTATCTTCATTTGTGTGCGAAGATTGGTGTTGTAGTTGTGGTAGAAGAAGGGTCTAATGTTGCGAAGACCAAAGGCAAGGCTAAAAGTTCTATTCGCAAGGATAAATCTGTTGTGCCTCCTTCAAAGAAACGAAAAGTCCAATCTCCCTCTCCTTCAAATCTTCAATATGGAGAAAGTTCTGATAATGACGATGATGATGATGAAGATATTGATGCTTCTTTTTCCAAAGAAAATTCCCCACCTGAATCTTCTATGACGTAGCTGTCTAGCATATTATCTAATTCCATGCAAGGGATTGGGGATGATCATCTTACCAACACGTGCAAGTCCATGTATGCTATCCTCTTAGAGAATAATGAGTCTCTTCGCTGGGTTTCAAGATCTATATCTCCAAGTTTCTTACATTCACTTAATAGCTTGGTAAATTTTCATTTTCATATTTATATTTTTCTTTTTTCTATTTTTGCCTTGAGTTCATGGCTGCATTATTTCGCAGGCTGGGAAAGCTTCATTCGTTGTTGCCTCAGATTTGGAAAAGAGGCGTGCGAATTTTGAAAAGAGGAATCTTGAACTTCGCACGAAAAATGAAGAGTTGGAGACTGAAGCTGCTGGTTTTCGCGAAAATAGCAAGCAATTGGAATATGAAAATTCCATTCAGAAGAACAAAATATCTAGTCTTCAAGATGCCAATAAGCAACTCTATGGTATGGGGCTCTTATTCTTTCCCTTTATTTTATTTTCTCATAATATTTTCTTATACATTTTACCATTTCGCAGACGTTTATGGTCTTTCTGATGAAGCTATTCTTCTTCATACATTTCCCAATATTATGGATGATGATACCCTTCTTGAACACCTAAATACTTCTCAAAATAATTTTTCAAATGATAAGATTGAATCTCTTCCCGTAAATGAACTCAGATCCAAACTTCTCCTCTTAGAAATTGAACATAGATCTGTCTTGAGTATGGCTAATAAGTTTAAACATTTCTTTCATAATTCCAAAGAAGAAATCAATAGTTTAAGAGCCACGAATAGTGACCTCATAGATGAAAAAGTTCGTATTGCTCTCCAAGGTGCTCAAACTTTAGCGAAATTCCAAGAAACTCTTATTGAGCACAAAATTGAAAGAGATGATCTCAAACGTATAAATGCGGTGCTCTACGAAAGAGAGAACCAAACTCGCTCCCGCCTTATCATAAATGATGATGATGAATTTATTTGGGCTGCGAGAGTTCTAGATAACGCCAGGAATAATTTAGGTGTAAATGTCACTCTCCAAGTTGAGCATACGGCCTTGATTAGAGATATGATTTCTAATAGAGAAGGTTGTTAACTATTCTTCCTTATTTAATTTTTTTTTTTTCATAAACTACCATCAAGTTGTTGATTTATTGTTATATTTTCGCAGAAGCTGAAGAGAGATATCACAATAGAATTGAAGAGCTTGAGAATGAGAAAACGAAGCTCGCAAAGGATTTTTCTTCTCGCAATGAGAAATGTTCTAGACTGAAGAATCAACAAAAGATCACTGTTGTGAATTTCAAGAATGATGTTGTTATTTTCCGCAATGAAACTATTAAAATGGTTTGTGATGACAACGAAATTACCCACTCTACATATCCTTTTCTCTCAGACGAAGTTCCAAAGAATATTCCTAGTTTGATTATCTCTGATAATGAAGATGGTGAAGTTGAAGAATCTGATGAAGATAAAGAAGAAGAATCTGATGAGGATAAGGAAGAAAGCTCTGGAGAAGGATCTAATGAAGATAATGAAGAATCGAGCAAGGAATAAAATTTTCATCCTTCCTTTCTTTTTGTAAAATATGTATATTTGTTCTTTAACCTTCTATTTTTGTAATCTTTCATTGCGAACTTCAACTGTTTCCAATACAAGTTCTATTTATTTTGCTTCCTCCTTCATGTGTTAGAAAAACAATCCTTTCTTGCAATACGATTAATCAATAACCAGTTGTTTTCGTAGTCTTCTTCATCCGGATTTACCAACAACCAGTTGTTTTCGCAGCCTCTTGTCCTTTATGCCTATATGGCTTATAGTTACAAGATTGCACCCTAAGTGGGGTTTTCTTCATTCCGAGCGCATCATAGTCAAGACTTACCAAGAATGGCCAGGGTAGGTTCGTCCGTCCCGGGCATCCTTGGATCAACCGTGTACCTCGGCGCCTTGGTCATACTCTGCACTCCTTATAAGACACCCTCGGTCGTCCAACCAAGGTATAACCTTATATAGTTGTAAATCCAAGGTACCTCTTCCGGATAGGTTTTCTTTAACCTCAACATCTTCATGACTCAGGTTCCAGCAGCAGTATAACCTTATCCCTGAGTCATGCAAAGAGATACCCCCGAATATGATGTACTTTAGGTCTTACATTTGCCTCTTGCGAAATTGTATTCGCGAACTAAGGTGTACGCCATAAAGGTTTATCCCGTTCTTTGTTTCTTTTACGAATATCGCAATCTTTTGTTCTTTAAGTAACCTTGAATAATCTCGTGATTTAACTCGCTACTTCTAATGAAATTTCTTCTTTTGATCTTATTTCAGCTCTTGCATAATTTTTCAGTTTCATCCTTCTCATTCAAACAAAATAAAACAACAAACCATTTATAGACTTCATCATTTTACCTTTCTACTTACTGCTTTTTGCTTCTGCCCTTTTGTAATTTTTTCTCCATCTGCGATACGCTCGTCATCTATTTTCCGCTGCTCATATTGATTTTGCAACATCTCATCCTCTCGCTGCTCTATTGTATCAACCATTAACCTGTCACATCTTTGTCTTTGTTTGATTTTTTTCTTCCAATTGCTATTCTTCGCAACTCTATCTTCACAAGACTTTATGTCAATCTCATAACATTTTCTACTCTCACCCCAATCTCCTTTGATGACCCCGACACCATATGGATGTGAAAATTTAATACATTGATGATAGGTTGACGCCATACCTAAAATTCCATGTAACCATGGTCTGCCAATTAAAGCATTATAGGGTGTCTCCACATTTACTACACAAAATAAGACTTTGTACTTGATTCCCTTTAATGGTATCCTCATTGTGATCTTTCCCTTTGGTTTATTGGCTTTACCATTGAAACCATATATCGTGTACGTTGAGGGTATTAAATCCTCATCTCTCCCTCCCATGGTCTTATAAGTATGATAAAATAAGATATCCACCGAACTACCTGTGTCAATTAACACTCTATTAATTTCCCATGAATCTTCATTTTCATCCTCTTCAACTTTATCTTCATCTTCACCTTCATCTTTTTGTTTTGGGTTTATCTCTAATCTCACAACCAATGGTTGATCATGTATTTCTCCAGGTTCAGGTACTTATTGTGCGGTGAAAGAAATGGTTTGTTTTTGCCACTCCTCTCGCAATGTTCATAATCTCTCTTCCATCTGTGTGTCTCGCGAAGACTCTGCTAAGAACGTTGTCGTGGAAGTCCTCAATAGTTTTTTATGAATGTACGACGGAATTAAAAAACAAATTCTTTTCCTTTGCTCCAACCTCTATCACGAATGTTTCTGTTCCTTTTACAGTATTAACTCTGCGAATTTCTGGTGCTGGTGGTAATTTTTGAGATTGTGGATGTCCTATTAAAAAGTGATTTAACTTTCCCTGATCAATCATCCTCAAAATTATCCTTTTTACATTCCTGCAATCATTTACTGAGTGACCATGAAAATGATGGTAAGGACAAAATGCTTGATTTCGATTATTTGGATGTGGCTCTTTTCCCATATTCCATGGTGATGGTATATTTTCCATCAAAATGATAGCTTCTCAAAAAATTTCTATGCTGGCATTCAGGGGTGGCATCTTAATTTCTTCCCATATTACTCTTTGATTCCCTTGTCCTCTGAAATCATTTTGTCTCTGACCACCATAACTTTCTTGTGGATGATCAAGTCTTTGGATTTTGTTATTTCCACCGCGATTGTAATAATTCTTTTCCATTTCATACTCTTCTTGATCTCGACTTCCCATGGATACTAATTTCTGCTGGTTATCGATCACCACTTTATCTTGTTGTGTCTGCGAGGTGATCGCCACATTGTTAATCATCTTAGGAAGTAGACTTCCATTTTCCGCTATCGAGCTGGTATTTGCAATTGGATATGATTCCATCTCATTTTGTTTCTCCTCCAAGGCAATGTATTCTTCTTGTAATTCTCGCAGCCCCGTCATGGTAATTGTATTCTTGATTCTGAAAATTTGTATGTACAACAGATTGGTTGCGAACATTGCATTGATAAAAGATAAAAAAGATATCTCTCATCCACTCTTCATGCCATTTCACTATACATTGTTTTCTATCTTATGGTTAGGTGTTCCAGACTCTCGCCAACCCTCTGCTTTAACCCAAATGCATCTTCAATACCTGGCCGCGATGAATTTTTTCTTATATATGCTCCCAGAAATGTAGCTTGCAAATGGTCAAAAGAAGTTATAGTATTTTTGGGCAATCCCTCGAACCATTTTAGCGCCTCGCCAGTTAAACTGGACGCAAAATATTTGCATAATACAACATCATGGTTTTTCCACTGTAGCATACACCTAACATAATCTTTGACATGTTGAACAGCACAGGTAGTCCCATCAAAGATACTGGTTAATGCTGGTAAATTGCATTTAGGGGGTATTCCTCTTAACTATACTTCTTGAGTAAATGGAGTTCTCGCAGCTTCCTCAATGGCTTCATCAAGTTGTCTTCTGCCTCCTTCCCTTCGATTATTTATCATTCCCCGCATTTCTGCTAACTCTCTCAATATTTGTTCGTTTTCCGCTGAATTTTTCTCTATTGGTCTTTTTACTGCTGCTTCTCTTCTTCTGCGTTCATGTATTTCTTATCTTGCGATATTTTGTGTATCTTCTTCTTCATCTTCATTTTGCCTTCTTCTGCGATCTCCTCCTTCATCTCTTTCTTGAAATTGCAGTTGATTATGCTGTCTATTTTCTTCTCTGCGAATTTCTTCATTTCTTATCATTTCTCTTCGTTGTCTTTCTATTCTCCTTTGTATCCTATCATACTCCTCATTGATATTATTGTTATGGCGATTTTGTGTGCGCCTCCTTTCTCGATTATCATGATTATTCTGCCGAATCGCTTCCTGAAATTCTTGTTCTTCCACTTATGCTCTTAATCTTTCCCTCTCGCAAGCCAGACGTGCTTGTTCTGCATAATGTCTCTCAATTTCGTCCTCAATGATTCTTTGATTTCTTTGTACTTCTCACCCATATAATATTCTTCTACCTTCTTCTCAATTTTCTTCACCATTTTGATTATTTCTACCCTCTTGATTTTATCTACCATTCACAGCTTCATCGCGTGGAATATGGCGATCATCAATTATCTCTTCTTCTCTATGTTGATGTTCTTCATTTGGATTTTGCATTCTTTCTTGAATATTTTCTTCAACATTTCTCATAGGGGAATTTCGCCTTGGTTCTTCTTTAAATAACCTTGAACTTGATCTAGCAGTACTTCTTGATCTCCTTCTTTGCAATCTTAAATTATCCATTCTTAACTCATGATTTTGCCTTGTTAAATTCGCACGTTTTTCTGCTTCTAATCTCCTTTCCTCCTGTATTCTTTGTCTCAAATCATCTGTTGTTTCATTTTTATCTTCTACATGAATTAATCTTTCAACCACTCCTCGATCTCTTTCTTCTCTTCTTTCATTTCTTAATTCTCGATCTTCTTCTTCTTCCACTAAATCTGATTGCCAAGTATGCACGCTAACTCTATCATAATTCATAGCTCTATCTTGTATTGGTGTTTGCTGATTTGATTGTTGAGCCTGATTTTCTTCATTATTCCTTGTTCTATTTTTTCTTGTTCTTATTCTTGAAGATTCTCCCATTTCATTTGTTCCTCCATCTGCAAGTCTTTTACTCCTCCTTACGGTTATTGGTGGTTCTGATGTGTTTCTTCTTCTTCTAGCCATTATTGCGTTAGATCTTTCACTAATTGTTCCAAATTCCTTCCAATCACAATGTCAATTTTTATCTTTTTCTTCAAATAATCATCAATTCATCCCTGTTTCGGGCGCCAAAATGTAGTTGCAGGAAATCCTACACTACACCTTTGTTAAGATTTCATAATAATCAACCCATACTTAAAGATTAAAAATGACTCTTTATCATTTAATTCTCAGAAATGTTTACAAAAGTGGAAGAAATCAAGAATACAACTATTCTCTCAAAGTTTCTCTCTCCTCAAGACTTTCTCAACTCTCAAAAATATATCATCATCTCTCTAGACATACTGGGTCTCTATATATAGGGTAAATACATAATGGATGACAGCTAAGCTGTCCTTTAATTTTGGATTTGATTTGCGATCTTATCGCAACAGTTATAATATTAAATCTCGAAAGCATTGTAACCATCGCAGATAAATCATGCTCTTCTCGTGTTTCTTCAATTGTCAGCTATTACGTCATTCTTTGAATCATTCTTTTAAGTTATTCTGTGATGCTCGCAAAGTGTTATTTGAAGAGCTCGTGGTGATGATCGCAGGAATGTTGTTTATTTTGCGGGATTATCATTGTAGCGATAGTATGGTCCTACAAATCTGATGAAGATGAAGAAGAAGAATCTGATGAGGATAAGGAAGAAAGATATGGCGAAGGATCTGATGAAGATGATGAAGAATCGAGCAAGGAATAAAATTTTCATCCTTCCTTTTTGTAAAATATGTATATTTGTTCTTTAACATTCTATTCTTGTAATCTGTCTTTGCGAACTTCTTCAGTTTCCAATACAAGTTCTATTTCTTTTGCTTCCTCCTGCATGTGTTAGAAAAACAATCCTTTTTTGCAATATGATTAATCAATATATAACTAATTATGTGTAAATCTATCATATGGAGACAAAAAAACATTTTCTTATTTCATGCATTCCCATACTTGCCTCTGTTATTTGTATCCAAATGAGAGATTAAGTAATCTATTTTTTGTTTTCTCAATATCGCAGTCATTCCTGCATAATCTCGCAATTCATTCTTATTCTCCGTGGTCTTATATTTCCTTCCTAAGTAAAGGTATTATTTTTTCACCTCTTGTCATTGCGACAAAATCGCAGGACATCTCTGCACTTTCATGCAGAAACCCATTGATTTTTCCTTAACTTTTTATTCTTTTGTTATTTTTGCTGCGACAATATGACAGGCCTAAATTTTCTTGCGAAATTAAAGCCACATGACATTGCTGTCTTGCGACGAAATCATAGGACGTCTTTACATTTGCATACAATGACCCATTGATCTCGTCTTGTCTTCACTTTTGTATTATTGCCTCTTCAGGATTGTCGCACAAATATGACAAGTCTTAATACTACCGTGATTAAAAAGCCTCATGACATTTGCGTCTTAAGACACTTATCAGCTCTCTAATGGAGGGTGCCGCCCTTATCTTCCCCCTGGTTGCCCCTTCAAGGAGATGTACTTCTGCCATACAAGACTAGATCCTCCCATCCGGTCTTGACAACAACCAGTTGTTTTCACAGCCTCTTATCCCTTTTGCCTATATGGCTTATGGTTACGAGACTGCACCCTAAGTGGGGTTTTCTTCGGGCCGAGTGCATCATAGTTAAGACCTGCCAAGAATGGCCAGGGTAGTTTCATACGCCCCGAGAACTATTGGCTCAACCGTGTACCTCGGCGCCTTGATCATACTCTGCACTCCTTAGGATAGTCCTTATTACCTTAGTCGCCCAACTCAAGTCATATGCTTAAGTTGAGAATCCAAGGTGCCTCTCCTGGATGGGCTTTATTGACCCCAAATCTCCACGACTCAGGTTCTAGTAGCGGTGTAGCCTTATCGTTGAGCCATGAAAGAGGTACCCCCTCATATGACGTACTTTAGGTCTTACATTAGCCTCTTGTGAAATTTTATTCGCGAACTAGGGTGTACGCCATAAAGGTTCGCCCCATTCTTGATCTTAGATTTTTATGGATCTTAGATCGTCTCTTGCGAAATTATCACATATTTTCATTCTGCTTGATGATTATTCTGTTTCTTCCTCTGCATTTCAGTTCTGTTGTAATTTCTCAATCTCATTTTTGTCATTAAGTACAATATTTTGAATTTCTTTATTTTGAATTATTTTGCAACAAATCAATCATAAATCTCTTTCTAAATATTTTTTCGTTTCATAGTTTAATTTTTTACCTTTATTGTTTTCTGCCTCTACATTTTTGTTGTCTTTCGCTACTTTCTTACCTTCTGTGACATTTTCGCCACTTGTCATTTTTATCAAGCATTGACTTTGCAGCATTCCTTCTTCTCTCTGTTTTATTGAATCAACCATCAATCTCTCATTTCTTTGTCTTTCTTTGAAGTGGCACCTCCAATTCTCCTTCTTTGCAGTTCGTTCTTCGTAGGACTCTACATCAATCTCATAACATTTCTTTCCTTCAACCCAATCTCCCTTTATGACTCCAATACCACTGGGATGAGGAAACTTTATGCACTGGTGGAAATTTGATGCCACACCTAAAATCCCATGCATCCAAGGTCGGCCAATTAAGGCGTTATATGGTGATTCTACATCGACAATACAGAATAGAATCTTAGAAGATATCCCCTTCAATGGAATTCTCATTGTGATTTCCCCTTTAGGATTATTGGAAGTACCATTAAAACCATAAATTTTGTAAGTTGAAGGTATTAGATCCTCATCTCTACCTCCCATAGTCTTATAGGTATGATAGAATAAGATATCCACAGAACTCCCAGTATCAATTAAAACTCTATTGATTGCCCATGTATCTTCAGATTCATCATCCTCATCTTCTCTTTGTTTCGGTTTTATCTCCAGTCTCACTACTAATGGGTTTTCATGCATTTCGCCAGCCTCATGTACTTCTTCTACAGTGAAGGAGATGGTTTGTTTTTTTTTCCATTCTTTTAATGGCGAGATCTTTGCTGTATTCATTATTTCTCTCCCATCAGCATCTCTCGCGAAAACTCTTCTTAGAACATTATCATGAAAGTCTTCAATTGTTTTGTACGCGTGCACAATAGAGTTACATAATAGATTTTTCACCTTTGCACCAACTTCTATTACAAATGTTTCTCTTTCCTTTGTTGTATTAGCTTTGCGAATTTCTGGTGGAGGTGGCAATGGTTGAGATTGAGGTTTCCCTAGTAGAAAATGATTTAATTTTCCCTGATCAATCATTCTGAGGATGATTCTCTTTATATTTCTACAGTCATTTGTTGAATGCCCATGGAAGTGGTGATAAGAGCAAAATTCATGACTTATGTGGCTTGGAGGTGGTTTCACTTCCCATGTTCCATGGAGCTGGTATATTTTCCATTAAAATTGTTGCTTCCCATATTTTCTCCACACTAGCATTCAGAGGTGGCAGTTTGATTTCTTCCCATATTATATTTTTGACTTCCATGTCCTCTATGATAATTTTGTCTTTGACCCCCATAATTTTCTTGTGGCTGATCAAGTCTTTGAATTTTGTTGTTTCCACCGCGACTATAAAAGTTTCTTTCTCTTTCGAATTCTTCTTGGTCACGACTTCCCATAGCTACTAGCTTCTGTTGATTATTTACCTTCATATTTTCTTGGTGTGTCTGCGAAGTGCTCGCCATTGTGTTTATTAATTTTGGTAACAAGGTTGCATTCGCTGCTGCTGAAATTGTGTTCGCAACTGGGTATGACTCCATATCACTTTGTTTTTCTTCAAGAGCAATATACTCCTCCTGTAGTTCTCGCAACTCAGTCATTGTGATTGTATTCTTGATTCTGAAAATTTAAATGTATAACAGATTGGTTGTGAACATTGCGTTTATGAATGATAAAATGAGATTTATCTCATCTACTCGACCAACCATTTCACTACATATTGTTTTCTATCTTATGGTTAGATGCTTCAAACTTTCACCAATCCTCTGCTTTAACCCAAATACATCTTCAATACTAGGTCGCGAAGAGTTGTTACTTATATATGCTCCTAAGAATATAGTCTGCAAATGGTTGAAAGATGTTATTGTATTCTTGGGCAAACCTTCAAACCATTTCAGAGGTTCCCCTGTTAAAATGGATGCGAAATACTTGCACAATACGGCATCATGATTTTCCCACTGTAGCATACACCTCACATATGCCTTGATGTGTTGAATTGCACAAGTTGTTCCGTCAAAAATGCTAGTTAACGCAGGTAGATTGCACTTTGGGGGTATTCCTCGTAATTGTACTTCTTGTGTGAATGGAGTTTTCACAGCTTCTTCTATGGATTCATCCAATTTCCTTCTGCCTCCCTCTCTTCTGTTATTTAGCATTCCTCTCATCTCCGCCAACTCTCTTAAGATTTGTTCATTTACTCCAGGCGCTGATTTCATTGGTCTTTTCAATTATGCTTCTCTTCTCCTGCGTTCTTGCCTATTTTGTCTTGCGAAATATTGATTTTCTCCTTCATCGTCCTCATCCTACCTTCCCCTGCGATCTTCTCTTTCATGAGTTCGCACATGATTATGCCTCTCAATTTCTCCTCCGCGATTTTGTTCATTTCTCAATAATTCTCTTTGTTGTCTTTCGACTCTCCTTTATGCCCTATCATACTCTTTATTGATGTTAACATTGTTGCGATTTTGTTCGCGTCTTCTTTCTCGATTGTCATGATTGTTCTTGCATATTGCTTCTTGGTTCTTTCTTTCCACCATTTCTGCTCTCAATCTTTCTCTTTTGCAAGCTAGACGTGCTTGTTCAGCATAATGCCTCTCGATTTCATCTTCAATTTCTTGTTAATTTCTTTGAGTTTTTCTCCCATGTAGTATTCTCCTTCCTTCTTCCTGATTTTCTTCGCCATCTTGATTATTTCGTTCCCGACGCCGTTCATTCCCATGATTCCTGTTGTTTTGTCCATCTTGGTGAATTTCGTCCTGTGGGATGTAACAATCTTCAATTATTTCTCTCCTTTCGTTATGTTCTCCATCTAGATTTCGTAATTCCTCTGGAATATCTTTATTAGCACTTACTACGGGTGAATTTCTCCTTCTTTTCCCTCTAGTTGATCTTGAACTTGATCTTGTAGTACTCCTTGACCTTCTACTCTGTAATATTATGTTTTCCATCCTCAACTCATGATTTTTCCTTGTCAGATTTTCACGCTCTTCTGCCTCTAATCTTCTTCCTTCATGTATTCTTTGTCTCAACGCCTCTAATGCCTCAATCTCCTCATTTCCATGAATTATTCATCCAACTGCTTCTTGATCTTCCTCTATTCGTCTATCGTTTATTAATTGTTGCTCCTCCTTCGCTTCATCTGCTGAATCTGACAGCCATGTGTGTACACTCACTCTGTCATAATCTACAATTCTATTTTGCGTTGGCGTACGCTTATTTGGTTGTTAAATTTGATTTTCTCCATTGTTTCTTGTATTCATTCTTGATGATTCCCTAATTTCATTTCTCCCTTCTCCAGCAAGTCTCTTACTCCTTCTAATAATTTTTGGTTGTCTTGAAGCATTTCTTCTTCTAGCCATCTCTTCAATCTCAATGAATTGTTGAAAATTATATGAAACTTTTCACTAATTACTCCAAATTCTTTCAAATCACAATACTAATCTTCACGCTGAGAACAACATCAATCCCTGTTTCTAGCGCCATTATGTTGTTGCAGGAAATCCCACAATACATCCCTCACAAGAATTCATAATAATCAACACATATTTATGATCAAGAACAACACTTTTTATTAATTGATTCTAGAAATGTTATAGGAAATAAATGAAATAAAGAATACAAATGTTGTTTTGGACTTTCTCTCTCCTCAAAATTTTCTCAACACTCCAAAATTAATCTCTCCTTCCTTACGCTTATTCAACTCTTTATATAGGATATTACATAGTGGATAACAGCTAAGTTGTCCTTTAATTTCGGATCTGGCTTGCAGCGTTTCGCAAGCTTACAAATGTTAATTTCACAAATATCCTAAACTTCGCTAGATTGTCACACTTTCTTCATGATTATGTTGTCATCATCTGTTATGTCACTTTTTTTTTAGTCTGCGACGACATCACAATGTTATAAATGAAGATTTCGCAAGAGCGTTGTTGGTGTGATATTTTGATCCTACAATTACCAGCAACAATTCCAACTCACGAATTTTACCTATTCACAGACACCTACACAACAAAATTCACCTATTCTTCCAACTCCACAAGAAACATAGACTATGCAACAACAATCAGTTACTTCTACCAATCGCCAACATAACAATACTCGACTAACCCAATAGGAATAATACGAACTTTCCGCCTCTACCTAACCTCAAAAACCATATGTTAAATTTAGAGGAGAAAAGTGCAACAAATGTCAGCAAAGTGGTCATTCTTCTAGTGATTGCCGTAAGTTCAATGGTTTTGTAGGTTGTTGAAGAAGAAAAAGAAAAATAGGATGCTATTAGTAAACATGATGATAATAAGGATGTGTATGAGGATTTTGGAGATCACTTTGTGGGTATGATTCGCCCTTTATTTATTTCTAAGCCATGTGTTTCTCAAAGACATAATATTTTAAAATCCAAATATGAGATAAGAGGAAAAATACGTGACGTGATTATGGAAAGTGGTAGTGTAGATAATTATATCGCTCATGTTGTAGTAAAAAAGTTAAATCTACCAGTTAAAGAACACCCTCTATTAGAGCATTGCTTAGTCGAACTCACAAGTGTTGCTATCGCAAGCTTGTTTTCAAATTTAGTTGTCAAAACTATATCTTGATTTATAGTAACAATTAGTTAAGTCTCGGACTAGGATATAAATGTAGTTGAGAAACAATGGATCACGTCAGTCATTATTGCGTTATACTGTTTGAAGGCGAAGATCAACCGAACCTTTTGGATCACTTCATCAACAAAAGTTTAGACTGAACCACCTATATCTCAAGTTATATTCACTTTTTTTATCATTTGAGATGATGTCGCACAAGTAATTATACTAGTATGCATAGACAAGAATTTCGAGTCGAGAACTATTTATCTATTTAACGAATTTCTCGAAATATAATGACTAGGATTAATCAACATTTGTTCCTGCTTGATGAATTTCGGTTAAGGGTAATTTATTATTCGGAATTAAAATCATGATTCAATCTTATCATTCGGAAATAGCCTGGAACAGTAATATGTGTCATTGATGTTATTCAAAAATGTTTCAAATTGATTTAGAGGAATATATAACTATTATTGATTCGGATACAAGACAGTGGTGTCGGGTTTACTGGGAAAACTGTTATATGTGTGAACGTACACGTAACAGGGTAGCTATATATATCGACTTACATATTAGTGGTACACATATTCTTATGTATATCATATGAAAATTTGTGTGACTCGTGAATTGGATCGGTATGCATATTCATATGCAAATCAGTCTTGAACTGTGATTACAGAACCGGGGTGAGTATCCAAACAGGTATGCAAACTTAAATAGTTTTGTATTCCTAAACTCGGTAGTGTTTCAAAATCGGTACGCAAACCGATTTAGTTATGTGAGCTCCAGAACCAATGACATTCTTAAGGTTTCCAAACCAGTACGCAAACCTTAAATTTTTTGTGAACTCCGAGACTTAGGTTTGGTGGAAATTTTACAAACATGTACGCAAACCTAAAAAAGTTTTGTGAACTCCGGAACCTTGGTTTTTGTTTAAAGTTTCCGAACCGGTATGCGTACTGTGACTGAACCAACTCATGAACGTCAATGGTATTTGTACCTTGTACACCTACTAACCATGAATATTATACTTTCAAGTGTGATTAAATTATTTAGATGAGATAATTATCATTTGATTAATTATCTAAACACACTATGAAAAAGCGGGGGTCTAACAACCTCACCCAATATTTCGATTAGAAATCTATATGGACAACTCTGAGTTGTTTTTCTAGAGAATCAACTAGACTCAATCAATAGAAAATACTCAAGGAGTTATTATCTCAATCTTTCGATTTGATTTACTCAAGCAAATATGGTTCGCAAGTCTAATTAAAGAGAGATAACTTGGATGGTACCAAATATCAATATCCAAGTGTCAATCAATTTAAATCAACAACCAATAGGTCGGATATTCTAATAGATTGAACAACACACAACCTATATTATTTCAATTAAACATACACTGTATTAAGCCGCTACAGACACTAGCCTACTCCAAATTAACTTTGGTCTGGACTGTAGTTGAACCCCAATCAATCTCACACTAATCCAAGGTACAGTTATGCTCCTACGCCTCTGATCCCAGTAGGATACTGCGCACTTGATTCCCTTAGATGATCTCACCCACAACCAAAAGTTTCTAGACCCAAAGTCGAAGACTTTAGCAAACAAATCTGTGTTACACAGAAAAGTCTACAAGATAGATAAATTCGTCTCCCAAGAATAAACATATGAGTTTTGTTCCATCTTTTGATAAATCAAGGTGAACAGGAACCAATCAATAAAACCAAACTTATATTTCTGAAGAACAACTCAGTTTTATCAATCACCTCGTAATAGTCTTAATCGACGCAGCGAAAAAAAATATTATGGAATCACAAACGATGAGACAAAGATGTTTGTGATTACTTTTATATCTTTCCTATCGGAGATAGAAATCTCAAGACAATTATTATAATTGTACTCGTACGATAGAAACAGCAAGATCAGATCACACAACTACAAGAAAAGTAGTATCGGTCTGGCTTCACAATCCCAATGAAGTCTTTAAGTCGTTAACCTGGTTTTAGATGAAAAAAACCAAAGGTCAAAGGAGAATCGACTCTAGGTTAGCAAACTAGTATCACACAGAATGTGTAGGTATTCGATTTCCCAGTTTCTATAGTTCTCCCTTATATAGTCTTTCAAATCATGGTTTGCAATCAATGTTAGCTTAGTAACAAAGCATTAAATATTCACCGTTAGATGAAAACCTGATTAGATACAAGATAATATCTCTCAATCGTTAGATCGAAAACTTAGCTTGTCATAAACACATGTACTTGACGATTTTGGGTTTGTGTAACCGTACCCAAACGTGTACAATAGTTGGTTCCAGATTAGTCAACCAAATGGTTAGCCAAATGATACCTTTCATACCAACCATATTCTTCTTCACCATAACTAGTCCAAATGACTCAAATGAACTAGTTAGAGAGTTGTTCAATTGATATGAAATCTTATGTACTACACAAGACACAATTGAAGCAAAAACGAGGTTATTCACTCGAATCGATTCATGAACTATAAATCCACGATTTGCAATAGCATTTCTTAGATAATTTAGATAAGTTCACGAACATCGTTTTTAGATATAACCACTCATGTTCGCGGACTTAAGTAACCGGTTGGAGTTCACAA